>CM060921.1:527227001-527840751 GCA_030737875.1 Allium sativum | reverse complement strand
ATACATATCACATTATGGATATTTTGCGTAGCATGGGTGATTTAAGGGTGCACTATTCTGTTCAAATTTTACCAAATGTTGTTTCGCATATGCTAATCTTTATTAGTGCCTAATGGGTGTATTGTACGTAAGAAGGATTAAGGTGGCCTAGAAATATTCAAATGTGCCTAACAAGGATTTAATTGCATAATTGAAGTTAGATAAAACATTAGTATAATTAATAAACAAATTATTATTTAAGTTTAATAATATTAAATTATTAAGTGAATACCGTATTAAGTTATATCTTCGTCATACCGTAACAGAATGGAACAAAACAAGATATGCTGGAATCGTGTTGACGAACAGAACGTTATGGAACTAATCTGGGCAGAGTTGGAGATAGGGAGAATTTATAGTTAAATTAAACACTGTTTAATTCGACTGTAACCAACCATTTCAAAAATAATCATATCAAAGTGAGTATAACTTACTCAGTTTTTGCCCACTTATATTTTATATAAGTCGGGATTTTATTTGTGTGTTATGGTTGATAATTGTTTGTTGTGTATTGAATGTTTATTTATATATATTGGATGAATTGGTTGATTTAAATGTTCATTTATTATTAAACGAAATCTAATCGTTATTTTAGCGATTATTTTCCAAACGAGGCAACTTACCTTGTTGGTTACGTCTATAATAATATAAACATATTAAATAAAAATATGGGTGCTTGGATTGCTGTTATTTATTTATTGTTGAATATCACAACTATTTATTGAATTGAATAATATTATTTTTGGAAACGTATTTGGATACAGGGAGATACAAGCTGGAGGGATCCAACTGGATTCCTCAAATTTATTGTTTATTTTCATATTACCATTATATGAACTGTATGACCAACCTGATTAGATGATTGATTTGTTTGTTGATTGTTGAATCGTAATTCAACATTCGTTATGATATTAACCAATGGGCAGTATTGGTTGAGTAATTGGCATCACATGTCCTATAAATCAATCATTTTATAAATATGGATTTCCCGTCCGGTGAATCAACAGAAATGAAGTTATAAAATTTATTTTTATAACCGAAGATAGATCTTTGGAATCTATTATATTTGAATAAAAGTTTAATAAAAGGAAATTACTATTTATTATTTATTATTAAGATCATAAGTGATTATTAAATGATTTTTATAAATCAAATTCTTGTGTTAATAAAATTTATAAACAGATGAGTAAAAATTAATGTAACAGTTAAAAGTTGGATTGTGAAGGATTTACGAACTGGTTTTATATTAAAACGAAGATTTTTAAACAAACTTATAAAAGTGATTTTAAGCCAATATTAACTGTTACATTTCGTGGTTGAAATCTTCGGATGTCAAGGACTACTCGCTACTGATATATTGGGTGATTCCTAGGATGTGGTAGGAGGGTACATTCGGTTCATCCTGCTCCTGGATGACTTGTATAGACAGATATGTGACAGAGTATTTCTTAAGAGTCACATACGTTGATTTTTTCAAATATACCAAGTATGGTGGAAGAGAAGGAAACTTCTTTTAGCATAAACACCCAGAGTATATTTGTGAACGTCAATTAGTGATTTGATGGATCTGACAATGTGGCAATAAAAGTGAATGGTGATGTAATGTTCTAAAGGTAGTGTTAAACCTCAAGCCTCTACAACCGGGAAATGGTATAAAATCGGGTAGGTCGCATGACTAAGTAGGTCACTCCCAACTAAGGTGTATAATCATGTATCTAGAGAAAATACGTTTCATTCTTTAATCTATTTCAGTGTTGTCCCTTTTCAGGAAATGGCGGTTTGAGCCCAACCGTTGGTAATAATACATTCGGTACTCTCAAGCGAAATGAGGGGTCGGTCATGTTTAGCCTGGGTTGCAAGATGTTCTTGTTGAATCCGGTGTATTCCTCTCTAGAGATACACTGTCCGAAGATGGTCCCATACCTTGCCAGTTGGAATCCAATCTCCAACAAGCGCCCACTGTTTTGATTGTATACTATATATATGGAGTGTAAGATGCAAATGTTCCGCCAGATTGCTATTTATTTGTGTTTAGACATTATTATAATATCAGACTAATATATGATTCCAAAATGCTTTGGGTTATCGTAAGGTAAAAACCTTCCGTATTTATGTGTGAATTGGTCTTAAGATTATCTTTCTCTTTCGAAAGAAGTGTTTTGACTTAAAAATCAAGTTGGATGATGCCTATAAACTTAGCGAATTTTCTCACTCTGGTTCACCAGACTGATCCGACGTTTGTAATGCTCGGGTTAGACCGGTTTTTTCAGGTTCAGGTTTTGGATGCTACGAACTATAGAAGACGTGCTGGAGGAGTTCAGACATATGATATCTTGTTTTACTCCACTGTATGTTGTACATAAGGACAAATTATTATAACTGTCTAGATGTATTAATGTACTCTGGTGATTGTAAGCTTTATTTCTAAGCTCTCAATAAAGTTTTATTTCTATATTATATTTTGTTCCGCTGCGATGTGAGACTCTGATGTTGTTGTGTTTTTCTTCTTCTTCTTCTTCTTCTATTCTAATATTTCTTTCGATCTTATCTCACCCTCCATTTTCTTTCATTAACTATCTGGTGTTTTCGATACTTGAGTTCTGGCAAGTAATACGGGTTTTCGTATTATTGTTGGAATTTGGGCGTCGAGTCCTACTTGGTCGTTACATTGGTATTAGAGCAATGGTTCTGTAATAACCTTGGCTCTATGGCGTAACTCGATGGAGATGGAATTAGTAATAGTACAGTGCAATTAGACCCGACCCGATGGACACGGGCCTGACCCGGCGGGTCTCGGTTCTGGGCTGGTCGGGTTTTGTCGGGTCTAAGCTATACGTTACAAAAATTTGGACCTGACCCGAGCATCAGTTCGGGTCGGGTTGGTTCGGGTCCGGTTGAATAATAACACTAAAAATATATATATTTCAATGCTTTTTGGTCGGGTCTTTCGGGTCGGGTCTATGCAGGTCGGATTTGATCGGGTCTTGATGGTATTTTTTATCACTTAGACCCGACCCGAGACCCATCGGGTTCGGTTCGGGTTCAGATCTTTTCGGGTCGGGTCGGTTTGGGTTTTCGGTATTCGGTTCTAATTGCCAGCCCTAAGTAATACCCTATATTGAGTTGAGTGTATGTATATGAGAGCGTATTTGTTGATTTTGTATAAAAAAGTTTTATATTGTGTTATTTGATTGGTTCGATTTTGAATTAGCAATTGACACGATATTGTTTTGTAAAGAGGGTAAATGGAATAATTTTTCCCGAATTATATTTGGTATAGAAAATAAATATTTTCATCAAATTATTTAGATATTGATGTGTTTGATTGATTGATTTGAATGGAATTCAAATTGGATTTAAAAGTTGAATGGTTTAATATAAGCCGAAGAGATTTCACATATGGAATTTATGAATGAGAATTTTAATTTGGAATTAAAATGAATTAGAATTTAACTTAAAAATAAGTTAAATAAAATTTTAAGAGGAATTGGATGATATTTGGAAATAAAATTAGAATTTGGATTTTTAAATAGAAGTAAACTAATTGTAAAATCAATTAGAAAATTGAATATGGAATGGGAATCAGTCTGATATAAATCGCTTGATATTAAACCCAAATGAATGTTATCAAAGTGATTATTAATTTAAAATGTAAATTCAAATTGATTTGGGTGAAGTTGGTTGTGCATTGGTTGTTGATTGTGTGTTAGATTGGTTGAATGAAGTTGAAAATGGATATGAGAATATAATAAGATAAATTTGGATTTTGGAATTGAAACTGAATGATTCAACCCTGTATTTGCACCTGAGTGATGGTATATGTTTCATTTTGAAAATCTGTATGGTTATGCTTGTTAATCAATGAAATATTATTGAATAATTACATGTATATATTACTTACGTGCTGAATGAGTTGAGTACAGGTAGCTGAAGCCTATGAGGATAGGTTTTGATTGCATATATTGCATAAAATTGAGCAAGTATGCTCAACAGCGCTCGCATAAGGTACGCCCTATGCGAAAATATAAATGTTTGGTGTTGAAATTTGTTTTCAGACCTTGTGAATCGATGTATATATGTTTGTTGATCCTGCGATATCGCAGAAGTCCCTCCGTATAGGGGAGACTCTACCGAAATTTTTCCGAGAATTTAAGGTTTTAGAAATTTTTGGGATTTTTGAAGTTTAATTATAATAGTGAATTGGTTTTCGATTTTTAATAAATTGGGGTTTTGAAAAGTTAATGGGTATAACATTCTTCTACCTTAGTTATTTCGGGGATGAAATTCTTTAAGGGGGAAGAATGTAATGTCTCATATTTTTGATAGTCAGATATTTAATTTAATTTATTATATTAAATATCAATTTGGAATTTTTAATAGATTTAAAATATATAATTCATTTATACAACGAAGTTTAAACGTTTAATTTATATATAATTATAAAACGAGCTCGTAACGTCGCGGTAGTTTGTAATATTGAGTTTTGCAATCCATTTGAATATACAAAATTCATTTTAAGACGGAATTCTGTGAAACGAGAAACGTTTGAATCTGTTTGATAATAATTTTCTAATAAAAGAGAAATATCGAGATTTCAGTTTATGGATTGTTAGTTATGTCCAATTCGAATTTTAAATAGTCGCTATGGAATTATTTATAAATTATAGCGATTAATTTTAAATTTTAATTCGATTTATAAGGGTTTTTATATGTAACTTGAGATAATGATCGAGTTAAGCTGCGAAACGAATTCCACTGAATTCGAATTGACGCTTAGAGTCAGAATAGATATATTGTTTGTTATTTTTGAAGACTGGGTATTTTTGGTGTCTGAAATAGCGTTGTTTTACACGTAAAATTGAATGACCAATATGCAAACGAACTCTGTTTTCAGCGAAACTAATTTTATTAAATCCATAATGGTTAGGCGTAGTAGTGTTTCAAATTTCAAGTTATTTGGATTTATTTTGTGACTGTGGGAAATTTGTACGTATGTTTTTGCCTGTGAATTATAAAGGATTTTTTTACAAATGATATCGGAATTCGACGAAACTTGTCCCGTCGTGTTCGGAATATTTTTCTATGTTAGAATTAGGAGTTTCATCTTGATCGCACATTACTTCATGGTGAAGTATCATATATAATATTTTGATAATTATATCACCTTTTATATACCCCCATTTTCTTTTGTCCAACCCTAATTTGCTGTCATAACCAAGTTACATGGTTAATGAGTGTTTCTGCCGCCACCTTTTAGAATATAAATGAATGATCATAATTCTTGCAATCCTTCTCCTCTTATAACTCGAAATCCATCAACCAAACTGAAACATTTTCAACTACAATGTTCTAGATCTTGGTGAGAATTATCATTCGATTCGCTGAGATCGAAAATTTCGAACCATGATGGCCAGAATTCTGGAGCAAAGTCGCGTCGTTCGAAGTAAGACAGGGGGCGAAGGGGACATTCGATTTACATCGGGTTGATGGCGGAAGGCAAAGAGTATAGGCTCCTTAAATCATGGAACTGGGTTATAACGTGAAGAAGCAAATAAAAGTTGGTTTCATGAGTTTATTTTAGGGCAAAGGTGGGGTAGCTATTTTGGGAACAAGGCGTAGTATGAGTTTAGTTACTGAAAACGTGGGATGTAGTAGCAGTTTTGCATAAGAGTTTGGGGAAGCTGGCCACGTTATTTTACTTGAAGAAGAAGCCTCAGTCAGTTTCTTTAAATCTTCACAACGGTCATAAAAATGGCGTCCCGCGTCTAATTCCTCTTTCTCATTCTCTCTATTTTCCCTCTATTCTATACTAATGTTCTATCTCTACAACTCTGCTCTTGTTTAGACTCTTCTATCGTAGTCTTCACGAAATTCCTGGATTTTGGGCAAGGAATCGATTCAATCTGAAGGGGTGTTTGTGATTAGTGGTTCGTTTGTCAATCGTTGCCTTAGCTTCGAAGCTATAGCGGATCGCTTCTTGCTGTTTCAGACTGTCCTTCATCGGTGGTTCTTTTTGGCATATCTACGATTGTGGTTAGGCTTTGTAACGACCCGGGTTTTCGACGATCTTGGTTATCCGATATACAACGCATATCGGACATCCAAGGATCGAAAATAACCGAATAGTTAATGAAAGAAGTTAGAGGGTGAGAATAAATAAGATAGAACTTATAGAATAGAAGAAGAAGAAGAACATCATCATCAGAGTAAACACGAACCTCACAGCGGAACGAATAAAATATGACATAACTTTTGAAATACAAACAGTATATGTATACAATAACATTGCAGAGTACAACACTTACAACAACAGCGGAAATAAACAATAGCTAAATAATCCTGAAGCCTCCTGCTCCAAGCTCTCCAAGTGTATCTGTAAAATCCCGACTACTTGACTGCCTGTACAAATTTAGGCACCCAAGAGTTTAGGGAAAACAAACAAATAAACTCCGGGTCAGTCATGGGACTGGAATGAGTAAAACAATTTTTAAACAGTTTGAACAAGTAAACGATATCTCATAAGACCACGCCGTATAACGGAATGGGTTTTTCCCTAATGAGAATCCAAAATATCTTTATATCAAAAACCTTTTGACATTATAATAATGTCTATCAACCACGATATAATAATCATCTAGCAGAAACGCTTTCATCTCACGTTCTACATATATAATATACAATCAAAACCGCAAGCACGTATTGGGTAATGGATTTCCAACTATGACAAGGTATGGAACCACCTTCCGATCAGTGTACTCTAGGAACGATACACTGGAGTTCAGCAAGAACATCTTGCAACTCAGCCACACATGACCGATCACTCATTTCGCTTGAGTGTATCGAATGTATATCACCAACGGTTGGGATCAGCAACCGTTTCCCGTATATATATATATATATATATATATATATATATATATATATATATATATATATATATATATATATATATGGGATAGCATTGATAGATTAAAGAAGCAAATGAATATTCTCTAGATAGGTGATTATACACCGTACTTCGGAGCGACCGACTTAGCCATGCTGCCTGCCCGATTTTTGTCCTTTCCTGGTTGTTGAGGCTAGAGGTTACGACTACTTTCCATTCATTGATAACATGATCACTTTGAATGCCACATTATCAAATCCGTTAATCATTAATTGGTTTACACAAATATTCTGGATTTTATGCTAAGGGAATAAATCCGTTGCAACCATATATATTTATACAGACCAACCCATTCGATCATTGGAAATACTTTGTTGGACATTCGTCCATTTTCGTTCGTTGTGGGATTGAACGAAACCGAAGGCACTATTCAGTACATCCATCCTAGGCAATCTCTACCTAGGATTTATACAACATCCCTTGCACTTTACTCCGTCTTCAATTTTCTTTGGCATATTCACAACGCTTATGCCAATACAGAGTGGTTCTTTGGATAAAAATCCAATCGGTCTCTCCATATCAACAACGTAAATATGGTCAAAACTTGATAGTCTGTGATTTAACTATCAAATGAAAACATGTCGGTGTACAAACAACGATCTTATTCCTAGATAGAAATTCGATCGATCAATCATCATCATATATATACATATATATTCATATTTCTTTATTTTCTATGATTAGAAAATATACGTTATTAACATTGGAAAACATTTCCAATCCTCATTCACGCATCACTATTCTTCCACAACTATCAGTCCCTGACTGTAAACTAGTATGAGAACAATTCTCTAAGTATAAATCCCGAAGGCCGAAACCAACATCAGATCGATACTCAGAAAACTATTCAGCTTAACTAATCTCTAGTCAGTTCCTAATTTTGCTTAACTCTATTTCTTTAACTCTATTCGATTAACTCTATTTGATTAACTCTAACTGGTTAACTCTAACTGATTAACACTATCTGGTTAACTCAAATTTGAATAACTTATATTCAATTAACTCCTTTTAATAACATTTATCCATTTATAAAGATTTACTTTTAGTAACGGTTCTTCACTTTAACAATGTCCTTTTTATAACGTTTTTCCACTTATAAAGATTTCCTTTTTATAACATCCTATTCTGTTATAAATATTTTCCTTTTTAATTCTATTTAGTTTCTAAATAAATATTCCTTTATTTCTTCACTTCTATTCATTAGATCCTCATTATAAATTGGTAAGTGAATAAACTTCTCAGTGTTAATCCCGAAGGCCGAAACCAACATCAGATCAACACTTTGAAATTTACTCAACTCAATCAACGTAGAACAAGTTCCAATTACTCAAAAACCATACCCTATCCTCTTTAACATTTTTAAACCGATTCTATTTATTTTCTAATAAATGTCTCTTTATAAAATCCTATGATCTTATAAATATTTCATTTTCAATATACGTTTTGAAAATTCCCTTTTTACTTTCCAGTATTCATTTTGGTATTTAAAATACCGTATAACCATGATTACTATCAACCAAGCACACATAATCATCACAGATTATATAACACATCACATATCACAATATATGAAACAAAACAATATTTTATATATTGAGGAACCCAATTGGGTCCCTCCAACCTGTTTCCCTGCATCACAGATGTTAAACCATATAATTAACATCAACTTCATTTCAGTATGAAATGTTCTGATAAGCAAGAATAATATATATATATTTAATGGTTTATATATATATATATATATATATATATAATTTCAACTAACTGATTAGCAGTTCAATCAACCAAATCAACACACAGCAATCAACAGATAATTATCAGTTCTAAGAATACGTTATACAAATATAACTGTTCAGAGTTGGTGAGTTTTACTCACATTGGACGATCATCGTTAATAACGATAACCATCGCTTGATTCAGACGGACAATTTATTTTGCTATAAATTGTGACGAGCTCCAATCCACTCCCAATCAGTTCCATGGTGTAGCCACCGTCCAAATGATCCTAACGGATCTTGTTTCGTTGAATTCCCATTTAAACCGGCCCATTCCCTTTCAAACGCAGACCCCACATTTGCCCTTCTTCCTGATAATTCAAAACGTTTGCTCCTGATGAAAAGAACCTACTAAACCATTATGTTGGCTCACGTCCATCCCTATTTGGGCTCTTCTTTCTTCTTTATTATTATATACGTATCTAACTTGGGCCTCATCATTTCAAATCCGGCCCAACACTTCTTTTCACGTCCGCATGTGTTACTACTCCATCTTCCCCTTTCTAAATGTCGCGACCACCTGTAGGAATCATGGCCATTTCGGCGCCTTCATCCACCGAATTCTTCCACTTCTCTCCACGATTTTTCCCAAACAAAAATATCACCTCTCTTCTTTTCTCGTCCACTACCTCCTCATACCAAAACCATGTAGCTCGATACCACCAATCAAATTCGCGTCAAATGCTTCTCATTCGTTATTGGTATACAGGTATCGAACTTATTTTCTGCTAAACTCCACAAAACTTCACCAGAACGTTCTATATCACCTTATAAACTCCGATACAACATCGGACTCACTCATTAAAACTCGAAAATCCCAAATGAACTATCCCTAGGGCTACTTATAATTTCCAGCGAACCAAAAATACTTCAGAACCCCTCAAAACCCTTGCTGAAAAGAATATAATCCTTCCAGTAGTCTAAACATTGTTGTACTGCAATTTTCAGCTTCCTATTTGAATTAATATGATTTATTGAAGATGGACTTTAAGGTTTTTCCACGAGAGTATTGGCGGCATGAAATTTGTGTTGACTGGAGGATGTAAATTAGGGTTTTAGAGGAGTTAATCCTATATTTATTGGAAAAATAAATATCTAGATATTTATTAGATATTTTATTTTGTTCATTATTTAATTCCATTTTTATGAACTACTGCTTGTATTGGTCTTCTAAAAATTCCTGTGATCACACACGATACCTAAAAATCACGAAAATTGGCATGTTGTTAAAGTTCGACATTACGGTCCCAACGAAAATAGTTTCGTCGAATTCCGACTCTGTTTGCTCACACAACGTATTTTTAAAGGTCAAATTATCGACTGTTTTTCACATTAAAATCGCCCACGGCCACATACTGACTCTAAAAATCACGAAACTTGACATCCAACAGTAATTTAACATTGCGGATCCAACAAAATTAGTTTCATCGAATTTTGAGGTCGTCTGCAAAACTGGCAATTTTTAAAGCTCTAAATAACCCTTTTAAATATATAAATATATTTAAAAACAATTAAATTAAATATTTATAAATAAATATTATCGTATATATTCACAACAGAATATCATACAACTCTAGAATATTCCTATATGAATTTCTAGCTTGATATTTCAAATCCCAGTTATAACGATATTCGATTTATAATGAAATTCCTTTTATAAATATAAATAAATCGTTATAAATTATAAAGGAATTCCACAACGACTTTTCTAAAATTTGATTTGGACATAAATCAAAATCTACACGATGAAATCTCGATTTTTCTCTTCCACTAGAAAAATATACCTCACCAGCTCCTAACGTTTCTTGTTTCACAGAAATCCGATTTAAAACGAACCCTATATATTCAGTTGAAGTTCAAATTGCCAAATCGCGAACTGCCACGCCATTTGGAGCTCGATTATAATTATATTATAATTCTACGTTCAAAATGTCGTATATATAATATATTCGTTATTCTAATTAAATTATGAACTGAATTATATATATTGAATTTCCCAATTCACACCATATCGCCATTTCGGCCCAATCTGATTATTTCATAATTTAATATATTATTTAATTATTATTTAATTAAATATTCACTCTTATTTAATTCAATGACCATTAAATCCTTTTAAACTCCTTTAAAATAATTAAATAAATTAATTATTATATTGCTGAAAATGCGGGTCATTACAATCTTCCCCCCCTAAAATAATTTCGTCCTCGAAATTGCTAAGCTAGGAAAATGCTGCCAACTATACTAACCAGATATAAACATCTTCAGGTTTTACTTCTCAACTTTAATTTCAACTAAACCATTTAATTTCAATTAAATATTTATTAATTCTTATTATCGAAAATTTTCAAAAATCTGGAAAATTTTCTAACACCTTAACTTTTCAAAAAATTTCGCTAGCACCTCCTTTGTACTGGTCAATAGCTCAAACTCCAACTCGCCTCTATGGGCCTTCTTCAACCCAAAAGAAAATCAAACAACCAAGCGGCTTGCCAATTCGGCTCATCAAAATCTCAAATCCATATATAATATAAACTAGTACCTTTTTATCGGGCATATCATTGTCTCCTTTACACCTGCTACCAATTCAGCATATACCAATGTCATTCCAATCAAACTCAAATCACTTTATCTCCAACACAACCATTCACTAATACCCAAGCCAATTTTTTTTTTCAAACCAAAGTTCCATTCTTGATCCAACACTCATTACTTAACAATCCGATTCCATTTTGTTCAACTTAGCTAGAGTTAAATCCTAATTTACTTATTCACATTCACCATTCCAATCTCTTTAACTTCATAAGTTAAATTTTAAATTTTAGAATTTAAATTCCTGGGTTTATTTCAAATCAATTTGAAATCATAATACCAATTCAAAAACCCTTAAATTTCTAAACAATTTGTTTTCTCAGAACAATTCAAAAACAAAATCTTTGGTAGTAATCCGTCACTTAGAACTCAAAAATGAACACCGATGATGCACCATCGGAATTTATTTCCCAGCGATCAAAGTGAGTTCAATACTACATCACTTTCAAAACTCATTTTTAAACACTTTTATTTTGAAATCTGTTCAAAATATCATTCAAAATGCCTGAAAACATTTTAAGATTTCCCAGGATCTTAAAATTGTCATATATTTAACCCAAATCCATTTACGACCACTTCTCCAACTTTTAATTCCAATTTTGAATTTGATTTCAGATTCAATTCATTTCATAACACTTATACGAATTTTATTTGGTTATATATATATAACCATTTAATTATAATCTTGCTCGATTATATTAACAATCAATATATCCAATGTATTATAATTCCAATATATATATATATATATATATATCTTCCTTATATCAAAATATACTTTGGGTAAACTTATTTTCATTTACCCTCTTTTCAAAACATATCGTGTCGACCCATCGTATTCGAGTGTTTATAAACTCCTACCGATACAGTGGATGAAACTGATTGACCAGAACACATAAACAACTCAACCAATAAATCCCCACAATATAAAACAATTTTATATTAAATAACAAATACGCTCTCGTATATCTACACTCAAACTCAATCTAGGGTATTGCTAACCCCATCTCTACTGAGTCACGCCAAAGAGCCAAGGTAATAACTAAACCTTTGCTTTGATACCAACTGTAACGACCCGGGTTTTCGACGATCATGGTTATCCGATATACAACACATATCGGACATCCAAGGATCGAAAATAACCGAATAGTTAATGAAAGAAGTTGGAGGGTGAGAATAGATAAGATAGAACTTGTAGAATAGAAGAAGAAGAACATCATCATCAGAGTAAACACGAACCTCACAGCGGAACGAATAAAATATAACATAACTTTTGAAATACAAACAGTATATATATACAACAACATTGCAGAGTACAACACTTACAACAACAGCGGAAATAAACAATAGATAAATAATCCTGAAGCCTCCTGCTCCAAGCTCTGTAAAATCCCGACTACTTGACTGCCAGTACAAATTTAGGCACCCGAGAGTTTAAGGTAAACAAACAAACAAACTCTGGGTCAGTCATGGGACCGGTATGAGTAAAACAGTCTGAACAAGTAAACGATATCTCATAAGACCACGCCGTATAACGGAACGGGGTTTTTCCCTTATGAGAATCCAAAATATCTTTATATCAAAAACCTTTTGATATTATAATAATGTCTATCAACCACGATATAATAATCATTTAGCAGAAACGCTTTCATCTCATGTTCTACATATATAGTATACAATCAAAACCGCAAGCACGTATTGGGTAATGGATTTCCAACTATGACAAGGTATGGAACCAACTTCTGATCAGTGTACTCTAGGAACGATACACTGGAGTTCAACAAGAACATCTTGCAACTCAGCCATACATGACCGACCACTCATTTCGCTTGAGTGTATCGAATGTATACCACCAACGGTTGGGATCAGCAACCGTTTCCCGTACATATACATATGGGACAACATTGATAGATTAAAGAAGCAAATGAATATTCTCTAGATAGGTGATTATACACCCTACTTCAGAGCGACCGACTTAGCCATGCTACCTGCCTGATTTTTGTCATTTCCTGGTTGTTGAGGCCAGAGGTTACGACTACTTTCCATTCATTGATACACGATCACTTTGAATGCCACATTATCAAATCCGTTAATCATTAATTGGTTTACAAAAATATTATAGATGTTATGCTAAGGGAATAAATCTGTTGCAACATATATATTTATACAGACCAACCCATTCGATCATTGGAAATACTTTGTCAGACATTCGTCCATTTTCGTTCGTTTTGGGATTGAACAAAACCGAAGGAACTATTCAGTACATCCATCCTAGGCAATCTCTACCTAGGACTTATACAACAGCCCTTGGACTTTACTCCGTCTTCAATTTTCTTTGGCATATTCGCAACGCTTGCCAATACAGAGTGGTTCTTTGGATAACAATCCAACCGGTCTCTCCATATCAACAACGTAAATATGGTCAAAACTTGATAGTCTGTGATTTAACTTTCAAATGAAAACATGTCGGTGTATAAACAACGATCTTATTCCTTGATAGAAATTCGATCGATCAATCATCATCATATATATATATATATTCATATTTCCTAATTTTCTATGATTAGAAAATATACGTTATTAACGTTGGAAAACACTTCCAATCCTCATTCACGCATCACTATTCTTCCACAACTATCAGTCCCTGACTGTAAACTAGTATGAGAACAATTCTCTAAGTATAAACCCCGAAGGCCGAAACCAACATCAGATCGATACTCAGAAAACTATTCAGCTTAACTAATCTCTAGTCAGTTCCTAATTTTGCTTAACTCTATTTCTTTAACTCTATTCGATTAACTCTATTTGATTAACTCTAACTGGTTAACTCTAACTGATTAACTCTAACTGGTTAACTCAAATTCGAATAACTTATATTCGATTAACTCCTTTTAATAACGTTTATCCATTTATAAAGATTTACTTTTAGTAACGGTTCTTCACTTTAACAATGTCCTTTTTATAATGTTTCTCCACTTATAAAGATTTCCTTTTCATAACATCCTATTCTGTTATAAATATTTTCCTTTTTAGTTCTATTTATTTTCTAAATAAATATTCCTTTATTTCTTCACTTCTATTCACTAGATCCTCATTATAAATCAGTAAGTGAATAAACTTCTCAGTGTTAATCCCGAAGGCCGAAACCAACATCAGATCAACACTTTGAAATTTACTCAACTCAATCAACGTAGAACAAGTTCCAATTACTCAAAAACCATACCCTATCCTCTTTAACATTTTTAAATCGATTCTATTTATTTTCTAAAAAATATCCCTTTATAAAATCTATAAATATTTCATTTTCAATATACGTTTTGAAAATTCCCTTTTTAATTTCCAGTATTCATTTTGGTATTTAAAATACCATATAACCATGATTACTATCAACCAAGCACACATAATCATCACATATTATATAACACATCACATATCACAATATATGAAACAAAACAATATTTTATATATTGAGGAACCCAGTTGGGTCCCTCCAACCTTTTTCCCTGCATCACAGATGTTAAACCATATAATTAACATCAACTTCATTTCAGTATGAAATGTTCTGATAAGCAACAACAATATATATATATATATTTAATGGTTTATATATATATATATATATATATAATTTCAACTAACTGACTAGCAGTTCAATCAACCAAATCAACACACAGCAATCAACAGATAATTATCAGTTCTAAGAATACGTTATACAAATATAACTGTTCAGAGTTGGTGAGTTTTACTCACATTGGACGATCATCGTTAATAACGATAACCATCGCTTGATTCAGACAGACAATTTATTTCGCTATAAATTGTAATGAGCTCCAATCCGCTCCCAATCAGTTCCATGGTGTAGCCACCGTCCATACGATCCTAACAGATCTTGTTTCGTTGAATTCCCATTTAAACCAGCCCATTCCCTTTCAAACGCAGACCCCACATTTGCCCATCTTCCTGATAATTCAAAACGTCTGCTCCTGATGAAAAGAACCTGCCAAACCATTATGCTGGCACACGTCCATCCCTATTTGGGCTCTTCTTTCTTCTTTATTATTATATATGTATCTAACATGGGCCTCATCATTTCAAATTCGGCCCAGCACTTCTTTTCATGTCCGCATGTGTTACTACTCCATCTTCCCCTTTATAAATGTCGTGACCACCTGTAGGAATCATGGCCATTTCGGCGCCTTCATCCACCGAAATCTTCCACTTCTCTCCACGGTTTTTCCCAAACAAAAATATCACCTCTCTTCTTTTCTCGTCCACTTCCTCCTCATACCAAAACAATGTAGCTCGATACCACCAATCAAATTCGCGTCGAATGCTTCTCATTCGCCATTAGTATACAGGTATCGAACTTATTTTCTGCTAAACTCCATAAAACTTCACCAGAACATGCTATATCACCTTACAAACTCCGATACAACATCAGACTCACTCATTAAAGCTCGAAAATCCGAAATGAACTAACCCTAGGGCTACTGTATAATTTCCAGCGAACCAAAAATACTTCAGAACCCCTCAAAACCCTTGCTGAAAAGAATATAATCCTTCCAGTAGTCTAAACATTGTTGTACTGCAATTTTCAGCTTCCTATTTGAATTAATATGATTTATTGAAGATGGACTTTTAGGTTTTTCCACGAGAGTATTGGCGGCGTGAAATTTGTGTTGACTATAGGATGTAAATTAGGGTTTTAGAGGAGTTAATCCTATATTTATAGGAAAAATAAATATCTAGATATTTATTAGATATTTTATTTTGTTCATTATTTAATTCCATTTTAATGAACTACTGCTTGTATTGGTCTTCTAAAAATTCCTGTGATCACACATGATACCCAAAAATCACGAAAATTGGCATGCAGTTATAGTTCGACATTACGGTCCCAACGAAACTGGTTTCGCCGAATTCCGACTCCCTTTTCTCACACAACGTATTTTTAAAGGTTAAATTATCGACTATTTTTCAAATTAAAATTGCCCACGGCCACATACTGACTCTAAAAATCACGAAACTTGACATCCAGCAATAATTTAACATTGTTGATCCAACAAAATTAGTTTCGTCGAATTCTGAGGTCTTTTGCATAACTGGCTATTTTTAAAGCTCTAAATAACCCTTTTAAATATATAAATATATTTAAAAACAATTAAATTAAATATTTATAAATAAATATTATCGTATATATTCACAACAGAATATCATACAGCTCTAGAATATTCCTATATGAATTTCTAGCTTGATATTTCAAATCCTAGTTATAACGATATTTGATTTATAATGAAATTCCTTTTATAAATATAAATAAATCGTTATAAATTATAAAAGAATTCCACAACGGCTTTTCTAAAATTTGATTTGGACATAAATCAAAATCTAAACGATGAAATATCGATTTTTCTCTTCCATTAGAAAAATATACCTCACCAGTTCCTAACATTTCTTGTTTCACAGAAATCCGATTTAAAACGAACCCTGTACATTCAGTTGAGGTTCAAATCGCCAAATCGCGAACTGCCGCGCCATTTGGAGCTCGATTATAATTATATTATAATTCTACGTTCAAAATGTCGTATATATAATATATTCGTTATTCTAATTAAATTCTGAACTGAATTATATATATTGAATTTCCCAAATCACACCATATCGCCATTTCGGCCCAATCTGATTATTTCAGAATTTAATATATTATTTAATTATTATTTAATGAAATATTCACTCTTATTTAATTCAACAAACATTAAATCCTTATAAACACCTTTAAAATAATTAATTATTGTATCGTTGAAAATGCGTGTCATTACAGGCTTTACTCTTTGACATCTTTTGCGAGCCTCCTTCATCACCGATTCTTGGATGTGGAGGGTAGTTTTCTGGAACTATCACCTCTTTACCAATCAACTTTGGTGAGCTCTCTGCCCCTGCATGGGTCAGATATCCTTCCTATGGCTGATGCGGTTCTGGATTCTCTTCACTACTCTGAAGTCATACGAGAAAAGTGGGGTTTAACCATCTACTTTTCCCTACAGTTATGCTTTAGATCTTCAGATGCTGCTTCGATAGTGGTTGTACATGGTTTTCTTGTTGGATCTTTTGCTTGTGGCAGTGTTTTCGGACCCGGTTTTGTTAAGATCATTTCTGCTGATCCGATTGATGGTGGGGATTTACCCCATCCATTTCTAATTGATCGATGGATGCAATAGAGCCTTTGGTTGTAGGCGATCCTCGGAAGCAAGCTATTCCTCGACGACAAAGTCGTAATGCATGTCGTTCGAGGCAGGCAAGAGAAGCTTTTTCTGTTTTCTGATTCTCGGGTATCAACGTTATTGGAGGTCCCTGCGCTCGTGGGTAAGAAGGATCCTCCTACGCTCGTTTTATCCAATGCTTTCTCTCTACTAGAGAGTGCACAGTTGCCAAATTATTACTTGGACGCTTCACCAGGCTATGATACTATTGTGCATTCTAGTGGTTTTTCAGGCCAACCCTCCAGGCTGCGTGGTTCTTGTTTCTAATGTAAGAGGCGATTATTGAATGTCGCAGCTCATTTTCAACCAGAGATTCATTCTCTTGGCGTGGCAATGTTGCGTGGTGCTCAGTCTATCGGTTTGGATGTTGTGGTCGTTGTTGCTCCGGTCTTGTGTGAGGCCTTATCGGGTGGTTTTTCGTGAGTTATTGTCAGTAATAGAAGCATCAATCTTGATTCTCATATTGCCAGCGAGGTATGGTTTTCTTGTTTTTTTTTGTGATCTCAACGATGTGTTCTTACCCTTCTCTGGAAAGACTGACTTGTTGAGTGATCTTGCTGTATTGAGTGTTCCTGTTGCCAGTTTTGTTTTCACTATTTACCTGGGTTATGCCTCTGTTGCTCTTCCTATTAATCACGTTTCTTGTCTTGTTTGTGGTGCGGCATCCACTTTTTTTTTTTCCCTTTTTGCGTGTTTGTGGGTTGTGTGGGATTGTATGTGATGGTTTGAGCATTGAAACTCTCTTGTGTATGCTCCCTGGCACGGTTGCACATTCTTTGGATGTGGCTATGTCTTGTCATGTGCGTGTTTCTTTGGTTATGAATGTGGCTGCACGGTTTCAGGGGTTGAGCTTTTCAGGTCCTTTCCTGGCTGTTCTTCCACATTCAGTGGAGAGCCAATGTGCTTTTCTTTGGTCTTTCTCTTCTACTGCCGTGAGTTGGCTTCATTTTGGAGCCTTTCCACTTGGCTATGCTGTTTTTCTATTCGGTTGGGATGGTGCCCACTTTTTCGCGGCTGGTTGGTCCGCTTTCGGGCTTTTTACTGGCTTCTTTTGGGGCCTTTTTGACTAGTCTGAGCTTCACATCTTCAACTGGTTTTTGTGGGCTTTTTCTTTTTGGTTGGCTTCGTCTACTCCTCGAGTCACTACGAGGCCTTCTCAGTGTCGTTAGCGAGTCGTTCGAGTCGATTTGGGCTTTTGAGTTACTTTGTCCCCTGTAGGCACCTCTTATGTGTCTTGGCTTCATGGGATGGTGACTTCCCTTATGTTGGCGTATAGTGGACACAACATAGGTCCACTATACAGTTTACCAGGGAGGTGACCTCCCATGTTTTTCCTGGCCTTTTGATTGGTGTTTCGTGTCCCTTCATTCAAACTTTACCTATAGTGTAGGTCTATCAATTTGATGATAGATCTCTTTGATAAAGCTTACACAAAAACTGGTGTTGTCTCTGATGAGCAACTCCACATCTTCTTCTATTTTTCCTGTCCTTATGTCCCCGCGGTCCTCCCTTGTCTCTTCTTATCGCCCTGTGTCTTCTGCTTCTGTCTCTTCTCCTCTACTTAGTAAGGTCGAGATAGCGATCATTGATGATCATTTATCTAGGCTTACTAAGAATTCTTACCCTTCCCGTTCTGGGTCGTAAGCCTCTAGGCAGCCAATTCGGCGTCATGATATTTTTTTTGGGGTTCTCTTGTTGTCGTCTGGTTCCCGACCACTCGACTACTCGCTAATCTCGTCATAGCTGACGTGAGGCTCCTCGCACCCCCCCGTACCATTTGTACAAGCTCTGCAGCGGCGTCCGAACAGATCGTTAGATCCACTGGACATACTCTTTACCTTGTTTGAGCTAGGCGGTGTGGTTACTATCGTCGCCTTCCTTCTGTGTGTCCTATTTTTCTTTGGTTTTGTTTGGCCT
Organism: Allium sativum; assembly: GCA_030737875.1. Classification (NCBI taxonomy): domain Eukaryota; kingdom Viridiplantae; phylum Streptophyta; class Magnoliopsida; order Asparagales; family Amaryllidaceae; genus Allium; species Allium sativum. The sequence goes on along the minus strand of CM060921.1, from coordinate 527,821,222 downwards.
TGATGGCAAACTTTTTGTTCTGGAACATTCGGGGTATTGGGAACGATGCGTTGGTAGCTAGACTCAAACGCATTATTAGGAAGCACTCTATCTATCTGATAGCGCTCCTGGAACCACTTGTGGGACCGGATGCGATCTCCTCTACCATTTTATCTATTGGCTTTGGTGGTGCCTTAGCTTACGTGTCCAACAAGATTTGGATTATGTGGTCCAAAGATGTTGTCGTCCACCCAATTTTTGATTCGGACCAACTTTCGTAGGTGGTATGTTCGTTCCCCTCATTCTCTTCATCTTTTTTGTTCTCCGTGGTCTTTGCTAAGTGCAATCGTATTGAGAGACAAGGCCTTTAGGCTGATATTCTTTCTCTTTCCGATTTGGGCTTTTCTGTTCTGGGTGGCGACTTTAATGTTTTCGCCAGCCAAGCAGAAAAGTGTGGTGGCAATGTCGTTGACCGTTTGGCAGTTGCGGATTTCAACACTTTCATCATCAGCTCGAGCCTTTCTGAAGTCTCTTATGTTGGATCAGTCTTTACTTGAAGTAACAACTAATAAGGCCTTAGCCGGATTCTGTCTAAACTTGACCGAGTTTTCGCCTTTGAAGGGTGGCTCAGCCTACCATTCACGTTCACTACCTCCCATCTTCATCGTATCTTTTCCAACCATGCTCCTTTGTTAACTGTTCCCCCCTTTCCCTCTCTGGCCTGTCTTCCTTTAGGTTCCAAAGTATGTGGAGATCGCACCACTCTTTCCATAGAGTCGTCGAAGATTCCTGGATTTCCCCTATGAGTGGTTCCTCTTGTGTGATTTTCTCTCGCAAGCTGAAGCGCCTTAAGACTTGTCTCAAGGCATGGAATCTTCTTGTCTTCAAGAATATCTTCGACCATGTTAGAGCGGCTGAAGAAACTCTTATCCAAGCAGAAGCGTCCTTTGATGAATAACCAGTGCTGCCCACAAGGAGGCTTGGGCGCTGGCCCAACTTGTCTTCTCTTCGTAACTTCGTATCGGACACGAACATCTTCGCCAGAAATCTAGGATCAAGTGGGTTGTTGATCGAGATTCAAACTCCAGGTTTTTTCACTTGACTATTCGTAAGAAAATAGTCTCCTCACCATTCGCTAGATCCGCCGGCCAGACCTTTCATTGGCTTCAACTCCGGCTGAAGTCAAAGATACTATTTTTTTTCACTTCCAATCCTTCCTTAGCTCTCCCTCGGTTTCTGCATCTGATCCATCCATTCTTGCCTTCATCCCTAGTCTGATCCTCCCGTTGGATAGCTCCGATCTAGCTGTACCTCCTTCCTCGGATGAAATAAGTGCCTGGGTATTTTCGCTTAACAAGGACAGCGCGAGTGGGTCAGATGGTTTCAATGGTTTTTTTATAGGAATGTGTAGCCTATTATTCAAGAGGACTTTTGTCTCCCTATTCAGTCCTTCTTCTCTGGTGGAGATCTCCCAGCGGGGTGCACCTCCACCAACCTGGTTCTTATCCCTAAATGCGATCATCCTAGTTCTTGTAGGGACTTCAGACCGATCAATTTGTGTAATTTCTCTAACAAGGTCATCTTAACCTGTAGGCTAGCACCGTTTCTCGAGCGCCTTATATCTTCTTCGTAGATCGGGTTTATTAAAGGATGTCTGATCACTGATAACGTTCTTCTAGCCTGGGAGATGATTTCTCAAACTGATAAGAGGATCTAATGTGGTCGTCAAGATTGATATGGCTAAAGCTTACGACCACATGACATGGTTCTTCATCATTAAGGTTCTAAGGGCTTTTGGGTTTCCGGAACCCCTTATCGATGTTGTCTGGAGGCTTATCTCCAACTGCTAGTTTTTCGTTCTCATCAACGGATCAGCCATAGGCTATTCCAGATCTGGGAGAGGTCTTAGTCAGGATGACCCCTTGTCCCCTTATTCATCATTTTTGGTGAGGCATTCGTTCGAGGTCTTCACTCTCTAACGATAGCTGGGCAGTTTCATAGGTTTGGAATCCCTAGGGGTTGCCCTCTTATCACTTCCTTGTCTTTCGCGGATGACATAATCATTTTCATGAATGGTACTCATCGTTCTATCAAGTCCCTACTAGATCTTATTAGGCAGTATGAGAGTTGCTCGGGGAAACTCGTGAACTCCACTGAAAGCTGCTTCGTGTCCGCGAAAGATCTATCTTTGATTAGATCCTCTTGGATCGAGTCAACTACTGGATTTAAGGTGGCCTCCCTTCCTATTCCTTACCTTGGCATAGTATTATGCCGAGGTAGAAAGTTCAACGCCATCTTCGACCCCTTAACTGACAAAGTCAGGGGCAAGATTATTTGATAGAATGCTTCCCTCATTTCCTAGGCTGGCAAACTGGTTCTCATTAAGTCTTTTCTTGATTCGTTGGGATCTCATATCTTTGCTTCTATGACTCCCACTTCTTCCTTATTCTGCTCCTATCCGTTCTTGGCTTCTTCCTTTTACTGGGGAAGCAAGGACAATGCTTCGCGCCATTACTAGATTTCTTGGAACTCCATTTGTCATCCCAAAAGTGAGGGAGGCCATGGTCTCTGTAACCTTAAGGACATTTGTTTGGCCTTTTCCTGCAAGCTATGGGCACGGTTTGGAGCGAACAACTCCCTTTGGGCTACGTTCCTCTACACCAAGTACCATACGCTTGATGGTGCGAATTACATTGTATCCCATCCTACGCTAGTGATATGTGGAAATGGATGCAATCCGTAAAGGCCTTAACGGATGCTCGTGGGGGTGGTACCGTTTGGGATGGTAGCCCTTCTCACTTAAGGCGGCGTGGAATTCGATTAGGACTCCTAGTCAACGTCTCCTTGTTTTTAGTTTTTTTGGAATGTCCGTATTCCGCTTAAGGTTTCTCTTTTTATGTGGAAAACCTTGCGTGATGGTTTACCATTAGATGAGAACCTTTAGCATATCGGAATCCCTCTCGTGTCCAAGTGCAGGTGCTGCAATTCTAGATGCTCCGAATCCTCTTTTCATTTGTTGGTTTCTGGTTCTTGTGCTCGGGCTGTCTGGAATTACTTCGGTAATCTGATGGGTTGCCGAGGCAATGCCACCTCAACAAAAGATTTACTGAGACTCTGGTGGTCCGACATCTCATGCAAATCTTTCCATTCTATTCTTTAGCATCTGATTCCCTACCTTGTCTGCTGGCACATATGGTGTGTGATCGACGCTAGTCTATGAATTAGAAAAGCGCGACATTTGTAATAAATTCTGCAAGCATACAGGTGTGTAGCATACAGGTCGAACATAGGGAGGAACGTTAAATTTTATTATTTATATGTTTCGTGGGCGTGTTAGGCAAAGCTGGAGGTTGATTTTTTTTCAAAACAAAATAAAAAGTGAAACTACGAATAACAGATGCAATTAAATTCACTACAGATTCAAATCTAATCGGATCTGTAGTAAATTCAATGATTAAAATAAAATAGAACACTAGAATTAAAATTGCAGGAAGGAAATCAACAACTGAGAATAAAAACTAGGATTACCGCTGAATCTAATCAGACGGTCAACCACTAGTAAGAAAAATAAAAGCAATAGCAAATTGTGTTCTAGCAAATCTAATTGACTAGACAACACAATTTGCCATGAAAATAAAATGTAGAAGCTAAAGAAACGAAGGTTTTATTAAAAATAAGAGAGTACAGAAGAATGAATGAATTTTTACAATGGTTACAATCACATATTTATAGATGCGAATGGGAAAACCCTAACTAGGTCTATGAATAAATGGCCCTCCTTATTCATGAATATTTCTTGCCTTCCTTGACTACCTGATTGGAGAAAATCTGGGCATATCATGGTAAATATTTTCCATATCTTTCAATTTTCCCATGTGGCTTGATTGATAGAAGATTGCATCTAATTAATTCTTCCAAACAAGGACGCTTATCAGACTCCAAAGGCAATATAAGATAAAATCTTCAAAATTGGTTTTTCTTCTTGGCAACAATTCAATCAGAAATTCTTCTAATTGAAATTGAATGATTTGAATTTACTTCCATGATGAGAATATGGCTATTGCTGAGATGTTAATTGGTGCACATCATAAATACATACACATGAATATGTGTATGTATATATATAACATAACACTAATCCAGATATTTCTCAAAGCAAAGGGGCCAGTGTGAACGCGCTCCGTTTCTTTGGCAAAAAGTGAGCTTGACGGGGTTCGAACTCAGGTCTCTCAGCACCAATTCCTATGCCTTTACCAGTGAGCTACTACTTCTTTTGCAATTGAAATGAATTTGATGTGAGGAAGTAGCTCTTTCTTGTAGTTGGCCTTTGATTTGAATTGAAGGAAGCATTTCTTGACATCCTGTAAAAACATACAAAAGTAACCAAAGTATCATTTATTTATTTACAAAAGATAAAGCATAAGAGTAATAAAATAAACACTTTTCAGTGTCAATCAAATACCCCCACACTTATCTTTTACTCGTCCTCGAGTAAAAAAAAATGAAAACTAACTAGATAGGTCGCACTTTCGTAGGAAACACGATTGCATTGAGCGTATGCAACAAGCCGTTAAACCTCTAGGTGTTCCTAGTAGGACGAGTGGTGTCTCGTGAGGGTTTTCAGCGGATACTACCCACAAAATCCAAATGCAGTATGCTATGATTCTAATGAAACTACATGAATGCAATGGACATATGCAAATAAAAACGAAAAAAAAAATAAAAAAAAATAAAAATAAAAGCACGACTTGTTTCAGGAAAGTGGTACAACAGATTAAGTTAACAATTTCCAGTCAGTTGATTTTATTTTAGATACCTCGACTTGTCACAAATTTTCAATATAAATCAAGTTTTCAAATGTTAAATTCCAGTTTGGCCAGTTAGTTCGGTCGATAACATAGTGCAGCCATGAAATAAATTCTTAGTTTGCTTGGCACAGTTTGCAAAGTGGTATTCTAATTTTCTCATGTATGGCTCGTCAAATCAATAAGGTCAAGAAGTGTTTGGGTATCATCGCTTATTCTTTGTTCTATAAAATTTTAAGATTTATGATTAAGTACATACACCTAAAAAGACCAAGGTTTACCACCCATGCACTGCCTCGCGGACTAACGGAGAGTGGGTAAAGAGCTTGGCGGATTGTGCAGGCCGATTTTGACTTTGTCAACAACGTGTCGGTAATCCTTAGGTGTCCAATCCCATAAAATGAGACCATGATATTCCAACTTTGACTTTGTCAACAACGTGTCGGATAGAGCTTGGCGGGTTTGCACACCAACGCTCGATATACAAGCAATGTTGGATACCCTTGGAATACTATTATTATTATTATCGAAAATATAAGCACAAAAGAGAGTTATGCGAATTCAACTTAACACAACTTAGTTTTAAAGATTTGAAAAGCCAATATAAGTCTTTTAAGTCCTCCACTCACTTATTTAAACAAAGTCTACAATATAGAATAGATTTCATGGCCATCACCTAAGAATCTCCCTATGTACCGGTTACACTATTATTCCTCAAAATTAAACTTTTCATTATATTTCAAATTCGATCTAAGTTGAGAGAGAAAAATACTATCAACTGGCTAAAAATTGTAAACTTATTTTTTTGTATCAATTGAAAATGAGTCGTATTTTCCAAAAAAAAATAAAATTATGGTATGTTACTACAATCTAAAATGTATGATGGTCCTACTTAAATGGCTGAAAATAAAAAGAAATAAAAAATAAAAAAAATGAAAATGGATGAAATGCAGACTCCCCCCCCCCCCACACTTGATTGAGACAGTGTCCCAACTGTCTAAGGCAGAAAAAAATAAATAAATAAAAAATGAAAAATAAAAATAAAAGAAAAAGAACGTGTACCACCTGATTTCATGGTGGATGATCATGCAGATCGATAGAGTCGTCTTCGTCATATTGCTCGAATTCCAAAAATGGTTTCAGTCGTTGACCGTTTACTTTGAAGACTTTTCCATCTCTAGGATTTTCAATTTCAACCGCTCCATGAGGGTATACTGTTTTCACGACATAAGGTCCAGTCCATCGAGATCTGAGTTTTCCTGGAAACAAGTGAAGTCTAGAGTCGTATAAAAGAACTTTTTGACCTACGTTGAATTCCTTACGAAGTATGTTTTTGTCGTGTTGGGCTTTGGTTCTTTCTTTGTAGATTTTCGCATTTTCATACGCCTCATTTCTTAATTCCTCCAATTCAGAAATTTGTAACTTCCTATGTGAGCCGGCCTTTTCTAAGTCAAAGTTCAAAAATTTTATGGCCCAAAGAGCACGATGCTCTAATTCAAGAGGTAAGTGACAGGCCTTTCCAAAGACTAATCGATATGGTGACATCCCTAGATTGGTTTTATAAGCAGTGCGAAAAGCCCAAAGTGCATCAATTAGTTTTACAGACCAATCTTTTCTATTGGAATTCACGGTTTTCTCAAGAATTTGTTTGATTTGTCTATTGGAAACTTCTACTTGCCCACTGGTTTGTGGATGGTAGGGGGTCGACAGCTTGTGTGTGATTGAGTATTTCTTGAGCAAGGACTCAAAAGCACGATTACAGAAGTGAGTGCCATTATCGCTAATGATAGCTCGAGGTGTGCCAAAGCGTGAAAAGATGTTTTCTTTGAGGAATTTGACAACAACCTTGTTGTCGTTGGTTTTGGTCGGAATGGCTTCAACCCATTTTGAGACATAATCTACCGCAAGTAAGATGTAAAGATTCCCAAATGAATTAGGGAATGGTCCCATGAAATCGATGCCCCAAACATCGAATAACTCAATCACTAAAATGGGGTTGAGAGGCATCATGTTTCGCTTAGAGATTCGACCCGTTCTTTGACATCGCTCACATTTAGAGCAAAATTCGAAAGCGTCACGGAAGAGTGTGGGCCAATAAAAACCACTTTGCAAAACCTTTGCAGCAGTTTTTCTTGCACCAAAATGACCGCCACAAGCATGGTCATGTGAGAAGGAGAGAATACTTTGGTGTTCATGATCGGGCACACACCTTCGAATGATTTGGTCTGGACAGTATTTGAAAAGATATGGGTCGTCCCAATAGAAGTTTCGAACTTTTGAGAGAAATCTTTGTTTATCTTGTTTCGACCATTCAGCGGGTGTTTGTTGTGTGACAAGATAATTCACAATGTCAGCGTACCAAGGGGTGTTAGAGATCAAAAGGAGTTGTTCGTCAGGAAAATAGTCATCGATTTGGGTGTCGTTATCATTTTCGTGCACAATTCGAGAGAGATGATCAGCTACGACATTTTCAGAACCCTTTTTATCTCGTATTTCTATATCAAACTCCTGAAGAAGAAGGATCCAACGGATCAAGCGGGCCTTGGCATCCTTCTTAGAAATCAAATATCGTAAGGCAGCATGGTCAGTGTAAACTATGACTTTGGATCCTATGAGATATGGTCTGAATTTCTCAAGAGCGAAGACAACTGCCAAAAATTCCTTTTCAGTAGTTGAGTAATTCAATTAGGCCTCGTTCAAGGTTTTGCTAGCGTAGTAAATGACTCGAGGGAGTTTATCGATACGCTGACCCAAGATGGCTCCAATTGCAAAGTCAGAAGCGTCGCACATAAGTTCAAAGGGTTGAGTCCAATCAGGAGGTTGAATGATGGGAGTTGTGGTCAAGAGTGATTTAAGAGTTTCAAAAGATGTTTGGCAATCAGTGGAAAATTCAAACTTTACGTCTTTAGCAAGTAAATTCGAGAGAGGTTTTGAAATTTTTGAGAAATCCTTAATGAATCTTCTATAGAATCCCGCATGGCCAAGAAATGAACGAACATCTTTGACAGACTTAGGAGGAGGTAAATTAGCAATCAAATCGATTTTGGATTTATCGACTTCTAGGCCATCTTTGGAGACGACATGACCTAGAACTATCCCCCGTTTTACCATAAAGTGGCATTTCTCCCAATTAAGCACGAGTGATTTCTCCTTACAACGTTTGAGGACAAGTTCTAGATGAGTGAGACACTGGGAAAAAGATGATCCATATATTGAAAAATCGTCCATGAATATTTCCAAGAATTCTTCCACCATATCAGAGAAAATACTCATCATACACCTTTGGAAAGTCGCGGGGGCATTACAAAGACCAAAAGGCATGCGACGATAAGCAAAGGTTCCAAAGGGACAAGTAAAGGTGGTCTTATGTTGATCTTCTAAAGCAACAGGAATTTGGTTATAGCCAGAGTATCCATCGAGAAAACAGTAGTACTCATGTCCCGCTAAGCGTTCGAGCATTTGGTCAATAAAAGGCAAGGGAAAATGGTCTTTTCGTGTGGCTGAGTTAAGCTTTCGATAGTCGATGCACACACGCCATTTGGTTTTGATTTTTGTTGGGACGAGTTCATTACTGTCGTTTTTGATCACTGTGACTCCCGACTTCTTTGGTACAACTTGTACCGGGCTCACCCAAGTACTATCAGAGATGGGATAGATGATGTTATTGTCTAGACATTTGATTATCTCCTCCTTGACCACTTCTCTCATGTTTGGGTTTAATCGCCTTTGAGCCTCACGGGTGGGTTTAGCCTCATCAACTAAATGTATGCGATGTTCCACAATTGATGGGCTAATTCCTTTTATATCGCTAATTTCCCACCCCAAGGCGTCCTTATTTTCCCGTAAAGTTTCCAAAACTTTTTCTTCTTGGTCTTCGGTAAGATCAGAGGCCAAGATTACGGGGAAAGTTTCTGAGGAGTCTAGGTAGGCATACTTAAGGTCTGGTGGCAAGGGTTTGAGGTCAAACTTAGGAAGTTCTTGTGTATCAACATTCGTCAACATTCCTAGGTTAGATTTAGGTGACGAAGTGTCGGAGTCAAGAATTTTGTTCAGTTCAGAAATGTATTCGAGTTCATCGAAATCGGAGTCGAAATGGTCAAGACACATTTTCAAGGCTTCAGAAGTGTCACTTGAGGTTTCATCAACTGTGGTTTGAATCATGTCAATTTCATCGATCTCAAAATCCCTAGGTTGTTTGTTGAGATTAAAGATGTTTAGCTCGATGGTTAGGTGCCCGAAGGAGAGTCGAAGCTGACCATTCCTACAATTAATGACAGCATTAGAGGTTGCTAAGAAAGGGCGTCCTAAGATCAATGGTATTTGAACGTTGGGATTTGAGACAGGCTCTGTTTCCAGAACTATAAAATCGACAGGGAAGTAAAACTGTTCGATCTGTATCAAGACGTCTTCGATAATTCCCAATGGCTTTTTGACAGATCGATCGGCTAGTTGAAGTGTGATGTTTGTTGGTTTAATCTCCCCTAGTCCAAGTTGACGATAGACAGTATAAGGGAGAAGGTTGACACTGGCACCAAGGTCGAGTAGGGCACGAGAGATGTGAGTGTTTCCTATTTTACAATCAATCGTAGGGCAGCCAGGGTCTTTATACTTGACTGGGGCAAGATTCGAAAGAACAGAGCTTGTATTCGCAGTTAGAAAGGCGGTTTTTGGGACATTGGTCGCACGTTTTTGTGTGCATAATTCCTTAAGACATTTGGCATATTGAGGGATTTGTTCAATGGTGTCTAAAAGAGGAATGTTCACACGGACTTGTTTGAAAATTTCCAAGATTTTATCGAAATTTGCAGCTTTCTTCTTATTATTGAGTATATGAGGAAAAGGAGCTACTGGTTTTTCGATTCTGGGATGAGTTTCATCATTTGAAGAAGAAGGTGGTAGGTATGTAGAAGATGAAATGTTGGGATTGCCAACATTAATTTTCGAAGGTGGGTCGGGTTTGCCGACGCTGGGAGAAGAACTGTTGGGATTGCCAACATTTAAGGGAACTTGAGGTTTAGAAGAATTGGCATTCGAAGCCAATGGGTGGTCATCAAGATTAGGGGTTGGGGTCGAGTTAGAAAGTTCGTCAGGGTCGTCCACGTTATTATCAATCCTCTTTCCAGATCGAAGGGTTGTAATAGCATTGACTGGATTATGGTTTTCATCCTCACAAGAATTTACAGTACGAGAGCTATTTTTTGGATTCACCTCAGGTTGACTAGGCAACTTTCCTTTCTCGTTATTTTTCGCTAGTTCCTTTATCATATTCATCATTTGTTCCATTTGTTTTTCTAAACGCACAATGTCTGGTGACGGTTGAGAAGATTGAGATGATTGGTTTGATGATTGAAAATTGGGGTGCCTATAAGGTTGTTTGGATTGAGGTGTAGCTTGAGAGGTTTGAGAATTGGGGGGGTGGACCTTGGTAAGTCGGATTGGGAATAAAGGGTTGCACGTGAGATGGGTTAGCCGAATTATTGGGGTTCGACCAGGAAAAATTTGGGTGGTTCCTCCAACCAGGGTTGTACGTGGATGAGTAAGGATTATTTTGAGCTATGGCATTGGCTTGGTCCTGAGAGTAACAGTGGGGTAACCCTTCTCCGGCTTGAGGAGTTTGATTTTCTAAGGGAATTTGACTTGGGTCCACGACATGCACTCCTCTAGTAGAAGTACGAATGGGAACACGAATCGATTCCCATTGCATGTCCTTTTCAGAGTAATCTTCTAAAAACCGCCAAGCTTCATCGGCTGTTTTAGACATAAAGTCTCCTCCACACATTGATTCTAGCTGAGTTCTAGTCTGATAGTTTAGCCCTTCATATGCAATTTGACATAAGTGATCTTTTAGAATTCCATGATGAGGGCAACTATATAATAGCTGGTTGAATCTCTCAAAGTATTTTGAAAAAGTTTCCCCCTCATTTTGACAAAATTGATTTATCTCGGTTCGGATTTTTAGAGTTTTATGAAAAGGGAAAAACTTTTTCAGGAATGCAGTGACAAATTCATCCCAACTTCTTATGGAATGTCGTGGAAGAGAATTTAGCCATCTTTTAGCGCTTTCAAGTAGTGCAAATGGAATTAGCCTTAGCTTGATCGATTCATTAGATAGTTGTTGCATTTTTGTTGTGGAAGCATACAATTCAAATTCACTCAGAAATTCATAAGCATTTTCAGACCCAGTAAATTTTGGTACCCCTTGAATAAAAGAGTGTTTTAGCTCAAAATTGTTTCCTTTAGCTGGTGGGAACACAATGACAGATGGTTGAACGGTCCTAGTAGGATAACATCGATCGCGAAGAGACAAGGGTCTATCCATTTGGATATTGAGGTTTTGAAAATTTTGATTTATTTGGTTTTGATCCCCAAAGTTTGGAAAGTTTTGATTCACTCGATTTTGATCCAATTCGGTTGGAAAATTTTGGTTGATACGAGAACCCCTAGGAGAATTTTGTTGGCTAACACTTTTTTCACTCATTGTTGTTGAATGCAAGCACAGAAATTAGCTACAATGAAGTTTTCTGTCCTTATTGGCTCTTAACCCAAAATTATAAAGTGACACGTTTGATTACTTAGATCAAAAGATTTCTCAGCCAGTTAACAGACATGAGTTATCGGTGCACCAGGAATCACCCTAGCAATGCAGCCGAAGGTTTAAGTACCTTCAGAGTAACAACCGATATAATATTTACGAATCACCGTAATATTTATAAACGGTTATTTCTCTGCCGTAGTCTAGACACCAAGAAATAATTCATTCCAAATGAATCAACTATCACAATATAATTAAGCCCTAGATGAGCCCGTGACTCCCTTAAGTCCAATGTCTAACCGTTATTATTAGTCAGATTCTACGATGAAATGCAATTTGTGGGCTAAGGGAAGGGTGATGAAATCCCTCACCTTATGTGAATTGGGGTATTTCCCTTAACAGAATGAATAAAAATTTGCAGAAATCACACAAAATAATTGCAAGAATTAAAAATTGTACATTCAAAGCCGCTGCCCCTGCAGAAAATTTTACAACAATTGTCTATATATTTTTTTCTTTTGCAGCAGAGCACCTGTAGAGTTTTAAAAATTTCTCACCTTGATCGGCAGTCCTCCAGTGAATTTGGGAAGCGCTAGCGCGTTCACACCCCACTTGGTGTGCAACCGCTCCAACCCATCTGAATCGTCCGCTGTTTTCTGTTGTTGTCCCCTTCTATTAATTGCTTGACTGCGCTGCGGCACGGGTTCGGGCTAGGAGCCCGAATTTTTTTTTTTTCAGACCCTTTTTTAAAAATTTCAGCTGTACCTGATTTTGAAAAATTCTCCTTTTTTTGGATGAAAGAAAACAGATGAAACAAACGAAACAAAAAAATGAAAAGAAAATAAAAACAAACTAACTAAAGGAACCGACCAGACTATGAAAAGAACGATCAAAACTAAATTCCACTAAACAGAAAACTAAGCTGAAAGAATATAGGAAAAAAAAAAACTAAAACTAAGACAAGACAGAAGCAAAAACAAGAACCAGGCTCAACTAGACAAGCCCGCACTGAAATAGTCAAACCACGCCCCTAACCTACTCGCACGCTAAAAAGGACCAAGCCCCCGTTTACACTAAAGCTACGAATTCCCAAGAAAACTCATGCCCCTCTTCTGTTTATTCTCTCCTAAATGAAGTAATTAAGAAATCATGCCTTTTCTCTCTTAGTTCAGGAATCGGATCTCACACGAAATCAATTAAATTTTTTTATCGGCTAAATTTTCAAGTTTGAAATAGATTCGAATCTTGTACGATGGATCACGAGATTTGCTAGTTGAGTTCTAGGGTTAAAATTGTTTCGAATTGGGAGGATTTGCGCGTGTGCGGCTATGGACTTGATGAAGAGGGTGGATATGGTGTGAACTGGAAGATGTTCGGATTGAATTGGGTTTGGAGGATTTTAGTTTGCGTTGATTTGCGGTTTGTCTCAGCTGTGAAAGGGGACGTGGGAGGTTTCGATTGTGACTGTGGGTGGTTGTTTATGGTTTAGAAGGCGGGTGAAGGCTTCAATTGTGTTGAAGGTGGTAATTTCTGAAGTGAGGTCAGTGTGGTTGTGGCGATTTCTTTTTGAGAGGGTTTAGGGTATGATTTGGGGAGTGCGAACTGGGAATTCTGGCTCGCGAAAGGGTCGGAGGTGATGAAGTTGTGAGCACAGTTTGGTGATGGGAAGGTTTGTGATTTTAGAAAGGAAACTGGGGCAGTGCGATGTTGGTTATTCTGGTGAACCTGAACGTGAATTGTTTCAAGTGAAGAACTCTATGATGATGCACTTGATGATGAAGAGGTGGCTATTTTGCTGAGCAGAACTGTCGGTGAAAGGAGTTATGGTAAACTGTGATGGCAGAAGAGGATGGTTGTTTAGATGGTATGAAGAGGAGTTATGATGGTGGTTCGATGAGGAGGTTGGATGACTGCGAAATAAGTGATGGCTTGAACTGTGGTCGAAAAGAAATTTGTTGATGGTGCTCTACGGTTACAACAGTTTGGTCAGGGGCGTGGTATGTGGAGCGGGACCGGGGTGCTGATGCGTGTGAATGGCTTGTATGATTGATGGACGGTGTAGTGGATGTATGGTGAAACAGTTGTGATGGTGGATGATTTTTGAAGGGTGGCTCTATGAGGAGGCTTTGGATTGTTGTTCAAAGGGATTGATGGAAGAGTTAGCTGTGATTTGTGGCGACAGTAGGATAAGAGAGAAGGAGGGATTGCAAAGTGGGTCACGTTGGGGATGTATATAGGTGATGAGAAGGCTTTGAAGAATTTGCGTGATGACGTGAAGAAATAGAAAGAAATCAAAGTGGAAGAGTGAGAAAAATTGTAAAAGGAATATTTTTTTTGTAACTTGGAAAAGACGGAAGTGAATGTGGAAGATTGGAAAAAAATATGAAAAGATGGAAAGAAATAAAGCAAAATTGATATTTTTTTTTTGTTGTTCTGGAGATTGTAATATCAATAAATAATATCCAACCAACCAGTCAAGAGTTTTTTTTCTAATAAGCAAAAACGAGAAGAACAAAAATAAATGAAAAAAATAAATAAAAATAAAAACTAACACGAATCGAAAATTAAATAAATAATAAAATTTAATCGTTACCTCCCCGGCAACGGCGCCAAAAACTTGATCGACGCTAGTCTATGAATTAGAAAAGCGCGACATTTGTAATAAATTCTGCAAGCATACAGGTGTGTAGCATACAGGTCGAACACAGGGAGGAACGTTAAATTTTATTATTTATATGTTTCGTGGGCGTGTTAGGCGAAGCTGGAGGTTGATTTTTTTTCAAAACAAAATAAAAAGTGAAACTACGAATAACAGATGCAATTAAATTCACTACAGATTCAAATCTAATCGGATCTGTAGTAAATTCAATGATTAAAATAAAATAGAACACTAGAATTAAAATTGCAGGAAGGAAATCAACAACTGAGAATAAAAACTAGGATTACCGCTGAATCTAATCAGACGGTCAACCACTAGTAAGAAAAATAAAAGCAATAGCAAATTGTGTTCTAGCAAATCTAATTGACTAGACAACACAATTTGCCATGAAAATAAAATGCAGAAGCTAAAGAAACGAAGGTTTTATTAAAAATAAGAGAGTACAGAAGAATGAATGAATTTTTACAATGGTTACAATCACATATTTATAGATGCGAATGGGAAAACCCTAACTAGGTCTATGAATAAATGGCCCTCCTTATTCATGAATATTTCTTGCCTTCCTTGACTACCTGATTGGAGAAAATCTGGGCATATCATGGTAAATATTTTCCATATCTTTCAATTTTCCCATGTGGCTTGATTGATAGAAGATTGCATCTAATTAATTCTTCCAAACAAGGACGCTTATCAGACTCCAAAGGCAATATAAGATAAAATCTTCAAAATTGGTTTTTCTTCTTGGCAACAATTCAATCAGAAATTCTTCTAATTGAAATTGAATGATTTGAATTTACTTCCATGATGAGAATATGGCTATTGCTGAGATGTTAATTGGTGCACATCATAAATACATACACATGAATATGTGTATGTATATATATAACATAACACTAATCCAGATATTTCTCAAAGCAAAGGGGCCAGTGTGAACGCGCTCCGTTTCTTTGGCAAAAAGTGAGCTTGACGGGGTTCGAACTCAGGTCTCTCAGCACCAATTCCTATGCCTTTACCAGTGAGCTACTACTTCTTTTGCAATTGAAATGAATTTGATGTGAGGAAGTAGCTCTTTCTTGTAGTTGGCCTTTGATTTGAATTGAAGGAAGCATTTCTTGACATCCTGTAAAAACATACAAAAATAACCAAAGTATCATTTATTTATTTACAAAAGATAAAGCATAAGAGTAATAAAATAAACACTTTTCAGTGTCAATCAGTGTGCCGGGAATAAGGCAGTTTTTGATGAAGTGGCCATGAACCCTTCTACTGTTATTCGGAAAGTTAGGAATGATGTGTTCCTTGCTTTCCGTGGTAAACCTTTCAGGGGCGTCATTGGTACCCACTCAAGGAGGTTGGCTGTAACCTTTGATGTTGTATCGGTGGAGGCCACTCCTAGGGCAAGCATTGGCCGATTGTTGGTTATATGTTTTGGTTTGCTTTTGCTCTTGTATACTGCTATTTTTATTTCTTCCTCACACTATACCCCCGCCCACTCGATCTTATGTTGTTTGCTAGTTGTGCAGATCCTGGTATTTAGGTTGCTGGATTTGATCTAACAGGAGCTACTTGATGCTATAGAAGTGGGACCCTGGAGCAGGTGATGCTGAGGTTATTGGTATATCAGGAGTCTTATCGATTTTCTTTGGTCTCGCTTCCCACCCTAATTTAAGGGAGCACGAGGAGCCGGAGTATTCGGTGATTCCTGGACGACACTTCGTTTCTCCCTTCCTTTGCCTGCAGCCTTCCTTGGAGGCCTTGTCCATTGTTCTAGGACTTCCCCTACTTTGTGGAGCTTTGGTTTGCTTCGCGGTTCCTCCGTCTGCTACGGCTTCATCTTCCTAGCCCGAGGCTTTATTTGGTGTTGTCTCAGACATTCTATTGTATTATTTTTTGATTTGTATTGGCTTTTCCGTTTGTGTGTGCATGGTTTCTGCTTTTCGGAGACTGTTTTTGTGATCCATTGGAGAATGGCTAGACTCTTCCTATTGTTATATTATTTATCTCTCTCTTTAAAAAAATACTTGACGAAGCAGCATTTGGGTTGTCAGCACGTGAAGTAAAGTCGCTCAGTTTAAAGTGTGAAGTAAGAACTTGGAAAATGACGCGGGGATTGAAGCGAAGTGGTGAGCTGAGAATTTGGAGTTCGAACAGTAGTAGTTAAAATAAAGGAGGACGTGGGTTTATTTCATGGTAAATAAGAAGGGGACGTGAGGGGTTCTGAGAAGTAATAGCTCAAAAACAGAGGGGAGCTGGAGTTCGAAACACATGAGTAAAAGATGATGAATAGATAAAATGTTAGTAAGAATTTGCCTAATCAAGTATTATTAACAGTATTATTAACAAGAACAACTGTTCAATAAATAAATATATATGGGTAAAGTGCCAAATCCTTTACAGCTTATGTGGGCAACATTCCCTCGATATTTTATTATACGTGGCCCATGTTTTAATCTGCCAAGACGGTTATAGAACATGCCTAAATGTGAGGCGTGCATAAGTAAAGGTTATAATAACGTAAGTTGAAGATTAGATTAATATACATGTCACGTTATGGATATTTTACATGGCATGGGTGATTTAAAGGTGCACTGTTCTGTTCAGATTTTACCGAATGTTGTTTCGCATATACTAATCTTTATTAGTGCCTAATGGGTGTATTAAACGTAAGAATGATTAGGGTGGCCTGGAAATATTCAAATGTGCCTAACAAGGATTTAATTGCCCAATTGAAGTTAGCTAAAACATTAGTATAATTAATAAACAAATTATTATTTAAGTTTAATAATATTAAATTATTAAGTGAATACAGTATTAAGTTATATCTTGGTCATACCATAACAGATGGAACAAAACAAGATCTTTTGGAATCGTGTTGACGAACAGAACGTTATAGAACTAATCTAGGCAGAGTTGGAGATAAGGAGAATTTACAGTTAAACTAAACACTATTTAATTTGACTATAACCAACCATTTCGGAATAATCAGATCAAAGTGAGTATAACTCACTCAGTTTTTACCCACTTATATTTTATATAAGTCGGGATTTTATTTGTGTGCTATGGTTTATAATTGTTTATTGTGTGCTGAATGTTTATTTATATATATTGGCTGAATTGGTTGATTTAAACGTTCAATTATTTTTAAACAAAATCTAATCGTTATTTTAACGATTATTTTCCAAACGAGATAACTTACCTTGTTGGTTACGTTTATAATAATATAAACGTGTTAAATCAAAATATGGTTGCTTGGATTCCTGTTATTTATTGTTGAATATCACAACTGTTTATTGAATTGAATAATATTATTTATGGCAACATATTTGGATGCAGGGAGAAACAAGTTGGAGGGATCTAACTGGATTCCTCAAATTTATTGTTTATTTTCAATTACCATTATATGAGCTGTATGATCAACCTGATTAGATGATTGATTCGTTTGTTGATTGTTGAATTGTAATTCAACATTCGTTAATATTAACCAATGGGCAGTATTGGTTGGGTAATCGTAATTCAACATTCGTTAATACGAGGTTTATAGAAAAGAGATGTGAAGCTAAAATGTTAAGATTTAATTAATGTTACTTAATGATGGAATTGAAACGAAATTTTACGAGTGGAAAGTGGTTGAATGAATTAGAATTGGAATAATATGGGTTGTTAATGAGTTAAAATAAGAATTATAACCTAATTGGATATTAGTTGAGTTGAGTGATTTTCTAAGTGTTAATCTGATGTTGATTTCGGTCTTCGAGGTTGATATTTAGGGAATTATTCGCTTACCAATTTATGGCTAGGGGCTAATGAATGTTGGAGTATAGAAATGAATGAATGATGGTGTAACTAATGTTTTTGAAATAATAGTAAAATGGGAAATTGGATATAGTTTTAAGGTGTTTTTCCAAGTATTGGAATGAAACAGTTTTGAGGAAATTAGTATTTTGAAATAAGAAGTAAATATCGTACTTTGAAATATGGAAAGATATAAAAGTCTAATTAACTATTCGTTAATTATTTTTAATTAAAAGGGCCAGATGAACCAGTGGATTTATTTTTATGGTTGTATGGATGTTTATTTGATAGTTAAATAACCGACTATCAAATCTGATCTATACGATTGTTGATACGAGAAGACCAGATCGAATTTATATTCAAAAACCATTCCGACCAACAAATACGTAAACAGTTAAAGAAACAGGATGTTGATCAAGATAGAGAAATTAAAGTCCGTGATTCTTCAAAAAATGGTAGAATTACTTAAAATATCTGGTTTAGCGGCTGTAGATATACTGTAATCCTGTCGTGGTTGAAATCTACGGATTTCAAGGACTACTCGCTAGTGATCTAAAGGATGATTCCTAGGATGTGGTAGGGGGTACCTTTGGTTCATCCTGCCCCTGGATAACTTGTATGGACGGATGTTTGACAGAGTATTTCTTAAGAGTCACGCACTTTGATTTTTACAAATATACCAAGTATGGTGGATGAGAAGGAAACTTCTTTTAGCATAAACACCCAGAGTATATTTTTGAATGTCAATTAGTGATTTGATGGATCTGACAATGTGGCATTCAAGTGAATGGTGATGTGATGTTCTAAAGGTAGTGTTAAACCTCAAGCCTCTACAACCGGGAAATGGTATAAAATTGGGTAGGTCGCATGGCTAAGTGGGTCTCCCAAGTAGGGTGTATAATCACCTATCTAGAGAAAATCCATTTCATTCTTTAATCTATTTCGATGTTGTCCCTTTTCGGGAAATGATGGTTTGAGCCCAACCGTTGATGATTTTACATCCATTATTCTCAAGCGAAATGAGGGGCCGGTCATGTTTAGCCTAGGTTGCAAGATGTTCTTGTTGAACCCGGTGTATTCCTCTCTAGAGATACACTGTCGGAAGGTGGTCCTATATCTTTCCAGTTGGAATCCAATCTCCAAAAAGCGCCCACTGTTTTGATTGTATACTATATATGTGGAGTGTGAGATGCAAGCGTTCCGCTAGATTGCTATTTATTTGTGTTTAGACATTATTATAATATCAGACCAATATATGATTTTAAAATGCTTTGGGTTATCGTAAGGTAAAAACTGTCCATGTTTATGTGTGGATTGGTCTTTCGATTATCTTTTTCTTTCGAAAGAAGTGTTTTGACTTAAAAATCAAGTTGGATGATGCCTATAAACTTAGCGAGTTTTCTCACTATGGTTCACCAGACTGATCCGACGTTTGTAATGCTCGGGTTAGACCGGATTTTTCAGGTTCAGGTTTTGGATGCTACGAACTTCAGAAGATGTTCTGGAGGAGTTCAGATGTGTGATATGTAGTTTTATTCCATTGTGTGTTGTATATAAGGACAGATTATTATAACTGTCTAGATGTATTGATGTACTCAGATGATTGTAAGTTTTGTATCAAATCTCTCAATAAAGCTTTATTTTTATATTATATTTTGTTCCGCTGCAATGTGAGACTTTAGATGTTGTTGTGTTGTTATTCTTTTTCTATTCCAATATTTCTTTCTTTCTTATCTCATCATCTATTTTCTTTCATTAACTATATGGTGTTTTCGATACTTGAGTTTTAGCAAGTAACACGGGTTTATGTATTATTGTTGAATTTCAGGTGTCGAATCCTACCAGGTCGTTACAGAAGGATTTTGTTTCACATCACTATGATTTAAATTAGTGAGCCATATGGTTATTATAGTTATCAAAATCGCGAATTCGAACTCATAACCTTAAAATCTTGTAATTTGTTACTTCAACTAGTTATTCTTTTATTTATAATCATCATATTGTAAAAGGTTTATTTACATTAATATTAAAATGTGAAGAGAATTTTACTTAACGTTGTTTTGCGCTACCTTTCCATGCATTGGAATTGGTTTCCACTGTATTAAAAGGGTATTGGATTGAAATTTGCTTGTTTGTTCGAAGTAGATTATAATTAACACTTTACCAGACACTTTAGTAAGCTAGCGTGTAACTCGTGCATTGCACATGAAATATTATAAAATTAATATTTATTATTGTAGTGTTTAAACAAGAACTTTGTTATACAATATATGATAAATTTTAATGTGAAATACATAAACCATTAATTAAAATTATTATTAACGTTTGTGTCAAGGGGTGAGCATTTTTTGGTTAAACCAAATAAACCAACCAAACCAATTTATTTTGGCCGGTTTAGTTCGGTTTTGAAATTAAATCGGTTTGTAATCGACCCGAAAAAATATTAAGTTCGATTATCGGTTTAACCAAATTAACCAAACTTTTACTATATTTTCAAATTTATCAAAATTATAATGAATATTTTAGATTAATTTAGTTATTCAAGTAAATTTTAATCATCACCTATATGTTAAAATTAATGTTATAAATCATAAAAATAATAAATAATAATAGTCTAATCATATACTTATAATTTGTTTCAAATTATAGTGAATATTCCAAACACGAATTGTAAAAAAAAATGTAGTTTGGTTTAATCAGATAACCAACTGAACCAACCAAACTTAATTTGGTTGGTTTGGTTTGGTTTTCATTTTTATTGGTTTTAGTTTGGTTTGACAAAATTCATCATCGAATAAAGCAAACCAACCAAACACTCACCCGTTGTGTGTAATTTATGTTTATAACTTACGCAAACAAAATGCATGTCTATTCATTTGAGAAAATTTTTAAATCATTTTTGTCAATATAAATATACATGTTAAATTGATTTATGTTAGTTATAAATATACATGTTAAATTGATTTATGTTAGTCATTATTTGATGAATTAACAAATATTATTTAATATAATTTGTTCAAATAAACTAAATATAAAATTACGAAATTAGTTTAATTGTACAACATAGCAGGAAGAATTGAAAAGAAATTTGCAGAAAAATATATAAATTTATTGTGGAATTATTATTGTTCAAAAATAATTTTATGATATAATATATGGGAAATTCTTAATATAAATGAATCATAACTTATTTACAAATTAACTTTGTCCTTATTGTTGATATACATGGTTCATGTTATATGTTTTATACATCTTTATAGTTGAGTGAAAACTTTCTTTTTTCTAATATGAATATATATCGAGAAAAAATTGATCTTGAATATATATATATATATATATAACTTGGAGTATATTTTTAAGAGCTATTAGAAAAATGGACTTAATACTCTTTAAGATTATTTAACTAAGTAAATTTCAAGATTTCGCAAGTACTTTAAATATATGTATTTAAATATAAAATATCACGAAAGAATTGAGGAGGTTCAACAAATAATTGTAGAAATGTTAGAATATAGGTATTTAAAGTGGAAATTGTTTTCTTCAATTTACAATAAATTTATTGAGATAAGTGCATAATTTATTAAAAAAAAATATTATTTTTTACGCATATTATTTAAATTATGTGACTTATTTAACTTCATCGTCGGAAATAAAAACTGCTTTGTCGTTTTTGTTGATATGAACATGGTGTACATTCTAAAACATATACTTAGCATTAATTAGATGAATTAACAAAAATTACTTGGTTGAATTCATTTGGTAAATTCAAAATCACATAAATAAAATAAACATATTGACTAAATATACATTGTTAAGTGATATTGTGTAGTGTTTTGTAGATAGCTAATTAAATTTTAAAATATAGGCGTTTGACATTAATATCGCAATTCATCACATGGTAAATATATTGATGTAAATGAGTTCAACTTTGAACTTATAATAGTTATTTATGTGTATAATTTATGTTATGTGATTTACGCGTCTGTATATTTGATTTTTCTTTCATTTATGTTAAAATGAATATGGTTAATCTGATTTATTAGGCGAATCAATGAGTAATAGTTTACTAAATTATTTAAATAATTTTGTGGTATTAAATGTAAAATATTAGAGAGAGAATTAAATAATTATAGAAAATTTGAAGTGTAGGTATTTGAAGCCAAAATATAATAATTTTGTCATTTGTAGTACTTAAAAGAATTATTAGTTAATTAAATTATTCAATATTGGGTTTTGTAGTTAATTTAAATACATGAACTCAAATATAAAGTGCTAGAAGCTAATTGTTAATATGTAGACTTTGAAATATCCATATCAAAATGTAAAATGATAGAAGAGGTAAAATAACGTGAGAGAAATAATAAATAAGTGTAAAGTGATAAACTAGTTTTAAATAAAAATATCCGAAGAGAATTAAGAAGAAAAGAGAAAACTCCTACAGTTAAGTGGAGAGCGTTAGAATGTTCTGCTTTACTATTATTCAATAGATATGGCGATTGGTCATGTTCTAACTCACTTGCAGCAACTATCGGTAAGTGTGGAGTTTTGTTTTAGCTATTGAAGAAAACCACAGTCGTCTTCTGAAGTCTTCAAAAATCCCTGAGTCGTCCAAATTTGTTAAACCACCTGATTCAAATCAAAAATTCTCGCATCAGAAAGCCATATGGGGGTATCATCCTAGATAATGCTGGTTTTCCATTGGTTCAAAACAGAGGCAACAGAAGGAGAGATGCCAAGAAGTATTAGGAGTTGCTTCCACTTATGTTAAAAGCAATATGTTGGGAAAAGAAGATCAGCGACCTTCTTTTCCACAGTTGTACATAGGTAGATCGGAGGCTGAATCTCGCAAGAAATCAACTTCCAACTCAATGAATAGGGCTTAAGACCCAAATCTTAGGTCAATACTGTTGTGGATGAACCAAAAGAAGAATAATGTGGTCTTAAATACGTAGCGCCTACAAACATCAATGACAAAAGGTATGGTCTGGTTAAAGAGGTTATCCGTAATAGGACTAATGCTTGGTGAAGTAATTCCAGTGCATGTTGTAGGAGTTAAACCATACTTCTTGTACTATTGGAAAGGAGAATGTGAATTCGATATGTACTCAAATGAAAATAGATTTTTCTTGATAATGTTTAAAGATGCAAAAGACTATAAATCAATTTTGAAAATTTGTCCATACTCTTTTGATGATAAACTCATCATAATGAGGAACCAGACTAACTTTTAAAGGTGGAGAGGGATATACTTACATCAATGTTGATATGATCACATTACCAAGTGTTAATCTAAAACTTTCGGGCAAAGAATCATTTAGTGCCATGACAAGCATAATGGGAAACTCATTAAAATGGATGTAGTTATTGCAATGAAAACAAGATTGAATTATGCTCGTCTTCTAGTCGAAGTACCTATACAAGATGAAATCTGGAAGAAATATATGTAATATTGCGTAATGGAGATAAGGCTGTAAAAAATTTAGGATCGTCCGACATTTGGCTTGGTTCGAGGCTGTAAGGCATTCAGTCTGTATTTGTATAATTCTCAGTTAGAACATGAATTATGACAATAAAAATTGTACAAAAATATGTCTGTTCGAAAAAGTTCAGTAAGTTTTTATTGTTTGAACATTGTTCATCCATTGTCTGGCTCGTACAAACAATTTTTGAGCATAAATGCTTGTTCAGTCTATGTCTGTCTGAATTTATATGGGACTAGACTAGGACATGCCTTCATTCGATCTTCCGACTTGTTTACACCTCTAAATAGATAAAATATTACTAAATTCCTCCTAAATTTATCGTTTGCAAATGCTTTGGACATACTAAGATTAGTGTACCAAAGTATAGTAACCAACAAAATCAAAATAATGCTAAGAGAATCAAGAAACAAGTTCAGATAAAATCCAGATTTTGGAAAACAAAGATAAAATATTGAAATAATATGTGAAATAGTTGTTTTGATCAACAAGAAGGCATCACTTTGGTTAAGAAAATACCGGAGACCGTCTGTCTGATCTAGAAGACCAATTCATGGGTAAGGAAGTTCAACTTTTAGATAGGATTCAAAATAATCATGTAGCAGATGTCAACTAACAATGCTAAGGGAGGCAAAAGAATATTGATATTTTAGAAGCTAAAATCCCCCAAATTTCAGACTTATTTAATTACAGACATAAATGGTATAGTAACGAATGATGGTACTCAACATGGCTATGATAATATGTTTGAAGCCATAGAAGACATCCATCATTCAAAATGAAGCTGCAAATACTGATGGTAATGATCGTACTAACTCAAATTTTCCTCTCTCTTTCACACACATATACATATATACACATCTTCATATTATCAGAAAAGGGTTAAGTGAAGGATCAAATAGAAAGTGAACCTTCTGAAAAAGTATATAATAGAAAATGCAGAGTGGGAGGAAATGACCACAAAGCTTAAAGCAAATGTTACGACATGCAAGAAGAGGAATAGAAGTGCATCAATGTCAGGTGCAAAAAGCAAAAACTCCTTTTAAATTTTTATTAGACGTCAATTGTTGAGTGGGAGAGGGATATGTTAATTGTGTATGAAGCAGCAATTATAACTTTAGTAGAAAATAAAATGAATGATGATAATAAATAATGATAATATGTTTGAAGCCAAGGAGGATGTTCCTCATTCAAAAAATGCTGCAAATATTGAGAATAAGGGCCGCATCAACTTAGTTTTGTCTCACATAATATATATAGATATATATGTGTGCGTGTGCGCGCACGCACGCACGCACGCACGTGTGTGTATGTATGTGTATATATACGTGTGTGTGTGTGTGTATAACAATTTCATATTATCAAAAAAGGGTTGAGGGAAGGAACAAAGGGAAAGTGAACTATAAGAAAAAGTATATAATAGAAGATGCAAAGTGGGAGGAAATAACCACAAAGCTTAAAGCAAATGGTACGACGTGCAAAAAGAGAAGTGCATCAATGTCAGGTACAAAAAGCAAAAACTCCTTTTAATTTTTTCTTGTACGGCGATTACTGAATGGAATGTTAGAGGGATGGACTCCTGTTGAGATATTAAGGAAATATATTATGTTGAGATATTAAGGAAAGATATTAAGAATGAATTAATGTTGAGATAAGGACAAATAAATACATTATCTTATATTTTGTGTTAGAGAATATGCCAAGAGATATGCCATGGAATATGCTCCAAAATAAAATGAATGATGATAATACTGAGGAATTGTTGATAAAACTGCAAAGTAATTGGAAAGCGTTAAACAACAATGATCGTGGAAGAAAAAGAATTTTTTTAGTGTTGTGGAATTTCAATGTTTGGATTAATAGAGGTATAAATAAAGATCTTCAGTATATAAATTGTAATTTAAATGCTAGTATTCAAATCCCTAATATATATGGGAGTAATTTTGAAAAATAAAAAAAATGGTTTGTAGCATATACTTAAAAAGTCTAAATCATGTTTATAAAATTTCTTCGTTTATAATGGGGATTTTAACACTGTTATACATCCATATGAAAAGTCTGGACGAAATAATACACCATTTACTAAACAGACAGGATTAACAGGTTTTCGATATAAACTGGTATGAGTGAATCACTAATAATGGTAACAAATATATATATATATATATATATATATATGGAGACCTAAAATTGAAAAGAATATTCATTGTATCTAGGTTAGACAGAACATTAATTAATAAATAATTTTCAATAATGTTTGGTAAGTTTTTATATAACATTTTAGAACAAAATACTAGTGATCATACTCCTCTATTTGTTAGAATATTTCATGACAAACATTGTTTAATTAGGAGATGCATTCCTTTTATGCATAAAAATGGTTGGCCATTTGATAGGGAGTATAACTTAGGGATAGTTCGACCAAGATCGTTATTAAGTTTTAAAATACATAAAACATTTTTGCCAAAAAAGGTATGTAAATTAGGCCCATCTTTTTCGAAAATAATCATTAAACATTAAAAAAAACAACATAAAAAACTTCTAAATTTCAAAACTTATTTTAGTTCATATTTATCTTCATATTTACGTTAGGAAAAAAGTAGACGAAAAACAGGAAAAAAAATAAAAACAGTAAACTACAGAAGACTTGTAGAAACATACAAAATTATTCAAAATATTGCTTATACATAAGCAATTATGGCCTATAATTTCATAATTTTATGCAATTTTCAATGAATATTTAAAAATTAATTTTAAATGATATTCAACAACATATATAATGCAGTAAAATCAAGAAAAATTTAATGCAAGATAAATATGAACAAAACATGCTACTTCCTGTGGAAAATTACAGACAAATCTGCAATTTTATAGAATAATTCACACATACTTGCATTTTTTTATGTCCATAAAGAATATTTGCAGATATGTTTGTAACTGTTAAGTGAACATTTATGTATATGTATGCAATATTTCTCAATTAGTGTAAACAATTCTACACTCATTCTTTATAGTTATCTAGTTGTCTTGTTTTTAGTTTTACAAATTCATGAATATTTTCAGCAATGGAACAAAAACTCAAAACCAATTTGCTATAATAAAATAATTATAGGGACCCCTTTTATATTTCTCATTTGCATAGAGATGCATACTGAATTATGAAGTCCTCGCAAATTGCAGAAACAGTAAAATAAGAGAAGACACATAAGGTTTTTATAGTGGTTCGGCTCAAACCAAGCCTACGTCCACTTTATCTCTTCTTAAATCCTAAGAAGTTACAAGTGTAATGTCGTCGTACAATCCATAAGATTCCTTTACATACAACATCCTTGTATTTCAATGAAGAAGACGAGAATAGAACGTGTTTTATTACATGAAACCTCGTGTTATAATGTGGAGTTCGTCTTCTATGTTGTGCAATGACCTTGCATAAAACAATGGTGGAAGCCCTGAGGAGCGAGAGCCAAAAGTACTTTCAGAATGTCATGTATTGGTGTATCTATAGGGGTAGAAGGCTCCGGGTTGGATGCCATGTGTCACGGCCGGAGGCGATCTCGGAAAATAGTGGAAAACGTGGAAAAATCCTTTCCAAGTCGTGTTATGCCAGGTGGAAGTTGATCCATGCAAGTAGGAGGCAGTTACTCCTTAAGAACCAGTCAAAGATGCTGTGCAGAAGCATATGGATGAGTTCTTAGTATTCACTATAAAGAAACCGTGAATGATTACTTGAAATTTTCCTATAAAGGTACCTAATTCAGTAAGTTGTTAAAATATTAAATTAAAACTTAAAATATGGAATAAAGATAGAAGTTCGAATAAGGAATGTATAAAGTTCGATAAAAGAAGGTTAAATTTTACAAGTTATAATAAATAAAAATTCAAATGAGGCTGAAAGAGTAAAGCAATTCTTTTCCAATTAGAGCAATCTCTCTAAAGAATTATATATAAATACCTCAACATTAAAGCGCAAAAAAAAAAAAGCAAAAGTGGATTTTCCTTCTCATGGAGATGTACATAAGTTTATTTTACCTAAAATGAGTAGCAGAAGGCATATAAATAAGTAGAAAACATATAAATATTATTGGTTATATATTTGATAATGATTGGAAATTGGCAAATGAAATATAATAAATTGCTAAAGAAGAATTGTCTTACTTCAATGATGTAAAAATCAACATTCCTAATATTACTTCTAAAGTTAAAGTTAATGCAATAGCAAAAGAGTTATTATTTGCTCCAAATGAAGAGGAGAAAACTAAAATTTATGTGTTTAAGGTAAAAGATAATAAAAGCCTAGCATCTAATGATTTCACTGCAAAATTTTATAAAACTCACTGGGATATGACCAAGGGTCGGATTATTAATGTAATAAAAGAATATTTAATAAATGAAAGTTGTTAAAAAGTTTAAGCCATACTTCTATTACATTAATTTCTGAAAATTAAAATTTGTCTAACATTGGATATTATAAATCATTTACATGTTATAATGACATATATATATATATATATATATACACATAGTAAGTATGGTAAGCAACAAAACTAAAGACTTTCTACTGTTCAAAATATTTGAAAATCAGAATGCTTTTGTTTCAAATAGATTGACTTATGAACATTCCTTATTATCTCATGAAATGGTACAAAGTTTCAATAGTAAAGTTTGGGATAATGTTTGTTTAAAGATAGATTTGCAAACAAAACATATAGTAGAGTAAATAGAAAATGCGTACATCATATAATGATAAACATAGGTTTCCATTATAAATTTTGTTATTTAGTTTATGAATGCATAAATACACCAATTTTTGGTATTGATTCAAGGTAAACCATAGCGTTTTATTAAGAGCAATAGGGGTATTAAGCAAGTGGGTCGTTTATCTCCATGTTCATTTACTATAGTAATGGAGTATTTCCATTTTAATGGAGATGGAGACTACGAGTGCATTATTAATCTACTAAATAAAGTGCAGCCAATCAATACTAACGAACTTACGATTGAAGAAAATTTTGCATGTTTACTTGCAGGATTGTTGAAATAAAAGGTACTAGATTAATAATAAAAGATTACAAGTTGAAAAGGTTTTTAATAGGGCCGTCAATTTCGTACACGACCCAAAACATGACTTGTAACACACACGAAAAAAAACCCGACCCGACCCATTTATAAACGGGTCAATTTCGGGTCAACCCGCTCTGACCCGTTTAATAAACGGGCGGGTTACGGGTTGACCCGTGAACCCGTTTCTGACCCATCATAACCTGTTTAACATAAAACATACCAACCCCAAGCCATATAAAACCATTTTTATGAAATTCATACGCCCAGCGGAGAAGTATTTTAAGTGTATAACCATGTATGTTGCCTTTTTAAGTGTTGCGTTTTTAATCAATATATTATTCTATTTCAGTATGCTTTTATTTTATAAAATATAGGTGATAAAAGGATTTCTGCAAAATTAAACAGGTCAAAACGGGTTGACCCGACCCGACCCGTTTATAAACGGGTCGGGTTCGGGTTGACATAATGTGACCCGTTTATTAAACGGGTTGATCCAGCCCGTTTAAAAATTGACCCGAACCCGACTTGACCCGACCCGAACCCGACCCATTGACAACCCTAGTTTTTAGGGTAAGAATACAAACAACAAAAAACAAACAAAAAAACAATATGATACAAAAGAACTATATACCCCTCAAACCCTAAATCGGAAACACTGAAACAACATCACGCGCTAAACAGAAAAGTTAAAAAATTAAAAGTCAGCAAACTTTTCTCAAAAGAAACATCTTTCCTAAAAAAAATTTAATCATTGCGGAAATCGATTCAATTCTCGCTAATAAGACCATGCTTCCTTCAGTCTATCGGGTTTGACTCCACTCGTAATTTCTCTTTCTTTCATCTTCTTGAATTCAGAAGCTTGTAAAATAGCTAAAACTTCAACCTTGATTAAATCTGCTTTGATATTTTGAGAATCGAAATATTAATGAAAACTCGTTTACGTCTTTCCTTCCAGATGTGGTTGATTGCCACAGTAATGAGAATTCTGATAGAATCTTGTAACTTCCTGTCTCGAGTGCTTAGATTGATTAATTCCGCAATTTCTTGTAATAGATTATGACTGCCAGCAATTTGATATAGAACTTGTCTTTTAGATAATCCCAGATGAATCTAGAATAAGAGCACTGAAAAAAATGATCTTTATTTTCCAAAGAACAACTGCATAGCTTGCAAATTATATGAGTATTTTGAGTCCAGTTTTTAGTTTTGCCCACTGTTGGCAACTTGTTCAGGCAAGCTAAGTAATAAAAGCATATTTTTAGTTTTGGCCCATTTGGATAGTTGAGAACTTCCTATCTGGATTTCCTGTCCAAGTGTAAAAGTCCTTGGTGTTCAAATGAATTCTGACTTGTTTAATGTGATTTGCAATTTCAATAGGGATATTAAAAGAGACTCAAGATTCCAGTTACCATCCAGAATGATCCTTGATACTTTCAGATCTAAAATACTATAAATCATCAACTTCTACCATCCTCAAATGGGAACCAAACTGTTACCATATATCCAAGGATCAAAGAAAAGATGAGTTTCTTGCCTATTAGCTATATTTTTATTAAAAATATTTCTACAATAATCTCTAGCCTTGAGCTTTATTCTCCATGTATAAGACGCATTATTATCTAGGCTCGTAATCCAAAAAAAATTTATTGCTAACATATTTACTTTTCATCCATTTAGCTCATATAGAATTATTATTCAGATAAACCCATATTAATTTAAGAATCATAGCTTTTTGTAAATAATTGATGTCTTTTAAACCCACTCTCCCATACTCTTTAGGCCTACATAATTGATCCCATGAGAGAGCATGGTACTTATTATTCCATATGAAATTAGCACATATGGACTCGATTTCATTGATCTTCTGATTTGAAAGTTGACATGTTTGCAGCTAGAAAGTTATCATTGGATATACAGTTGAGTTAATTAATTCAATTCTCCCAGTGGTAGATAAGAACCTGTTGCTCTAGCAGCTAAGTTTATTTTTAATCAAATCCAATAGTTGAACCACATCTCTTCTGTCAATTTTCCAGTTAGACAAGGGAAGACCCAAATATCTCACTGTCAAATTAACTACTTGAAATTTTAGATGATGAGAGATGAAGTCTTTCTGTTTGTTATTCTAACTTAAATAAATTTGAGACTTCTCTTCATTAGTTTTTAGTCCAATCTCTGTTAGCAAATTCAGAACTCTTTAAATTGCAAATATACTTCCATTATTACATTTAGAAAATATCAACAAATCATCAACACAGATCAAATGGGTAATAATTGGTGCATTGTTATAAATAGGCTTTAAATTACCCCTAAGGATTCCAAGTCAAGAACAATACTCCATAGCAATAACAAATAAATACAGTGAGAGGGGGGTCACCTTGTCGTAAACTTCTATTACTTCTAATAAATCCATAAGGAACTTCATTAAGTAAAATAGAAAATGCTGGACTAGACCCATCTCTATTCGTCAAATCTTTCAGGTGTAAAGCGTGGTTTTTGATAGTGGAATTAGGGCAACAGATAAGGAACGAGCTGTCAGATGTATGCCAGATAGCCCATTCATATTGGTGGCCAAAAGTGGATATGAGCGAGTCAGAGAGCATTTCGATGGACCATAGTCCGTCGATGATCGTGGCGGTGAGATATAAGTAGGCGTCAGCCATTTCTCTGAAGATTGGGAATTTTTTCTTTGTAGGGTTATGAGTTGATGAGGGAGAGGGAGGTGATGAAATGATCTCGGCTTCAGTATTAGTGGAATTAATAGTATGGAGAGAGGTGATTGTTTTTTCGTTATAATTACGATTTGAAATTTGAGAGGATCGATGGGCCCCAGGCTGCTGAGTTTGCAGAGCGCGACTATTCGTTGTTTGAATTACATTGGTTCTCACATCATCAGTGCTTTTGGCTCGAGGTTTCTTCGACTTTTTATTGGGACAGTGCATATTTGTATGCCCAAAGAGAGAGCAATTATAGCAAATCACTGTGTTTCTACAAACACGCGCCACGTGTCCACGGTCAGCACACTTGAGGCACCGTCTTTCCAAATTCAAAAAATCTAACGTTTCCTTGGTTGATTTGAAGACAGGAACTATTCAACGACGATCTGGTGGTGGTTTAGGGAGGATAGGCGGAAGTCTTGCCCTAGAAGCCGCCACTTGAGCGTAAGATAGCGAAGACTGCGGCCATGTCAGTTGGCTAAGCTGATGGGTGTGACCTTTAGGTGGTTGTAGGTGATCAGAAGGAAAGTGGTGGATGGGAAGGTTATCTGTGTCGCACAGGAGAGATGAAGGAGCTTGAGGCCTGAACTGAGAAGAGGAAGATGATGATCGGACTTGGTTTTGGATGAAGTTTTTCGCGGAGGATCGCCATTACAGATGGAATATAATGATTTAGATTTATTTATTTATTTAATACCCCCGAGAGAAGGATCAAAGACAAATAAG
Source organism: Allium sativum (assembly GCA_030737875.1). Classification (NCBI taxonomy): domain Eukaryota; kingdom Viridiplantae; phylum Streptophyta; class Magnoliopsida; order Asparagales; family Amaryllidaceae; genus Allium; species Allium sativum. Next base: position 527,789,474 of record CM060921.1, on the reverse strand, counting down.
CCAAAAGCTAAATACAACAAGGTGATTTGAAAAACATGAGTCAAACATAAAATGTCTGCCCAACGTTCAGTAAACTCTCATGAGGTACATTGGTAATTACACTACTGGTTCTACAAATTCTACTAAGAAATGAGTAAATATAATCGATAACAATTTTATTTATCAGCCCAGAATCTCTTCTGGCTCTGACTACAATATTTCCAAGAATGTGCACAACTCCAGTTTCTGCACAGCTCAAAGGTACATAGTTTCAACAGTAAAGTTTGGGATAATGTCTGTTTAAAGATAGATTTGCAAACAAAACATATGGTAGAGTAAATAGAAAATGCGTACATCAGATAATGATAAACATAGGTTTCCGTTATAAATTTTGTTGTTTAGTTTATGAATGCATAAATACACCAATTTTTGGTATTGATTCAAGGTAAACCATAGCGTTTTATTAAGAGCAATAGGCGTATTAGGCAAGTGGGTCGTTTATCTCCATGCTTATTTACTATAGTAATGGAGTATTTTCCATTTTAATGGAGATGGAGACCACGAAGTGCATTATTAATCTAGTAAATAAAGTGCAGCCAATCAATACTAACGCACTTACGATTGAAGAAACGTTTGCATGTTTACTTGCAGGATTGTTGAAACAAAAGGTATAAATAATAAAAGATTACAAGTTGAAAAGGTTTTTAGGGTAAGAATACAAACAACAAACAAACAAACAAACAATACGATACAAAAGACCTATATACCGCTCAAACCCTAAATTGGAAACACTGAAACAACATCACGCGCTAAGCAGAAAAGTTAAAAAATTAAAGTCAACAAACTTTTATCAAAAGAAGCATCTTAGGAAGATTAATCATGGCGGAAATCGATTCAATTCTCGTGAATAAGACCATGCTTTCTTCAATCTATCGAGTTTGACTCCACTCGTAATTTCTCTTTCTTTCATCTTCTTGAATTCAAAAGCTTGTAAAATAGCTAAAACTTCAACCTTGATTAAATCTGCTTTGATATGTTGAGAATCGAAATATTAATGAAAACTCGTTTACGTCTTTCCTTCCAGATGTGGTTGATTGCCACAGTAATGAGAATTCTGATAGAATCTTGTAACTTCCTGTCTCGAGTGCTTAGATTGATTAATTCTGCAATTTCTTGTAGTAGATTATAACTGCCAGCAATTTGATATGGAATTTGTCTTTTAGATAATCCCAGATGTATCTAAAATAAGAACACTGAAAAAAAAATGATCTTTATTTTCCAAAGAACAACTGCATAGCTTGCAAATTATATCAATATTTTGAGTCCAGTTTTTAATTCTGTCCACTGTTAGCAACTTGTTCAGGCAAGCTAATTAAGTAATGAAAGCATATTTTTGGATAGCTGTTTTTTTCCGTATAAATCTGGCCCATTTGAGATTTATGAGGAGATATAAGACGATGAACTGATTAAGTTGAGAACTTCCCATCTGGATTTCCTGCCCAAGTGTAAAAGTCCTTGGTATTCGAATGAATTCTGACTTGTTTAATGTGATTTGCAATTTCAACAGGGATATTAAAAGAGACTCAAGATTCCAGTTACCATCCAGAATGATCCTTGATACTTTCAGATCTTAAATACCATAAATCATCAACTTTTACCATCCTCAAATGGAAACCAAACTCTTACCATATATCCAAGGATCAAAGAAAAGATGAGTTTTTGCCTGTTAGCTATATTTTATTAAAAATATTTCTGCAATAATCTCTGGCCTTGAGCGTTATTCTTCATGTATTAGAAGCATTATTATCTAGGCTTGTAATCCAAAAAAATTTATTGTTAGCATATTTACTTTTCATCCATTTAGCTCATATAGAACTCTTATTCAGGTAAACCCATATCAATTTAAGAATCATAGCTTTTTGTAAATAATTGATGTGAGCATGGTACTTATTATTCCATATGAAATTAGCATATATGGACTCGATTTTATTGATCATTTGATTTGGAAGTTGACACGTTTGTAGCTAGAAAGTTATCATTGGATATACAGTTGAGTTAATTAATTCAATTCTCCCAGTGGTAGATAAGAAACTGTTTCTCTTGCAGTTAAGTTTATTTTTAATCAAATCCAATAGTTGAACAACATCTCTACTATTAATTTTCCTGTTAGACAAAGGAAGACCCAAATATCTCACTGTCAGATTAACTATTTGAAATTTTAGATGATGAGAGATGAAGTCTTTCTGTTTGTTATTGTAACTTAAATAAATTTGAGACTTCTCTTCATTAGGTTTTAGTCCAATCTCTGTTAGCAAATTCAGTACTCTTTGAACTGCAAATATACTTCCAATATTACATTTAGAAAATATCAACAAATCATCAGCATAGATCAAATGGGTAATAATTGGTGCATTGTTATAAATAGGCTTTAAATTACCCTTAAGGATTCCATGTCAAAAACAATACTCCATAGCAATAACAAATAATTATGGTGAGAGGGGGTCACGTTGTCGTAAACCTCTATTACTTCTAACAAATCCAAAAGGAACTTCATTAAGTAAAATAGAAAATGTTGGACTAGAGATGCATTTAAAAACAAACCTGCAAAATTTAGAAGGGGAATTCATTCTTTTCAGCATAGACATGATGAATTCTCTACTAATTTTTTTATATGCTTTTTGTAGATCAATTTTCAAATATAATTTATCCTCCTCAACTTGGTTGAGATTTCTGATCATTTCACAAGCTAATAAGTTGTTCTCCACCATATATCTGCGTGCAATAAAAGCATTCTGGTTCTCTGATATTAGATCAGGTAAAATTGATTTTAGTCTATTGTAAAGAATGCTGCTAATGATCTTATATAACACATTGCATAGAGAAATAGGTCTAAAATCAAAAGGCTCTATTGCATTTAACTTTTAGGAATAAGGCAGATAAATGTATGATTAAGCTCCTTTATGAATTTACCCTTTAGGAAAGCATCATTCAAAGAAATAAGTAAATCATCTTTAATTTCATTCCAATGGATATTGTAAAATTTAGCTCCAAACCCATCTGGTCCTGGACTACTTTCGTCATGCATGTTAAAGATAGCTCATAAATTTCATCCAGACTGATGTATTTATCCAAATTTATTTTTCTTGCCTCTGTAATAACCCTTTTAGAAACAACATCAGGAAAATTAAGATTTAGTGCAGGAGAGAAATAATGATTTTGGAAATAATCAATAGCTTTGACAGTGAAAGCATTATTGTCTAGCACAGAATCTCTCTTCGAATTCAAAATGTACTTAGTCCTTATTATTTTTTTCTTATTAACAGACATTTTAGAATAATTTTTTTTGGATGGGGTACCATTTTCTACAAGGCCTTTAATTTAATATTTTCTGTTTGAATTCGAAATTTCTGGCATAAATCATTTCTTCAAGTCTTCTTACACCCAATTGATATTGCTGATATACATAATTTTCATCAGGTTTGAGTACCAACAGATTATACAGCCTGTCATTTTCCTTTCTTAAGTCTTGCGCTTGCCTGGAGAAGCTAGAATGATTTCTGCTCTAGCTTAAATATACTTTTGATAGTCTTTAGTCTGCACATGATCTGCAATAACAAGTTTCTATTACCTTTGTCCTTTAGAATAAGAGAGACCATATTGAAGTATCCATCCATAAAGCACCAACTGTTCATGTATTTAAATGGAAATTTTTTATTACCAATACTTTTACAACTTAGATTAATCATAATTGGGGTATGATCACTAGTAGAATGATTTAAATATTCCACAAATAGAGAGGGAAAAGTTTCCACACATTTTCTACATTTTGTGGTGAATTAACATCTAGTTCTATTACGATTCTTTGTCTGAACTATCTTTCTGCACCCAAATTTTCTTTGCTTTGCATGTATTACTGGAATGCATGAATACTTTACAGTTAGCACAACTTGTAGGATGCCACTCATAAATAAGATTCTGCCAAATAATCCTGCCATTATAACATTGAATTGGAATTTCTATAGGAAATGAGAAATTTATGTCAATCTCCAAAAGAATTCTAGCATATAAAATTCAAATTAACTCTTTTGTTATTTGATCCATTTTAACAGGGTGACCCAAAACCGAGACAATTCTACTAATTACTTCCACTGACCAGAAGTCCAGATCCAAATTTGGTAGTTGAATCCTGATTGGTATTGTATGTAGAAATTCACGCGAAAGCTTCAACTCCGTACTCCATTTCTTTCTTTCTTTTTTTTTTTTTTTTTTTTTTGGCAAAGCCGACCGGTTTTTAAGGTGACCGCAAACACCTTTTATTATAACCAATAATAAAATACATGAAGTTCAGGTGATTGGGGTTAAACAATCAGCTATTGGTTTTTAGTGTGGTCCATCCACAGAGTACAATAAGATGAAGAACACGAGCTAAGCAAATCTACTTAGACTACAATGCGCTGTCAGAGAACTAATCTCCAACAACATCACCTTGTGAAACTTCCTGCACGGCCTCAGCAAAGTGGATAGCCAGATCGAACACAAAGAATGGAGAGGTCTCAGAATATAGGTGTCGTCTGTCTCATGCTGTGTCGTGAAGTATTTGCTCGTTGTTCTTACCATCATCGCCGTCCTTAGCTAGAATGAGGCCTTCTCCTTCAACTTGATATACTAACTTTCGAGTTACATCTTCCTCATCAACATGAATGTGATATGTTCCTTCACTCAACTTATGCTTCATTCCTGTGTTGTTGTGAGTCAGTATCCTTTCTGTTTTGTCCCATCCGAAACTTTGACTTGGTGTCGGCTCCTCAGCATTAGGATTCTCATCTCCTACAATATCAATTGGAGGAACAAAAGGCTTGGGTTTGGGAACCCAGATCATAGGTGGAGCCCATGGAAGTGGCACTTTCTCGGCCTAAATAGAGTCACTAGAAGCAATACACGTCTCCTTAGAATGTCCAAAAGATTTGCACTCAATACATATTTCCGGTTCCCATTTGTATGATACATCAAAAAAGTAAAAGTGTTCTTCAATGCATACCTTCAACTGTGATGGTAGAGGCTTATTTGGAGTAATTTCAATTAATGCTCTGGCAAATGTGAGATTCCTCCTAGCTACCGTGTTGGCATCAAAACATTTGAGCTTGCCGATAAGACACGCAAGCCAATTGAGCCCAATTAGAGGTTGAAGCGCCGAAGGAACATTGTTGAATTGGGCCCACACAGGGATAGATAGTACCTGGTCTCTAGCTTTATCGACAGAAGCATTCCATGGTGTGACGATGAATGGTTTCCCTCTAATGATTGCCGGAGCTGCTTGCAAGATCCTTTGCTTTTCCGTTAATGATGAGAATTTCAAATAATACATACCATTGACAAGAGATATCCTAAGCTGTCCATGTAAGCGCCAAGCACTTCTACACGCCTCATGCATGTCAAAATTGGGAACTTTGGAATCTAAAAAGAAACCGACGACGTGATCCTTCCAAAAAACCTTAACTTCGTTGAGTACGCCCACTGGAGGAGCAGGACAGGTAGTTTGGTTAGGGTTTGAGAACTGTATCGGTTGATATTCTCCAGCGATGTGTGGAAGAGCATCAAAAAGGGATTTCCAACATGGTGGTTTGTCTTGGGCATTCTGTCGAACAGGTCCAGCCCTATCCATAGAACCAGAGCTACTGACGGCCGATGTGGGTTTGTTAGGTACAACAACATTCTCACCAACTGTTTCATCGTTAAAATTGACTTCTTTATCGTTTATAGCCTCAACAGTTACAACATTATCCTCAGAAGCCATTGCTTTCTTTTGACTGCCGTGATCTTCAACATCAAGAAGACCAGAACCTCCAACAGCCAAGTTCAGAGTATCAAGAGTATTACCTTGATTCGCTTGCAAATTTCTTGCTACAGAGATCATTTGGGTGATGGTAGTTTCACAATTAGCTGTAACAGAGGTAGCAAGTTGGGGTATTGAAGGCATCTCTCGTAATAAAAGATCCAGCGAATCTGCAGAGGCGCGAATCACAGGAGAAAATGGCTCGGATGAAAGTTCGTTTGAAAGATCCAGATTTTGAGCGATGGCAGTGACAGAGAGATTGTAAAGACGTCCAGATCTGGTACTGGAAGCAGGAGATCGAGAGCGTGCGAGTCTCGGCTTGTGTTTATTGCTCCGTACCATCGGCCAGCGGAGGTGGATGGAGAAGAAAGGCGGCAGGCAAGAGGAAGGGTTTAGACGATGGGAAAGAGGAAGAGGCCGTTATCTGTCGCTAGTACTTTGTAAATATGAACTTTTTATTGTAAATATCAACCATTTCTTTGTAAATATCAACTTTTTATTGTAAATATGAGGGCCGCCTGATTATATGTTTTCACGGTCTTAATCACTTTCTAACTTAATGATGAAAAAAACCATTTTCTCTTGTGTATAATTGATAACTTCCTTTTATTTGCCACGATCTATCTATGTACCCTTTCAAGAACTTGTAGTATGGCTTGTTACCATATACATAGAATATAATTGAATTATTCCATTTTTCTCTTGCTTTGTTGATTAATTTTTCTTCAATGCATGCATACTTGGTATTATCTCATGTAATGTCCCGCATTTTCAACGATATAATAATTTATTTATTTAATTATATAAATAGTGATTTGGAGAATTTAATCGTTGTTTAATTAAATAATATTGAATATTTAATTAATTTAAATAATAGAATGATATATTTTTTATTCCGAAATAGTCGGGAATAGTGAATTGACAATATAATGTGAACTGGACAATTCAAAATATATATACTTCAGTTTGGAATTGAATTTGAATAACGAATATATTATTCAAATGACAGTTGAAAGTATAATTTATATTATAATTATAATCGAGCTCGAAATGGCGCGGCAGTTCGCTGTTTGGCGATTTGAACTTCAACTGAATATACAGGGTCTGTTTTAAATCGGATTTCTGTGAAACAAGAAACGTTCGGAGCTGGTAAAGTATATTTTTCTAATGGAAGAGAAAAATCGGGATTTCATTGTATAGACTTTGAGTTATGTCCAAATCAAAATTTAGAAAAGTCGCTATGGAATTCCTTTGAAATTTATAAATATATATTTTTATTTTAAAAGGATTTTATATATAAATCGAATATCGATATAACTGGGAATTTTGAAATATTGAGTTATAAATCCCAGTGGAGCTGTATGAGTGTGAATATATACGATAATATTTATTTATAAATATTTAATTTAATTATTTTTAAATATATTTATATATTTAAAAGGGTTATTTAGAGCTTTAAAAATAGACAGCTTTGCAAACGACCTCTGTTTTCGACGAGACTAATTTTGTTGGATCTTATTAAATTATTGATAGATTTCAATTTTCATGATTTTTGAAGTCAGTATGTGGTCGTACGGGATTTTAATGTGAAAAACAGTCAGTATTTTGACGGTTAAAAATATGCTGTGTGAGCAAACGGAGTCGGAATTCGACGAAACCAGTTTCGTTGGATCCGAATTGTTGAACTGTAGCTGCATGCCAATTTTCATGATTTTTGGGTGTCGAATGTGACCATGGAGATTTTTAAAGACGAACAGAAGTAGCGTTCGCTTAAAAATAAATATAATATTCAAATATTAAAACCCTTCTATATAATACCCTTAACCTTTCTCAAGCCCTCACTTTTTTTCCTCACTGGTCAATGCTATCGGCCGCCACAATTTTCTCCAAAACGTGAGAAACATAAGCTTTGAAAATCAATGAAAATTAAAAAAAAAAATTAAAAATCTCAAAATGTATATGTTTGCAATCCTCTTGTCATCCTCTTTAAACCTATATCCATTTTGTTGAGTGCGGTTTCGATTTCCCGAACTCGAAATCAACACAGCGTCTTCTAGGGTTAGGAAATTGAGGTGATTAAGGCGTCGATTCTTGGAGTTGACGAAACATTTGGGTTAAGGAGATTACTGCGAAGGTATTTGCAAATTTTTGAGGAAAATAGTGATGAAAAGTGTCGCGCCCTTTACTGTGTTGAACGAACATGAGCTATCGACGCAAATTGTAGGAATGGTGCGAGTTCTTGGAAATGGAGATGGAAGGAAGGAGATTACAGAGAGGAGTTGAATGGTGGTATTCGTAGGTGAAGCGGTGGAGAGATGGAGGAGCATTGGGCGCTGGAAATGTCGGAAATGGAGGAGCATTTTTGGAGAAGCTCACGACAATTCATTTGGGGAAGAAATAATTGGTGCGATCTGGTATTTTAGGGGTAATGGGCCATAGGGAAAAAGTAAGCCCAATAAGCTTAATATTTAAGTTCAAATTAAATTTAAAGTGTGTATTAACTTTAATTTATCGTAACTTTATCGTACGATATCAGAATAGAGCGAAACAAGATCCGTTGGGATCGTATGGACGACGACTATAAAAGGGAACTGACTGGGAGTGAATCCGAGCTCGTTACAATTTGTAGCAAAATAAATTGTCCGTCTGAATCAAACGATGGTTATCGTTATAAACGATGATCGTCCAATGTGAGTAAATCTCACTAACTCTGCTCACTTTATATTTTTATAAAATATTTTCAGAATTTATAAATGATGGTTGTTTGCTGTGTGTTGGCTGTTCGGTTGTACTGCTAGTTAATTAGTTAAAAATATAGATAACGATATAGATATAAATTGTTAATCAAATATTGATTCTGTTTAGCAGAATATTTCATAGTGAAATGAAATTGATGTTAATTTTATTGTTTAACATCTGTGGATGCAGGGAAAACAGGTCGGAGGGACCCAACTGGGTTCCTCAACATTTATTTTACTGTTTTTTTCCATATATTGTGTTATATGATGTGATATGAAATCTGTTGTTGATTTTGTATGTTTGAATGATACCGATCATTGTTATATGGTAATACCATAAGGAATACTGGAATGTTAAAAAGGAAAATTTCAATGTTATATTGAAAAAGAAATATTTATAAAATCAAAAGATGTTATAAAAAGAAACATTTTTAAATATGATATTATAAAAAGAAATATTTATTTAGGGAAATAAATATGATAAAATACAAAGAGAAATATTTGTGAAAACAAATAAAAAAGGAAGTATTTGTAAAACATTTGCAAATAGAATTATAAAGAGAATATTTGTAAAACATTTACAAATAGATTTTAAATAGAAATATTTATTTAGAAAACAAATAGAATCATAAAGAAATATTTATTTAGGAAATAAGTATAATTATAAAGGAAATATCTATTTCGAAAATAAATAGACTATAAAAAGGAAATACTTGAAAAATGAATAGAGTTGTATAAAAAGAAAATTTTACACTAGGAAGGATTAGACCCGTGCTTCGTACACGAGTATAACAGAATATGAATTTAAAGTAGATTTTTAATAGAAATCTATTTTAACAGATAAGTGGATAAGATAAATTTATAAATAATATTTTATAAATTAAATAAAATGTTTATCATTGGATAAATAGAATATATAAGTAAGGACTTATATAGAGAAGTAAGAATCGATTTCAACATTGATATTTGAAACTGAATATGGACAAAGAGTTAGTCGATTAAGAGTTAATCAGTTAGAGTTAACCAGTTAGAGTTAATCAGTACAGTTAATCGAATATTAGTTATTCAATTAGAGTTAATCGAATATTAGTTATTCGAATAAAGAGTCAACCAGATAGAGTTAATTGAACATAGTTAATCGAATTAGGATTTAATTGAATATTAGTTATTCAATTAGAGTTGGTCGAATATAGTTGTTTGAGATAGAGTTAGTCAAACATAGTTATTCAGGATGAGTTGCCATTTCGTACGACTGCTAGCATAATTCGCAGGGCTGCAGATAGCCTACGGCGGTCAGATATTTCCTGAGGGAATCAGGCGTAACCATTGTGATCGCTGCGATCTAGAGTCAAGCGAATGGAGTTAAATCGAATATAGCTATTCGAAATAAAGTTGAAACAAACATAGTTATTCGAATATAAGTTAATCGAATATTAGTTATTCGATAGGAGTTAATCAAAATGTGTTAATCAAAATGAGTTAAAGGAGTTAATCGAATATAGTTTATTCGAAAGAAGTAAGTTGATAGGAGTTAATTGATAAGAGTTAATTGATTAGAGTTAATCCAATAGAGTTAATAGAAAATAGTCGATCGAATAAAGTTAACTGAATAGTGTTAATGGAATAGAGTTAATCGAATATAGTTTATTCGAAGGAAAGAGTTATCGAATAGAGAGTTACGTAAGGAAGTTTTTTAAAGGTTTAAAGGTGAACCTTGTCTGTTTCGAAGTTAGAAATGTTGTTCAGTTAAAGTCTGAGAGGTAGTTATACCCCAACTTGATTGGCTTCGTTTTTAACTAAGGAATTGTTAAGGTTCGATAGTGAAGGTTGGTTAAGTGAATTTAGTTAATGAGTGTAAATTGTTTGAATTGGCTTAGTGATGTTTTATTTAAACATCTATTTAAATCAAATGAAAGAGTTTTGGAAATGTTTTCCAAATAAGAATCAGAAATGTTTTCTAATATAGAAAATAAGGAATGAGAACAAATATGGAAATGTTTCCCAATATTAGTAAAGTATATTTTCTAAATTTAGAAAATAAGAATTTACAAATATATAGAAATGGGAAATGAATAAATTAATGATAAATTAAATTAAAAGAGATAAATTTTGATTGATGATTGATCAATCGAATTTCTATATGGAAATAAGATCGTTGGTTGTACACCTATTTTTCTTTGATAGTTAAATCACAGACTATCGAAGTTTTTGGCCATTTTTCCATCGTCACTATGGAGAGACCAGGATCAGATTTATTATCTGAAAACCACTCTGTATAAACGTTAGCGTTGCGATCAAATATGATGGAGATAATGAAGATGGAGTTATGCAAGGGTTATCCTGTTTATAGAATAGTGCCTTTGGTTTGTCCAGTACCAGGACAAACGTAAATGGACGAATGTCTGACAAAGTATATCTAACGGATTGCGTAAGTTGGTCTCTTCAAACTTACTTACGTTTGGTGGCGGAGGAATTCGTTTCTCTTAGCTTTATACCTGTGGTATTTTTGGGGAAATCAATTTGTGATTTGGCGGGTATGACGATGTGGCATTCAAAGTGAATGGTGGTCAGGTGTTCCAAAAAATATGTTATGACCTCAAGCCTCATCAACCGGGAAATGACAGAAATCGGGCAGACAACATGGCTAGGTGGGTCGCTCCCATTAGGGTGTATATCACTTATCTAGAGAAAATCCATTTCATTCTTTTATCTATTTCGAAGTTGTCCCTTTTCGGGAGACCGTGGGTAGCTCCCAACCGTTGGTGATATACATTCAATACACTCAAGCGAAATGAGTGGTCGGTCATGTGTGGGCCGGGTTGCAAGACGTTCTTGTTGAACCCAGTGTATTCGCCTCTAGAGATACACTATCGGCAGGTGGTCCCATACCTTGTCATAGCGGAATCCAATCTCCAATAAGCGCCCGCGGTTTTGTTTGTATACAATATATGTGGAACGTGAGATGCAAGCGTTCTGCTAGATTGTTAATTACTTGTGATTAGACATTATTATAATATCAGAGAAGTATTGATTTCCAAAACTATTTTGGGTTATCGTAAGGTAAAAACCGTCCGTGTTTATGTGTGGATCGGTCTTACGATTACCTTTTCTTTTGAAAAGTATTTTGAAAAGTTAAACCAAATGATTTGAGTTTACTCACACCAGTCCCATGACTGACCTAGAGTTTATTTTGTTTTGTTTTCCCTAAACTCTTGGGTGCCCAAATTTGTGTGGACAGTCAAGTAGTTCAGGTCTTTACAGATATACTTGGTGGAGCTTGAAGCAGGAGGCTTTAGGATTATATAGTTATCGTTGTTTCTGCTGTGTATAAGTGTTATACTTTGATAATGTTATTGTATATATATACTGTTAGATTACAAAGTTATGTTATGTATTATATTTATTCGTTCCGCTGTGAGATTCGTATTACTATGAATCTGTTTTGTGGTGATCTTCTTGTTCTTCTTCTATTCTAATTTTCTATCTTATCTATTCTCACCCTCTAACTTCTTTCTATTAACGATCAGGTATTTCTGATGTCTGAATAGTCAACATGGAAATTTTGTGTTGATTTTCGGAGTCGAAAATCCCCGTTCGTTACAGTGGTATCAGAGCTGAAGGTTAAGTGATTACCTTGGCTCTGTGGTGTGACTAAGTAGAGATGGGGTTAGTAGATTGAGTTGAGTGTATATATACGAGTGAACGTATTTGTTATTTGATATAAAGATGATTTTATATTGTGGAGATTCATTAGTTGAGTTGTTTATGGGTTCTGATCGATCAGTTTGATCCACTGCATCGGTAGGAGTTTCTAAACACTCGAATATGATGAACCGACACAGTATGTTTTGAAAAAAGGGTAAATGAAATAATTTTACCCAAATTATATTTTGATATAAACGAATGATTAGAATAGGATTCTCAGTCGAATAATAAACTGAGTCTTCTCCAGGGGTGCTCGGTCAAATAACCCAAAGTCAGACAAAATCTGATCGCGTTATAACCGAGTTTCTTAACCCGAACCCTCTTCGAGGATTCCCAGTCGAATAATAAACTGAGTCTTCTCCAGGGGTGCTCGGTCAAATAACCCAAAGTCAGACAAAATCTGATCGCGTTATAACCGAGTTTCTTAACCCAAACCCTCTCCGTGGATTCTCAGTCGAATAATAAACTGAGTCTTCTCCAGGGGTGCTCGGTCAAATAACCCAAAGTCAGACAAAATCTGATCGCGTTATAACCGAGTTTCTTAACCCAAACCCTCTCCGAGGATTCTCAGTCGAATAATAAACTGAGTCTTCTCCAGGGGTGCTCGGTCAAATAACCCAAAGTCAGACAAAATCTGATCGCGTTATAACCGAGTTTCTTAACCCAAACCCTCTCCGAGGATTCTCAGTCAAATAATAAACTGAGTCTTCTCCAGGGGTGCTCGGTCAATAAATCAAAGTCAGATAAAACTTGACTACGATATTACTGAGTCTTTGACAAGGAAAACCATCGGAGGGCATTCAAACATTTCTCGAATATCTAACGCATTAGGACGCAAAGGATGGAAAATTCCAAACAAAGCATGCAAAGTTCGTATAAAAACATCCAAATATCCACCTTCAATATATAAAGGTTGAAACAACCCATGGGTACGGGGGCATATCACATATCACGACACAAAGCAAAAAGCAGCTCCTTGATTTCTCACATACCAAAGGATCATCTCAACCGTTTGTAAGTGGGAAGTTCATAAATGAGCAAAATATGCAAAGTGTGGTGTGCGAGCATGATGTATAACCCAGAATATGCAGAAGAAAGTAAGGACAAGGTTTAGAATGCAGAAACACAAAGCATCACCACACCACATTCAAACACAGAATCAAGTCACAAAATTATTAAGTGCAAATGGTTCAAGTCATAAGCGAGGGCCGGCACCCGCATATACATCCGGTCTGAATGAAAGATTGATAAATGCAAAGCAAGAATCCAAGCCACTATTTCTTTGGGTCTCCAGATCTCAATGAAGGACCCCCAAGAGTTGGCGAATCAACGGTCTTCTTCTTCTTGACAGCACGCTTATGATGTTTCCGCTTAGAAGGAGAAGCATCCTCTTTACCTGAATCAACAATGATGTCGTCGATAGTTGCCTCAGAATCATGCTCTTCTTCCTCACGAAGCTTACTAATATCTCGTTCAAGGGTTTCGATAGCATCAATTCTCTCCTCCTGCGAACCTGGTTGGGAGAATGTTAGTCCTTTGGAAACACCAGCAAGTAAGCCTGTATTGAATAAAGGCAAGTCAGTTTCAACGGCATCCATCACCATAGCAGTATACCCGCCAACAGGAGGTGATGGTGAAAGCGAATTCGTTGCATAATTATAGCAACTCATGAGCTTAGAATACTCCAAAGAAGCAAAAAAGTAATCTAAATCTAGTATCACTTCATCCATATCATCTCTACCTGGAGCAGGAGGATGTGTGCTGATTTCATAATCATCGAGGTTTATTGTTTCCTCCAAATCACTGTTTCCTCCAGCTGCAGAGGGAGGAATTGCAACATTTGCATGGAATACAGGGCTTGAGATTATGGCACCATCAGTTAATTTGGTGAAAGTATCCTCAATAAATATACCTGAAGACTTAACCCCGGATGATTCCCCCCGATGGATCCCAAGAGAATTTCTGCCCTCGGCTAAGGCCTCTCGATCATCTTCATCCAGCAACTCGAGTTGGAGCTGGTAGTCATTGGAATCTTTGTAACGCTTCAAAACCTCCTCCCAAACACGAGCAAGCGTATCTCCATAGCCTTCTCCTAGGAAGCGGAGGCTTCCCCTATACATAACACTGTAGACATAGAATTCTAGGAAGGTTGCTTCTTCTTCCTTAATTCTGTGGGCTTGGTTCAGAGATTCTTGCTTCTCTTTTTCTAAGGAGGAGGACTTGGCAGTTTCGACTTCAAGCTTATCGCGAAGAGAGGCGATTTCAGATTCACGAACAGACACAGTCCTTCTGCTCAAAGCCAGCTGAGCTTCGGCTTCTTCTTGTGCTTTTACAGCATCGTCAGCCCGCTTATTAAGCTCGACTTCTGTATTCTTGGCATCTTCGAGCTCCTTGCGAAGCTTTTCAATCTCGGATTCTAGCTCGTTAACCCTGGAACCCCGTTTTAAAACAGAAATCTTCGTATCCTGAGCTTTCACAACTTGGATAAGTTGAGCCTTTTCGTCCTCCAGGGTTTTAATGCTTTCAATCCGTTTGGTGTTAAGATTCTGAAAATCATAACGAAATTGTTCCCATGCTTTGAGGCGCTGATCAACGGTTTTGCCAATATCATCCAGGATTCCCCGAGCTTTCGCCACCATCTCTGTCATGTCCCGTCTATCTGTGGGATGGACGTCCACATCAAAGTTCAAACCCCTCAAATCCCAATCTCCAAATCTATGACTAAGAGGGGGGGCTGGGGCATCCAAGTTCCCTTTCCACATCAAGTATTTCACGCGGCCTCGACATGATAGCTTGAAGCTCGGCCTGGGTGGGATAAGGAGGAACGTATCCTGGGGCACGCTTCTGGGGGATCTCCGTAAGAGGGTCATCTCCACTCCTTCGTCTTCTCCTTTGAGGCTCCTCCCTTTTCTGCCTTGCCTCCTCCTCCGCCGATTGTTCATAATCATCAAGCCAGGCTCTTTGCTCTGGAAGCTGTTCATAAGAAGGATGAGAAGAAGTGGGATGTTGGCCGTGTGATTTTTGGGGTTGAGGAGGAGCTTGCTTGATCTTTTTCTTTGGCCGAGCAAGTGCATCAGAACCTTGCCTCCTTTTCCGGAAATCGTCAATGAATGATGACTTCATTCCTAAAAAGAAAAATAATAATGAGATCATTTAGCACTTGAGAACATGGAAGTAAACCAAGATATAGAGTAAGAAGTTAAAAGTGCAACTCTGAAAGCAAGCTTAATCCTAAAAGCAAAAACAAAAACATGCCTAATAATCCTGTGTTAGACTCCGATCCTAAGTTTATTCTCGTATCTGGAACTAGTCCAGGAATCTCCGGAATGTTGGGATCAGATTGAACATTAGGAACTGCGAAACCTGAAACAGGGGTATCATCTTTGCTAAGGTATCGCATAGACTCTAGATCAGGAAGTTCGCCAAAAGTACCCGCGGAGTCTCTATCTTGAGTACTTGCCATAGTCAGATCCTCAAGAACATCTCCAACGTTCTGTTCAACATTTAAGGTAGTTTCTCCTACCGCGAGTGGCTTACCCTCATGTTGAACAAGTTCTTCTTCAGTATTTGAGGGAGGCTGATCCCCCGTAGTTTCCTCCGGGATTTCCAGGATGACAGCTTGTTTTTCGGAAACGGCCTCAGTGGCTCTCTCCGGAATCGTCAAGACATCGGCCTGCTTTTTAGGAGAATCTTTATGTTCCTTAAGGGCACTCGAAGGTTTTTTACTACCACTACCACTGCCGGCTTGTGCACATTTTGTCAAGTATTTCTTAGCCGTTCTTTTCGCCGTCAGGGTACGGGATGGGGGAAGCAGCTTGTATTGTCGAAGGAACTCGTCGCAAATTAAAAACTGTCTACTTCTTTCAGTTTCGCTCACGGATAACAATGATTCCAGCAGAGGCTCATTAATGTCTGTGTCTTGATCAGAAGGAGTCTCTGTGAGAAAAAGTAAAATTAATACATAATCATCGGAGGTAAAATAGAATTCCTATGAACATTTACCTCCTTCGGCCCATCGACCAAAAAAGTTGTCGGGACACTGCACATAGAAAAATTGGTCAGGAAATCCTTTGATACTCTCAAATAAGCCAGTTATAACCCTGGATCTCCTGCTTTCCATGAAGATAAAGGAGGGACGCTCCTTCTTTCGTCTCTTAATAGAGTATAACGAGCATATATCCTTGAAGGTGGGCTCGCGCTTCAAAACTCTCATAAACAGCACATATAAGCATGTAACAATGAAGTAGCCATTGGGAGCCAGTTGATAAAGAGTGATAGCCAAATTTTTCAGAATCATTTCTAAGTAAGGATTGAAGGGAGGGATCGCTCCACTCTGTAACATCCCCTTACAAACTGTTACGTATCCAACGGGGGGACGATCAGATAAATCGTCTCTTTCCGGGAATCTGACTTCATCTTCAGAAAGGCTAAATTGTTTGCATATTCTATGATACGCATCAACGTCAAGTTTTGACATACAACTATCAGCAGGTGTGTAAGAAAGACATCGAATGATTGGGGAGTTCTGATCAACATTAATCTCAGTGGTAGCAGCAGAAGAAGTTTTAATATTTTGATCAGAGGTCCCAGCTTCTCTAGTTGGAGAGGTTCCCTCAACAAAATGGCGAGATTTTCGTCTGGTCGTCATTTCTACACAAACAAGTATGTTGGAAAAACAAACTACAGGAATATTAATAAAGCTCAAAAACAAGGTCGGCGTTGGCTGGTTAAAACACTTGGTCGTTCTGAAATGGCATCTGGTCGCCCTAAACTACAAAAGCCTTAATCGCACCGGGTCAACCATTCCTTGGTCGGGAAAATCCCCTCAAGACAAAACAAAACTAGAAATCCTTGATCGCTCAAAAACTGGTTGAGACCTGGTCGCTCGAACCCCGTCAAGGCCCGATCGCTCAAAAACTGGTTAAGACCTGGTCGCTCGAACCCCGTCAAGGCCCAGTCGCTCAAAACTGGAAAAGCGCCTGGTCGCTCTAAAAACAGCCAAGCCCCAATCGCTCAAAACTGGCAAAGCGTCTGATCGCTCCAAGCCAGTCAAGCTCCGGTCGCTCAAAGCTGATAGAGCACCTGGTCGCTCCAAGCCAGTCGAGCCCCGGTCGCTCAAGACTGAAAGAGTACCTGGTCGTTCCAAGCCAGTCAAAACCTTATCTCGTAAAATTAGCCTCTTCTGGATCGGTAAAAACATCCTAAGGCTGGTCATTATAAAGTTAATCCGAAATCAGTTTCAACCTGGACGGTCAAGGTTAAAATCCACCTAGGTCGGTCCTGTCAGATAAAGTTGATTCAAGCCAAACTATCCTGATTGGCCAAAAAGAGGGTTGCTCGTCTAAAACCGATCACCCAGTTGGTCTAAAAACGACCAAGTTGTTTGCATAGAGGAAAAGAAGCATGATTTTTTGTTGAAAATACATAGCGATTCAAGTAAAAATCATACATGTACGAATCATTCAGACATATACACAAGCATATCGCGATCAATATCACAGCAAAGAAAAACATGAGTGTTCTCATTTCAAAATCATCACTTACCAATTCAAATTGGATGCTACTTTGCTAGTAAACATTTCAATACACACAGGGATTCAAGTTCACAAATTCAATTATAGGTTGCAATTGTACATCCAAGACCGGTTCGAATTCACATGTTTAATCACATATTACCATACTGCATCTAAAACCGATCCAAATACAATCCAAACCCAAGAATGTAGCCAAATCCAGAAGACGATGTTGGTTCTACACGAATAAACAAAAAAGGAAAAGCGTATACATGAGATCGGATTAGCAAGTTGAAAAAGCTTCGATCGAATTTCCAAACTCCAGCGATATGCAAAGTTGAACGATCACGATTTGAATTATTTGCAGAAATTTGAAGATGGATTGAAGTCTTGATTCAAACCGGTAGAAACGGGAAGGAGATCGAAGAATTCTTCTTCAAAGGAGCGCCGCCATTAAAGTGTAAAATAACGGGCTCGAGAAAGTGAGGAACATCAAGGGTCAAAAGAAATTTATATAGGCAGGACGACCGGCCTCTTCATCAGAAACCAACCCCTCAAGCTAATTCCAGAACCGACCCCTCAAGCTAATTCCAGAACCGACCCCTGAGGACTGCATCCAAAACCGATCCTTAATTGAAGCAGATCGATCCACTAATGTTTCGAAGCCCACAGTTTTTATAAAAACTATGAAACTTCGAGGGGCAAAATGTTATCCATCTGATCGATCCAAGTGGATATGGGTCGGTTTTAAGCGTTTTGAAGAAGGGATCGGTCCTGTCGTTATTAAAAGGGGGCGGTCGTAGAGCAAGATTCCTGGTCGTCCTAAAGCTGGTCGCTTTCAGGTCGCTTCAAACACGAAGTTGTTTCGGTCGTTCCAAAGAGCTAAAAGCTTCTGGTCGTTCCGAAGGCCAATGATTACCGATCGCTCCAAATATTCAACAGCTTTGATCGCTCTAAAATGCTGAAGAGCTTCTGGTCGCTCCAAATATACAAGGTATCTGGTCGTTTACTAGCTCTTGATCGCACCAACAAGCTTCAAGGCTTCCTGGTCCGTTTGTTCCAAGCATCCTGGTCGGTCTGCTCCGCATTCTAGCCTCCTGGTCGTCCTTTCTTCTGGCGGAACCTCCTGGTCGGCCAAAGCGCTAGAAACGACCTGTGATGGCGTGACAGCTGGAAACAACTGGTGACAACTGGTAGTGGCATTTCCGTAAATATCGAAAATACCGACCAGGCCCCTGAATACAAGATTTCAGCCATTTCTCCGCCTATAAATAGGACCCTACCTCCATCATTTTGGGGGACTTTTGGGAGGAACTACGAGGAGGTGCTGTCCAATTGCTTTCCGGATTTCCCCAAGCATTCCTACATCTCTTCTCTATCTTCGATCATAAGTCTATGGAGCATTGGAGCATGTGGAGCATAGCTTTCAGGGAGGAACAAGCATAAGCATTCCACGCACTTCTTCATTTCTTCTTGATCATTCACCCAAAGATCTAAGGAGCTTTCATCCATGGCTTTCATGGAGGGATTGGCATAAAATACTTCAAGCTTTCATCCATCCTTTCAATCGGTTGTAAAGACAAATGCATGACAAAGAAGCTTGTATGAATGCATAATGGAGCAAATATTGTAATCTTGTGGTTATTAATGAAATCCAATCTTCAAAGTGGACGTAGACTCGAATAAGAGTCGAACCACTATAAAATTCTTGTCTTCTTTCTTTATTTTGGTATTTTGATGCTTTTGAATGTTAGATATGACCTCACATAACTCTAAAGGTTTTCTAACGCCCCGCCTCTGAAAAGGTGACGTGCTTTCTAAGCATCTCGCCTCTGATTAGGTAACGTGTTTAGAAAAACCATTTTGGTTGTTATACCAATTTTCGGTATCAACAATATATATTTAGCAGAGATCAACGAATACAATATAAAGGAATACAATGTCAGACACACCATCCATTTACAAGTTCGTTCTAGGTCTGAACGAAACCGGAGGCACTTTCCTCGCATATCCGTCGATTTCCAAGTACGTCTGGACGACCACTAACTGATTCCCTCGTCTTGGGTGTACAACCCAATCAAGATCATCAGTAATCACCCAAACGATGTGAAGACTTTCGGTCTTCGACCACCGTCATCATCTTCGACTTTTCGTCGAATCGGTTATTCAGAATGGGTATAAACCCGGCCTTTCCGAATAACCCGCGTATATAGTAAACAAATGTTACCTAAACACAACATACGTCTCATCCCAATTCAACAGTCACTAACCGTAAATTAGCAAGAGAACAATTCCCCAAATATTAACCCCGAAGGCCGAAACCAACATCAGGTCAATACCCAGGAAACCATCCTTCTTAGCTAACCTACAGTTAGTTTCTAAATTTCACGTTCTTAGGGAAAGGTTCCCATTAATTTTATCAAAGATAAATTCTTTAAAATTTATTCTTTGATCTTCCTTTGGATGTCATTTCAAATCAAATTATGGTTTTCCAAACTAGTCGGGATTAGCGAACCACACCGAAGTAATTATTTATTTTATTTCCCAATCCCAACCTATTCATCCCATGAAGCAAAACTGGTAATACTTCATATCTACCACCACGGTGTTATCGATAAATTCAATTACCATTTCACGTTCAAATCTAATTAAAGATTTAACTATCGCCTGGAGCAAAACTGGTGACACTCCATTCTCGATCTTTTCAATCTAATTAAAGATTCATTAAAACTCCACTTAGTTTTAATCTTTAACTGGGTTAAAGAATCAGTGTCATTTTAAAACACGGTTCACTATAAACCCAAAATCACATTACATTTCAATCAGACCCTAACCATAAATTAGCAAGTGAGCAATTCCCTAAGTATTAACCCCGAAGGCGGAAACCAACATCAGATCAATACCCCAGAAACCATTCAACTTAACTAATCTCCAGTTAGTTTCTGATTTTCTTAACTCCTCTGGATCTAAGAACAGTATTATTGAAGATACCGTTCACGACAACCCAAAATCACATTAGATATTAAATACAAGGCTCTGAATAGAAAATATATCGGCTTATATTCAATATCAAATTCTACAACCAACAAATATCGTATTGGAAATAACGATATAAATATATCTTTCAAATTTCAATAACAATATCTGTATAATCACGAAATCCACCATCGAAATATTCCGAAGACAATTTCGATTCAAATCCATTCCAATTCAATTATTGGAAATCCTGATTACTTTTAAAACCCATTCCAATTCCAATTCAACATCTTTATAATTTTATCAAGGCCCGTACAGTCGATTTCCATCAACGGCCATCGAACTGCACTTACAGCGACCTTTTCCAAATTTGATTTGGACATAATTCCAAATCCAACCGTTAGATTTCAAATTTCTAATATTCGTTAGAAAGCTCTTTTCGATACGAACCCAACGGTTCCGGTTTTAGGAGAATCCGACGGTCGGACTTCCCGCAATGTCCGTTCGAAGTCAATGGTCGAAGCCGCGGCGCGGCGCTTTCTATTCAGGCCATTATATATATATATATATAATATATATATATATATATTTCGTCGATTTCCTTTTTAAAACGAGTTTTATAAATCATTTCAAATTTGTTTCAAAAACAATTTCAACCTTTATTTCAAATTCAAATCAAAATTGAATTTTCCCTTATAAATTCTTTTTCCATTCACTTCTATTTGATTTCAATTCAAATCGATTTCAATTCGTTTTCAATTGAATTCAATTCGAATTCGTTTTCTATTCAACTCAATTCAATTCAAATTCGTTTTCTATTCAATTCAATTCAAATTCGTTTTCTATTCAATTCAATTCGAATTCTTTTCTATTCAATTCAATTCAATTCAAATTCGTTTTCTATTAAATTCAATTCAATTCAAATTCGTTTTCTATTTAATTCAATTCGAATTCGTTTTCTATTCAATTCAATTCGAATTCGTTTCCTATTCAATTCAATTCAATTCAAATTCGTTTTCTATTCAATTCAATTCAATTCAAATTCGTTTTCTATTCAATTCAATTCAAATTCGTTTTCTACTCAATTCAATTCAAATTCGTTTTCTATTCAATTCAATTCGAATTCGTTTTCTATTCAATTCAATTCAATTCAAATTCGTTTTCAATTCAATTCAATTCAAATTAGTTTTCTATTCAATTCAATTCAAATTCATTTTCTATTCAATTCAATTCGAATTCGTTTTCTATTCAATTCAATACAAATTCGTTTCTATTTAATTCAATTCAATTCAAATTCGTTTTCTATTCAATTCAATTCAATTCAATTCAAATTCGTTTTCTATTCAATTCAATTCAATTCAAATTCGTTTTCTATTCAATTCAATTCGAATTCGTTTTCTATCTCAATTCTTTTCAAAATATCAGATTTTGAAATCACTTTCGATATTCATTATAAAATGAATAAAATCGATATAAATATCGTTCACGTCAAAATGGCGTCAATCTAATCAACACGGCTTCATATATTTCTATTTTCAAATATTCTTTTTCAAATATTGAATGAAGCCCAATCAATTACTATATAATGTTAATTATATGGATTTTCTACAACACATGTATACAATAACAACGATGAAAAATCAACCATCATCCAAAGTGCAATCTACACTGTATAAGCATCGAATATAAATATTTAACGCTCATAACAGTCTTTCAATCAATCGATCGACATACAACTAAACAATCGGGATTAGTATACGTCAAATATCATCTCAATACCCGTGTGGGGTTTCAAACAATCAAACACAGATTTTATTTGTGCAGTTGGGCGATGTGTAAAATTTATCGTCCCAATCAATATCAGTCAAATGTGTGTATATAAACAAATCGTCCGATTTGTTTATTTTTATTTCATTTCATATACACGTTAAAAATTATATTTTTAACTATAAAATATTTTCCACTATATAAATATTTTATTTCATTTCACATCACATCACACAATCAACTACACATCAAAATCAAACAAACAAGCATACAAGCCGTCCATGGTCCGTGGACGACGGGTGTCGGGTGCTACTAAACACCATCTGCATCCTAGTATATATTTCAACTAGAAAAATAAATAAAAGGTGAGGATTTCTCACCGAATAGCTAATCCAATCCCACGACTCTTCTTATGTAGAAATCTTCGTCGTTCTTGCCTCTTGTCACTTTCTTTGCCCGTATTCTCTACGTATATAAAATCGAATTTTTACTTCGCTATTCAATATATAAAAATCGAATTTTTACTTCGCTATATAAAAATCGAATTTTTACTTTGCTAATCAATATATAAAAATCATATTTTTTTACTTGGTGAAAAAAACAAATCTTTATATTAATGAAACCAAATTTTTCTATAATAAATATTCTATCTTTCTATAATAAGAATTAAATCTTTCCTATAATAAAAATTCAGTTTTAAAACAATAACCTATATATATATATTTCAGATTTTAAACCATGTTTATATTTATATTAAAACTGATTTTAAACAGTGTTTATATTTATATAAACCCTCACCTTAAGCTTAATCATCTTCACTGTAATACGCTGCTCAGAGGAACCCATCGTCGAACCTGACCCCTTGCTCATCGCGCCTCCAGGAAGCCGCCAGAGTCGGATCCACCTCCCCCACGGTCTTCGCCCTCGAACGCTCCTCCAGTGCCTCCATGGGTGCAGCACTCGGTGGCCTCCCCTTTCCGATACACGAACTCGAACTGCGCCCCTTCACAGCCCCGATATCTGCCCTCGAACGTGGTAGCTTATGCCATGAAATTGAAGAAGCTCGCGCCGTCGGAGGTGGTGTCGACGGAGGAAGAGGCGTTGGTGGAGGGAGGACGGGCGGCAGTGATTTCCGTCGAGGGGGGGGGGGCGATGGCTAGGGCAATCGGGAGTTTTTTTTTAATTTTTTTTCTCGATCTGTTTGGTTTTGAACGTGGGGATGGGGTTGACTTTAGAAAGAAAAGGAGAGGGGGTGAGGGAGTTTAATTATATAAATATTTTTTTATTTTTTTATTTCCATAAAGTAACTTTTATTTTCGACCTCTAAACGAGACCCACCGCTTGTCGTCCCTAGCAAATTACCCCCATTCCGAACACAATGGGATATGTATCGTAGGCTGATTCGATCGTTTCGACCAGTTTTCCTCAAAATCAACATATAACTCTATATATTGAATTTGAACGCGCATTTCAATTTACTGGGGTCACATACTAACTCGAAAAATTCCAGAAAAATATTTTCTAGCTTCGTATCGATGATACAGTCCTAACAAAACTAGTTTCGTCGAATTCTGAGACCGTTTGAAAAATGGCCATTTTCCAATCGATTAAAATCAACTGAAACTCACCAAACGCGTTTAACTTCGCCACACTCACATATTGATTCGAAAAATTATGAAAATTGAAACCTAGCTATAACTTTACATCACGGATCCAACAAAAGTGGTTTCGTCGAAATCCGAGGTCGTTTGCAAAATGTCTATTTTTAAGGGCCTGAATTCCATAGCGACTATTCAGAATTTTCAACTGGACATATCTTTTGATTCCCGCTATGGAATCTTGATTTTTCGGATTCGTTGGAAAGATATTATCAATTAGATCCTACTATTTTTGGTTTCACTAAAATCCGGATTGTTTTGCGCCCGGTACATTCAATTGAAGTTTGAAATCAAATTATCGAACTACCGCGCCATTTTCATTTCCTTTTATAAATATAAATAAATATTTATATTCTAACGACGATGTATATAATATATACGTCGAATTATATTCAAAAATAAATTTCTCGTCAATATTATTTAAAATAATTCATTTTAAATAATCAAAATTCGCTAAAATTGCCAAAATAAAAAATTTAAACTGGCCCAGATTTTCGGGTTGTTACATAACAAAAGGGAACTGACTGGGAGTGAATCCGAGCTCATTACAATTTATAGCAAAATAAATTGTCCTTCTGAATCAAGCGATGGTTATCGTTATTAACGATGATCGTCCAATGTGAGTAAATCTCACTAACTCTACTCACTTTATATTTTTATAAAATATTTTTAGAATTTATAAATGATGGTTGTTTGCTGTGTGTTGACTGTTTGGTTGAACTGCTAGTTAATTGGTTAAAAATATAGATAACGATATAGATATAAATTGTTAATCAAATATTGATTTTGTCTAGCAAAATATTTCATAGTGAAATGAAATTGATGTTAATTTTATTGTTTAACATCTGTGGATGCAGGGAAAACAGGTCGGAGGGACCCAACTGGGTTCCTCAACATTTATTTTACTGTTTTTTTTCATATATTGTGTTATATGATGTGATATGAAATCTGTTGTTGATTTTGTATGTTTGAATGATACCGATCATTGTTATATGGTACGTTAAATACCATAAGGAATACTGGAATGTTAAAAAGGAATTTTTCAATGTTATATTGAAAAAGAAATATTTATAAAATCAAAAGATGTTATAAAAAGAAGCATTTTTTAATATGATATTATAAAAAGAAATATTTATTTAGGGAAATAAATATGATAAAATACAAAGAGATAATATTTGTGAAAGCAAATAAAAAAGGAAGTATTTGTAAAACATTTACAAATAGAATTAAAAAGGGAATATTTGTAAAATATTCACAAATAGATTTTAAATAGAAATATTTATTTAGAAAATAAATAGAATCATAAAGAAATATTTATTTAGGAAATGTAAATTCATCTATCTTAAATGTAAATTCAATCATAAAGAACTATAAATTCAATCAAATAAAATACCATATAAATAGATCCTCCACCAAAAATGTCGTCTGATGTCTCCATCTTGCCCCATCCTCCTTCTGACACCTCCATATTGCCTCGTCCTTCCTCTGACACATCTTTTCCGCCTTGTCCTCCCTCTGACTCCTCCATATTGACTCGTCCTTCCTCTGACTCTACCATCCCGCCTTGTCCTCCCCCTTCAGCCACCCCTACTTCTTCTATAGGTCCTGTTCCTCCAACTCCTCCTCCATCTCAGACCATCCTTCCTCCTCGTGCTTCGCCTCTTCCTCCCCCCCTATTTCATCGTCCTCTCCTATTAAATTCTCCTCTCTTTTCTACTCCAAGCCTAAAAATGCGGGGGCTTTTGTCCCTATCAATTTTGAAGTTAATTACAAGGGAAAGTCGGTTCCTCCTCCTCAATCAGTGATAGATGAAGGTACGAAGTCATGGAATGACTGTCTGGTTGGATCATTCCTAGCTGGTAATGTCAACTATATGGCAGTTAAACAGCATCTAGACAGGGTCTGGAAACTGAAGGGTGATTATGACATTTTCTATGATAAGCAAAATTACTTCTTCAAATTTGTCAATCAGGAGGATAAGCTATGGGTGTTAAAGAAAGATCCTATGTTCATCCATGGACAAATGTTCATCATCTCAAATTGGACACCATCATTATCATCAGCAAAAGCGGCGGTAAGAACTGTTCCAATTTGGGTACATTTCTATAGAATTCCAATGATGTATTGGTCTCTATTGGGTATAAACTGGGTTGGATGTCACATAGGGAAGGTTTTATGTTACGATGAAAATACTGAAAAAATGAAAAGGTTCGAATATGCTAAATGTCTAATAGAAGTTAGTCCGGACAAAGAACTTCCAGAGACTCTTGTTGTTGGAGATGAAACATGTCCAGACATTATAGTGGAGTATACATGGAAACCATTAATCTGTACGAAATGTAAGATTTTTGGGCATGCAACTTCCCTATGTGAGAAGCAGAAAGAGACTATCGATGTTGAAAGTGGAATCAAAAACAAAAAGAAAGAAAATAGAAAAGAGGATGTAGGAAAATATGCACATGAGTGTGATGAAGAGCAAGGTATACAGAGGGGTTTTACAGTGGTGCAATTGAAAAGAACTAGAAATTTCAAAAAAAATGTGGAGAAGAGTACCAAAGGATAATATGAGTAATGAAAAGAATGGAGAGGAAACGACAAATGTTTTGTGTATAGCAAATCATGAAGCACCTATAAATGTTGATGAGGAAGGTAATAACCACTGTGATGCAAATATAAATGATAAAGTGCCTGGTGTGGTTACAAATGAAAATCATGATGATAGCCTGAATATGAAAACAGTCTCGGCAAAAGGAAAAAAAGTCATCAAATTTGGTTATATCCTCGAAAACTAATGTCCCTGATGGTTGTGCAACCTCTTCTATGTGTTTGAACAACCAATTTGAATTACTGCAAAGTCAGTCTCCGCAAATCTTACCAGATCAACCAAACACTCTACATCACTCTCCATGTACAATAATATCTTCCATGCATAATCCTACATCCCCTTACTCAACCTTGTCTCTTCCTAACAACATCTTTGGGGACATTAACACCCATTCCTCCAAAACACAGCACCTTTCCTCCTCTGATTCTAAAGTGCCAAAACCACCAACCTTTCCCTTGCCAAGAAACAGGGTTACTAAGAAAACCAGAGGCAGACCAAAGAAAACCTCATCCTCGTCTGATCTTGATAAAGATGTTGATTATTATATTGAAGAATCAATACTCTCCCTGCCTTCTCATCAAAGCCCTAATCCTATCTCATCTGGTGTTAAAACCAGAGCCTCGGCCTCTAACCCCTCTCAATGATAGACAAAATAGGTTTTTGGAATACTAGAGGTGCTAACCAACTATCTGAATAGCTAGAAATTAAGAACTTGATTGTATCTCATAAGATCCAATTGATGGCCATTGCTGAGACAAAGTTAAATCACATAACTACCTCAAAAGCCTCTGGCATTATTCAACCTTCTTGGAACTCAATACACAACTTGTCTCAAGCTCCTTTTGGAAGAATCTTGATATTATGGAACCCCACTATTTTCACTCTTAATCCCAGCTGTGTGCATAGGCAGTTTATACATTCTGAAATCCTTCACATTCCCTCTAACACTACCTTCATGCTAACTGTCATATATGCAGAGAATAGTGTTGCTAATAGACAAACCTTCCTGGATAATTTGCCATCCCTTCAACACCCTTCCCTTCCATGGATCTGCATTGGGGATTGGAACTGCATGCAAAACTCCTCTGACAAATTGGGAGGTTCCCCTCTGACATTTAGGCAGACTAGACCCTTGAATAGTGCAATTTTTGATGCCAATCTGATTCCAATTCCATCTTCTGGTGCTTCATTTATGTAACACCTCACATCCATTAATGTCACTCACAAAGGGAATGCATTAACTTCCATGGAGGTTTAAAGTGAATATAGAACAGAAAAATTACAACAAGACAGATAATAAGTAGTACTTGGAAATCTAAAACTTCATTTTATTGCAGCGGAATTTAAACATGTTTGTTACATCATAAAACCATAAATCAGATTCAAGTACAATATCCATCTTGATAAAACAAAATACATAACCCCATTACATAAATAGCCATAAAAGAAGATAACAAGCTGGACTTTACTTCAGCGGTCCAAGCTTTCCAAGAGAGAGATAAAGCAATCCAATCAAACTCCGCTAGAGCTGGGTCCAACCTGAGGACCTGGAGGGGGAAAAAGGATAGAAATGGAGGGGGTCAGACATAAAGTCTGGCGAGTATGATAATTCTAACAATACAATTATCAAAGTAACTAGACTAAGGAATAAGCTAGAAAACAAGGAAATGTCTATGAACTATTGGGTATGGAAGAGCAGATAAAGATAACGTTAAAGGCACACCTAATTACTAACGAACAATTTCTACACTGCACCGCACCAGTCACCCTAAAAGTTGATCCCGCTTGCTTCACACAGAAACTGTATAAATAGCCTGGCGTACCCCTAGCTGACTACATAGGTGTCGTCTGCCCCTATCTCCACTAGGTGTACCCCACTATCCACTTTCGATCGGCTCCCTACTCGTAGATACCCGTGCTGGCCCCACAGTGGGGTGTATCATTCCCCTAAAGTGGCAACCCAATACAACTTGAGAATGCACGGCTTATACCTACACGATGCAACAACGTCTTACCTACCAGCCCGGGTCCACACACGCATATGAAACCCGTTGGACTTGCGTTGCCACCGCTACCCCGTTTTAGCCTCTTATAGTCAAGCCCAGCATGCGTGTCCCGTCCTCGACTTGGGTCGAGCCCACAAAGATACGTTTGGGATACTGGTTGAAATGGGCCCCCACAAGCTACCCACCTAAGCTTGTCCACTAGTACATCCCACTTAACCCTCTTAGTCATGTTCATTTACATGTGTGTTTGGTTAAGTCTTACTAATCGTATTTCACATGCCACTAAGGGCACCCACTAGATTCCTCATGCCACCCAAGGCACCTACTTAACCCCCATGTCCCACCTTACATGTTTATCTGGTTAAGTATTTCTTAATTCATTCAGGCCATAACCTCATAAAGACCTCTCACATTAGACTGGCATTTATGGCAGCTGGATTTGCCAGGCGGGTCCGGGCAGTCTTACACCATAAAAGAGTCTAACCTCGTGTCTTTACAACTGTTATGCTTTAGTTTGGGCCTAGGACCTCTCACATTGGGCTGACATTTGTGACCACTGGATTTGTCGGGCGGGTCCGGGCAGGTTTACGTCACAAACGAGTCCAACCTCGTGTCCTAAGCATTGATTAACACTTATAATCTTTTACCCTAGTTTTAATAATTCCCTATTCAAATTATTAATTAAGTCCACTTTTAATGATGTCCATAATTGACTCAATTATGGCCATCCATTCATGGCATGCAAAATCATATCAATTGCACCCCAACTTCTTAATATTAAATCCTTAATATTACCCCTACCCCACGTTATACGTTCGCTTATTCAACGCAGAATATACGTTAGACTCGAATAGTCTAACTCATAACACAAAGATAAATTATCACAACATATAGACAAATAAAATAAATCTAATCATAATAGGGGTGAAACTTGCATAAAACTACACATGTTAAGGATCTAAAGGTGTCAACTTGTTTGGTAAAATGTCACAACTTAAATGATATGATCATAACCCAAATTCATGTGTAAACTTGCATATGGGGTTTTATGCAACATAATGGTGGTGTGAACTAGCGTCTAATACATAGAATTCACATATGTCATAGCATAATTCTAGATCTAAATAGATGTCATGGCATATGTTCACAATCTTTACTAATCAATCTAAACTTGCATACATGATTGTCATATAGATCAACATAGCCCAAACATTATGAGTTGATTAACATGAACTAATTAGCATAGATAATAACATCATGACTTTATAACATGTATGATTTATCACAACTTAGCATAGAAAATTACAACCTATACAATATCATCATAGCATGATTTACAACATATAGGATATCATCATCACATAACATAGGATTTACAACATACATGATAGCATAAGGTTTACAACAACATATATGACAATCCACATCATTTACTTATAATCCATTCATGACTTAACCTAATTAGTTTAATAATAATCTTGTTAAGATCATCATACTCACAATTAGAAGAGAAAGAGAGTCTTGATTTGCTTTAGAGTTGAGTAGAATTAGGGTTTTGATTAGCTTCCTTCCTTCTTAGTTGGCGGCGGCTACACTGAGTTCCATGGCGGCGGTATGACGGTGGCTATTCTATTTTTCATGTGGTGAATTAGAGTGAGAGACTACCTAGGTATTTATAGAGTTTAGGATTTATTTAGACCGTCAGATCAACTCAGAACTAAACTGAACTGTTTAATTTGCCAACTCAGCCCTAAAAACACATCAGCCAAACCCTAGCCGCCTGGACAGGTCGACACCCAGGTCGACTGCCCAGTCGACCTTTGGGGGGGGGGGTGTCGACTCCCCAGTCGACCTAGGGTGTTGGGCGGGAATTTTCCCGCCTAGCCTGTTTGACTCCCAATTTTGAATTTTAAATTTCTGAAATCTGTTTTGAATTTTCTGAAACTTCCGATGGCCATAACTTCTTCATACGAAGTCCAATTCACGCAAACTCGGACTCTATTTCAACCAGAATTCCGAGATGAACACAATGGCGCAACCCGTTTCCCACAATTCTCACGTCTGAGATGAGTTATTCTTTAGTTTGTGAATATTAATATTAATAGAATTACGGGGTGTTACATTTTCTCCTCCTTAAAGGATTTCGACCCCGAAATCTTCAAGTCAAGAAGAATGTATATCCTAACATCCAATCGTCCATCTACTCAACCATCAAACACAGACATCCATTGTCCTTATAGACTTCTAATGTTTTCATGTTTAAATGCACAGTGTGTGTATATGTCCATATCTAATGCAAAATCAGGCGGTCCACTGATTCAGTTGACCTCCTTAATGCAAATCATTATAGTGCCATGCGTCTATTATGTATGCGAAAGAACCCTATCGATACATATTATTTCTACATGCATGCACAACCATTCACCAAAATGCGATATCCATATGATAGCACAACCATTATACATCCATTTTACTTAATACAGCCATTTATATGCAATATGCAGTATGAAGTGACTGAGCCGATCTAGTGCCTAACAGTGTGTGTATATGCGTCCACGAGCAACCACTAGCAAACACTTGCATCCACTTTGCATCCATCATACATAACATGTCTCAAACACATGTTTCAACCATAGGATTATCCTAACTAAAGGTCAAGAATACTAGCGAGAGGATACTCTAAAGGTAAGATAAGTACAAGGTAAACAATAAAGGAGAAATTAAAGGACATACCCTCAAAAAGAAAAAGGTACAACGAACGCATCTTCTCTTCCGTCTCCCAAGTAGCGTTGCTCTCATCATCTCCCCATTGTACTTTGACTAGTTTGACCTCTCGATTTCTCAGCTTCTTAATCTCTGACCCAAGAATGCGCGTAGGAGCTCGTCGAATCGTCGCATCACGCTCTGTCTCCACCTCTCTAAGCAAGCTCGGCTCTACCACCTCCGCGGTCTCGTGCAAGCACTTCCTCAAATGTGACACATGGAATGCGTCGTGTACACCACTAAGTCTCTCAGGCAACTCCACTCTATACGCCATCTGTCCAATCTTCTCCCTAATAGGAAACGGCCCTACGAACCTAGGTGCTAACTTCCCAACGGACCCAAAGCGAACAACGTTCCGTAATGGAGACACTTTGATAAAGACCATGTCCCCAACTTCAAACTCAAGATCTGTCCTCCTCTTATCCGCATAAGATTTCTGCCTATCTTGCGCTGCTTTCATCCTCCTTCGAATCAAGTCGATCTTCTCCGAAGTATCCCTAATCATATCGGGCCCAAGTAAGATCTTATCCGTAGATTCCCACCAACATGTAGGTGAACGACAAGGTCGTCCATAAAGAGCTTTGAAAGGTGCCATGCCAATGCTAGACTGAAAGCTATTATTATATGCAACTCTACCAATGGAAGATGCTCTTCCCATGTACGCCCAAAGTCTAGGATACATAGCCTCAAAAGATCCTCTAGGATGCGATTCACCCTCTCGGTCTGGCCGTCCGTCTGAGGATGATACGCGGTGCTCAAACCTAACTGAGTCCCTACCGCCTCTTGCAAGCTTCTCCAAAATTCGCTAGTGAAAATAGAATTGCGGTCGCTCACTATGCTAAAAGGAACACCGTGCAAATGAACTAATTCTCGGACGTACACAGAAGCTAACCATGGAGCAGTCCTCTTACTTTTCACGGGAATAAAATAGGCGCTCTTAGTAAGTCTATCTACTATAACCCAAATCCCCATATTACCCTTCCATGATCTTGGTAATCCATCCACAAAATCCATCGAGACACTTTCCCATTTCCATAATGGAACCTCCAATGGGTGAAGCAACCCACCGGGTTTCTTTTGCTCCACTTTTACTTGTTGGCACACCAAGCATCTAACGACATACTCGGCCACATCCCTCTTCATACCGGCCCAAAAGAAAACTCGCTTCATGTCTTTGTACATCTTGTCCCCGCCGGGATGAATGGTCATCTTCGAACGATGCGCTTCGTCAAGAATAGCCTTCCTCAAACCTTCGTCTCGAGGTACACAAAGTCTACTATCCCTACGTAACCAACCCTTATCATCTAGGGTATACCTACGGAGATGGCTTGATGACTCCCCTCTTTTGAGCTTTTCTACTAACTCAACCAACTGTGGGTCGTCTCGCTGTGCCTCGCCAATCCGTCCCAAAAGCGTAGGTCTAACCTCTAAGGATGCTAGCAAACCGGGTACAAAGTCAACGGAAGGTCTAAAGTCAAACATCGAAATGAATTCTAACCTTCGCCGCTCAACAAATAACGGACTCAAGGACAACCTTTTTCTACTTAAGGCATCTGCCACCACGTTACCCTTGCCAGGGGTATATGCTATTTCGAAATCGTAGGAAGCTAAGAACTCCATCCATCTTTGCTGCCTTAAGTTTAAGTCCTTCTGAGAGAACAAATATTTTAGCGATTTGTGGTCAGTGAACAATTCGAATTTCTCGCCAATAAGATAATGACGCCAAGACTTAAGCGCGAAAACAATAGCGACCAACTTTAGGTCATGTGTAGGGTAATTTTTCTCATGCGCTCTCAACTGCCTTCCACCATAGGCTATTACCCTTCCCTCTTGCATTAAGACTGCGCCTAGTCCTATCCCACAAGCATCGGTATAAACAGTAAATGACTTACTCCCGTCTGGTAGCACTAAGACTGGGGCTGAGGTCAAAGCTCTCTTCAAACGTTGGAACACATCATCACAATCTACGTCCCATGTGAAAACTAGGTTCTTCTTCGTCAAACGTGTTAATGGAGCTGATATCTTTGCGAAGTCTTTGATAAACTTCCTATAGTAGCCAGCCAAACCCAAGAAACTTCTCACTTCGGTAGCATTTTTAGGGACCTTCCAATCTTGGATGGCCACCACCTTCGCGGGATCCATAGCTATCCCTTCTTTGGAAACCACGTGCCCTAAGAATCGCACTTCCTCTCTCCAGAAGTGACACTTAGTAAATTTAGCTTTAAGTTTATGCGCTCGTAGAGTCTCCAACACTTCTCTAAGATGTAGGGCATGATCTTCTTCATTCTTAGAAAAGATCAAGATGTCGTCTACAAAGACTACCACGAATTTGTTAAGGTACTCCCTAAACACCCTACTCATCAAATCAACAAAGTATGCAGGGGCGTTTGTCAAACCGAAGGGCATCACTAGCCATTCATAGAAACCGTCCGGAGTCCTAAAGGCAGTCTTGTCAATGCTATCCTCAGCCACTCTCAACTGATGGAAACCAGTGGCTAAGTCCAACTGCGAAAACACTGAGGCACCAACTAACTGATCAAAGAGATCGTCAATCCTCGGCAGTGGGTGTCTGTTTTTCTTAGTAAGTTTATTAAGTTCTCTATAGTCCACACAAAGTCTAAGGGACCCATCCGCCTTCGTGGCAAATACTACTGGAGCACCCCACTCCGATATACTTCGTCTTATGAACCCCTTCTCAAGCAACTCCTTCACTTGCTTATCGAGTTCCCTCCTTTCACGAGGAGCCATGTGGCGTACTGACAAAGATACTGGTTTTACATTATCCACAAGATATATCCGAAAATCTATCTCCCGCTTCGGAGGCAAGCCCTTCACCTCCTCAAACACATCCAAGTATTCTCGGACAACTCTAACAGATCGTAGATTCTCCACAGACGCGTTAAGCGATTCTAGATAACTTAGCATAACGGGATTTATGGGATTACAAAAGATTTCGAGAACGTTACCAAGGCGAGTCATGAGCCTAACTACTCTCCTTTCACAATCAAGAACGGCCCCATTTCTGGATAACCAATCCATTCCTAAAATTAGCCCATAGCCCGTGAAGCCCAACACATAAGCATCACATCTAAACTCAACGCTAAGTATAGAAATTTTCAAATCCAAACACATCATGGACAAATAAGTTGAGCCCCCAATTGGATTCGAAACAACTAAGGGATCCTCTACTAAACTGGTGTTTAAGTGCAGTGATTCAACTAATGATGTAGAGATAAACGAATGCGATGCGCCCGAATCGAATAAGGTACGAACATGATGATCAAACAGAAAAACTAAGCTTTCAACAGAAATAGTTCTACCTCGTTCTTGCAGTGGTGGGGCCGCGAGAGCCTGAACTTGTCCCCTTGCCTGCCCTGGTGCCATAAGAGCCTGCACCTGTCCTCCCAAGGTAGACCCTGCCCTCTTCCCCTTCTTTGGGCAGTCCTTCACTAGATGTCCCGCTTCACCACAATGAAAACAGCCAGTCTTCTTTTTCTTTCGGCAATCCTTGCTGAGATGGCCTGGTGTCCCACAGTTAAAACATTTCTTCTTTCCCTTGCCATTATTGTCTTTACCACCCTTCTGATTTTGCTGTTGTGGTTTCTTCTGATCCCCTTTCTTCTTGGGTACCTTATCAGCTTTAGTGCCTTTCTCCTCGTGCATGAGTGCCATGTCTACTAGCTTCTCAAAGGTGCCCCCCATAGGGATGTGGGTCATAGCCAACCCTTGCAATGGTTCATTCAAGCCATTAACGAACCTCAGAGCCTTCTTCTCCGGCGTGTTCACTAAGTCCAAGCCAAACCTTGCTAACTGATTAAATTTGTTGACATATTCTTTCACTGATGAGCTTCCTTGCTTCTATGTCAAGAACCTTTCCATATATAGATTCTCTTCTGCCCTTGAGAGAAACTTCGCCTCAAACCTACGCCTGAAATCCGCCCAAGAATCAACAGGACGCTCCCCATTAGTGACCTCCCACCAAAACGAGGCCTCTCCCTTCATTAACCAAGCTGCTAATTTGACTCTCCTCCCTTCTTCTACTTCAAAGATTTCTAGCAATTCTTCTACCTCCTTAAACCAATCTCTAGCTTCCACAAATGTTTCTGACCCTTGAAAGGGTTTTTCACCCATAGCCTTAAATTCCTTGCACGTCTTTGCAAAAGTATCAGCGCGAGGAGGAGGAGCGGGTGCAACTGGTGGTGGAGGAACATTGGCTGGACCTGCAGCAGCCCTAGCCTCTAACAACCTCCTATACCATCCTGGTATCGTTACACCGTCCGAAAGGTTAAGATCTTCAGCCATGCTGAAACGAAAAAGGAAAGATTCAAAATGGAGAATTCGAAAGATAAAGATATGGCTATTGGGGATTATGTTTTTCTTAAAAACTTTCCTCTTTAAATTACTCATTAAGACATGTTTTTGAAAACACTTCTTCCAAAAATACTTTAGAAAAATAGTTTTTCTAAAAATTTTATCTGTTCTGGTAACCTTAAGCTCTGATACCACGTGTAACACCACACGTCCATTAATGTCACTCACAAAGGGAATGCATTAACTTCCATGGAGGTTTTAAGTGAATATAGAACAGAAAAATTACAACAAGACAGATAATAAGTAGTACTTGGAAATCTAAAACTTCATTTTATTGCAGTGGAATTTAAACATGTTTGTTACATCACAAAACCATAAATCAAAGTCAAGTACAATATCCATCTTGATAAAACAAAATACATAACCCCATTACATAAATAGCCATAAAAGAAGATAACAAGCTGGACTTTACTTCAGCGGTCCAAGCTTTCTAAGAGAGAGATAAAGCAATCCAATCAAACTCCGCTAGAGCTGGGTCCAACCTAAGGACCTGGAGGGGGAAAAAGGATAGAAATGGAGGGGGTCAGACATAAAGTCTGGCGAGTATGATAATTCTAACAATACTATTATCAAAGTAACTAGACTAAGGCATAAGCTGGAAAACAAGGAAATGTCTATGAACTATTGGGTATGGAAGAGCAGATAAAGATAACGTTAAAGGCACACCTAATTACTAACGAACAATTTCTACACTGCACCGCACCAGTCACCCTAAAGGTTGATCTTGCTTGCTTCACACAGAAACTATATAAATAGCCTTGCGTACCCCTAGCTGACTACATAGGTGTCGTCTGCCCCTATCTCCACTAGGTGTACCCCACTACCCACTTTCGATCGGCTCCCTACTCGTAGATACCCGTGCTGGCCCCACAGTGGGGTGTATCACTCCCCTAAAGTGACAACCCAATACAACTTGAGAATGCACGGCTTATACCTGCACGATGCAACAATGTCTTACCTACCAGCCCGGGTCCACACATGCATATGAAACCCGTTGGACTTGCGTTGCCACCGCTACCCCGTTTTGGCCTCTTATAGTCAAGCCCAGCATGCGTGTCCCGTCCTCGACTTGGGTCGAGCCCACAAAGATAAGTTTGGGATACTGGTTGAAATGGGCCCCCATAAGCTACCCACCTAAGCTTGTCCACTAGTACATCCCACTTAACCCTCTTAGTCATGTTCATTTACATGTGTGTTTGGTTAAGTCTTACTAATCGTATTTCACATGCCACTAAGGGCACCCACTAGATTCCTCATGCCACCCAAGGCACCTACTTAACCCCCATGTCCCACCTTACATGTTTATCTGGTTAAGTATTTCTTAATTCATTCAGGCCATAACCTCATAAAGACCTCTCACATTAGACTGGCATTTATGGCAGCTGGATTTGCCGGGCGGGTCCGGGCAGTCTTACACCATAAAAGAGTCTAACCTCGTGTCTTTACAACTGTTATGCTTTAGTTTGGGCCTAGGACCTCTCACATTGGGCTGACATTTGTGACCACTGGATTTGTCGGGCGGGTCCGGGCAGGTTTACGTCACAAACGAGTCCAACCTCGTGTCCTAAGCATTGATTAACACTTATAATCTTTTACCCCAGTTTTAATAATTCCCTATTCAAATTATTAATTAAGTCCACTTTTAATGATGTCCATAATTGACTCAATTATGGCCATCCATTCATGGCATGCAAAATCATATCAATTGCACCCCAACTTCTTAATATTAAATCCTTAATATTACCCCTACCCCACGTTATACGTTCGCTTATTCAACGCAGAATATACGTTAGACTCGAATAGTCTAACTCATAGCACAAAGATAAATTATCACAACATATAGACAAATAAAATAAATCTAATCATAATAGGGGTGAAACTTGCATAATACTACACATGTTAAGGATCTAAAGGTGTCAACTTGTTTGGTAAAATGTCACAACTTAAATGATATGATCATAACCCGAATTCATGTATAAACTTGCATATGGGGTTTTATGCAACATAATGGTAGTGTGAACTAGCATCTAATACATAGAATTCACATATGTCATAGCATAATTCTAGATCTAAATAGATGTCATGGCATATGTTCACAATCTTTACTAATCAATCTAAAGTTGCATACATGATTTGTCATATAGATCAACATAGCCCAAACATTATGAGTTGATTAACATGAACTAATTAGCATAGATAATAACATCATGACTTTATAACATGTATGATTTATCACAACTTAGCATAGAAAATTACAACCTATACAATATCATCATAGCATGATTTACAACATATAGGATATCATCATCACATAACATAGGATTTACAACATACATGATAGCATAAGGTTTACAACAACATATATGACAATCACATCATTTACTTATAATCCATTCATGACTTAACCTAATTAGTTTTATAGTAATCTTGTTAGGATCATCATACTCACAATTAGAAGAGAAAGAGAGTCTTGATTTGCTTTAGAGTTGAGTAGAATTAGGGTTTTGATTAGCTTCCTTCCTTCTTAGTTGGCGGCGGCTACACTGAGTTCCATGGCGGCGGTACGATGGTGGCTATTCTATTTTTCATGTGAATTAGAGTGAGAGACTACCTAGGTATTTATAGAGTTTAGGATTTATTTAGACCGTCAGATCAACTCAGAACTAAACTGAACCGTTTAATTTGCCAACTCAGCCCTAAAAACACATCAGCCAAACCCTAGCCGCCTGGACAGGTCGACACCCAAGTCGACCTGGGGGGGGGGGGGTGTCGACTGCCCAGTCGACTCCCCAGTCGACCTAGGGTGCTGGGCGGGAATTTTCCCGCCTAGCCTGTTTGACTCCCAATTTTGAATTTTAAATTTCTGAAATCTGTTTTGAATTTTCTGAAACTTCCGATGGCCATAACTTCTTCATACGAAGTCCAATTCACGCAAACTCGGACTCTATTTCAAACAGAATTCCGAGACGAACACAATGGCGCAACCCGTTTCCCACAATTCTCACGTCTGAGATTAGTTATTCTTTAGTTTGTGAATATTAATATTAATAGAATTATGGGGTGTTACATTTTACCTGGAACAACAGTTCTAGAAATGGTCTTAGAACTTACTGCAAACTTGATAGACCCTATCAAAACTACTCTGCCATTTCTCTGTGGCCTACCCTTAGTTGTCTTATCCCTCCTCCATCCCTTTCTGATCACTCCCCCCTTATGTTGGATTGGGGCAAGAAATTCAATAGAATACATTCCTCTTTTTCATTTTTTAACAACTGGGTAGACCACCCGGATTTTTTAAACATAGTTACTAATAGTTGGAACATTCATGTGCTTGGTAATCCCATGTTTATTGTGCAGGAAAAAATGAAAAGATTGAAGGGTGTTTTGAAGGTTTGGTCAACGGCTACATTTGGAAATGGATCAAGTTTATCTAACTCCATTAGACAATCTCTCTATCAAATACAAACTGAAATTCAAGGGTGTACGTGCAGTTCTGATATGAGCAGGCTCTCGGATTCGGTAAATTTATTGATCAAAGACCTATCATTGAAGAAGCAATGCTTGGACACTTCATGGTGATAAAAATACAACAACTTTTCACAACTCCCTCAAGATAAAGCAATCTGCTTCCAACATTCTCACCATCTCTGACATAGAAGGTAAAATCTGCAATGAACCTGATTCAATTCATTCTGCCTTCATTGAGTTTTTTGAAAAAACTATCGGTAGTTCCTCTAATATTGACATCAATTTAGACTCATTCTCGCGAACTGTGTTTCCTGCTATCTCGGATGACTCAAAATATGGGTTAATTGATGAAATAAAAGATGATGAAATAAAAGATGATGAAATAAAAAGGCAATTTTTTCTATGAAGAACTCAAGCTCTCCTAGACCTGATGGATTTAATGCCTTCTTCTTTAAGAGCTGTTGGATAGTGGTTGAGGATGAAGTAATTAAAGGCATTAAAAACTTTTTCCTTCACAATAAACTGGTAGGTGGAATTAATTCAACCAGATTTTCTCTTATTCCAAAGATAATAAACCCTCAATCTGTCACTAATTTCCGTCCTATAGCATGCTGTAACGTTCTATACAAGTGTATTGCTAAGATCCTTGCGTCTAGAATGAAGAAAGTCCTATCTAAAGTTATCTCTCATAACCAGTGTGCTTTTATTCCTAAGAGAGACATAGCAGATAATATCTTATTGGCATCCGAACTTATGAAAGGATATAACAGGAGCTCTATCTCCTCGAGATGTGTGTTAAAGCTGGACATCCAAAAGGCATATGATTCGGTAAACTGGGAAACTATCATTTATATACTCTTCAAAATGAATTTTCCTGTTCCCTTTTTATCATGGATATATACATGCATCTCGACTGTTCAGGTTTCATTGAGTTTAAATGGTCATACTTTTGGTTACTTCAAGGCAATGAAGGGTCTTAGATAGGGAGATCCCATCTCTCCCTATCTTTTTGTGTGTGTTATGGAGTTATTTACAAATTTAGCACAAAAGTCATTCTCATTAAAGAAAAATTGACTATCATCCGAAATGTAAAAGATCCAGGATTACCTCCCTGTTATTCGCTGATGATTTGTTATTGTTCACAAGGCCAAACATAAAATCTGTGAATGGGATAATGGATGTGCTTGAGTCTTTCAGGAAGATGTCTGGATTATCTATTAACATTAGCAAATCTAGAATTAAATGTGTAGGAATTGATGATGAAAGGAAATCAAATATAATCTCCTTAACAGGTATTTCTCATATGACAGAAAATGAACATTATCTAGGTGTGCCTCTATGCTCATCAAGACTTAAAGCATCTCAATGCCTGCCTTTGTTTGAAAGCATCATTTCCAAGATTTCTAGCTGGCCAGCCTCTAAATTTTCAATGGCAGGTAGAGTGGTTATTGTTAAATCAATTGCCTATGCCATGTGTATCTATTATGCAAGGATATTTGTGTTACCAACTAAAATTACTGATATGGTTTGCTCTTCTCTTGTTCAATTTATCTGGCATGCAAATCCATACTCAAAACAATTAATTCCTATTTCTTTTAAGAGGCTGTGCTCTTCCTATGCTAGTGGTGGACTTGGTATACTAAATTTGAAAACATGGAATAAAGCGGCTCTCTCAGCAAGAATAGAAAAGCTTCAATGCAATGAACCAAATTTATGGGCTGATTGGTGTAAAACAAACCTTATAAAAAGAGATCATTTCTGGACAATGCCAATCCCAAATGATGTCAGCTGGTCTTGGAGAAATATTATGAAGCAGAGAGGTACATTTCTTCCCTTTTTCCAAAGTAAATTGGGGTTTCCTGGTCGACTGTCATTCTGGTTTGACCCATGGAGTGCAAAAGGAACTATATTGGTGAGAAAGTTGATTATATAGTAAGAACGTCCTCTGGCATTAATGATTCAACCAGTATTCATCAGTTTATTGCTGATGGTGCACTGTGTCTTCCAAATGTTAGCTCAGCGAGTTTAAATACATTATGGAATAATATGAGAAACATGTCGTTCCCTGCTAATGAACATGCCCTATGGAATGATAAGAGACACTCAATTAAAACTGTTTATAATGCCTTGACGGATAACAATGTAATATTTCCTTGGCACTCGAGAGTTTGGATGACAAATAGCGTGCCGAAGTAAAACATGATGATGTGGAGAATACTAAATAATGGAATTCATACTAGAAGTAAGTTATTTGCATTGGGGATTATTGACACTTATGTGTGTATTTTATGTTCATCTGATGTTGAAACTATTAAGCACCTGTATTTTGAATGCAATTATTCAGGATATGTTTGGAAACAAGTGCTCCTTCATCTTGGTTTGCATGTGCCTGCGCATGGTTCTCAAGAGGAATGGTTCTTGATTTTCAAATTCACTAGATGGAAGAATACTAGTGGATGTTTGCTTTTGAAAGCTTTAAAGAAGACTCTTTTCTTGTTATGGATGGAACGGAACAATAGAGTGTTTAGGAATGTATGTGTTGCTAAACATGTATTGGTGTGATCTATCATTTCTTGTATTTCAGTGTGTATTGTAATTTGCTCTTTTTTGTATTTGTGACTGAGTATTAATAAAATGGTTGGGGCCATTCAATCCCGCTTGCCTTGCAAAAAAAAATATTTAGGAAATAAATATAATTATAAAGGAAATATTTATTTCGAAAATAAATAGACTATAAAAAGGAAATACTTGAAAAATGAATAGAGTTGTATAAAAAGAAAATTTTACACTAGGAAGGATTAGACCCATGTTTCGTACACGGGTATAACAGAATATGAATTTAAAGTAGATTTTTAATAGAAATCTATTTTAACAAATAAGTGGAGAAGATAAATTTATAAATAATATTTTATAAATTAAATAAAATGTTTATCATTGGATAAATTGAATATATAAGTAAGGACTTATATAGAGAAGTAATAAACGATTTCAACATCGATATTTGAAGCTGAATATGAACGAAGAGTTAGTCGATTAAGAGTTAATCAGTTAGAGTTAACTAGTTAGAGTTAATCAATACAGTTAATCGAATATTAGTTATTCAATTAGAGTTAATCGAATATTAGTTATTCGAATAAAGAGTCAACCAGATAGAGTTAATTGAACATAGTTAATCGAATTAGGATTTAATTAAATATTAGTTATTCAATTAGAGTTGATCGAATATAGTTATTTGAGATAGAGTTAGTCAAACATAGTTATTCAGGATGAGTTGCCATTTCATACGACTGCTAGCGTAATTCGCAGGGCTGCAGATAGCCTACGGCGGTCGGATGTTTCCTGAGGGAATCAGGCATAACCATTGTGATCATTGCGATCTAGAGTCAAGCGAATGAAGTTAAATCGAATATAGCTATTCGAAATAAAGTTGAAACAGACATAGTTATTCGAATATACGTTTATCAAATATTAGTTATTCGATAGGAGTTAATCAAAATGTGTTAATCAAAATGTGTTAATCAAAATGAGTTAAAGGAGTTAATCGAATATAGTTTATTCAAAAGAAGTAAGTTGATAGGAGTTAATTGATAAGAGTTAATTGATTAGAGTTAATCCAATAGAGTTAATTAAATAGAGTTATTAGAATATAGTTAATCGAATAGAGTTAACCGAATAGTGTTAATGGAATAGAGTTAATCGAATATAGTTTATTCGAAGGAAAGAGTTATCGAATAGAGAGTTACGTAAGGAAGTTTATTAAAGGTTTAAAGGTGAACCTTGCCTGTTTCGAAGTTAGAAATGTTGTTCAGTTAAGGTCTGTGAGGTAGTTGTACCCCAACTTGATTGGCTTCGTTTTTAACTAAGGAATGGTTAAGATTCGATAGTGAAGGTTGGTTAAGTGAATTTAGTTAATGAGTGTAAATTGTTTGAATTGGCTTAGTGATGTTTTATTTAAACATCTGTTTGAATCAAATGAAAGAGTTTTGGAAATGTTTTCCAAATAAGAATCAGAAATGTTTTCTAATATAGAAAATAAGGAATGGGAACAAATATGCAAATGTTTTCCAATGATTAATAAAGTATATTTTCTAAATTTAGAAAATAAGAATTTACAAATATATAGAAATGGGAAATGAATAAATTAATGATAAATTAAATTAAAAGAGATAAATTTTGATTGATGATTGATCAATCGAATTTCTATCTGGAAATAAGATCGTTGGTTGTACACCTATTTTTCTTTCATAGTTAAA
Source organism: Allium sativum (assembly GCA_030737875.1). Classification (NCBI taxonomy): domain Eukaryota; kingdom Viridiplantae; phylum Streptophyta; class Magnoliopsida; order Asparagales; family Amaryllidaceae; genus Allium; species Allium sativum. Next base: position 527,745,839 of record CM060921.1, on the reverse strand, counting down.
TCACAGACTATCGAAGTTTTTGGCTATTTATCCATTGTCAATACGGAGAGACCGGGATCAGATTCATTATCTGAAAACCACTCTGTATGGACGTTAGCGTTGTGATCAAATATGATGGAGATAATGAAGATGGAGTTATGCAAGGGCTATCCTGTTTATAGAATAATGCCTTCGGTTTGTCCGGTCCCAAGACAAACGTGAATGGACGAATGTCTGACAAAGTATATCTAACGGATCGCGTAAGTTGGTCTCTGCAAACGTACTTATGTTTGGTGGCGGAGGAATTCGTTTCTCTTAGCTTTATACCCGTGGTATTTTTAGGGAAATCAATTTGTGATTTGGTGGGTATGACGATGTGGCATTCAAAGTGAATGGTGGTCAGGTGTTCCAAAAGATACGTTATGACCTCAAGCCTCATCAACTGGGAAATGACAGAAATCGGCCAGGCAGCATGGCTAGGTGGGTTGCTCCCATTAGGGTGTATATCACCTATCTAGAGAAAATCCATTTCATTCTTTTATCTATTTCGATGCTGTCCCTTTTCGGGAGACGGTGGGTAGCTCCCAACCGTTGGTGATATACATTCGATACACTCAAGCGAAATGAGTGGCCGGTCATGTGTGGGTCGGGTTGCAAGACGTTCTTGTTGAACCCAGTGTATTCGCCTCTAGAGATACACTATCGGCAGGTGGTCCTATACCTTGTCATAGTCGGAATCCAATCTCCAATAAGCGTCCGCGGTTTTGTTTGTATACTATATATGTGGAACGTGAGATGCAAGCGTTCTGCTAGATTGTTAATTACTTGTGATTAGACATTATTATAATATCAGAGAAGTATTGATTTCCAAAACTGTTTTGGGTTATCGTAAGGTAAAAACCGTCCGTGTTTATGTGTGGATCGGTCTTACGATTACCTTTTCTTTTGAAAAGGATTTTTAAAAGTTAAACCAAATGATTTGAGTTTACTCACACCAGTCCCATGACTAACCCAGAGTTTATTTTGCTTTCCCTAAACTTATGGGTGCCCAAATTTGTACGGGCAGTCAAGTAGTTCAGGTCTTTACAGATATACTTGGTGGAGCTTGAAGAAGGAAGCTTCAGGATTATATAGCTATCGTTATTTCCTCTGTGTGTAAGTGTTGTACTCTGATAATGTTATTGTATATATATACTGTTAGATTGCAAAGTTATGTTATATATTATATTTATTCGTTCCGCTGTGAGATTCGTATTACTCTGATTCTGTTCTGTGGTGATCTTCTTCTTGTTCTATTCTAATTTTCTATCTTATCCATTCTCACCCTCTAACTTCTTTCTATTAATAATCAAGTATTTCCGATGATTGAATAGTCAACATGGAAATTTTTTGTTGATTTTCAGAGTCGAAAATCCCCGTTCGTTACATCTCATATTACTAGTTCATAGAATTTTAATTGAATGAATTTTCTATGATAATTCTTCTCCTTGATGATTTTTGCATGCCTTAGAATAATAGTTCTTAGTTACTCCTTGCGAGTGCTGCATTTTAGGATCCGGCGTAGGAAATTCACTTAATGAGTCTAGATTAGGGTTTTCCTGTTTATCCTTATTTTCCTTTCGCTGAAATCGTGGACTTCAATTCGTTAGTAGCTACCTTCATTAGAAGATTGATGCGCGGAATGAGCTATATTAGGTGGACACAACCGTTCAAAGTGGGAAGAAATTGGATTCGAATTTTGATGGAACACCATTACTGTTATGAAGGAAAGCTCAGCAACCTTCAAGACATAATTATCTAAGAATAAAACTTACAAGAAAGAGGTTCTATAAGTATTATAGATATTATAGAGATAACTTAACAATCAAGTACCCAATGATTATACAATACTTATGAATGGAGTGCAAGTAAGAATGGAAGGCTATTTTAGAAAGTTATTCACTATTGTAAGTGGAATGAAACTAACAGTGGTACATGCAATCAAATTGTATTGGTAGTAGAATTATCATATTCTAACAACTTTAGTTAAGAAATTGGAGAAAAGTTATGTTGATTTAGTTTGAAGAGGAGGTTGTCATAAAATAAGTTAGGAAAAAGTGTGCAGATCAAATAGAAAAGGTGATATGGGTATAAAAAATATAAATGTTCTCAGTTTTACATGTTATTCAAAAATTTATTTAAATTTTTGAAGGAAGATTCTGTGTGGGTTAAATGCTTGAAAACTAAACATCTTAATAATTGTAATATTTGGAACATTTTGCAAAAAAACAATCAAGAAAACATGTGGAAGCTGATTATATATTATAGGGAACATGGTAAATTAATGCTAGAAAAGATTTGAAGTGTAGAAATGAAATAAATTTGTAGTTTAATCGTTGGTTCAAAATGAGTCTTTTATTGATAGAGTGGGATGGAATAATTTAGTTATTTTTAGGGAGCTTTATGTTGCAGTTTCAATGTTAGTTAAAGAATGCCAGTGGCGACGTTAAGAGCATCCAATTACTAATCCATATCATGAAAGTATATGAAAATTTTTGATTGACATAAATGCAAGTGAAGATTATTGGTAGTGGATAACATACAATAAAGGAAAATTTTCTTTTAAACGAAGAGGAAAATACATCAAAAATTAGCATCCAATCATGGAATGACATGAATGCATATGGAATAAAGGCTACAATCCAAAAATGGCGATATGTAAATATTTTGCAATCCACAATATTCTTCCGATAAGAGTTAGATCAAGCAAATAAGGCAAGATATATAATTTATACTGTCTATTATGTGAAATTGAATCTTCGTATTTTAAGTGTAGCTATTCATTTTATAGTTGAAATCATAATCAGTATACTTTGGTTATCATGCGTAATAATAGTTTGGATCTAAAGCAACCTATATAAAGTGTAATCAGTATTTTCAGCTTAAAATATCTAGAGAGATACTTAGCCCATTTCATGCTGACTACAACAATGTATTACATTCGCAAGGAACGAAACAATAGAGTATTATAATAAAAAAAGCTAAGTAACGGCAAATATGGATGTTAAAACGGCAACAAAAAAATCGTTTTGCAAAAATTAGAGAAAAAATGTTGGGATCCCTCCTTAATTGGAGAGTTTCTAGAAAATTCTAGATCTTTCTAGAGAAATCTAGAATTTTCTAGAATGTTCCGGAGAACTTTAGAGAAGTGTAGAACCCTCTAAAAGCTTGTGGAAGAGTGTGTAACCCTCTGGAATATTCTGGAGATGTGTTGAACCTTCCAGAAGAGTATGGAAGGATGCATAAAAAAAATGTAAGAGTATGGAAGGATGCATTCTATAGAATCAATCTCCACACTTGGATGCAAGTAATCTCCACCATTCATCATGGAGGTTGAGTAGTATAAATAAGAGAAGGAGCCTTCATTACGATCCATCCAAGAAAGAAGCCACTTCTTAGAGTGAGAAAAACGTGAGAGTTAGCGAGCCTCTTTGAGTGAAAAGAGAGATAGCTTGGGAAGTATCTATCCTTAAGCTTGAGTTGAGTGTGAGTTACTTTTGTAATCATATTCTTGTAATCCTACTATTCTTTTGTATAGTGGAAGAATCTCCATATTGGAGAATTATAAACTCTTGTGCTTCCATTACTACTTTTAATCTTAAAGTGTCTATCTTAAATTCACGAAGCGGGAAGGACCGAGATTTCATAATAGTGGTTTCAGAGCCAGGTTCATCCGTAGTTGTAATCAAGCTCGTGGAAGTTCAAGATGGAGGATAATGTTGACTCATGATGGATACATATTCAATCTCACAGCCAACAACTACTCCTATTGGAATACGATGGCGAAGGACCACTTGTATTGCAAGGATTTGCATGAGCCTATCATATACAAAGATAAGGTGGAAGGAAAGAGTGATGCTCAGTCGGAACTGTTGAACCGAAAGGCTGTTGCTATGATCCGTAAGTACATTGACAAAACTCTCTTTAAGCATGTTTATACTTATTCAAATTCCTATGAATTATGGACAAAGCTTGAGTCGATGATTCAAAATAAAACATCTTGTAACAAGGCCAATTAGTTCGACGGTTGGTGAAGCTGGAGTATAAGGATGGTCATAGTATGATTGAGCACTTGAATAATTTCAAGGGGCTCGTAAATCAACTAAAAAAAACTGATATGAAGATTGATGTTGAGTTACAAGCCCTTCTACTCCTTAGTTCCTTACCGGAATGTTCAGACACACTCGTAGTTACACTTAGTAACTCAGCTCTGGAAGGAAAGTTAACAATGGATACCGTCAGTGACAGTCTTCTTGGGAAGAAGCAAGGATAATGGAAAGAGGTGAGTCTATCCATCCCAAAGCTAATGTTGTTGATAATCACGATAGGAATGAAACTCATGGACGTAGTAAGAGCCGAAATCCACATCAATCTTGAGGTAGATCCAAATCAATCTCGAAGATTGCATGCTATTACTGTGGAAGGATGGATCCCAAGAAAATGGAATGCCGACCCTTCAAAAGAGACCAAAAGGACGATAATGTTAAGCCAGACCAAATAATCTCAATGAAGAAGCAAGAAGAATAGAGTGCTACTGCCATAGTATTAAAGGAAGATCTGCTATACCTCGTTGGTGAAAGTAACATTCTAAAAATTGCTTTTGATAAGACTTCTTGGATTGTTGATTCTGGTGCTTCCTTCCAAGTTACTCGATATGAAAACTTCTTCTCATTCTACCAAAGAGGTGATTTTGGTACGTGGCTAATGGGAAATCAAGATAGAAGCGAGATCGTTGGAATATGAGACATCATTCTGATAACAAGCACCGAGTGCAAGCTTGTTTTGAAAGATGTGAGGCATGTCCCAGCAATGCGCCTCAATCTTACCTCCGCCGGAAAGCTAGATGATCTGATGAATTACATTGGTGAAGGGAAGTGGAAGATCACTAAAGGAAGTTTAATAATGGCTCAAGGAAAGATGGTGTAACGACCCAGAAAATCTGAACCAATTTAAAAATTTTAAATTGGCTAAAATAATGGATTTTAAATATTTAAAATAAATATTTTAGCTAAAGGCAATGAAAAGTGAGTTGAATCGACAATTGAAAACGAATATAATTAATTATAATTATAAACAAGTCTTGAAAAGGCGCTGCAGTTTCAAAAATTGAATTCAAACTTTGTCGGACTGTACCGGGTGCAAAATAAAACGGATTTTAGCGAAACCAAAAATATTTAAATCTGTTAGTGAATAACTTTCTAACGAATCATAAAAATCGAATTTTCATAGCGGAAAGCAAAAGTTATGGCCGAATGAATTTTCAGAGAGGTCGCTATGGAGTTTATATAGCCCGTGAAATTGGCCATTGTGTATACGACCTCGGAATTCGACGAAACCACTTTTGTTGGATCCGGGATGTGAAGTTATTGCTAGGTTTCAAATTTCATAATTTTTGAAGCTAATGTGTGAGCGTGGCAAAAGAAAATGTGTTTTGGTCAATTAAAGTTAAATTGAATCGACCAAAAATGGGCCTTTTTGCAAACGGTCTCAGAATTCGACGAAACTAGTTTTGTTGGGACCGTATCGTCAAAACATAGCCAGATTTATTTTTCTGGAATTTTTTCGAATTAGTTTGTGGCCCTGGCAAATTGAAATGCACGTTCAAATCAAATATTGAATGTTTTATATTTTAATTTGAAGGGAAACTGACCGAAATAGTCGAATGGGCCTACGAAACATATCCCATTGTGTTCGGAATGGGGGTAAAACGCTAGGGACGACAGTCGTTGGGTTTGATTTCGAGTTCGTCCAAGAAAACCCCAATTTTTGAATTTAATATAACATCGGCCAATAGGATTTTTTATTTCATTATTTAAAAATATAAAAAAAAACAAAAAAACCCGATATCCTCAGCGACGAACGGCGGCCAACGTTCAAAACTTCTCGTCCATTTTTCGGCGAAACCACGCCTCGATAGACCTCCCTCCAGTTGAACTTTTTAGAGTACTCTCCTCCCTCTTCCCATCCATACCTGGTTTGGCCTCCACCATGCCCTGTAGAGCGAGATCGAGCACCTCAAAGGCGGCGACTTCATCTCGCCGCCGCCACTGATTCTGGCCATCGAACGGAGCGCCGCCCCTGGCGTTTGAAGCCCATTCCAAGCTCGACGATGTGGTATAACCTGATCGGGACGAAGTGCAACGGGTGGAGCTAAAAATCGAAACCTAGTTTCGAAGATTTCAAGCAGGTATCGACTGTTTTTATTTTAAACTGATTTTAACAGTTTAAAACCGTTGCAAACTTTGAAAAATCATATCTTTTTGCTTCGTTAACGAAATTCGATGAAACAGGAAGCATCGTGACCGTGTGGACGCCTTCTACATTTTAGAAGAGACCACATATTTTTCTGAGCCTTCTGCTATTTTTGGTGGAGTGGAACCCAATGTGAGATTTCTAATTTATAAACAATATGGAAAAACGACGATGTATAAATTATATAGTCGATGTATGAGTTATATAAGCGTTGTACACCTCTTGTATAAGCATTGTATAAGTTGTACGTTCGATGTATAAGTTGTATATGCGTTGTAAAAATTATATATGTGTTGAAATAAAAGTGAATTGCTATATATATATATATATATATATATATATATATACACCCCTCGTCCACAAACCATGGACGATATTTATTGATTGTGATTGGTGTGAAAATTGGTTGATAGCGAATGGTTGTTTGGGATTGTTTGTGGTTGATATTGATTGTTTGTGGTTGAAAAATACCCGTTTGTGGTTGAGAAACATTTGGTTGAAACCACATAGGATTAGTTTGTGGAAATGAAATAAATATATACATGCCGCCTGCGTGCGAACTAGATGCATGATCCCCATTGTCAAAAACCGCGAGGTTTTAAGGTAGAGCGAGGAGCCGTACTAGGGACGGTCCCGGTTTTAACTACCCTGCCGTTATGCTGCCGAAATTTTGAATAATATTCATGTGTTTGAATTATTTTCATTTGCTAAAACTATATTTATTCATTGAATAGAAAACCTTCATGTGTTGAATCAATATTCATTCGTTGATTAGAAATTCATGTGTTGAATGGTATTCGCGTTTTAAATATAAAAAAAAATCACATTTTTATCTATATATAGAAACTATAGAAAACCTTCATGTGTTGAATCGATATTCATTCGTTGATTTGAAATTCATGTGTTGAATGGTATTCATATTTTGAAATAAATTGTTTGATAATAAAAATCACCTTTTATCGACTATATGAACTGTGTAAAATAATCTCGTTTTGAAAGAAATTGTTTTATAAGAAAAATCCTATTTTTATCACCTATATATACACTATATAAAATAATAGTGTTTTGAAATGAATTGTTTTACAATAAAAATCACATTTTTATTATATACATGAATCGTTGAAATGTGAAGTGTTAAAAATAGCCACTCGTTCAAATAAACATATATGAGTTGAAATATTCATTAATTAGCTAATGATATGATTTTTGCCTATACATGCAACGTTAGAATGAATGGTGTTTTTAAACCAAATGGAATCAAATATGAAGTTGAATGGAAAATGATAAAGGATAAGAACTGTATATATGTACATGCATATTCATTGAACAGGTTATAGCAAAGGGGCTAGAGAAGAGGAATAAAATTTTGTGCCCGACAAATAGGTACACATTTACTGTTTTGTTTGGGTGATGATTTTATGAGCCTGTTGGCTAGCCGCTTGGCTTTTTCTTTTTCTTTTCGACATGAGACGCCCGTGTGGCTATTTGGGAATTTTCCCAGCCCCTCCCGTACAAAGGAGGTTATGGCGAAATTTTCCAAAATTTTTAGGCGTTAGTGAAATATTTGAAGTGAAAACGATATAGGAATTTTTTAATGAACTATATTTATATGAATATATAAATATAAATAAAATTAAACGAAACGTGGTCGTGCAGTTCGCATTTTGAAACCGTGATTTCAAACGATTATACCGGGAGATCCGACCATCGGATTTTCCTGAAATCGCAACCGTTGGGTTCGCTTTGGAAAAATCTTTCCAACGGCACCAACTTTGAAAAAATCCAACGGTTGGATTGTCTGGAATGTTTAATTCAAATCTGAGGAAAAATAGCGCCAGAAACGATTATATATATATATATATAATTATATTTAATCGAATAACGACGCTGTAGTTCGTATTTTGAAATCGAAACTCCAAACGATTATACCGGGAGATCCGACCGTCGGAATTTCCCGAAACTCGAACCGTTGGATTCGTTTTGAAAAGACCTTTCTAATGATGTAAATTTTGTAAAGATCCAACGGTTAGATTTTCAGATATGTGTAAATCAAATCTGGAGAAAAACAGCGCCACGGCCGCGTTATGGCCCGAAGCGTCGTTTTGAATAAATTGGCTATTTTAAAATAAATAAAAATAGCGATAAATCATTATAAAATATCATAAACGATATGGAATGGAAATAAACTGAATTTGCTCGATTTATGTGGTATTTGATGGTTGAATGTGATTGGTGTGAAAATTACATTAAAGAACAAAATTGGTGTTGTCGAATGATTTAACCATTGAAATAAATTGATTTGAAATTCTAAATATACGTGAATTATTTGAAAAGGCCGAGTTAATTCTCATTACGAATAATTGACCGACGATTGAAATTCGAAGATGAAGACGGTGGTCGAAGACCGGAGATCTTCACCTCGTTTGGATGGTAACCGAGGTCCTGATTGGGAGGCATCCCAAAATATGGATAATGAGTGGTGATCGTCCAGACGTACGTGGTGATCGATGGGTTTGCGAGGTATTTAGTGCCTCCGGTTTCGTTCAGACCCAGAACAGACTTGTAAATGGACTGTGTGTCTGACATTGGAGTTTATCCTGTGTTGATTGATTTCTGTTAAATATACATCTGTATGGCGGTGGAGAATTTATTCTTTTGCTTAACGCCCTTCTCTGAGACGCACGAGCTCAGAGGTTGTATATCGATGGACATCAGTCGCATGGCATGAATTGCCTGTGTGGCATGCTAAGATGCAGTGATCAGGGCTTCTGTTGAAAAGCAAAGTCTTGTGGTGATGATCAAAGCACCGCTTGTGTGGCGTAGCTTTGTGTATACCGTAAATTCGCGAGCCTCACACCCCGGTATGAACCAGAAACGGGAGAGGACATCAGGGAGGGCCTGCGTTTCTTTCTAGCTAGTGTGGTGTCAGTGACCTACCAGCCCTGACATTTATATACTTTTCACCTATGTGGTTGTTGCTGTCGCGAGGCGCCTCAGTTTGATCGGACGATCCGGGTCCGATGGAGTCATTCGTTGGCTCGTTTACGCCCCAAAGGGCGGGGAGACGCAGTGTTCAGGCATAATAATCCACATCGGTGGACCGGCCCTGACGATCCAAGGGGCAGTTGCGGCTGTTCCTGAGACACGGGCTAGAGCGTCTCGATTTCGGTAAGGACTATCTTTTGCCTTGGTTCATGACGGAAATCCAATTTCCAAATACGACATCGTGCGGTTTTGATTGTATATATATATGGCGACATGATATATGGTACCCATGCCGTCTATGATTGATAGTTATGATTTGAAATTGTTTTCGAAACATATTAACACTAGCAATAATATCAAATGCCTTTGTTTTATTCGTATCAAGCATATTTTGACCGTTATAAGGAAAAAACTCTATCCTTCGGTTTGCGTTGCATTGTGTGATGGGAACTGAGTCTTATAACGGCTTCATTTTTATAAAAAGCATAGCGAGGTTTAAAAGAAAGATTTGTTGTAAAGCACTGGCAATCCAATGGAGTAAACCCGTTCCACGAAAGTGGCGTGGTCCTGTGATTAGCCATATTATATATGTGTTGAATAGATTCCTCATACCAGTCCCATGACTGTCTCGTAGTTTGTTTCACTTGCAAACTCGGGTGCCCCTTTTTCCTCCTCGGGCAGCCTTGTATTCAGGTTTAGCTGGTTCTTTCTGGATAGCTGGGGCTGAAGATGGATTCTATCATTTATCTCTTTTTATGCTGTTCAGCTCCTATTGTACATATTATGTTTGTTTTCCGCTGTAGACATTTATGTATAGCTGAACTGTATTTGTACTAAGTAAGATCCTGTATACTGTGTAACTCTGATGATTACTTTTATCCAGTATATTCTATTGTTCATTATCTGGTGTATTTACTTAATTCTGTTATGCAATTATCTGTTTCTGTGTTATATTCCACGGATTACCCTTGCCTCCATCAGTACGGGGTTTGGGGTCGTCTCAGATGGTAGGATCATTGTACGTAATGTAAGCTAAGCTCTGTAAAGGAAGGTAAACATCTATACTGATGATATGGACACATGGCATAAATGACTGGGGTACATTATTGAGAAAGGTCTTGACATACTCGCTCGTAAACAACTCCTCCCTGACGTGAAAGGTAAACCACTTCATCCTTGTGCTCATTGTTTAGCTGGAAAACAAAACAGAGTTGCTTTCCAAATATCTTCTCCGCCCACAAGGAGAAAGAACATTCTAGACCTCATGCACACTGACGTATGTTCGATATCTGAGAGATCCGTTGGTGGTGCTCTACATTTTGTCACCTTCATTGATGATCTTTCAAGGAAAGTATGGTTGCACCTGTTAAAATCAAAGGATCAAGTGTTTGATGCCTTCAAAGAATTCCATGCTCTAGTGGAGCGTGAGACTGGATGGAAGATCAAGTGTGTACGATCAGATAACAGAGGTAAGTATAAAGGTCCTTTTGAAGTCTATTGCAAGAAATATGGCATCAGACTTGGGAAGACTCCACCCAAGACACCAAATTGAATGGGTTACTTGAGAGAATGAACCGAACCATTGAAGAAAGAGTTCGTTGTGTCCTCTCTCATGCTAAGTTACCCAAATCATTTTGGGGAGAAGGTATAATGGTCGTGGTCGACATCGTCAACGTCATACCATCAATTACTTTGGATAGGGCCATTCCTGAGGAAGTTTGGACTGGCAAGAGGTGTTCATACAATCATCTTAAGATGTTTGGATGCAGAGCATTTGTTCACATCCCCAAAGATGAGAAATATAAGGTTGATGCAAAGAAAAAGGAGCATATCTATCTTCGTTCACTTAAGATGAATTTGGGTACCGGTTGTGGGATCCAATTAACAAGAAGGTTATTCGCAGTAGAGACATTGTATTCTTAGAAGACCAAACAATTGAAGATATCAAGAATTCAGAGAAGCCAAGTTTGAGAAGTAGTAAGAACACTGAACCTACTCTGGTTCGACATGAAGATAATAACATACAAGAAAGTAATGATGCTGAAGATCATGAAACTCATGATGAATCGGTTCAGGAAGAACCTCAATCTAGCACTCCAACCGCACCAGAGCCGAGACGATCTTCAAGGGATAGAAGACCATCCACCCAATACAACACAGAGGAGTACGTTATGCTCACTAACGAGGGAAGCCTCAAAGCTATAAATAAGCAATGAGTGATGTCATAAAGAAGAGTGGAGAATAGCCATGCAATAAGAAATGCAATCCTTGCATGAGAATAATACATATAAACTAGTGGAGCTACCAAAAGGGAGAAGAGGTTTGAAGAATAAGTGGTTGTATAGAATTAAGACCGAAGAGAACTATTCAAATCCTCGCTACAAAGCTCGGTTAGTCGTCAAAGGATTAGGACAAGAAAAAGGTACTGACTTTGAAGAGATATTCTCTCCCGTGGTAAAGATGCCATTAATCCGAGTTGTACTTGGCCTAACAGCCATGCAAGATTTGGAGATTGAACAACTCAATGTCAAGTCGACGTTTCTTCATGGTGACCTAGAGGAAGAGGTCTACATGGACCAGCCTGAGGGATTCAAAGTTCCAGGCAAAGAAAATCTAGTGTGCCGCCTCACGAAGAGTCTATACGGACTTATGCAAGCACCAAGGCAATTGTACAAGAAGTTCGACACATTTATAGCGGAACATGATTTCAAAAAGATGGAAAGCGATCATTATGTCTTCACAAATCATTATGTAAGTGGGGACTTTCTCATACTTCTTCTCTATGTTGATGATATGCTAATCATTGGTCAAGATCGCATAAAGATAGCTGCTTTAAAGAAAGATCTAAGCAAGAGCTTTGCTATGAAAGATTTGGGACCGGCTAAACAAATCCTTGGGATAAGAATAACTCGTGATAGATCAAAAAAACTGTTGTGGCTATCCCAAGAGAGGTACATCGACAAAGTGTTGGAAAGGTTCAACATGCACAAATCAAAGCCGGTTAATACTCCACTTGCTGTGCACTTCAAGCTAAGTTCGAAGCAGAGTCCGACAAGTGAAAAAGACATAGAGGAAATGAAGAAGAAACGATACTCATCTGTAGTAGGCAGTCTCATGTATGTAATGATATGCACAAGACCAGATATCGCTTATGAAGTTGGTGTCGTCATTCGCTTCTTGACTAACCCAGGGAATGAGCACTGGGTTGCGGTCAAATGGATCCTCCGATGTCTACGTGGAACGTCCAAAAGATGTTTATGCTTTGGAGAAGGAAAACCTATGTTAAAAGGATATACAGATGCAGACTTGGCTGATGACATTAATTCAAGGAAATCAACATCGAGATGCTTAACCACTTTTGCAGGGAGAGATATTTCATGAAAATCAAAGCTGCAAATGTGTATTGCATTATCCACCACATAGGCAGAATATATCGCAGCTACTGAAGCTTGCAAGGAGATGTTATGGATGAAGAACTTGTTGCATGAATTGGGAGTGGATCAAGAAAAGTATGTCTTGAAGTGTGAAAATCAAAGTGCAATTTACTTGGCAAAGAACTCAACATTTCTGTCCTGCACAAAGCACATTGATGCAAGATATCATTGGATCCGAGGAGTCCTCAAGGAAAAGCAAATACATCTTTACCAGGTTCAAACAGATGAGAACTGGTCTGACATAATGACCAAGGTAGTACCAACAAAGAAGTTTGAAGATTGTTGTTAAGGTGCTGATTTACTATTACCCCCTAATTAAGTTGAGAGAGGGAGATTTATTGGGATCCCTCTTTAATTGGAGAGTTTCTAGAAAATTCTATATCTTTCTAGAGAAATTTAGAATTTTCTAGAATGTTCCGGAGAACTCGAGAGAAGTGTAGAACCCTCTAGAAGCTTGGGAAGAGTGTGGAACCCTCTGGAATATTCTGGAGATGTTTGGAACCTTATGGAAGAGTATAGAAAGATGTATAAGGGAATGGAAGAATGTTGAGATTCCTAGAAGAGTATGGAGCATTCTAGAGAATCAATCTCCATCGTTGGATGCAAGTAATCTCTACCATACTTCATGAAGGTTGAGTAGTATAAATAAGAGAAGGAGCCTTCGTTACTATCCGTCCAAGAAAGAATCTACTTCTTAGAGTGAGAAAAACTTGAGAGTTAGCGAGCCTCTTTGAGTGAAAAGAGAGATAGCATGGGAAATATATATCCTTAGGCTTGAGTTGAGTGTGAGTTGCTTCTGTAATCATATTCTTGTAATCCTACTATTCTTTTGTATAGTGGAAGAATCTCCATATTGGAGAATTTTAAACTCTTGTATTTCCATTGCTACATTTAATCTTAAAGTGCCTATCTTAACTTCACGAAGCGGGAAAGACCGAGATTTCATAATGTAAAGTTAAAAATAAAATGGACTTCGGGTACTTATTTGAATGATAGGACATAGAAGCCAAAAGCAAGGATGTTGAAAATTCTCTTAATCAGCAGAGAGCAAAGCATGGAAGAAACATAGCAAAGCAGTCCAAAGCTTCGTATCACCGAGATAGATCTAGCTTATGTTTTAAATTCGAAGCATCAACATTCATACATTCAGCAATGGGACTACTCAAATATGAGTAAAATAGTAGATTTGCGGGATAATCCCGTTAGATTTGACAATCACTCAAATTATGCTAATAATAACATCTTAGAATTCAAGATTGAAGGCATGAGAAGCAAATTAATGAGTGCCTTTCATGTTAGGATAAGGAAGAAAATAACGTGCTAAGTAAAGAGTGATTTGTAGCATCAATGGAGTTGTTTTTCGCTTCGGCAATTTTTGAGTAAGTAAAGTTTTTAAATTTTGTAAGACTGATGTGTTGTTATGTATGTTAGCCTAATATTTTAGGGCTTTGATATGCCGTTATGTATGTAAGCCTAATATTTTTGGGTTTAGATATGTAAAACTAGGTTATATTAAACTGATGTTGACCTCTTGCCAAACTTTCTCAAGTTTAAATAAAATGCTTGCTTTAAATTATTATGTGTTATATTTAGATTCTTTTGCGCTGTATTGGAACCAAAATACAAATAGGTTCGCTATACATAGGGATCATAATAATGCATTAAAATATTCATCATAATCATCATCAAATGCAAAATAATAGAATATCAAAACAAAATCATTCTTTATTCCTTTTTTAAATACATTGCAATTTAACATTCAATTCGTTGTTTACCACTCTTAAGATATAATATAAAATTTACATTTGTTGTTCTTTCACCTTTTGAATTTGTGCATATCTCACTCTCTCAATTTTCTTTTATCCACTTCGATGGACTTATGTTAATTGATCATTACATAAATGCATTGATCGAAAAAGTATATATATTGAAAATATGCCGACGTAACTACTATGTTTAGTCTCTTCTACAACCAATTAACTATGATCCTATCATGAAATTAATCTTCATTTAAATTATGTAATCATCGATCAATCAAAATTTGCTTTAAATAGGTGAGAAAAAGATCATAGTTTAAAATAGATTAACCTTTTAAATCTGATATAAACTAGATAGAAAAATAAATAAATATTCGTTTGTTGAATCCTTACGAGGGTTAGTATCATTTTTAAATAGTAGAAAAAGAGAATAGTTTCTATCTCTCTCATTAGTCCTCAGATTTTTCACTTACCGCGTTGCTTCTTTCCATAAATATTTCTGTTTCAAATTCCTTTAGTTAAATTTATTTTCTTAATTCTTTCCCATCATTTCACATTATGGTGCAAAGTTTTAAAGACATAATTCTTTGCAAATATTCCATTAATTATCTCTTAATATTTATTTCAAGTGACCAAGTCCATATATTTTGATCCACCACATAAGCAAAAATAAATTTGATTAACCAATACTTGTTAGTATATCTTAGAAATGTTAAAGAACAATGATTTCAATAATGTACTTCTAGTGTATTGGCCAAAATGGTAAACCGGTTTCTATTCAACTAAAGATACCTAAATCACATTAAAATAAGAATAACAAAATTAATTTGAAATTCATTTATCTAAATAAATTTATCACACACTCCATTTTAGAATTTGACGTATAACTTCAAACAAGTATATTTAAATTATTAGCTAATATCTCTTTTATTATTTTACATTACAACCTATATATTTCAACTATCATACAGTCTAAAATTTAAACAAATTTGATAAATTTAATTAACTAATATTCATTAATTTTCCTAGTTTATGAGAATATGAAAGTTTTAATATGTACACCATATACACATTAAAAAAAGCAGTAAAAAAATCATTAAAGTAAAGATATGTAACACTTATGACATAAAGTATATACATAAACAGCAACAAAATTCAATTTACAATTCACTTATCTTAATACATTAATAATAAATTGTATTATGAAATCCTTTTTTAATAAATTCCATATAATCATTTATAAGCATTCCATTTAACATGTTACATCTAGGCCTATATATTTGAATTAGTTGTTCAATTTAAAACTATCATAGCAAAGTCAACAAACATTTTTTTTGAACTTGCTGAAATTTCGACAAACATGTTTAGTAACCAATAATTGAACCCTCAAGTTTACATATGAGTGTTGCATGTCCTAACAAACTACGCTATCCATGTAGTCAATTAAAATAAACAATTATTCTTTAATTCATCAAACAGATCGTAGAAGTATGAAATTTCAATATTTGTACCATATTTATATTAACACATACACACTATGAATCACATATATACCATAAATTATGTGTGTATATATAGATAATAATGATATACAAATTTATATTTCATTTATGTAATTATACTTAACATATATTGCTTATTTTTTAACTTCGAGCACATATTGCATGAATTTAAAACTTTTTATTAAATCCTAGATCTTAATATATAACCTATATTGATTTAACTGAAAAGAAATTAGGGAAAAGTAAATAAATTAGGGGAAATGATGCCTTATTTCATGGATTGATTAAAAAAAGGATGGATTCAAAAGAGAAAAGGTGGGCTAGATCTTTCAAATTATCGTAAATCCACTTATATGTTTCTCTTTAAAAGAAGGTTATAAGAAAATAGGACTTATGTAAGTTAGGGACCATAACCCTCCCCCCATTTAAGCACACACATACATATATAATGGGCTGATATTGTAATATTTTCAGTCTGCTCCTACAACAAATTGAAAATCGATTCAGCCGTCAGTGACAGTTGTTATGCCCTAAATGGGTTATGACTTTGTTTGATCATTTTAGCAGGATTTATACCGAAATAGCATAATATATTTTATTCTACATGTGTGAACCATATGTTGAAATATTATCACAATCTCCGCTTGTGCTATATGTGTAATAACTTTATAAACGTGTATGAATTTATGGGCTAATTTCTTTTCTATTTATAACATAAAGTTTCTAATAATAATCAATCCATTAGTTATGCTGCTAAAGGATCAAAGTAACTTCGTTACCTTTTGCTCTGCTAAACTCATCAGTTGTCACATACCAACATAATCAAATGGCAAAGGTCAATCATGAATTCATAACATGAAAATCGCATGAAATGTGATCTACATGTCTATTTCTAACTTCTCATACTTCAGCAAGATTGAAAAAAGTTAAATATTTTCAAAAGCTTGAAGTGCAAAGAAAAATATATTACTTCATTTTTTACCACAGAAAAAGTTACTAATACGCCTATAATTAAATTATGGAGCAAAAAGTCATATGATAATACCAAATACAAACTTCCCTTGAACTAAAATATAAAGATACATCAATTTAAGCAACATACTCATGAAAGATCTTAGATAACAATCCTTTTGCAAATGAATCCACCATAATGGTGTTTGCTACCATATTTACTGCGGATTACAATCTATTTTGAACTTTCCCTCTGTGGCATTGAATATTTTTAGAAAAATAATATTTTAATGACAATAATGAATTAAAAAGTAAAAAAAAATTCATAAACATTTGGAGTTGACTATAAGAACTTTACCATTATGTCCACTGCGGTTTTGTAGACAATTTCATATGTAATTCAACATAATTCTAGTTAGTATGGAGAAGATACAAGGAGGAGTTTAAATAAATTATATATATATATATATATATGTGTGTGTGTGTGTGTGTGTGTGTGTGTGTGTCTATATATATATATATGCGCATATTATGGGGGTGGTTGAATGGTCCAAGGGACGGGCTACCGTAGTGTTTAACCATACCCCTGAACCGGGATAGTGTTTTTGATTGTGTGTGAGCTGAACCTAGATTTTGTTTTGGATTGTGTGTGAACTGAACCTGGTCGTTGTTTTGGTTTAGGTGTGATATGTTCGAGCAGTTGGATTTCCTTTGTGACGTATTATGATGGATGGACAGTGAGGAGTCACGTGTTCATATGGATTGAATTTAGGGTTAATCCAACGGTTGTAAGACATTAAGTAATGCTATAAATAGACCCTGATCCCTAACCCTGAACCTTGATATCTCTTCATATAAATTGTTTATTATTATTCTTCTTCCTCAAAATCTCTTCTCTTCCAAAATAAAATAAATTAAAGTAAATAGTATAGGGAAGGAGATTCATGCAGGAGAAAAGCTTAAAAGAATATGTGCTACTAGAGTTTGGGCTTCCAAGTGAACTAAATTTAAACTTGAATCAGAAAGGTTAAAATCATTAGTGTTAGATTTCCTTTTGGTAATTATATTAAGAAAAATATGGATATGGATTTCAATAAACTTAGAATCGGAAAATTAAATGTAATCGTGTTAGATATAATTGGGTGGTCATGATCTGAAAGAGTTTAATTGATTTTTTCAAGGTTAAATTTGTATACCTTAATCTAAATTGAATCTGAAAAATACTGATTAGGTTAAAATATCTAGATCTAGAAACCCTAACTCAAAATACGATAAAACTAATCATATTCAAAGGAACTACGATTAGCAATCCTAAACCCTAATCTGGAATATTGGTCTATAATTTAAATATTGAATTAAGTTATGGTAAAAACCATTGGATTGATCCTGGAAACTTGGGTTTCACATTTAACTTTGGGAAGGAGGGAGACTTTATCTTCCTTACCGGTTAACGAATTGATTTGGTAGTCTACAATGTAGGTAAAAGGGAACCAGACTATTGGCGCAAAGAAGGCATAAGAAGTCTATTAGCGCAACATAGGATATTGGGTGGTCATTGCACATAATAATAACAATAATTTTAGAAAAAATCAATTGGCCATGGCATAGGCATTGGACAGTCTATTGGCCCGTCCTAACGGCGAGCGAGCATTTAATGTTGGAGCAAGATATTTGTGACTAAAGGTACGAATGAGGCAAGAGGGAGTCCAATCCTGGAGATGTGGAGCACAAGTCATTTAGGTGGGAAATAAAAGGATCTATGTCCACTGGCAATGACGGGAGTGATGCGTGGTCTAGCTAGGTTCTTGGACAACTTTAGTGCAACAACCCAAAATTTTGGAACCAAGTTAGAATTTTGAAAATTCGAGTCTTTAAGAAATTAAAATAGTTGCACATGGTTCTGGATGCATACACTCATTTTTAAATACAATTTCAAAAAGTATAACAATGCAATAAGTTATTTAAATCGGTTTTATCAACTTTTCAAACAATTCTCGGTAGAAACGAGATTTTGACATTATTCACCGGAATTGTAAATTTTGAGGTTTTGAGATATAATATTTGAATACGACTAATAAATTAGTTAGAATAAGGTTATTAGATTTTTAAAATAATAATTAACATAATATTTTTAAAATCGATAATTTAGTATTAGTTTTAAAAGCAAAAAATAGGACCATATCTGAAAAAAATAGCAGAATTTCAAATTTCATAATTATTGGGATTAGTATATGATTGTGCAAGTAGGAAATGCATAGGTGAATTTCATGGAAAATTGATTTTAAATGATTTAATTAATTAGTTTTGAGCCAAAAAAATATATTTAAAAACATAATAAAAACATAATATATTGTTTAATATTATGAAAATGTTTTTAGAACATAAGTTAATTTCCATAAGCGTCGATATATCGTTGTACAATGTTAAGCAGTGTAATAAGTTACATAAAGATTAACAGTCAATTGGAGTTCGTTTTAATTAATAAAAATACTATTTTTTTTACAATTTATCAAAGAGCACGAAAAACTATTTAATGTAACCGGAAAATATATTCGTTATTATATAAGTTATTGTGTTAACAAGTTGCATGAAATGTTGCAAGCTAATTAGTATATATGTTCATATGCTTAGAACTATTCATTTAGGAATAACAATTGTGTTTGTTTTGAGGTGTCACCTTCCTAAGTCTCCTTTTTGTGTTTGTTGTGAGTTGTCACTCCATCTTCTTGGATGATCAACACCTCATCAATCCAAATTTCTATAAAAGGGGCATGCACCCTTCTTATTTTCACTTCCTTCCTTCCATTCACCTTCTTCCTCCTTCTCCTTCTCTCCCTCCTCTCTCCACACGTCAGCTCCCCTCCACAGCAGCCACTCGCCACCTCCCCTCCCCTACAACAGCCCACGTTGGCCTCCTCTTCCCTTGTGACCCCCACTCCACCTAAAAAAACCATTTTCTTCCTTTAAACTCATTAACACCATACTTCCTCCCCATTTCCACCACCTCTCATCCAAAACAGCCCAGCGCCGCGCCTACCCGAGACCACCAGGACTGCACCCCCTCCATCCCTGCGGGCCCCACTCCTCAAAATCCAAGCTCTATTCGCCTAAAACCCTTCTCCGTTTGCTCCTCGAATCAAAATTATACCCCGTTATACACCATATATTTCATAAAACCAAAACACGTCGAAGCCTTGCCCATTTTAACGTTAGAAAACTCCGGTGACACCAGAAGACTGCCGGAATTTTTCAGGATTGATTAGGCAAGAAAAATCCAACCTTTTTAAAGATAGACGGAGTGGAAATCGATGGTGAGTTATACATTGCTCACGTTTGAATTATTATTTATTATTTGTGGTAGTTGATGTTACATGAAATTATATGCAAGTAAATTATATGATATGTTGGTTAGTAATGAAGTTTGGGTATGATTTGTTGACATTAGTCTCTATTTCATATGGTATAGTATGTGATTTAGTAGTTGAAACCATAAACAAAACGTTTGGTTGAAATGGATGATAACTTGGTTGAATATTGCATGTACGTTGACATGAAAAATAAAAATTTGCAAGTCAGCGTTGGGTTGTTAAATAATTAAAAAGTTAACAATGAGATTTGGATAGTTTACCGTATCCAAAATGACATGTATATGTAGTATTTGTGATAGTTGGAAATGTATGCTTGAATAAACAAGTATATGGATGAAGAGTGAAACACCATTTATTTTGACACAACTTTTGTCAATATAAACAGTACATGGATACAAACCCTATTTGATATTTGAATGCATATGTTAGTTGATGTTTGTGTATTGCGGTTAATTTGTTGATTGACAAAAATGTTTAAGCGTTGAATATCTAACGCTTACATGTTATGAACTATGTCACGATATGTGTGCAATGAATGTTGAAATGGATGTTGGAATGATTGGTAAATGTCATTTGAATACAAACAACATATTGGATTATATAACTTGAATTATATGGTCGTTAGTTGAGTTTTATTCCAATTTGTGAAATTAACGAATATTTTAGTAATATAAAAATGGGTGAAAACTAATAGTCAAGATTTGACGTCCGACTTTAGATAGACGTAAAGGATAACTAATTACGATGAACATTTGCAAAAGAAAGAAATTGATTTGAAATAATTTTCAAGTAGTCATGGCATATTCAAGTTTTTATTTTTAAAATAAATAGTAATTATAAAAAGTGAAGTTCAGTTAGGGTATTTAGAAAATGTTTTAACTAAAGTTCCTTTTCAAATCTTCTTTATTTATTTTTATAATGGATGTTAGGAAAATTTGGATTTAAAAAAAATGAAGTTTGAAAAATAATATTATTTTAATAATAAAATAATATTATAATAGCCATTTAAAGGAATATTTGGATTTTGTGTTGGAAATGGAAAATTATAGTTTCGAAAGTTATTTTAAGCTATTTAAAAGGGAATTCAATTTGTTTTTAATTTACAATCGAAGTTTGGTTTAAATAGAATTCGTTGCGCAGTGGATTTTCGCGAATTTTGGCCATTGACTTCAAATTGATATACTGGGAGATCCGACTGTTGGATTCTCCCAAAATAAGAACCATTAGATCCAAAATGAAAAGGTCTTTCAAATGAGTATAAGAGCTATAAAATCCAACAGTTAGATTTTGAGATAAGTTCAAATCAATTTTGAATTAAAACAACGCTAGTGCAGCTTAATGACCTGAAACGTAATCGGATAGAAACAGCCTATTTTTAAATTATTAAAAAGGGGGAAAATTACGATAAATCATAATAAATTATTTCAAAGTGATTTGAAAAAGAAATATGAAGTTTTAAACTATATTTTGGGAAATTTGCTTTTTCGGTCTAGATGACCGAAAACAGCAAAACAACGTTTTAAAATTTTAAGTTAATTAAACTTAAATTATTTTGTTTATATAATATAACCAAGTTTTGAAGGGAGTGTTTAGATGAATCTTCTAATTTAGAAAAGATTTCCAATTTAATAAAAATTGAATTTGGATTGAAATAATCTTCGGATATTTGGTATTAGTTACCGTTGTGTAGACGTCTAGTATGTGTGGAACTTGAAAGATATTTATATCATTTTTCCATTTATAGTATTCGTTGATTCCGGAAATTGGTTGTGAATATAAGTTGATATAACTCTGTTTGAATCCATATATTTAAATATCAATTGGTTTGGGGTTTATCGTGAATGATGTTTAAATAACACTATTCTTCAACCCAGTTAAAAGAGAAGATGATTTCTCAAGATTTGTTGGAAAGAAATCTTTATTTAAATTAATTATAAAGATTGGAGTGAAAGAGTTTTCCGAATTAATTATGATGGGAATGATCTTAAGAATTGTTTAATGAAATATTTAAATAGTGATTAAAGTAGGAAAATCTTTGATAAGATTTATGGGATAGCTCCCAAATGTAAAGAACGCTATAAGTAAAAGAACATTCCCAAAATGGAATAAGATTTAGGACATCTTGTAGATCTCAATTTATTTGAAACATGTGATAGTTATTCGGAATGACCGGGTTTCGACTCATTGCGACTAACTAAACGACGTAATGAAAACAAGTTGACTGTGATAGAAGACCGGAGTTCTTCACATCGGGAGGTTTAGTGGTCGATGCCCCAGGTTAATCCCCTGTTATGAGGTTATGTTGTGACGGTGATCCAACCGTACATGAAGTGACTCGGGTTGCAAGGGCTTTCGCACCCAGGTAGCGTTGTGGAATAAAACGCCTTCGGTTTCGTTCAAAACTAAGAACAGACTTGTAAATAGATGTGTGTCTGACATTGTATTTTACAACATAAGTAATTGGTTTCAATTGATGTTATATCAGTTGGTAGCGGAGAATTTATTCTTTTGCTTAACACCCTCCTTAGAGACTTTGGTATTCAGAGGGTTATATATTAATAGACACCTATCATATGTCGTAAATTGACAATGTGGCATGTGTAACGACCCAAAAATTTTGATATTTTGAAAACTTGAGTTTTTAAGAATTCGAAATAACCGTGCACGGTTCTAGATACATACACTCATTTTTAAATACGATTTCAAAAAGTATAACGGTCAATTAAGTTATTTAAATTAGTTTTATCAACTTATCAATTTAAATAATTTTGGATAGAAACACTATTCACCAAAATTATAGATTTTGAGTTAAGTATTTGTACGACTTATTAAATAGTTAAGACAAGGTTAGAGGACTTTTAAAATTGATTTAAAAAGTTAATTATATTAAAATTCGACATTTTAATTTTATTCTATTAACTTGAAAATAGACCATATTTGAAACAGTCTCGGAATCCGACGAAACCAATTTTATCGGATCCGTAATGTCGAAATATGGTAGGATTTAAAATTTCAAGTCGATTGGAGTTAATATGTGAGTGTACGTAATATAAACGTATGTTAAAAAACTGTTTAAAATTCGGTAAAAGCTAGAAATAAGCCCATTTTTTAAAGGTCTTCAAAATCGATGAGACCAGGCTCATTAGAATGGTAATTGTGAAATTTAGCGAAATTTCAAATTTCATAATTTTTGGAGTTAGTATGTGGTCGAACGAATAGAAACGAGTTAACATTGTATAATTAATAATGGAGTAATTAACTTCCTTATACACAAAATTCCATACGCCACAACAATTAGTAGGGATGCACAAAGTATGTGTTGGGTTGGGTTAGACCAAATACTTCACCCGACCCGCATAGGTATGGGTATAAGGTAGTGCAACCCGTATCTAACCCTATATGAGGTTGGATATGGGTTGGGTTAAAGTATGGGTTGGGTCGGGTTTATTAGGGTTGGGTTGCTTGAATATAAAAAAAAATGAGAATATAAGGGATTTTTTTTTAAATTATATTAAAATATTCAGCATAATATATTAGATTTTAGCTAGCATTGTTAGAGTTTGTGCCCTAGAGGCAATTCATTTGATGAGATTGATAACACTGTCGATGTTATTGTTTTATTTGGAATAAAATATTATTCTATTATATTGTATTTACTGCGTAATATAAATAATAATATAATAGAAGTCCTTAGAATAATAATACGGAATTATATAGTTCGAGTAAGACTGAACTTGAGATTATATAATATAATAAGTATTATAATTCTTAAATGTCCCTAGTCGGGTTTTATTGTTTATATAGGACAACAATAAAGCGTTGAGACTAGTATATTGATTGACTGATGATCACATCTCATTGATCATTAATATACGTGATATTAAAGTCAAGATATAAATACGTATTGGAGAATAGCGTATTGGGCTGACCCACCGTGAGATAACTCCATGGAATATAATTAACAGTATCATAAGTTATTCTCATAGTGACAGTGATGTAATGGTCCTCAGACCGGAAATCATTATAATTTTATTCGAGGATATTTGTGTTTTGATATCATCTAAAGTTATCCGTAAAAGAGTAACGATAACGGTGATTATTGGATACATTTCGAATCGAATGGAAATTATGAATGACCTAGATGGAATTTAACCCTACGATACATTCATAGTGATATCCATGGGCCTCTTGATTGAGTGAGACTGTGAAATGCATGGTCGTGCTCAAATATTGATTTGTTTTAAACAGTCTACTCATCGATCGAGAAAACGGATTAAATTATAACGAGGATGATACGATCCATGCCTCCAGTTTGATCCTAAATATATTGGTTAAAAGGATTATATTGCGTTGATACATTGGTCACCGAAAGGTTGTATCGAATCGATGATCTTATTATAGCTTGAGTAGCAGTGATGTATTGCTAGATACCAATCTCTGTTTATGATTTTAAATACGATTTAAAATCATTGCCAACATTGTAATAACCTATAGGGTCACACACTTAGAGCGTTGTAAAGATGAAATCATACTTTGGATAAATAAAATATTAATATGTTAATATTTTATCAAACGTTGAAAAGGAAAAACGGACAATTCCATGATTGATGGTATACATTTGGTTTAAAAGGGACTACACTTTCCTTAGTAAACTAAGTGTTAAAAATTAACCCCTTATATATAGATATTTGATCGGCTAAAAGGGGGTTAACCCTAAAAAATTCATTTCCAATAGAAAATCCAAAGGAATGGCGGCGGCTAGCACCGCAACATCATATCTCCACATCAATTCGATTAAAGAGGAAGACGCTTGTGTGGATTGCTTGTAGAGGCTCTACACGTGGAGGGCTATTGATTCGATGCTTCAGCGGTTCATTTTGATTTCGAAGATGACCTAGATTCATGGATTCAATGAAGATCTGGTATGTTTTAATCTCGATTTACCTATATAATCGCAAGATCCATTAGTAAATAGATTAGATTTACACATTATAGGCTTCGATTTGATCGAATTCCCTTTCAATGGTACCAGAGCATGGTTTTGCGATATTTGGTATTTTGATCTTTAATTTTCTGGTTCTGTATGTTTAAATTTTTGTATAGTTGACTATTTCATAACCATCGATTCCAGAATTAAACTCATAATGATTTCAGAAGTGAAATTGTTTCACTGTTATGAGAAATCTGTATATGATGCAAAATGTGAAATTGTTTTACTATAATTGAATTTTATATATGATATAATATCTCGAAATCAATTCAAAGTTGATTGTATAATTTCAATTTTATCTCATATTGTTGTATGATTAACTTTGGGACCCTATAGATTTATCAAAATCAAGTTTTAGTTGATCAAGGTTGTTGATTTAATTTTGGGTCAGATTTTGTACAAACCTTTAAATCTGGTAATATGCATGATTACAATGTTTATTCATATTTGGAATAATCTGTAAGAATTTTAAATTAATATTCGATATTGATAATGAAATATATATATAATCCCAATTTTAACCGTTAAAATATGAATACATATATTACTTTCAATGCCTGTGCATGTTTATATGCTAACATACATATATGTTTTAAATCTGAATTAAAATCTGTTAGACAGAAATTCTAAGTATTGAAAGTCAATTACATAGAATTGGTGTTTTAATCAGTTTCAAAACAGACCTTTATATATGTATATTAGATAATAATAATCTTGACTGGATTTTAAGGATCCATGATTACAATCAGTCATTAGATAAAAGGGCATCGAGTTTTTGAGTGATGACAGATCTGATGCGTATAACATTGATTATTATATATATGATATGTTCATAATATCGATCAATGAACACTACTGATTTATAATCAAAAGGTTTGATTAAACTGAGAACAAATGTTTTGACTCGGTTATACATGTATCTAACAGTAATTAAAATTTGTTTTAATAGTTTGATCTTTCAAGTTTCTGGTTTTAATAATATTTGATTTGATGAAATTAATTATTATTAAAATATGTTTCTATTTTATTTGTAAAATCAGAAAGCTTGACTTTTGATTTCTAAAATGAAACTGTCATATTTATTCAAGATTTTGTGCTTGAAATTTATTCAATTTTTTTGGATAATGCACAGGACAGTTCAAAAGTCATAACATATGTACCATGATTTATTAACTCTGTGAATTACATATATGATGTGATTTATATGATTACATAAATAGCATATATGTATTGACATATAATGAACTGAACTGTTATGTGAAACTACATGCGGACTTATATAAAATAGCTGCATATTTATAATGATAAGTATACAAAATATCTGTTTTTCAAAATACAAGAAATATGATTTCTTGTTAATTTCAGTTTGTGCTACCTATTTGAGTTACTGTGATGAGTCTCAAAATTGAAATCAAAGCCAATTTTAACCGCTACTAATACTCTTATGCTTTAGTGAATGACATGTTACAAATATATTTCGTAAATACTCTTGCAGAATGTTCGAATGTGTATATACATTGCTAATATTGTATATACATAGAATTGTTTATTTTAACATGGCTTTGATTATATGTATGTACACATATAGTATGCATACTACCTACACTGTAGTTGCATGTGATTCATATTAGTAATTAAGGCAGATTCATATTGTAAGATATTGACCATTTTATGCTGTATATAATATCTTACTTATATGTGATTTAAATACATCAGTCTGGGATATAAACATACATTCACAATGATGTCTGTTTCATACAAATCTGATTTGTAGAATTTGATTTTGAAGTTAATGTTTTATGTATTACACCAACTATTGACTTCAAAAACCATTTTAAATCTGCAGTGTGATGTTTATTCTGATATATATGTAATTTTGGCATTAATGATTATGTCGAGATTATTAGGATCTGTCGATGAATATAATTCATTGTAATGCTACATCCATGTATCAATATGAATTAAAAACATGTTTTGATATTTGATACTCAAAACATATTGATGTCTGCATTATTACTAACCATTTCCTTAACTCTGTTTTGAAAGGAATTGGAAATTTTGCATTATTAATGACCAAAGCCAAAACGTACTGATGCTGTTTTATTTGGATGATTTATATACTGTTTATCTTTATTGTAATATACCTACCATTGTAGTTACAAGCAACTTTAGTGATCTGGATCACTGAATGATATGATTAGGAATTTGACCTGACCAGTAAGTATGCCAATACAAATAAATCAGTATAACGATACTGATATGGCGGACTCCTATATATAGAGATATACATG
The DNA here is from genome assembly GCA_030737875.1 of Allium sativum. Classification (NCBI taxonomy): domain Eukaryota; kingdom Viridiplantae; phylum Streptophyta; class Magnoliopsida; order Asparagales; family Amaryllidaceae; genus Allium; species Allium sativum. The sequence goes on along the minus strand of CM060921.1, from coordinate 527,718,291 downwards.
TGCATACTGATACGCATAGTTAATCCTTTACAATGTTAATATATATGTATGTATGTATATGATACATATATATATATATAATGCATTATTACATGCACTATTAATACTAAAAAAAAAAGTGATATGATCAAATTATAGGGTACTGACATGTTCTAAGTATGCTGAAATTGTTTCAGCTGCTGAGTTTAGCATGAATCATTCAGAATAAGCCATTGCTTGGAGGCAAATGCTGCTGCAAGATTTGGGTTTACAAACTAGTAACTATTGTATTGGTTTTAGACATTACAGGGTATTGTTAATAAGTACAAATTTATCAGTACTTATAGATTTTCTTTTAAACTGATGCAAAATGTGTTGTATCTATACATCAATTTTGATGATAATTGTATGTTTACAGATTGGGTCATGAAACAAAAAAGAAAAAGAAAAAGAAAAAGGGGAAGATAACTGTTAATACTGGAATTGTTTCAGTAGGAAAGCGCATAATGATGCACTGGCAAAAACTGTTAGCAACTTCCATCATCACTGCTGAGAACAATAATGGAAGTGCAGTCTTCCTGCTTTCAGCTCGTCCCACAGTCAGCCTTAGATTTGGATAAGTACTGAACATATATTTTGAATATATGTATAGACTATTTCAATATTTGTAATAAGGACCGACTGTAAATGTAAATGTATATATCATTGTATGGACTGTTTCAATATTTAATGGTTGCTGAAAACAAATCAGACCTACGATTGATCATTACACAAAATTTGTGTATGATAAAGTAGTTTTAATACTGCAGTATGACTGCGAAATGTTATAATACTGTGTTCATGTGTTGATGATATATGAGTTGTTGTGTGTGTGTGTATATATATAATATGAATTAGACTGGGGCCTTGAAATGAAGCCTACGGTTTTGGGTTTAATAGTTATTTATAAACTAGTTATATACATGACACATTCATGTTGAAGTGTTAGAATAGTTTTTGTAAGATGACGTTCAAAACCTGTATTGAAATGTCCAACACCTTTTGTTGAATTCATCAAATCTGGTCATATTCATGTGATGTTCATGACCGTTTGTCTTGAAATGTTCAAAAGCAAATAGACTTGCAATCAATATACCACATTGAATTTATGTATATATATGATTAAAATATTTTATATAAATCCAATTTATATTACAAATATAGAATACATATATTTGGTATATGTAAATAACTTTAATATCGTTTTCCACTACGAATTATAAATTCCCTCTAAAAGCAAATTATGTTATATTAAGTCATGGTGATGTCTTCTAATAATATAATCATCACTGTCCAAAATCACTGGATGTAACTAGCGCCAAAGCGTTGTGCACCTTTTATTTTGGTTATATGCGATGGAGTAAAATGTGGTGCTCCAACCTATTATTGGGTCTGACTTAACTAGGCTGCATAATACGATTATGGCCTTAGAGACAACAGCGTGAATTATTCTATATTTGAGCAAAAAATAACACTGAACTAAATGTTCATCATGCGATCCAAGAATTATATATAATATAATTGACATAAGATGTCTACCTAAAAGGTTGTGTTTTGAGTTCAGCCAAAGCAGGGTCAAGGCATGACTAGATATGGATCTTGGAACACCATTATATGTATATAATGATATAGATATATAAACAGAGGGATGTTAATTTGAGTGGGAGCATATTTTAGTTTAGATTACACGTTTATGTTAGTATACAATTTTGATTGTCAAAATTTATATTAAATAAATATTAAAGAATCAGTTATTATTTATTATCTACTGTAGATATTAAATAATAAATAACTCCAATGATTTAAATTAATCCTTAAGAATGATAAATTGAATTGAATCAAATTTCTTGACTAACATTGAAATTTGGGGATTGTCCTCAAAGAAATTAAAACGTAATTGTTCTAACAAATATAGAGGATCTAAAATAAAAGTTAAAGTATGACTTTAACCAATAAAGATATAAATGTTATAAAATCTACTTATATATGTTTCTAGTATTAGATACCAGATATAAATCACACAAATGTATGTAAATTTAAAGAAATTACAGAATAAGTAGAAATCTGATAAAATGACAAGTGGACTTACGAATGGAAATGAAACAAAAGTTGCTGGATTATCCATAGAAAGTTGATTCTTGTTGTGTATATTGGCTTAATAAAATAATTGTTATTATGAAATTCCACTTAAAATAAATGTTATAATATATTTTGTTCAGACAAATTTTGAATTTCATTTGTAATAAAAGAATAATTGTTTTATTTAAATGAAATATCGTATGGAATTTTACAAATAGTTAATGATCTTTGTAAATCCTTAACTATAATGTACTTGACATTAATGATGAGTGGATTAAATTTAGAGATTTAAATCCAACATTCCTTTAGTTTTACCGGATAGCCCAATAAGCAAGTGTATATCAAAATTCCATAATGATGGAATTTTGAGATCATTTGATTTTGAATTATACGAAGAATACAGATCTTGTTTATTAGGCAAAATAACTGAATCACTTTTTACTTGAGACAGTGATTAAGTGACATGTATTGGGTCTCGAACATAATGATGTATATGGAGCAACAAATACATAAGCTAGAGGTAGGTTTTATTACTTTATTATATTTACTGATGATATCAGTAGATATAGATATGTATATCTTATGAAATACATATCAGAATCCTTTGAAAAGTTCAAAGAATTCAAAGTGGAGTTAGAAACCAATTTTAATAGAAAATAAATATTTTTCGAACAGTTCGAAAGATAACATTTAAGCCAATAAATTTAATGACTATCTGAATGAGTTTGGAATTGTTTCACAACTCTGTCCACCTAGAACACCATAGTAGAATGGTATGTCTCAACGGAGATATCGAACATTATAAGATATAGTATGATTAATGATAAGTCATATAGATCTTCCTATAAGATAAATTTAGAACAATTATATTAAATCCCACTAAAACGATTTGAAGACGCCATATAAGATATGAACTAGGAAATGTCCTAGTGTGTCTAATACGAAGATTTGGGATGTAAGGCGTTTGTTAAACATCCTTCCTCTGATAAGATCGGACCCAAATCAGATAACTATTTTGTGGATATAAATTCTATGAGAATAAAATGTTTATTACTTGATTTGGTATCCTTGTGAAGGAGAGTCAGTCTCTAAGATACCGATGGGAATAAAATAGAATTCGAGATATATCGAAAACCACAAGATACCATTAAATCTTGTATAGACAAGAAATTGAGTGGGAGTGACACAATAACTCTAATGTTATTTGATAACACATTGATTATTGTAAATAATGTTAGTTTAAAAATAAGAAATAGATACTGATTCTAAGAAAGAAAATGTTTGGATTAAGAAGTTCATGATTGAACTTGACTCATTGTTGATCGAATGATACACATTGCGATAACAATATGGTTGTTGCTCAGGCCTAAAACATTAAACTCATCATCAATCCAAACATATATTTTAAGAAATATAATTCTTATGTGAAGTTGTTCACAGAAGAAATAAACATATCTGCAAAGTTACAAAAGTTGTAATGTTGCAGACCTACCGAATTAAACTCTGTCGCAGCAGAAGTTTAATAGTCACACTAGTTTCATAAGTATACGATACATAAATGATTGACTCTAGTGCAAGTGGGAGATTGTTAGAGTTTGTTCCCTAGAGGCAATTCATTTGATGAGATTGATAACACTGTTGATGTTATTGTTTTATTTGGAATAAAATATTATTCTATTATATTGTATTTACTGCGTAATATAAATAATAATATAATAGAAGTCCTTAGAATAATAATACGGAATTATATAGTTCGAGTAAGACTGAACTTGAGATTATAAAATATGATAAGTATTATAATTCTTAAATGTCCCTAGTCGGGTTTTATTGTTTATATAGGACAACAATAAAGCGTTGAGACTAGTATATTGATTGACTGATGATCACATCTCATTGATCATTAATATACGTGATATTAAAGTCAAGATATAAATACGTATTGGAGAATAGCGTATTGGGCTGACCCACCATGAGATAACTCCATGGAATATAATTAATAGTATCATAAGTTATTCTCATAGTGACAGTGATGTAATGATCCTCAGACCTGAAATCATTATAATTTTATTCGAGGATATTTGTGTTTTGATATCATCTAAAGTTATTCGTAACAGAGTAACGATAACGGTGATTATTGGATACATTTCGAATCGAATGGAAATTATGAATGATGTAGATGGAATTTAACCCTACGATACATTCGTAGTGATATCCATGGGCCTCTTGATTGAGTGAGACTGTGAAATGCATGGCCGTGCTCAAATATTGATTTGTTTTAAACAGTCTACTCATCGATCGAGAAAACGGATTAAATTATAACGAGGATGATACGATCCATGCCTCTAGTTTGATCCTGGATATATTGGTTAAAAGGATTATATTGCGTTGATACACTGGTCACCGAAAGGTTGTATCGAATCGATGATCTTATTATAGCTTGGGTAGCAGTGATGTATTGCTAGATACCAATCTCTGTTTATGATTTTAAATACGATTTAAAATCATTGCCAACGTTGTAATAACCTATAGGGTCACACACTTAGAGCGTTGTAAAGATGAAATCATACTTTGGATAAATAAATTATTAATATGTTAATATTTTATTAAACGTTGAAAAGGAAAAACGGACGATTCCATGATTGATGGTATACATTTGGTTTGAAAGGGACTACACTTTCCTTAGTAAACTAAGTGTTAAAAATTAACCCTTTATATATAGATATTTGATCGGCTAAAAGGGGGTTAACCTTAGAAAATTCATTTTCAATAGAAAATCCAAAGGAATGGCGGCGGCTAGCACCGCAACATCATATCTCCTCATCAATTCGATTAAAGAGGAAGACGCTTGTGTGGATTACTTGTAGAGGCTCTACACTTGGAGGGCTATTAATTCGATGCTTCAGCGGTTCATTTTGATTTCGAAGATGACCTAGATTCATGGATTCAACGAAGATCTGGTATATTTTAATCTCGATTTACCTATATAATCGCAAGATCCATTAGTAAATAGATTAGATTTACAAATTATAGGCTTCGATTTGATCAAATTCCCTTTCAAGCATAATACATTAAAATAAGTGATTCATTATAAGTCATATTTTTATTAAAATTTCATTGTAGAACACACCATATGAAACTAATTTACTACATAGTAGAACAAGTCTTTCAGTTTAAAATACATTAAAATGCTCTTTAAAATATATTTGTCAAATTCTGTGTAGTTTGGATTGATATGAAATATGCTATTTTGTATATTTACTATAGAATGCATAGACATTATTCTAGCATTATACTATTATAATTTTAAGTAAGATGATATTAAATTATTATTTTAATATAGGATTGGGTTGGGTAAAATAAGGTTGGGTTGAACAAAATATCAAACCCGACTCGTATATAGTATGGGTTACAAATCGTAACCCATATCGAACCCGAACTAGGATGGGTTGGGTTGAGTTTATGTGGGTTGGGTCGGATAGGATATGGGTTGTGTGCAACCCTAACAATTAGACAACTAATTGTACCCTAAGACACATATCACCATCCTCCTAATAGTCAACTTTCCTTTGTACTTATGGCATGTTCCATTTCCTTTTATTTTTAATTTTTATTTCTCTTTTACTTATCTTCTCCTTTAAGCTCTCTTTCTTCCATTACTCCTCTTCTCCTCCTTCCTACACCAAACGCCACCCAACCAGCATCCTCCACCGCCTCCACTTCCTTATGAACCAACATCAACAGCCCCACCACCCATACCCTAAGCAGTGGGGCCCCTTAATTCCGAAACCCTATTTTCCTGTTTAATTTCAAAAAGACACTTCCTTTCACCTTAAAACTAAGCTACACAACCACATACACCTCCCCAGGGACCCACATGCTCATGCCTTGACCCCACCGCCACTGTAACCCCTGCACCACCTCCTCCAATTCTGGCCATGGCCTCCCCATAGATCCCAAGCCCTAAATCTCCTTAAAAATTCCATCTTTCCACTAGATTTTTCAAATAAAAGTATATATGAGTAGTTACAAGTATATACAATAAACAACTAGTTGATTTGGGTTGAAAAGGAGTAATCTTGGTCTAGTAGCAAGCTAGAAAATCCTATAATTGAAGTGTCGTGGAGTTTGGATGGCCTAGGTGAGAACTTCTCACTTTAATTGTTTAATTAGTGTAGTTAAATGTTAGCTTATACCGTTTAATGCTTGATTGTTTTGTAACTGGTTTGGTGATGAATTGTAATATGGTTTGAATGTAAAATTGAGTTAATTGTTAAGTTAAAACCATGTTAAAATGTTAGTGGAAGTTATTGTAGAGTTAAACAATCATTTACAAGTAAAATCAATTCACTGATGACGTGACAACCCGAATTCTGACAGACCGATTTTTTTTCTAAATTCTAATCTATTGAAACTCGGATTGGTTTGCTCTGGTATCCTGTAGAAAAGACAGAGACATAAAATATGTCAGAGCTTAGAAAATATCTCACAACAAAATGGATAAAATATAATATAATCAAAATATAGCCTTACTGTATTAATAATACTGCCTAACCAGTATCCACGGCCATCATGTCCCTGCCACAAATCTAACCTGCGAGTATGTTATGAGGAGGGGGTCAGAACACAAGTTCTGGTGATTGGATTTAAACTATACACTTTGGATAATCCTACATATACCGTTCAATCATATTTTCTTATTTATTAGGTTACTTGGGTTAACAGCACTCAAGGCTTACACACACGTCGTACCCACTTACTTCCCAGTGGATTAACCTAATACATTATATGTGTAGCTACCCCCAATATCGAGGTACACCCCATGGTACCCCACTCGCACGGTCTCCACCGTAATGCCACCGAAATGCCCGCAGTCCCTAATCCTATGCCGGATTGACATACGGATCTCTATATAACCATGTTACGATTAGCATATATTTTCCATCACTACACTACGTAAGCGTACGGACTGCTACCCTCTATCGAATCAGATCTCATACCGGAGTAATGCCCTCAAGTCTATGATACACCACCCAGTAGATATGCATGTATCTAGACTGTCCCTCGTACATACTGTTAATTGTAGCTCGATGCCTCAATCGCACGTACTTTAATGTGCACCGAGTTCCATAGTAGGGCGATACAAGAAACACGGAACTAGGTCGTGACCTTTTCCATATTTGTACAGGCTTGTCTTTAAAGAGCCTCTATATACATATATACCTATGGTCTGTTTTCATGGTGGCTATGGCCCCACCTCGGCCCCTCCCTCAACTAGTAAAGACTACAAGAGCTAAGCGACTGCTCCTACGCAAACAATCTAAACATCCATGTGGCGTCTTCCCTCAACCCCTTACCCGATATTGAAGGGTGAAAAGGTATCTTGGGTTTAGCTCTAATCTTTCCGCATCCCACTGGCTGCCGACGACAGGTGTCCGACGGTCTACTATCCTTGTTTGTTGTGACCCTCTGCCTCCTCGTGAGGCAATCGCCGAACCACCCTGGTGTCACCTCGTCACAACATTCTGACTGTATAGCTACATCTATAATCAAGGCCCACCCACCTAGTAGTTACTCGCGGACCCAACCTCTGTGGGCACAGCCTAAGACATCTGTCACCACACAGAGAACTACTAAGAGCACCTTACGTACCTCAGGAAGCCGCGTGCTTCCCCTTCGAGTCCTTTGGATCCGTCAGAACAATCAAATGAATGTGCACTCCCCTCGTGCCTTATAACACCTCAATGATCTACCTCGTTGGGTTATTCACCCTCAACCGTAAGGAATGGTCTAAGTGCCTTACTTTAGCATATTGTTAGACCCTATGTCTAAACATTCTTTCATGCGCTTGTCTCATCTCATCAGGTTTCCATTTAACTTGGTTATTCAAATTTACATTGAATTTTTATTCAATAACCAAGTTTTTCTTGCTTATTAATTTCAGTCATACAACTTAATCCATTTAAGTTTATTAATAAGCCCACAACATGTTATTCTCTAGATTGTGGCCCAAGGTGGGTAATCCACAACCCCTTGTTGATTTCAGCATTACAATAACATGTTTTACTTAATATGTAATTAAGTATATCCAATTTACATGTTTTCTAATTAACACGTCACTTACCATTTATGACTAAATATAACTTATTTTATTTTATAAGTTTTCCTCATCCTTTCCCATTTAATCATAATTCCACTTTACATCGTCTGTACAACTTATCGTTGTTTACTTATTAACTTAGTTCTATTAACTAAGGCCCATTAATAAGTTTTTCTACTCGTTTATTATAACCTATGTTATAATTTCCTCTTGTCCCTACGACAAGCCTAAACATTCTAATTAATGGGTTTCAGACTCTCAAGCTTACAGATTACTTAATTTATAATTAAGTACAACTTCTTATATTTCATATATTTTCCCCCTTTTCTCAACTGGTTTCTGGTTTTTTCCATTTACTACTTACTTAATTTACAATTAAGTGTCCCTTAACTCAATTCACCAGTTATCCAATTTTCCTGTTAGTTTATTATAACCGTAGTTATAATCCCCACTTGTCCCTAGGACAAGTCTACCTATTATACAACATTTTCACTAATTTTATTTATTCATAATAGGTGATTATCATTCCTACAAGTTATGCTTAACCTAAAACGTGTCTTTAATTACATAACTTTATTATTTCTACCGGTTATGTATACCACTAGGTGTCTTTAATTGCATAACCTTATCGGGCTAAGTTTGCGGGCCTATATGTAAATATTACCTCCCCTCCTCAGATTTGCTTAGCCCACCCATTGTCCAACCAATTTTACTTAACCCTAACTTTAGTTCAAACTCATACAATCCATATGGATTAGATTAGGCTAAGTAGTCCAATTCATTACCATATCCATTTATGGTTTATGATGGGCTAGACCTCCCACATTAGGCCTACAACTTATGGATGCTGGATATGTCGGTCGGGTCCTGGCAAACTTCTTTCACAAGTTGGGCCTAACCTCGTGTCATAGCCCATCTCATATTTTCGCACTTATACCTCTCACATTAGGTTCAACATTAGTGGTTTCCGGATATGCCGGTTGTAACGACCCGCCTTTTTGCCCGATTTTCGCCGGTAATTAAACCAACTTAAATCGTACACAAAGACGAATTGTTATGGGTACTTACACATATTGAACAAAGATAACAGAACTTTACATTGCATAGTAAAATATTTCATCAGAGTTACATCGAACATCAGAGTTACAACTTATACAGCGGAAGAAAAGTAAATATACTCTCAGCGGATGAAAATCACATGGTACGGCGGAAGCTCCAATCCTAGCTTGAACTCAAATCTCGGAAAGCGCTCCAAGTCCAGCTCTAACGGTCTAAACTGCAAACTAAACTCTAACTGCCCGAGTAAAATTTATTGGGCACCCAGAGTTTAGGAAGGAACAATAAACTCCAGGTCAGTCATGGGACTGGTGTGAGAACATAAAACATTTGGTTACAGGATTTATTTAAGGTCGGGAAATATATCGGACCACGCCGCTAATGCGGAACGGGTTTACTCCAGGTAACTTCCCGTGCATATCAATTCGCAATGACTTTGAGAAAATGAAGCTGTCATAAGCTCGTCCCACATCACACAATGCAAGCGCACACCAGATGGGCGAGTTTTATCTTATGACAACCAAATATGCTTTCGTACGTAAAATCCTCTTCAATATCATATATATAAAGTGTGGAAAACCATTTCGCAAATAAATGTATTAATCCTAGGCAGTATAATACCCCATAATATATGTTGCCATATATATATACAATCAAAAATCGTATGGCTCGTATTGGAAATTTGGGTTTCCAACTTGATGATTCCTGGCACGAAAGATCAATCAGGGATACAAAACGAAGTGTCTCAACGGCTTTTTCGACCATACGCGGACACCGACTACACATCATCAGGGCAGATCAACGGTTTTCGACCAGACGCGGCCCCCCGAACATACCCAATTTCCCCAAGTTCGTAAGTGGTTTCCCACTGCTGCACAGCTTCCATCAATTCATATATAAGTATAAAACATAACCGCCAGTTTCTCATCAATCCGGGGCGTGAGGTTTGTCGATGTCACGTCATACACAAAACATGCTTAGATAAGCAATGCTCTGTTCATACAAGCTCATTTCATATCTTAAGTATGTCACCTTGTCCATTCACAACATGACCACTGATTCCCATCATTACATAACCATTTGAGCTCGTACGTCACAACCAGCAACATATCAACGAAAATCAGTGTTCTGCCGTTAATTACAATGTCAGGCATACAATCCATACAAGTCCATTCTGGTTTTGAACGGAACAAAATCCGAAAATCTCCAAATACGCTCAGACCTCATGCCACTAATAGTCTCGTATTGGGTGATCAGCCCAACCGAAACATCGGCGGCCATCGATCCAAGCAAATTCGAAGATCATCGGTCTTCACTTGTCGTTTGACCACGTCTCGAACAACGTCGTATTATTACTTGGAATGGTTTCGAATATACATTCGATCCCGGTCTTCCCAAGTAATAAGCGTGTTTTAAAATAGTTGTTATGAATGACGCAGCAATTTCAATTCGAATCTCCTTCCATATCATTATCAATTCTTCCATCCTCGGGGTCAGATCATATTTCATAACTTGTTATCACCTTACCATTCTTTGAACAAATATACTTGAAGTCTTATATTTTTAAACAAAATGTTTAATCGTTGTCATCTTTCATAAGTTTTCAATTTTACCGAATTTAAATTGGTTTAGCTTTCATTCAAAAATGGTTCATCCAACTTATGTTTCAATAGACTTCAATGGTTTATTATCCAACCTCGCTCGTTAATTTAGGAAGTATTAGATTGCCTTGAAATCGAATATTAGATTAAGTATAATCAAGCTCATTTTGTTCTTACATTTCCTAACTTAAAACCAATAATATTCGTAAATATTATACAAAAATGATTTTTTTTAACAACTTCAAGCGTATAAATTCTTGAACTCAAATCATTTTGAAAAGGAAGTTATAACGACGTCGAAATGTTACTAAAAGTGCTTCAGTGGTTATTTAGATCAATAGATTCAAATTTCAAAAATTTCTAAATTCTAGTTACATCGCTGTAAAATATAATTTCCAAATTTTAATAATTTATAAACTTATTTCCAAATGATGTATATAACTTCATTCGAGTAATAAGAAATATATATAGTAAATCATTATCCTTAACTTTCCAAATGTTTCAAATTTCAATAAGAATTATAATTTCCAATCATAAGTTTTCATGGTTGGTTATGTGAAGGAGGATTTTAAACCGATTTCTCCGCATAAATTCACAATCACGGTGAGTGCATTTCATACCATTCAATTCAACAACATCAATCGATTACATAACGGACATGTATCATTTATTTAGAACACAACTATTAAACAACGATCAATAAATTTCACATTGGCGTTATGTTCAATAACGCTCAAAACAATTCCACTGCATGTCATCCATTCAACGCATTTAATAACAAATTCAAGAATACGCGTTGAGTCACCAACGCGTTTTGATATGGATCTTTATATTGACAATTATGGTAATATTATCTACAGATTTTATGCAATCATTTTATCACTTGCAAACAACCAATTATGCAACCAATTTCAAATATCACTATATGCTGCATGTCATGAAATCAAATAATATTTAAATTTTAAATGTTCTCACCTTCTTTGCGTTCCGTTTGGTTCGCATAGCTTCGTACCAGTGACGGACAACACTCGCTTTGCGTGTGTGGAATTTAACCCGTATCACTGTGAACTATACCTCGCATGCATCAAATACTCTTCTGCTATACGAGTACAATTTCCTTTCGCAGACAATACGAGGCTAGGAAAAGCTATTGCTGCATAAAAGGGCACGGTTTGTTCAAGAGGGAAGATAGTCGTTGGTGGTGCAGGTGTTCGGCGTAGCTTCGAGAGGTGTGGGCTTTGGAGAGAGAAAGCGAAGGACTGACTTGCTGAGTGAGTTGAGAGTGGGACAGTGGTGGTGGGTGCGGACGGGAGTGATGGCCGAGGCAGCAAGTCCTGGAGCTGTTCTTGAATGGGGAGGGAAAGGTCGTGGCTTAAGTGGAGGAGGTGGTTGTCGGAGGAGTGGACTGCGCTCAGAGGTGGCGGAGAAGTGGTGACAGGCTCTCGCAGGTGAAGTGGGTGAAGCTGACGTTTTTTTTTTTGGAAGGCGGTGGAACTGGGCGCGGGTGGTGGAAGAGCCGAGGGGGAGATGGGCGGACTGGAGGCTGCTGCGGAGGAAGGTGGGCAGAATGGAGGAGGAGAACGGAAATGCAGGCGAACGAAGAAGAAGAGGTGCAGAGCTGGAAGGGTGGTGCGCGAGCTGTTGGGTGGAAGGAAGAAAGGCGGTGGAAGTTTGAAGAAGAGAGTGGGAGGAGAAACTAAAGGGAAGAACACAAACGGACGTGCAGTGGAAAAATATAAAGAAGGAGAAGGTCGTTGTGTGTACCAGTTATTTTATAATTTCCAACGAAAACAATGATTTCAATCAGAGAAAAACTGCGTGCGCCCCTCTTATGTTGATCTCTGACCCTTTCACAATTTAAATTTCCATATTTTTATCAGCCTACTAAGCCACTTGGCACCCAAATTTACATGCATAAGGACACCTCATCCTCACTTTACATTTCCACCAATGCATGATGGACACAAAAAAAAAATTATTTATTTGTAAATTTAACTCATGGTTATAACTTGTATTACATTTATATGTAACCAATTTAACCGTTCATGCACGTAACAATAAATACTATTTTAAAATATATATATTCCTTTAAAAAAAAAATATTAACAATAACTAAGTAATGATACATTTTATACCTAACCATTTTTATAAATTTATATAATATCATAAGTTATAAAAATCTACAATTTCCAAATCTTTATATGTAAACAAACACTATTGCTTTACAAATACATTCTCCCACATATAAATTTAATTTATATTTCGAATATATATACACACATATATTCAAATCATCACATAGTATCACAAATCTTTTTGTTTCTATATATATACATCTATACTTATATTACCAAATATATGATAAATTTTCCTTTCATATTCATAATCCATGTCTTGTAGTAAACCTATATATATATATCAATAAAATAACGTCGTATCACATAAAAATCATATTTCTATATTAATACAAATTAAAGTTTTGTAGGGTTTGCACAATAAAGTTTTAAAATCTATCATATTTCTCAAAAATATATTTTCTTCAATTCATAAAAATAACAAAGCGTACCAAAAATCAAAAGATAAAGACTTATTATCCATGTGCAAGTCTTATAAGAATTTTAGGAAACTCAAATTATACCCAAAATTCCATTTAACTTAGTCAAATACTTGGGTTGTTACATTCACCCCCCCTTTAAGGCTTTTTCGTCCTCGAAAAAGGAAGTCGTCAGTTTTTTTTTCAATTTCTTACAAATCCTAAATCAATCCTTTTTATATAATTCGGAAAACAAATTTTAATTATTAAAATAGATTCAGATTCTTACAACATACATATCATGGTCGTTCAAAAGATCATATCATAAAGTCATACAAGTCAGCATACAAAAGGCATCCCTACCCTAGTACGTACTACGTACTTAAGGTAGTCCAAAATATACCGCCACAGAAAGTATACCTATCAAGGTACTAGTCCCTCAAAAATCGTACTAGCCCAAAACATCCTAGTGCGTCTAAGCACTTAAGATAATACATAGCCTAACTACAAGAATCCATAAGCTAACTAATCCTCTGACGTATCTGATCCATCATCCGATGGACCTGACAAGCTAATCACCTCTGGCTCATTCTCAATAAAAGGCTCCACATACTCGAACTCTTCTTCGTCATCGGCCATAAAACCGTCTTCCTCAAACTCTTCCTCTTCATCTGCTACTAAGCCATCATCTCCAACCATAATACCTCCTTCAGCTCCATCCAAAGGCTGCTCTAAAGCCTCGTCAATCACAAACTCATCATCACTCGCTACCACATCCTCGTCTGCTATAATATCGTTCTCAGCTACAACATCCTCCTCATCGTCTATAATGTCATTCTCATTTTCCACCACATTCTCGTCTTCGGAAGCCACCTCATCTAACTGTACAGGCTGCTCCATCTGCTCCATAGCCTCATCATTGCCATCAGCTCCTGCCTCCTGTATTGGCTCGCCCTCAACTATCAGCCCTGGCTGTTCGGCATATAGCATTTCTTCGAATGTCTCAACTAATGCTGGGTCCAGCACTAAATCAGCGTGATCCGGTATCGCCTCATGATCTGTCCGATGCTGGTCTCTCATGCCAAGGACTTGCTGCCATACTGCTTCCACTGTAGCCTCATCGATACCTGGTGGCGCGTTCACACCAAAGTAGTCTACTGCATCTACACCTCTCAACTGGTTCACAATGAACGGCCCTGGCATACTTGCCAAACTCTTCAAATGTCTCTCTGCTGTGGATCTAACTCAAGACCACTCGAACTACTGGAACTGTCGGAGTCAGACCCTGAGCTGCTGATATGGTAACTACTAGACTGGGGCGGCTTCTAAACAAAAGGAAAACCTAAGCTTAGGAAACATAAAAATAAAACTATGCATGTTTCATACATCATTCTTATTTGAACAATCTAGCTGGCTTACGAAACTGTGTTAATAAGGCAAATTCTTATCTACCGTATTTTTTTTTATATCCATGGATAATTAGGGTACTTAAATTTAAATCGTTCCTGTTTGATTATCAATCGAGGATCATTACTTGTATCAATGGTTCTTGGTTCAGATCTAAATCCTACACCCAACTATTCCAAGTATTTAAAACATGCTAATGATTTCTATTTATCATTGTCCAAAAATCATCACCCTTTCTAATGTCCTTTACTCGAGTTCAAATGCAAATTCTACAATTCCAAGTTATCCTATTTACCACATGTTTACTCATGTTCATTCACACATTACCATTTTAAGAATCATAAAATTTTCGAATCAAGACTTTGAGCCATTCAACCCTTATAAGTTAATCAAAACATCCTTGGAAGCAAATTTAGTTCGTATGCTAGCTCTATACTTTATGCCATTCAAAACTTCCAAAAATTTTTAAGGTTCCATAGAATCGCTTTTTATTTCCAAATTCTCTTAACGAATAAAAATCAAACTTCGATTAAGGTTGTCATAATATTTCAAACTTTAATTCATGTTTCGCGTTACCCCAAAGAAAATTTTATCGACTACCCTTTAAATCTATTTGAAAATCAGACACGTCAAATTTTAGCGGAAATAATTTAACAACCGAGATTCCAAATTAATACAAGTAGTCATACATTCATTCGTTCCATATCCTTGGTCTTAGTACATTGACTTCTTATCCTTGTATTTTTTCTTAGAACTAACCCTATGATTTGGATAAATTACTTCCTTGCACTACAGTCTGCGACTATGCTACTACTCCCTTTTCTACTGGGCAATCCCGAACTACGTGTCCCACCATCCTGCATCTATGGCATTTCTTCTCCGTTGCAGGTTCCTTGTTTTCTTTCTTTTTCTTAGGACACTTATTCTTAAAATGTCCAATTCTCTTACACTTAAAACAACGCACATTCTTTCGAATGACTTTCTCCTTCTTCTTAGACTTATTCGGGCAGTTGACCGCAAAGTGACCATCTCTAAAGCACTTATAACACTGGACATTCCTAAGCTTCCTCAGTGTTTCTATCTCTTCTTCTTCCCTTCGAGCCAAAGCCTTCTCTGCTTGCTTTTGCGTCATCCAGAATTCCACTGTGCTTCTAGGGTTAACCTAAGATTTCAAAAAGGGTTATACTATTTCTTGTTTATCCAACTAGTTTATAATTGTATATTTATTCACTAGATAATCATAACCATATACATTATTTTTTATTTGCAAACATTTGTTGGAATAGCATTTCCCACGTCTCGACTGGAATCATATAGTCATCCCACTTCCGCCACTCGGAATAGGTACTGATGATGCTGCAGACATCAACCGAATCATCCTCAAGCGCTAGAGCGTGATTTTTATCTATATCTAGTACATATAGGATTCATACATACGCCGGCCATGCATATATTTGAACTCTTCATATATACTAGTAGTCCAAACGCAACGTCGAATACTACTATAAAATTTACCTTATAAAGTTATTTCAAAGTAGTTATCCTAAAGTCATTTACTTAGTTTAAAATAATCTATTTTCGCGATACGCTCTCTCAACGAAATATTCAAAAATCTCGTTCTAGGGTATTTCTAACCCCATCTCTAACGAGATATTATAACTCTGATGAGTTCTGTCTTTTCA
This sequence comes from Allium sativum, assembly GCA_030737875.1. Lineage (NCBI taxonomy): Eukaryota > Viridiplantae > Streptophyta > Magnoliopsida > Asparagales > Amaryllidaceae > Allium > Allium sativum. The sequence continues at coordinate 527,701,818 of CM060921.1, read as the reverse complement.
TTCAAGATGTGTCGTACCCCATATCTTTGTATAACCAAAGCTCTGATACCAACTGTAACGACCCGCCTTTTTGCCCGATTTTCGCCGGTAATTAAACCAACTTAAATCGTACACAAAGACGAATTGTTATGGGTACTTACACATATTGAACAAAAATAACAGAACTTTACATTGCATAGTAAAATATTTCATCAGAGTTACATCGAACATCAGAGTTGCAACTTATACAGCGGAAGAAAAGTAAATATACTCTCAGCGGATGAAAATCACATGGTACGGCGGAAGCTCCAATCCTAGCTTGAACTCAAATCTCGGAAAGCGCTCCAAGTCCAGCTCTAACGGTCTAAACTGCAAACTAAACTCTAACTGCCCGTGTAAAATTTATTGGGCACCCAGAGTTTAGGAAGGAACAATAAACTCCAGGTCAGTCATGGGACTGGTGTGAGAACATAAAACATTTGGTTACAGGATTTATTTAAGGTCGGGAAATTTATCGGACCACGCCGCTAATGCGGAACGGGTTTACTCCAGGTAAATTCCCGTGCATATCAATTCGCAATGACTTTGAGAAAATGAAGTTGTCATAAACTCGTCCCACATCACACAATGCAAGCGCACACCAGATGGGCGAGTTTTATCTTATGACAACCAAATATGCTTTCGTATGTAAAATCCTCTTCAATATCATATATATATAAAGTGTGGAAAACCATTTCGCAAATAAATGTATTAATCCTAGGCAGCATAATACCCCATAATATATGTTGCCATATATATATACAATCAAAAATCGTATGGCTCGTATTGGAAATTTGGGTTTCCAACTTGATGATTCCTGGCACGAAAGATCAATCAGGGATACAAAACGAAGTGTCTCAACGGCTTTTTCGACCATACGCGAACACCGACTACACATCGTCAGGGAAGATCAACGGTTTTCGACCAGACGCGGCCCCCCGAACATACCCAATTTCCCCAAGTTCGTAAGTGGTTTCCCACTGCTGCACAGCTTCCATCAATTCATATATAAGTATAAAACCTAACCGCCAGTTTCTCATCAATCCGGGGCGTGAGGTTTGTCGATGTCACGTCATACACAAAACATGCTTAGATAAGCAATGCTCTGTTCATACAAGCTCATTTCATATCTTAAGTATGTCACCTTGTCCATTCACAACATGACCACTGATTCCCATCATTACATAACCATTTGAGCTCGTACGTCACAACCAGCAACATATCAACGAAAATCAGTGTTCTGCCGTTAATTACAATGTCAGGCATACAATCCATACAAGTCCATTCTGGTTTTGAACGGAACAAAATCCGAAAATCTCCAAATACGCTCAGACCTCATGCCACTAATAGTCTCGTATTGGGTGATCAGCCCAACCGAAACATCGGCGGCCATCGATCCAAGCAAATTCGAAGATCATCGGTCTTCACTTGTCGTTTGACCACGTCTCGAACAACGTCGTATTATTACTTGGAATGGTTTCGAATATACATTCGATCCCGGTCTTCCCAAGTAATAAGCGTGTTTTAAAAAAGTTGTTATGAATGACGCAGCAATTTCAATTCGAATCTCCTTCCATATCATTATCAATTCTTCCATCCTCGGGGTCAGATCATATCTCATAACTTGTTATCACCTTACCATTCTTTGAACAAATATACTTGAAGTCTTATATTTTTAAACAAAATGTTTAATCGTTGTCATCTTTCATAAGTTTTCAATTTTACCGAATTTAAATTGGTTTAGCTTTCATTCAAAAATGGTTCATCCAACTTATGTTTCAATAGACTTCAATGGTTTATTATCCAACCTCGCTCGTTAATTTAGGAAGTATTAGATTGCCTTGAAATCGAATATTAGATTAAGTATAATCAAGCTCATTTTGTTCTTACATTTCCTAACTTAAAACCAATAATATTCGTAAATATTATACAAAAATGATTTTTTTTAACAACTTCAAGCGTATAAATTCTTGAACTCAAATCATTTTGAAAAGGAAGTTATAACGACGTCGAAATGTTACTAAAAGTGCTTCAGTGGTTATTTAGATCAATAGATTCAAATTTCAAAAATTTCTAAATTCTAGTTACATCGCTGTAAAATATAATTTCCAAATTTTAATAATTTATAAACTTATTTCCAAATGATGTATATAACTTCATTCGAGTAATAAGAAATATATATAGTAAATCATTATCCTTAACTTTCCAAATGTTTCAAATTTCAATAAGAATTATAATTTCCAATCATAAGTTTTCATGGTTGGTTATGTGAAGGAGGATTTTAAACCGATTTCTCCGCATAAATTCACAATCACGGTGAGTGCATTTCATACCATTCAATTCAACAACATCAATCGATTACATAACGGACATGTATCATTTATTTAGAACACAACTATTAAACAACGATCAATAAATTTCACATTGGCGTTATGTTCAATAACGCTCAAAACAATTCCACTGCATGTCATCCATTCAACGCATTTAATAACAAATTCAAGAATACGCGTTGAGTCACCAACGCGTTTTGATATGGATCTTTATATTGACAATTATGGTAATATTATCTACAGATTTTATGCAATCATTTTATCACTTGCAAACAACCAATTATGCAACCAATTTCAAATATCACTATATGCTGCATGTCATGAAATCAAATAATATTTAAATTTTAAATGTTCTCACCTTCTTTGCGTTCCGTTTGGTTCGCATAGCTTCGTACCAGTGACGGACAACACTCGCTTTGCGTGTGTGGAATTTAACCCGTATCACTGTGAACTATACCTCGCATGCGTCAAATACTCTTCTGCTATACGAGTACAATTTCCTTTCGCAGACAAGACGAGGCTAGGAAAAGCTATTGCTGCATAAAAGGGTACGGTTTGTTCAAAAGGGAAGATAGTCGTTGGTGGCGCAGGTGTTCGGCGTAGCTTCAGGAGGTGTGGGCTTTGGAGAGAGAAAGCGAAGGACTGACTTGCTGAGTGAGTTGAGAGTGGGACAGCGGTGGTGGGTGCGGACGGGAGTGATGGCCGAGGCAGCAAGTCCTGGAGCTGTTCTTGAATGGGGAGGGAAAGGTCGTGGCTTAAGTGGAGGAGGTGGTTGTCGGAGGAGTGGACTGCGCTCAGAGGTGGCGGAGAAGTGGTGACAGGCTCTCGCAGGTGAAGTGGGTGAAGTTGACGGTTTTTTTTTTGGGAAGGCGGTGGAACTGGGCGCGGGTGGTGGAAGAGCCGAGGGGGAGATGGGCGGACCGGAGGCTGCTGCGGAGGAAGGTGGGCAGACTGGAGGAGGAGAACGGAAATGCAGGCGAACGAAGAAGAAGAGGTGCAGAGCTGGAAGGGTGGTGCGCGAGCTGTTGGGTGGAAGGAAGAAAGGCGGTGGAAGTTTGAAGAAGAGAGTGGGAGGAGAAACTAAAGGGAAGAACATAAACGGACATGCAGTGGAAAAATATAAAGAAGGAGAAGGTCGTTGTGTGTACCAGTTATTTTATAATTTCCAACGAAAACAATGATTTCAATCAGAGAAAAACTGCGTGTGCCCCTCTTATGTGGATCTCTGACCCTTTCACAATTTAAATTTCCAGATTTTTATCAGCCTACTAAGCCACTTGGCACCCAAATTTACATGCATAAGGACACCTCATCCTCACTTTACATTTCCACCAATGCATGATGGACACAATTTTTTTTTTATTTATTTGTAAATTTAACTCATGGTTATAACTTGTATTACATTTATATGTAACCAATTTAACCGTTCATGCACATAACAATAAATACTATTTTAAAATATATATATATTCCTTTAAAAAAAAAATATTAACAATAACTAAGTAATGATACATTTTATACCTAACCATTTTTATAAATTTATATAATATCATAAGTTATAAAAATCTACAATTTCCAAATCTTTATATGTAAACAAACACTATTGCTTTACAAATACATTCTCCCACATATAAATTTAATTTATATTTCGAATATATATATACACATATAATCAAATCATCACATAGTATCACAAATCTTTTTGTTTCTATATATATATATATCTATACTTATATTACCAAATATATGATAAATTTTCCTTTTATATTCATAATCCATGTCTTGTAGTAAACCTATATATATATCAATAAAATAACGTCGTATCACAAAAAAATCATATTTCTATATTAATAAAAATTAAAGTTTTGTAGGGTTTGCACAATAAAGTTTTAAAATCTATCATATTTCTCAAAAATATATTTTCTTCAGTTCATAAAAATAACAAAGCGTACCAAAAATCAAAAGATAAAGACTTATTATCCATGTGCAAGTCTTATAAGAATTTTAGGAAACTCAAATTATACCCAAAATTCCATTTAACTTAGTCAAATACTTGGGTTGTTACACCGGTCGGGTCCGGGTTGCCGGTCGGGTCCGGGTAGGCTTCCACCACTAATGCAGCCTACCTTGTGTCATAAGTGCAATTACAATTTCTAGTTGTAATCCAAGGAATTCATTATTAATCAATTATTTAAACTTATGCCTTTATAGTTGTTAATGCCCATTTACCCAATTATATTCATGATGGGTTATATGTCTAAATTCATATTATTCTAATTTTGCCAATTCATATTTTACAAATGATCCCATTTGCGCCCAAATCATTTTTCTGTACTTATAATCCAATTTAATATCTTTAAACATAATTCGGTCGATTCCCCAAACCCATATTTATTTATTCAATTCTATGTTAACATGAATCCATACAATCATATACTTACTCCAATTATTCCCTGTATATAATTGGGACGAATTTACATGTAACTTTTTAGCACTCCAACAAATCCAATATATGAATTTTTCCACATGTTCAAATTAATATTATAACATGTAAACATTACAACATTTCAACTGATTCAATATATGAATTATTCATATTAACAATTTGATGTTATATCATGCTAATCATTCTCACAATTTAATAGATTCAACACATGAATTTTTGATCTATTCATATTAACGTCTCAACTTGTTATAACAGCAATTTATAATTAAACTGGCAATTTCACAGTTTATTAAAAGGGTAATGCTAAACGATAGTCATAACATTATCTAAAGGCTATAGTTTAAACCCACTCACCTTTCATGCTTCCCCAAATTTTGGATCTGATCCCATTTCAACATCCATCGTTTTTCCCTTAATCGGATTTACAACCTATCGATCATGGATTTATTATTTTCATTAAAAGAGAGAAGGGAAAGAAAGAGTAAGAATTAGAATGGATTAGATCTAGAATTTTACTTTGCTTTCATGATTTTGCATAATGTTTTATTAAAGTCGATTCCCTCTTCCAGATCTGAATTTGTAACGTCCCAGAAATTTGCGATCTTTGGTCATCGACATAAAACCCACATCGATTATCCAAACATCGAAAATACCAGTAGTTAATGAAAGAAATTAGAGGGTGAGAATAGATAAGATATAAACTTAGAATAGAAGAAGAAGAAGAACATACAACATCAGAGTAAACACGAATCTCACAGCGGAACGAATAAATATATTTCATAACATAACTTTGAAATAAAACAGTATCTGTATACAATACCATTATTAGAGTATAACACTTAAAACAGTGTAAATAACAATAGCTATATAATCCTGAAGCCTCCTGTTCCATCTCTTCAAGTATCTGTAAATCCTGACTACTTGACTGCCCATACAAAATTGGGCACCCAAGAGTTTAGGGAAAACAAAACAAAAATTAACACTGGGTCAGTCATGTGACTGGTGTGCGTAAACTCAAATCATTTGATTTAACTTTCAAAATCCTTTTGAAACAAAGGATAATCATAAGACCGATCCACACATAAACACGGATGGCTTTTACCTTACGATAACCCAAAATATTTCTAAAACGATACTTGTCTGATATTATAATAATGGCTAGGTCAAGTAAATAGAAATTTAGCAGAAACGCTTAATATACAATCAAACCGCAGGCTCTTATTTGGGGAATGGATTCCATTTATGACAAGGTATGGATCCACCTTTCGATTAGTACACTCTAGAAGCGATACACTGGAGTTCAACAAGAACATCTTGTAACTCGGCAACACATGACCGACCATTCATTTCTCTTGAATGTATCGAATATATTGTCACCTACGGTTGGTATACCAACATAACAGTTCCCGGGAGATACAGAGTTGAAAGAAGTAACAAATGAATATTCTCTAGATGATTACAATACACCCTAATTGGGTGCGGCCCACTTAGCCATGCTGCCTTCCCGATTTCTGTCATTTCCCAGTTGATGAGGCTCGAGGTCATAATGTATCTTTTAACAGATCACTCGTCATTTACTTTGAATGCCACATCGTCATACCCGTCAAATCACAAATTTCTTTTCCCAAAAATATCACGGGTATAAAGCTAAGAGAAACGAATTCCTCCGCCACCAAACGTAAATACGTTTGAAGAGATCAACTTACGCGATCCATTAAATATACTCTGTTAGACATTCTTCCATACAGGTTGTCCTGGGACTGGACAAATCGAAGGCACTATTCAGTACATCCATCTTAGGCAATCTTTACCTAAGATTTATACAATAGCCCTTGCACTTTACTCCGTCTTCAATATATTCAGCATACTTGGTTTGCAACGCTTATGCCAATACGGAGTGGTTCTTCGGATAATAATCCAACCGGTCTCTCCATATTAAAAACGTAAAAATGGTCAATAACTTTGATAGTCGGTGATTTAACTATCAAATGAAAACACGTATGCAAACAACAATCTTATTTCCAATTGGAATTTCTATTGATCAATCATCATATATATATATATATATATATATATATATATATATTCATATTTCCTTATTTTCTATATTCAGAAAATATATGTTATGAACATTGGAAAACATTCCCATTGCTTATTTACTTATCACTATTCTGCCACATCTATCAATCTCTGACTGTAAAATAGTATGAGAACAATTCCCTAAGTATCAATCCCGAAGGTCAAAACCAACATCAGATAGACACTTAGAAAACAATTCAACTTAACTAATCTCCAGTCACTTTCTAGTTTGGCTTAACTCCATTTCTTAATTCCTTATAAATAAAACATTCCATTTTCTATGTTTAGAAAATATATCCGATTCTATATTTGGAAAACGTTTCCAAAACTCATTTATATGGATTTCAAACTAACATTGTATAAAACATCGTTACGACCGCTCCATCCATAAATCGCTTATTACTTAACTGTATTTCTAACTAACTCTCGCCCTCGAACCTCAACTATTTCTTAGTTAAATAAGGAAGTCAATCAAGTTGCGGTATAATTACCTCTTAGACCTTAACTGAACAATGTTCTTAACCTTGCAATAGACAAAGCTCACCACTCCAATTTCTACAATCATTTGCTTACGCAAATTCTCGGATTCAGATTATGAATCCACTTCATTTATGAAAACATTTATTATAACGCTAATGTTATAAACCCTACTTTTGAAATATCTAACTTAGAAATCTAACTTAAATTCTTATTTTGAATAAATAAGCCAACAACTAATTTATTTATAAATAAACAAATCTTGATTAAAAACCGGAAAGTAAATAATACTTTCCCAAATTCGATATAATCAAATTCGACGTATAACTCTCTTTCGAGTAATCTCTGTTCGATTAACTCCTTCGAATAACTAATATTCGATTATCTCACTTCGAATAACTTATATTCGATTATCTCACTTCGAATAACTTATATTCAATTATCTCACTTCGAATAACTAATATTCGATTAACTCCTTACTTCGAATAAACTATATTCGATAATTTCTTTCGAATAAACTATATTCGGTTATTTCTTTCGAATAAACTATATTCGATAATTCCTTTCGAATGAAATATATTCGAAAATTCCTTCAACCCTATTCGAATAACTAATATTCGACAAACTCGATTAACTCTATTTGAATAACTCTAGTTCGATTTAACTCTAATCGATTAACTCTAATTGATTAACTCTAACTGGTTAACTCTAACTGATTCTCTAACTGGCTAACTCTAACTGATTAACTCTAACTAGTAAACTCTAACTGATTAACTCTAATTGGTTAACTCTAACTGATTAACTCTAACTGTAATCGATTAACTCTAACTCTAATCGATTAACTATAATTCGATTAAACCCTCTAACTCATTTTGAATAACACATCTTGATTAACTCTACGTCCATATTCAGTTTCAAATATCGATGTTGAAATCGATTCTTATTTTTCTTTATAAGTCCTGACTTATATACTCTATTTATCCAATGATAAATATTTTATTTAATTTATAAAATTTTATTCATAAATTAGTCTTCTCAATCTATCGGTTATAACCGATTCTTTTTAAATCCTTTGCATTAAATCCATATCATGTTATACCCGTGTGCGAAGCACGGGTCTAAACCTTTCAAATGTAAAATTCTCTTTTTATACAATTCTATTTTTTTATATAATATTTCCTTTTCTATTTGTTTCACAAATATTTCCTTTTATATCCTATTTATTTTCCCAATAAATATTCCTTATAATATCTTATTTGTTTCATATAAATATTCCCTTTATTAGTTCTATTTATTTTACAAATAAATATCCCTTTTATAAAATTCTATTATTTTATAAATATCTTCTTTTATAAAATATTCTGTTTTTTTAAATAATTCCTTTTATAAAATCTTTTGATTTTATAAATATTTCGTTTTATAAAATCCTTTGATTTTATAAATATCTTATTTTCAATATCACTTTGAAAATTCTCTTTCCACATTCCAGTATTTCTTGTGATATTTAACATACCAAATAACAATAACCCGTATCATCCAAACACACATAATCGACAACAGATTATATATCACATCATATATTTCAATATATGAAACAAAACAGTATTTTAATATTGAGGAATCCAGTTGGATCCCTCCAACCTGTTTCCCTGCATCCACAGATGTTACACAATATAATTCACATCAATTTCAGTTCAATATGAAATATTCTGGTAACAGAATCAATATATACATCTAACGATATATATATATATATATTTATATATATAATTTCAACCAACTGACTAACAGTTCATCCAAGCAGTTAACACACAACAATCAACCAATATTTATCAATTCTAAGAATACGTTATATAAAAATATAAACTGTTCAGGGTTAGTGAGATTTACTCACATTGGACGATCATCGTTAATAACGATAACCACCGCTTGATTTAGACGGACAATTTATTTTACTATAAATTATAATGAGCTCTGATCCACTCCCATTCAGTTCCACGGGGAAGTCCTCGCCCATACGATCCCAACGTATCTTGTTTTGTCCATTTCTGATAACGTATGCAATAGTTATGATTTTTTTTCCAAGCTAACATGTTAAAAATAATAATAGATTTCTACTAATTAGCTAATTGGGCTTTACCCATTTAATTCCGGCCCACTTCACCATTTAAAGCCCACGTCCGCCCATTGCCCTTTTCTGGTTTCTTCCCCGAACCTAAAATGCATGCTTTATTAATTCATACATGGCCATTACGGAACCTTCACGCATGCCTACCTCCTTCTCCATTCATCGAAATTCAAAACTGCCATAACCGTTAAACTCCTCATCCCACCCTCTACATCTTCACATCAAATTCACCCACCGCGGTTTCCAGGTACCTGCCTCGACTTCAGGTCCTCAAATATGTTGAACACCATGACATCGCCACTTTTTCTCGTGGAAACCCCCAACAATTTGCAGCTAGGTGTAAAACAACTTCACAAACCTAAAAATAACCTCAAAACCCAACATCGATCCTCCAAGAACCCCCAAATCGAAGAACCCTAGCTCACGCTGTTGTACACAACAGTGGAAAGGATGATGTCAAGTCCCTCAATAACTACCTCATCTTGAAGAACACACTTCGATTTACTCAAAGAATCACACAAAATTGATTTTAGTTGAGTATATGATTTTTAAGAATTATTTGAAGATGGAACTTCTCAGGTTTTAGTTTTCCAGAAGTGGCGGCTCGATGTTTTGACTATGGAGAATTTTTAGTTAGGTTTAGAAATATCCTAGGGCTATTTATAGGAAATTTAGATATTTTTCTTTTGATTATTTTATTTCTTTTTAATCAATTGTTGTATGTATATGTCCTTTAAAAATTTCAATAATTACATACAATATCCAAAAATCATGAAAATGGGCATGCACCTTCTATTCGACAATACGGATCCAACGAAACTAGTTTCGTCGAATTTCGACTCTGTTTGTTCACACAGCGTATTTTTAGTCTTCAAAATACTAACTGTTTTTCACATTAAAATCCTGTATGGCCACACATTGACATCAAAAATACGGAAATTAAAATCTAACAATAATTTAATATTTCGGATCCAACAAAATTAGTTTTGTCGAAAACGGAGGTCGTTTGCAAAACTGGCTATTTTTAAAGCTCTAAATAACCCATTTAAATATATAAATATATTTAAAAACAATTAAATTAAATATTTAAAAATAAATATTATCGTATATATTCACACTAGAATACCATACAGCTCGAATTGGATTTATAACTCGATATTTCAAAATTCCCAGTTATATCGATATTCGATTTATATATAAAATCCTTTTATAATATAAATATATATATTTATAAATTTCAAAGGAATTCCATAGCGACTTTTCAAAAATTTGATTTAGACAAAAATCAAAATCTACACAATGAAATCCCGATTTTTCTCTTTCATTAGAAAAATATACTTCACCAGCTCCGAACGTTTCTTGTTTCACAGAAATCCGATTTAAAACGGATTCTGGTACAGCGTAGACATAGGTAGCTGTAAATTTCCGTATGAGAGTAGCCTGTGCATGAGTGTTCTTGTCACTAATATAGGACTGTCGGGCTTTGCGGATGAAGTTAGATCGATAGATTAGCATGTGCTTTCACCAACGTACGGCGTGAGCGACAGAAAAATAGGTTGACTTGTTGGAGACATAGGCTCTGCCCGAGTTTTCATTTCAGTATTCTTGTGTTTTCATTTCGGCGTTGATGGTGATAGATGTTGAAAGGATACTACACTGCGGCGCCTTCAATATTGCATGTGCGCGGATTGTTTAGGATAGATAACCCTATGTGTAGCGTGTGAAGATTGTTTGAGCTGCATGAGTTGTTCCCTCATTGAATATTAAATGTCAAATGTGTAATGAAGAGACATGCAGGTGGTCTCACGTTTTGAGTTAGTTTGATTTTTGATAGATTATACTTTTATATTTCATATCCTTATTTGTTTTATGGTTTCAATTTTAGTGTGTGCGTTACCTAAGATTTCGTTCATATCCGGGCTGCCACGGACAGAAATGAGAACATGGTCGTGTCGAGCGAGGTGCCACGATCCCAAAAATATAATAATATCGGTAGGTTAACTTATATTGTGAAACCCCGAAATACTGATACAGGGTGCACAATACTTCTAATAAAAAACTGCATATTTAATTTATTAAAAATTACAGTAAAATTCTAAAAATTAAATTATAATTACGTCTTAAAAGAATCTTGTCCAGATTCGAATCCATTATCAATTATATCAAATAAACTGTTACGGTCGATGAACGATTCTATAGCGACTATTGGAAATTTTAATCTAGGCATATCTTACCATCTACATGATGAAATCACGATTTTTCTCTTTTATTAGAAAAATATAATCAAATCGGTTCAAACGTTTTCTTGTTTCATAGAATTCTGACTTAAACCGAATTCTGTATCCTCAGTTGAAGTTCAGAACGAAATTTACGAACTACCGCGCCATTTCTAATTCGTTTATAATATAATTATAAATTAAACATTCTGACGTCGTTTTAATAATGAATGTATTTGTATAATTCAATATAAACCATATTTAAGCCACTTTAAATCGCTCGTTCACTTTACACAGCAAATTCAACATTTTCCCAATATCCCGAAAATAAAATATTATTATATTATTAATATAATTTAAATATTCTAATTAAAATGGTAAAATTCCATTATTTAAACTCAAATAAATATTTTAAATAAATAAAATATTTCAAATAAATGGTCAGAAAATACGGGATATTACATTCTCCCCCCCTTAAAATAATTTCTTCCTCGAAATTGCTAAGGTAAGAAAAATGTTGTAAACCCCAGTAACTTTTTAAAATATATTTAAATAACACTTCATTTATTGGTTAGTGTAACTATATGGATTTTCAAAATCAAACTGGTGCCACCAAACCCTTTGCAAATATGGAGCTGAATCATTAGTTTCAACTTATATGCAGTTTTATTTCAACTACATTATACTTCATTTTCTGGGTTTTCAGTTTATTTAATTCTTTATTAATCCATGGATGAAATATATTCAACCAATCTAACAAGCAGACAACAATCAATTAGCAACCAGGGCACAACCACTTAATCAAATCCACTCAATCCACATTCAATACTACTATTTAATTTAATTCAACACATTTGAATATCAACCGATTTATATTCAATTGATTTCTATTTAATTATTATTCATTAAATTTCCAAATTCCAATCAACTTTATTTAATTTCAATATTATTTCTTAATTTATTTTCAATGTCATTATTAATGATTTAATTCGATTTCACTTAACCCAGTTAAGTTTCAATTCAAAATTTTAACCAAATTTTGAATTCCATTCAAATTAGTCAACACACCATATCTAAATAATTCGAGAAAATTATTTCCTTTCAATACAAAAATAAACTTCGGGTAAAGTTATTTCATTTACCCTCTTTACAAAACAATATTGTGTTCCTTTACCAGTTCAGTGCTTTTCAACACTTGAACCGATCCACGAACACAATACAAAACATTCGTATATATAAAATTTACAAGTACGCTCATATATATATATATATATATATACTCAAACTCAATCTAGGGTGTTACTAATCCCATCTCTATCGAGTAACGCCATAGAGCCAAGGTTATTACTAAACCAATAGCTCTGATACCACTGTAACGACCCGGGGTTTTCGGCCCCGAAAATCAACATAAATACATTGCCATATCTTATGTCGATCCTCCAAAATGCCGAGAACACTGGGAAGTTTATGGAAAGAAGTTAGAGGGTGAGATAAGAGAGAAAGAAATATAAGAATAGAAGAAGAAGAAGAAGAACCAACACAACACAGAGTCTCACATCGCAGCTGAATAAAATATAATATAGAAATGAATCTTTATTGAGAGCTTTTGAAAACACTTACAGTATCAGAGTACATCAACTCATCTGGATAGTTATAATAATCTGCCCTTACATACAACACAGCGTAATACGCTAAATATGTCTGGAATCTCCAGCACACCTTTCGTAGTGTTCAATAACCTGAACCTGCAAACCCGAGCTAACCCGAGCATTACAAATACCGGGTCAGTCTGGTGAACCAGAGTGAGACAAACACACTAAGTTTAAGGGTAACCATTCAACTTGACATTACAGTTCAAAATCTTTTCAAAAGAAAAGGATGATCGTAAGACCGAATCCACACATAAACACGGACGGTTTTTTGCTTATGGTACCCCAAACAGTTTTGAAACCCATATCTTTTCTGATATTGTAATAATGTCTAAATACAAGTAAATAACAATCTATTGGAACGCTTGCATCTCACGCTCCACATATATAGATACAAACAAAACCGCAAGCGCTTATTGGAGATTGGATTCCAACCATGACAAGGTATCGGGCCACCTGCCGATCGTGTATCTCTAGAGACGAATACACTGGGTTCATCAAGAACGTCTTGCAACCTAGCCCGCACATGACCGACCACTCATTTCGCTTGAGTGTATCAAATGTATATCACCAACGGTTGGGAGCTACCCACCGTCTTCCCGAAAAGGGACAGCATCGAAATAGATTAAAGAAGCAAATAAGATTTCCTCTAGATAGGTGATTATACACCCTAATGGGAGCGACCCACATGGCCATGCTGCCTGCCCAATTTATGTCATTTCCCGGCTGATGAGGCTTGAGGCCTAAACTATCTTCTTCTGATAGCACACCACCATTCACTTTGAATGCCACATCGTCAGATCCGCCGGATATCACTAATTGACATTCCACAAAAATACCTGGTCGGGAGCGACCCAACTATGATACGTTTGAAGAAATCAACGTACGTGACCCCTTTGGAAATACCCTGTCATACATTCGTCCATACAAGTCATCTTGGAACAGGATGAACCGAAGGCACCCTCCTACTGCATCCCAGGAATCACCCTACAGATCAGTAGCGAGAAGTCCTTGCAATCCGTAGATTCCAATCACGACATAATCACTGTCGAAATATCTCCGGCCGCTAAACCAGAGAAATCCAAATCAGTAGTTCTTCCGCTTATGAAGATCAACGGTCTTCAATTTTTCCATCTTTAATAATCTTCTTTCACGTATTCGCTGGTCGGAATGGTTTTCGAATATATATTCGATCCCGAACTTTCCATGCCAACGATCGTATGGTCAGGTTTGATAGTCGGTGATTTAACTATCAAATAAATAATTGTGTGAATAACATGAGCTTACCAGTTCTGTACCAGCACTACATGGCCTCTTTAATTACAACGATTAACGATAGTTAATCTTAAATCTTTAAACATTTCACCATTTCAAATATAACATATTTGACGTAAGATCATATTCTCAAACTAATCCACTTTCATATTTAAGAAAATATCATATGAAGTTTCTTATTCTGTCATCGCTAAAAACCATTTACTATTTCATTCCTCATTATCCATATTGGAAAACGACACCTCTTATTTCAAGTGAAACAACGTTATGAGATCTCCTTTATTTTATCACTTGAGTAATATAACCAACTATTATTCCTTTAGTATGAACCATTCCCAAAAGCTTAACTTTTCGATTTCCATTTATCTCGAAAATACCATTTTAATCTTCCCATAATCTCTTTTACTTCCTTTACTTCGGAAATCCAATTATACACATGTATATATAATAAGTCTCAAATCCTTTTCTTTTCAGTTACTTGGAGCTTCTCATTTTATATTCTTGATTCTTTTACCTATATTTCGTTATTATTTTTACCTTCTCATTACGAACTAATATCACTCTCAGATAATCCCGAAGTCTTTCAAGTTGGGGTATTTAATTACCTCTCAGACCTTGATCAACAACGTTCCTACCTTTAGGTAGACATCAGTTGTAATTCAAAAACCGACATTTCTTCAAACACCAAATACATCTCAACCAACCATTTTAGTTAATAAGCTTTATAAAAATCTTTCCTCGAGTATACCTATTTTTCTTAATTCATTTAAGAAAAATACCAACTTTTCTTTTCTTCTTTACATGTTTCATTTTCCTCTTGGATTTTATGTTAAAAATCCTATCACTCACTCCATTACCAAATTTACTTTTAATCCTCTTGCTTGAAATCGTATTTCGACCAATTTTACTTAATACTTCCATTAAGTAATGCTTTACAACCCATCTTCTTTTTATACGCTTTGTTTACAAATCATGGTTTAATATAACCCTTTCATTTCCAATTTCCTTTTTACTTGATTTAAACTCTCACATTTTTCTTAGGATTCCCTTTTTATTTATCTCTCAAAAACGATTATTCAAATTTATAAATTTCTTCTCATTCACTTAAGTATCAGAAATTTCTTTTATATAATCATTTAAAAACCAATTATAAACTCAATTAATAAATAATAAATGTTTATTTTCTTTTTCCAAACTTTAATTCAAATACTAGATTTAAAAATCTATTTTCAGTTATAAAAATAAAAAATTTAGCTTTGTCTCGTCAATTTACCTGACGGTAGATCGATATTTATAAAATGGTTAATTCATAGGCCGTGTACTGCCAATCGCTCAACCAATAATACCCAATGGTTTAAACCAAACCAACGGTGAATTTCAAGTCAATATTCAACCATCTAATCAAAACAATTCAATAATGGTCTCATAACAGTCTATAACGACAATTCAATATCAGCCACAACAATCAGTCAAAACAATTCATTTATTAAAACACGTTTATTTTATAAACGTGACCAATAAGGTAACTTACCTTAATTGGGACCAATCGTTAAAAATAACGATTTGATTTCGTAGAAATTAAACGACGTTTAATTTCATTAGTTCGAACGATATGTGAATATATCATCAACAACAAGTCAATCATTAGCAACCATAGCACACAAAAATAAAAACCCAACTTATAAAATATAAGTGGGAAGTAACTGAGTGAGTTTAACTCACCTTGATTTCCCATTTGTCGTCTGAACGGATTATTTTAATTAAATTAAACAAGTGTTTAATTTAATTAAAATTTTCAATTGTGTCCCACTCTGTCCAAACCAACTCCATAACGTGGTGCTTATTCCATGTTTCCGGTCTTGTTGTATTCTGATAGCAAATGAACACATTATACACATTCATGGTTTGAATATAATTAACTTTAATTATTAACTAATTATTTAAATTTGTTTGGCCACTTTATTTTGCAGGCTTATCTAATTCGGCACATTTCAATAATAGGGTTGGGTACGTTAATATGGATTTGGCACATATCAAATTTACATCTTCACCTGGCATGTATCAAATATGTTATTAGTTATTAACGTACCACGGTCACGTTGATTAAGAAATGTATAAAATGCCACAATTAAAATTGGGCTCAATTTAAACGACTAGACAAATGAATCCGATTAGGCCCATGAATGCTTAATTAGGCAACTGGACTATGATTAGGTATATTTTATAGGAGTAGAAAACTAATCAGGCACGTTATATTCATTTGATTAGGCGTCGTCTAAATTTCCTTTGGCAAGTAGTATATATTGGTCACGCTGAAATATATATAGACCTGCATCTTTCTTCGAAAACCGAATTTGATGCTAACGGGCCCATAATAAAATAGGTAAAAGTAATATTCTTAAATAACTTTAAATATATATATTAGATCTAAACAGCATTAGGCTTATATACGGAGCATTACCAGGTGTATTAAAAGTCACTGTACATCTTCTTCTTGGTTTTGAAACGACCACTTCATCCTTTCCTTCTCACACAACTACACTCTCCCCTAGACACCGCCACACACTCCTCCTCCCTCCACTTCGCAACTACCGCTCCACCCATCTCCAACACCACTACATCTTCTTGCCTTTCTCGTTTTGTTTTTCCCTTCTTTCCCAAATTTCCTTTTGCTTCCTGTACATTTTCTTCCACGCTAAAAATGATTTCCCCCATACAACTTCTCCTCTCCACATCACCTGAACCCGACCGTCCACCTGAGCTTTGCGACAACCCCCTCTCCAGCCCGTGTCTTCTTCCTAAAAATGCCACACGTCATCTCCTGTATTCGAACACGATGGCCATTTTAAACTCCTCCACCTCGACCACTGAATCCCGCGCCAGCTCTTCAGTTGGATCTGAAACTCAACAGTACCACCTACTCCATTACTTGAGAGCCAAACTGGCACCCTTCCCCTTCATGTTGACAACATGTTGAAATCTGAGTTTTTGAGTGGGTGATGTAGTGACCCGAAAATCCGGTCCAATTTGAGCTGACTAAATAACACAAGTCCAACCCCAAATTGCACTTGAAATTCAAGAAACTAATAGAAAGAAGATAGAGGGTGAGGATAGATAAGGTAGAACTAGTAGAATAGAAGAAGAAGAAGAGCATCATCATCAGAGTAAACACGAATCTCACAGCGGAACGAATAAAATATAACATAACTTTTGAAATACAAACAGTTATATATACAATAACACTTATCAGAGTACAGCACTTACAACAACAGCGGAAATAATAATAGCTATAGAATCCTGAAGCCTCCTGCTCCAAGCTTTCCAAGTGTATCTGAAAAATCCCGACTACTTGACTGCCCATACAAATTTAGGCACCCAAGAGTTTAGGGAAACAAACAAATAAACTTCGGGTCAGTCATGGGACTGGGTGAATAAAACTCCAAACACTTGGTAAAATATCGGATATATCATAAGACCACGCCGTGAAAACGGAACGGGTTTTCCCTTATGAAAATCCAACAACTTGTAAAGCAATATCATTCTGATATTATAATAATGTCTAAGTACAAATAGATATCAATTTAGTAGAAACGCTTTCATCTCACGTTCTACTATATAGTATACAATCAAAACCGCAAGCACGTATAGGGTAATGGATTTCCAACTATGACAAGGTATGGAACCACCTTCCGATCAGTGTACTCTAGGAACGATACACTGGAGTTCAACAAGAACATCTTGCAACTCAGCCACACATGACCGACCACTCATTTTGCTTGAGTGTATCGAATGTATATCACCAACGGTTGGGATCAGCAACTGTTTCCCGTATATATATATGAGACAGCATTGATAGATTAAAGAAGCAAATGAATATTCTCTAGATAGGTGATTATACACCCTACTTCGGTGCGACCGACTTAGCCATGCTGCCTGCCCGATTTCTGTCATTTACCGGTTGATGAGGCTAGAAGCTACGCTTTATCATCACATCAGATTCACTTCGAATGTCACATTGTCAGATCCATCTTAATCACTAATTTGACATCTAAACCATACATTACGTGTCAGCTAAAAGAAGTTTCCTTCTCCGCTTCCACTCTTGGTACGGTTGAAGAAATCAATGTACGTGACCTTTCTGGAAATACTCTGTCAGACATTCATCCATACAAGTCATGCAGGAACAGGATGAACCGAAGGTACTATTCAGTATATCCATCTTAGGCACTGTTATCTAAGACTTATACAATAGCCCTTGCACTTTACTCCGTCTTCAATTATCTTTGGCATATATGATTCGCAACGCTTATGCCAATACAGAGTGGTTCTATGGATAATAATCCAACCGGTCTCTCCATATTAACAACGTAAAATGGTCAAAACATCAATAGTCTGTGATTTAACTATCAAAGAAAAACTCGTGTGCAAACAACGATATTATTTCTAGATGGAAATTATATCAATCAATCATCATTCAACATTTATCTCTTTAGTTCATTAATTCACTTTTCTCCTGTTTCCCTATATTCTAAATCTCTTATTTTCTAATTTTTAGAAAATATACTTTATTAACAATGGAAAACATTTCCATTTCCTGTTTTCTATATTAGAAAACATTTCTGATTTCTTATTTGGAAAACATTTCCAAAGTTCCTTCATTGGATTTAAACAGATGTTTTAAATAAACATCGCTATGCCAACTCAAACTATTTACTGAATTCACTTAACCATCATTCACTATCAAACCTTACCATTCCTTAGTTAAGAAGGAAGTCAATCAAGTTGGGGTATAATTACCTCTCAGACCTTAACTGAACAACGTTATAACTTCGAAATAGTAACAGTTTATCTTTTAAACCTTTAACAACTTCTTTACGTAACTCTTGGATTCAAATTACAAATCCACTTCTTTATTGAAAACATTGATTTTAACGATAACGTTATAATCCCTACTTTCGCAATATCTAACTTTAATTATAACCTTTATTCTTTAATTCGAATAATTAAACCTAACCCTAATTTATTAGTGTATACTCTTGATTTAAAAGCCAGAAAGTAAATATTACTTTCCCGAATTCGATATAATTGAATTCGACGTATAATTCTCTTTCGAGTAATCTCTATTTGATTAACTCTTCTTCGAATAACCTATATTTGATTATCTCTCTTCGAATAACTTATATTCGAAATCTCTCTCTTTCGAATAAGCTATATTCGATCTCTTTCTTTCGAATACGATATATTCGATAATCTCCTTTCGATTAAACTAATCGATAGCTCCTTTCGATTAAGCTATAATCGATAACTCATTTCGATTAAACTATAATCGATAACTCCTTTTGATTAAACTATAATCGATAACTCCTTTCCTTTAACTCTATTCGAATAAACTATATTCGACTAACTCTATTTAACTCCGTTTAACTCTATTCAACTCCATTCGAATAACTAATATTCGATAACTCTATTTACTCCATTTAACTCTATTCGAATAACTAATATTCGATAACTCTATTTACTCCATTCGCTTGACTCTAGATCGCAGCGATCACAATGGTTACGCCTGATTCCCTCAGGAAACATCCGACCGCCGTAGGCTATTTACAGCCCGGCGAATTTCGCTAGCAGTCGTGCTAAATGGCATCTCATTTGGATTAACTCTAATTGTTCAGTTCTAACTGTTTAACTCTAACTGATTAACTCTACTGTTTAACTCTAACGGGTTGACTCTACTGTTTAACTCTAAGTGGTTAACTCTACTGTTTAACTCTAAGTGGTTAACTCTACTGTTTAAATCTAAGTGGTTAACTCTACTGTTTAACTCTACTGTTTAACTCTAACTGGTTAACTCTACTGTTTAACTCTAAGTGGTTAACTCTATTTGGTTAACTTTATTTGGTTAACTCTATTTGACTAACTCGACTCGCCTAACCCCTTTCGAATAACATATTCGATTAACTCACTTTCGAATACCACATTCGATAAACTAACTTCGAATACCACATTCGATTAACTCCTTCGAATAACATATTCGATAAACTAACTTCGAATACCATATTCGATTAACTAACTTCGAATACCACATTCGATTAACTAACTTCGAATACCATATTCGATAAACTAACTTCGAATACCATATTCGATTAACTAATTTCGAATACCATATTCGATTAACTAACTTTGAATACCATATTCGATTAACTAACTTTCGAATACCATATTCGATTAACTAACTTCGAATACCATATTCGATTAACTAACTTTCGAATACCATATTCGATTAACTAACTTCGAATACCATATTCGATTAACTAACTTTCGAATACCATATTCGATTACTAATTTTGAATACCAAATTCGATTAACTAACTTCGAATACCATATTCGATTTCTCCTTTTTGATAACGTTTATCCATTTTAAAATATTCCATTTTAGCAATGTTTATTCATTTATAAAGATTTACTTTTTCGTAACGGTTCTTCACTTTATAAATGTTCTTTTAATAACGTTTTCCTACTTATAAGGATTTCCTTTTAATAACGTTTTCCTTTTTATAACGGTTTTCCTTTTTATAACATCTTATACCGTTATAAACAAATTTCTTTTTTATAACTCTATTTATTTTCTAAATATTCCCTTTTCAATTTTATTCTTCAAAATATTCTAACTCCTTAAATTTCCGGAAAAATTCGCCATAACGTCCTTTGTATCGGGAGCATCGGGAAAATCCCCAAACCCGCCACACTGGCCTTTCCATTCAAAATGAAAATGTTTTGAAATTATTTCCCTTTCTAAATATCTCCTATTTATAAATATTCTAATTTATAATTATTCCCTATTTATAAATATTCAAATTTATAAATATCTCTTATTTATAAATATTCCATTTATAAATATTCCTTATCAACATTTTGGTATGTTATGGTATTCAACATATCAAATCACGATGGCCGATATCGTCCAAACACACACAATCGATAACAGAATATATACCACATCATATATTACAATATATGAACAGAACAGTATTATAAATATTGAGGAACCCAGTTGGGTCCCTCCAACCTGTTTCCCTGCATCACAAATGTTACACAATAAAATCAACATCACTTTCAGTTCAGTACGGATTATTCTGATAACAGCATCAATATATAATATTTAATGGTTTATATATATATATATATATATATATAACTTCCACTAACTGACTAGCAGTTCAATCAATCAACCAACACACAACAATCAACAGATGATTAACAGTTCTAAGAATACATTATAAAAATATAACTGTTCAGAGTTGGTGAGTTTTACTCACATTGGAAGTTCATCGTTAAAGAACGATAAACTGTTGTTTGATTCAGACGGACAATTTATTTTGCAATAAACTGTAATGAGCTCGGATTCACTTCTAGTCAGTCCCGTTGGGTAGTGTCCGTCCATACGATCCCAACGCAACTTACGGTTCGTCAATCTGACATCGTATGATCAAGTTATACAATTTATAAGTTCAATACATTTTTAATTTAAATAAACTTAAACATTTATATAATAATGGGCCTCACCCCCTTAAAATACTTGGCCCACTTACCAAACATATCAGACCCGAACTTAGCATCTTCCCCAAAACTGATTTCCATGACCTGCTCCAATAACAACCATTTTCGATCCCTTTCCTCCACCCTCAACTCGTCCATTACTTCACGGTATACAAATCCGACACCACCATTCCTCTCTCCGTCGAGTCCTCCTCCTCGTGAGCCCTATACGCTCGAGCTCGAAATAGGTATTGTGTCATCGCTGCTCAACAGTCGAGCTCAACTACAGGTACCGACCTAAAAGCGTACGGATTCTCAAACAAACGCACTGCGAGATGCTGTTTGGTCCTCTGAGTTCGAATATGAGCTTGAATTCGTATATAAATGCCTAAATCAAAATCGAATAACAACCCTAATCTACTGCTACAAAACACCATCGCAATATCATGCGTCGAACTCGATCCAACCAGTATAGAGATGAAGAGAAACTCGAAGGGAATTCACTCATATACTTGTTTCAATTTATAGGAATTGTTTTGAATTTCTATTGATTTTTCTTTTCTCATTTGTTTCACTGTGAAAGTTGTTTGTGGCAGCTGTTGTTTCTCAGCAAGAAATGAGCGAGTGAATTAGGTTAAGGAGGGTAGGGATTGTATTTATAAGGGGATAAATATCTGGATATTTTGTAAAAGGAATATTCCCGGTATATTCTCCATCGTTAATCCATGTTTAAAAATCCCTGCCATCGCACACGATACCCAAAAATCACGAAACTGGACATGCAGCTACAGTTCGACATTACGGTCCCAACGAAACTGGTTTCGTCGAATTCCGACTCCGTCTGCTCACACAGTGTATTTTTAACTGTCAAAATACTGACTGTTTTTCACTCTAAAAATCCGTACGGCCACACAGTGACTCTAAAAATCACGAAACTTGGAATCTAACAACTATTTGACATTACGGATCCAACAAAATTAGTTTCGTCGAATTCCGACTTCGTTTGCAAAAGTGGCTATTTTTAAAGCTCTAAATAGCCCTTTTAAATATATAAATATATTTAAATAAATTAAATTAAATATTAATAATTTAATATTATCGTATATATCCACATAGAATATACCACGGCTCCAATATATTCATATATGGATTTATAGCTCGATATTCCAAATCCATATTATATCGATATTCAATTTATATTGAAATTCCCTTTATAAATCATTATAAATTATAAAGGAATTCCATAGCGACTTTTTTGAAATTTGATTTGGACGTACATCAAAATCTACACGACGAAATCTCGATTTTTCTCTTCCATTACAAAACTATTATCAGATCGGTCCTGACAGTTCTTGTTTCACAGAAATCCGACTTAAAACGGACCCTGTACATTCAGTTGAAGTTCAAATCGCCAAATAGCGAACT
Source organism: Allium sativum (assembly GCA_030737875.1). Taxonomy (NCBI): domain Eukaryota; kingdom Viridiplantae; phylum Streptophyta; class Magnoliopsida; order Asparagales; family Amaryllidaceae; genus Allium; species Allium sativum. The sequence goes on along the minus strand of CM060921.1, from coordinate 527,678,239 downwards.
GCCGCGCCATTTCGAGCTCATTTATAATTATATTATAATTTATACGCTCTAACTTTGTTAATGAAATATATTCGTCATTCTAATTCAATTCCAAACTGAATTATACCTTATATATAATCCAATTCACAATGTATTGTGAATTCAGCTATCTTTGACTATTTCGACATTATAATATATTATTATATTATAATTATTAGTTAAATATTCAATATTATTTAATTAAACGATCATTAACTTCTCTAAATCACCAATTATATAATTAAATAAATTAATTATATATCTCTAAAAATGCGGGTCATTACATTCTTTCCCCCTTAAAATAATTTCGTCCTCGAAATTGCTAAGGTAGAGGACGGCCCTATCTACTGGGTAAAAATTTATCTGTTTACCTCTTATCTCCGGTTTCAACTGAACCAATTAATATCGACTTAAATATTAATTTATTCCGATTAACTAAATTTTCAAAAATTCTGAAAATTTTCTAACACCTTAACTTTTCGAAAAATTTCGCCATAACTTCCTTGGTACAGCCCTGTCGGTAAAACCACAACTCGCCTCTCTAGGCCTTCTCCACCCAAAAGAAAATCAAACAGCCAAGCGGCTTGCCAATTCGGCTCATAAATCTCATATCCATATATAATATAAACCGGTACCTTTTTGTTGGGCATATCAACTCTATCACTTCCATATGCTATCAACTCAGCATATAACAATGTTTATCTTAATCAAATTCCAATCAGTTCATATCCTCAAATCCAAATCGAATTTCATTCGAACTCCAGTATCAAATTCCAAATTATTAACTCATCAACCCAATTCCATAACAGATTATTCTCTAATCTAATTCAATTTTTATTTAACTTAATTCAAGTTAAATTTCAATTTATTCTTACCATCTCATTTTATTTAACTTCATTAATTAAATTTTAATTCTAGAACTTAAATTCCTGGGTTTCTTTCAAATCAATTTGAAATCATAACAACAATTCAAAACCTTTGAATTTCTGAACACTTGTTTTTCTTAAAACAATTCAAAAACAAAACTTCGGTAGTAATCCGTCACTTAGAACTCGAAAATGAACACTGATGATGTCGCGATTCATCATCAGAATCTATTTTCCAGCTATCGAAGTGAGTTCAATACTATATCCCTTTCAGTTTGAAAAACGTTTTCAAAATCTCTTAGGAACTTAAAATTTCCTTATTTTAAATTCAAATTCTGATTTAAATTCAGATTCCATTTTATCTTATTTCATATATTTTCCTTATATGAATTCTGATCAGTTATTTATAACCATTTCACCTTTTTATAATCTTACTCGATTATAATAACAACCAACACAACCAATATACTATATCAAAACATACTATGTCGGTTCATCGTATTCAAGTGTTTATAGAACTCCTACCGATACAGTGGATCAAACTGATCGACCAGAATTCATAAGCCACTCAACCAATGAGTCTCCACAATATAAATCACTTTATATTAACTAACAAATACGCACTCGTATATATACACTCAAATTCAGTCTAGGATATTACTAATCCCATCTCTACTGAATTTCGCCACAGAGCCAAGGTAATAACTAAACCTTGCTCTGATACCAACTGTAGTGACCCGAAAATCCGGTCCAATTTGAGCTGACTAAATAACACAAGTCCAACCCCAAATTGCACTTGAAATTCAAGAAACTAATAGAAAGAAGATAGAGGGTGAGGATAGAGAAGGTAGAACTAGTAGAATAGAAGAAGAAGAAGAACATCATCATCAGAGTAAACACGAATCTCACAGCGGAACGAATAAAATATAACATAACTTTTGAAATACAAACAGTTATATATACAATAGCACTTATCAGAGTATAGCACTTACAACAACAGCGGAAATAATAATAGCTATAGAATCCTGAAGCCTCCTGCTCCATGCATTCCAAGTGTATATGAAAAATCCCGACTACTTGACTGCCCATACAAATTTAGGCACCCAAGAGTTTAGGGAAACAAACAAATAAACTCCGGGTCAGTCATGGGACTGGTGTGAATAAAACTCCAAACACTTGGTAAAATATCGGATATATCATAAGACCACGCCGTGAAAATGGAACGGGTTTTCCCTTATGAAAATCCAACAACTTGTAAAGCAATATCATTCTGATATTACAATAATGTCTAAGTACAAATAGATATCAATTTAGTAGAAACGCTTTCATCTCACGTTCTACTATATAGTATACAATCAAAACCGCAAGCACGTATTGGGTAATGGATTTCCAACTATGACAAGGTATGGAACCACCTTCCGATCAGTGTACTCTAGGAACAATACATTGGAGTTCAACAAGAACATCTTGCAACTCAGCCACACATGATCGACCACTCATTTTGCTTGAGTGTATCGAATGTATATCACCAACGGTTGGCATCAGCAACCATTTCTGTATATATATATGAGACAGCATTGATAGATTAAAGAAGCAAATGAATATTCTCTAGATAGGTGATTATACACCCTACTTCGGTGCGACCGACTTAGCCATGCTGCCTGCCCGATTTCTGTCATTTACCGGTTGATGAGGCTAGAAGCTACGCTTTATCATCACATCAGATTCACTTCGAATGTCACATTGTCAGATCCATCTTAATCACTAATTTGACATCTACAACCATACATTACGTGTCAGCTAAAAGAAGTTTCCTTCTCCGCTTCCACTCTTGGTACGGTTGAAGAAATCAATGTACGTGACCTTTCTGGAAATACTCTGTCAGACATTCATCCATACAAGTCATGCAGGAACGGGATGAACCGAAGGTACTATTCAGTATATCCATCTTAGGCACTGTTATCTAAGACTTATACAATATCCCTTGCACTTTACTCCGTCTTCAATTATCTTTGGCATATATGATTCGCAACGCTTATGCCAATACAGAGTGGTTCTTTGGATAATAATCAAACCGGTCTCTCCATATTAACAACGTAAAATGGTCAAAACATTGATAGTCTGTGATTTAACTATCAAAGAAAAACTCATGTGCAAACAACGATATTATTTCCAGATGGAAATTATATCAATCAATCATCATTCAACATTTATCTCTTTAGTTCATTAATTCACTTATCTTCTGTTTCCCTATATTCTAAATCTCTTATTTTCTAATTTTTAGAAAATATACTTTATTAACAATGGAAAACATTTCCATTTCCTGTTTTCTATATTAGAAAACATTTCTGATTTCTTATTTGGAAAACATTTCCAAAGTTCCTTCATTGGATTTAAACAGATGTTTTAAATAAACATCGCTATGCCAACTCAAACTATTTACTGAATTCACTTAACCATCATTCACTATCAAACCTTACCATTCCTTAGTTAAGAAGGAAGTCAATCAAGTTGGGGTATAATTACCTCTCAGACCTTAACTGAACAACGTTATAACTTCGAAATAGTAACAGTTTATCTTTTAAACCTTTAACAACTTCTTTACGTAACTCTCGGATTCAAATTACAAATCCACTTCTTTATTGAAAACATTGATTTTAACGATAACGTTATAATCCCTACTTTCGCAATATCTAACTTTAATTATAACCTTTATTCTTTAATTCGAATAATTAAACCTAACCCTAATTTATTAGTGTATACTCTTGATTTAAAAGCCAGAAAGTAAATATTACTTTCCCGAATTCGATATAATTGAATTCGACGTATAATTCTCTTTCGAGTAATCTCTATTTGATTAACTCTTCTTCGAATAACCTATATTCGATTATCTCTCTTCGAATAACTTATATTCGAAATCTCTCTCTTTCGAATAAGCTATATTCGATCTCTTTCTTTCGAATACGATATATTCGATAATCTCCTTTCGATTAAACTAATCGATAGCTCCTTTCGATTAAGCTATAATCGATAACTCATTTCGATTAAACTATAATCGATAACTCCTTTTGATTAAACTATAACCGATAACTCCTTTCCTTTAACCCTATTCGAATAAACTATATTCGACTAACTCTATTTAACTCCGTTTAACTCTATTCAACTCCATTCGAATAACTAATATTCGATAACTCTATTTACTCCATTTAACTCTATTCGAATAACTAATATTCGATAACTCTATTTACTCCATTCGCTTGACTCTACATCGCAGCGATCACAATGGTTACGCCTGATTCCCTCAGGAAACATTCGACCGCCATAGGCTATTTACAGCCCTGCGAATTTTGCTAGCAGTCGTGCTAAATGGCATCTCATTTGGATTAACTCTAATTGTTCAATTCACCTCTAACTGCTTAACTCTAACTGATTAACTCTACTGTTTAACTCTAACGGGTCAACTCTACTGTTTAACTCTAAGTGGTTAACTCTACAGTTTAACTCTACTGTTTAACTCTAACTGTTTAACTCTACTGTTTAACTATAAGTGGTTAACTCTACTGTTTAACTCTAACTGGTTAACTCTACTGTTTAACTCTAAGTGGTTAACTCTATTTGGTTAACTCTATTTGACTAACTCGATTCGCCTAACCCCTTTCGAATAACATATTCGATTAACTAACTTTCGAATACCACATTCGATAAACTAACTTCGAATACCACATTCGATTAACTCCTTCGAATAAGATATTCGATAAACTAACTTCAAATACCATATTCGATTAACTAACTTCGAATACCACATTCGATTAACTAACTTCGAATACCATATTCGATAAACTAACTTCGAATACCATATTCGATTAACTAATTTCGAATACCATATTAGATTAACTAACTTCGAATACCATATTCGATTAACTAACTTTCGAATACTATATTCGATTAACTAACTTCGAATACCATATTCGATTAACTAACTTTCGAATACCATATTCGATTAACTAACATCGAATACCATATTCGATTAACTAACTTTCGAATACCATATTCGATTACTAATTCCGAATACCAAATTCTGTTAACTAACTTCGAATACCATATTCGATTTCTCCTTTTTGATAACGTTTATCCATTTTAAAATATTCCATTTTAGCAATGTTTATTCATTTATAAAGATTTACTTTTTCGTAACGGTTCTTCACTTTATAAATGTTCTTTTAATAACGTTTTCCCACTTATAAGGATTTCCTTTTAATAACGTTTTCCTTTTTATAACGGTTTTCCTTTTTATGACATCTTATACCGTTATAAACAAATTTCTTTTTTATAACTCTATTTATTTTCTAAATATTCCCTTTTCAATTTTATTCTTCAAAATATTCTAACTCCTTAAATTTCCGAAAAAATTCGCCATAACCTCCTTTGTATCGGGAGCATTGGGAAAATCCCCAAACCCGCCACACTGGCCTTTCCATTCAAAAAGAAAATGTTTTGAAATTATTTCCCTTTCTAAATATCTCCTATTTATAAACATTCCAATTTATAAATATTCCCTATTTATAAATATTCAAATTTATAAATATCTCTTATTTATAAATATTCCATTTATAAATATTCCTTATCAACATTTCGGTATGTTATGGTATTCAACATATCAAATCACGATGGCCGATATCGTCCAAACACACACAATCGATAACAGAATATATACCACATCATATATTACAATATATGAACAGAACATTATTATAAATATTGAGGAACCCAGTTGGGTCCCTCCAACCTGTTTCCCTGCATCACAGATGTTACACAATAAAATCAACATCACTTTTAGTTCAGTACGGATTATTTTGATAACAGCATCAATATATAATATTTAATGGTATATATATATAATTTCCACTAACTGACTAGCAGTTCAATCAATCAACCAACACACAACAATCAACAGATGATTAACAGTTCTAAGAATACATTATAAAAATATAACTGTTCAGAGTTGGTGAGTTTTACTCACATTGGCAGTTCATCGTTAAAGAACGATAAACTGTTGTTTGATTCAGACGGACAATTTATTTTGCAATAAATTGTAATGAGCTCGGATTCACTTCCAATCAGTCCCATTGGGTAGTGTCCGTCCATACGATCCCAACGCAACTTACGGTTCATCAATCTGACATCGTATGATCAAGTTATACAATTTATAAGTTCAATACATTTTTAATTTAAATAAACTTAAACATTTATATAATAATGGGCCTCACCCCCTTAAAATACTCGGCCCACTTACCAAACATACCAGACCCGAACTTAGCATCTTCCCCAAAACTGATTTCCACGACCTGCTCCAATAACAACCATTTTCGATCCCTTTCCTCCACCCTCAACTCGTCCATTACTTCACGGTATACAAATCCGACACCACCATTCCTCTCTCCGTCGAGTCCTCCTCCTCGTGAGCCCTATATGCTCGAGCTCGAAATAGGTATTGCGTCGTCGCTGCTCAACAGTTGAGCTCAACTACAGGTACCGACCTAAAAGCGTACGGATTCTCAAACAAACGCACTGCGAGATGCTGTTTGGTCCTCTGAGTTCGAATACGAGCTTGAATTCGTATATAAATGCCTAAATCAAAACCGAATAACAAACCTAATCTACTGCTGCAAAACACCATCGCAATATCGTGCGTCGAACTCGATCCAACCAGTATAGAGATGAAGAGAAACTCGAAGGGAATTCACTCATATACTTGTTTCAATTTATAGGAATTGTTTTGAATTTCTATTGATTTTTCTTTTCTCATTTGTTTCACTGTGAAAGTTGTTTGTGGCAGCTGTTGTTTCTCAGCAAGAAATGAGCGAGTGAATTAGGTTAAGGAGGATAGGGATTGTATTTATAAGGGGATAAATATCTAGATATGTTGTAAAAGGAATGTTCCCGGTATATTCTCCATCGTTAATCCATGTTTAAAAATCCCTGCCATTGCACACGATACCCAAAAATCACGAAACTGGACATGCAGCTACAGTTCGACATTACGGTCCCAACGAAACTGGTTTCGTCGAATTCCGACCCCGTCTGCTCACACAGTGTATTTTTAACTGTCAAAATACTGACTGTTTTTCACTCTAAAAATCCGTACAGCCACACAGTGACTCTAAAAATCATGAAACTTGGAATCTAACAAATATTTGACATTACGGATCCAACAAAATTAGTTTCGTCGAATTCCGACTTCGTTTGCAAAAGTGGCTATTTTTAAAGCTCTAAATAGCCCTTTTAAATATATAAATATATTTAAATAAATTAAATTAAATATTAATAATTTAATATTATCGTATATATCCACATAGAATACACCACGGCTCCAATATATTCATATATGGATTTATAGCTCGATATTCCAAATCCATATTATATCGATATTCAATTTATATTGAAATTCCTTTTATAAATCGTTATAAATTATAAAGGAATTCCATAGCGACTTTTCTGAAATTTGATTTGGACGTACATCAAAATCTACACGACGAAATCTCGATTTTTCTCTTCCATTACAAAACTATTATCAAATCGGTCCTGACGGTTCTTGTTTCACAGAAATCCGACTTAAAACGGACCCTGTACATTCAGTTGAAGTTCAAATCGCCAAATAGCGAACTACCGCACCATTTCGAGCTCGTTTATAATTATATTATAATTTATACGCTCTAACTTCGTTAATGAAATATATTCGTCATTCTAATTCAATTCCAAACTGAATTATACCTTATATATAATCCAATTCACACTGTATTGTGAATTCAGCTATCTTTGACTATTTCGACATTATAGTATATTATTATATTATAATTATTAGTTAAATATTCAATATTATTTAATTAAACGATCATTAACTTCTCTAAATCACCAATTATATAATTAAATAAATTAATTATATATCTCTAAAAATGCGGGTCATTACAGGTGAAGTCGTGGTGTAGCTCGCGTTTTAACCGAGAATTTGGTATCATTATTGTATTTTTATTTTCATCTTGTTGCTTTGTGTGAAAGAAAGTGAAACGAGGCAAAGTATTTATATAAGGCGGAAGTTTAGCGAGCAAGCAACTTAGTTTGGCATGCATGGAGTTTGTGGTACAGCGTAGACATAGGTAGCTGTAAATTTCCATATGACAGTAGCCTGTGCATGAGTGTTCTTGTCACTAATATAGGACTGTGGGGCTTTGCGGATGAAGTCAGATCGATAGATTAGCATGTGCTTTCACCAACGTACAGCGTGAGCGACAGAAAAATATGTTGACTTGCTGGAGACATAGGCTCTGCCCGAGTTTTCATTTCAGTATCCTTGTGTTTTCATTTTGGCGTTGATGGTGATAGATGATGAAAGGATACTACACTGCGACGCCTTCAATATTGCATGTGCGCGGATTGTTTAGGATAGACAACCCTATGTGTAGCGTGTGAAGATAGTTTGAGCTGCATGAGTTGTTCCCTCATTGAATATTAAATGTCAAATGTGAAATGAAGAACATGTAGGTGGTCTCACGTTTTGAGTTAGTTTGATTTTTGATAGATTATACTTTTATATTTCATATCCTTATTTGTTTTATGGTTTCAATTTTAGTGTGTGTGTTACCTAAGATTTCATTCATATCCGGGCTGCCACGGACAGAAATGAGAACATGGTCGTGTCGAGCGAGGTGCCACGATCCCAAAAATATAATAATATCGGTAGGTTAACTTATATTGTGAAACCCCGAAATACTGATACAGGGTGCACAATACTTCCAATAAAAAACTGCATATTTAATTTATTAAAAATTACAGTAAAATTCTAAAGATTAAATTATAACTACGTCTCAAAAGAATCTTGTCCAGATTCGAATCCAGTATGCAGTTATATCAAATAAACTGTTACGGTCGATGAACGATTCTATAGCGACTATTGGAAATTTTAATCTAGGCATATCTTACCATCTACACGATGAAATCACGATTTTTCTCTTTTATTAGAAAAATATAATCAAATCGGTTCAAACGTTTTCTTGTTTCACAGAATTCTGACTTAAACCGAATTCTGTATCCTCAGTTAAAGTTCAGAACTAAATTTACAAACTACCGCGCCATTTCTAATTCGTTTATAATATAATTATAAATTAAACGTTCTAACGTCATTTTAATAATGAATGTATTTGTATAATTCAATATAAACCATATTTAAGCCACTTTAAATCGCTCGTTCACTTTACACAGCAAATTCAACATTTTCCCAATATCCCGAAAATAAAATATCATTATATTATTAATATAATTTAAATATTCTAATTAAAATGGTCAAATCCCATTATTTAAACTCAAATAAATATTTTAAATAAATAAAATATTTCAAATAAATGGTCAGAAAATACGGGACATTACATAAATATTCAATATTATTTAATTAAGTAACCATTTAAATCTCTAAATCATTATTTGAATAATTAAATAAATTAATTATTATACCGTTAAAATACGGGACATTACATTCTTCCCCCCTTAAAATAATTTCGTCCTCGAAATTGCTAAGGTAGAAAACAAACACTATTAACTGAATTAAAAATTATTCGTTTACTTTTTATTTCAGTTTCAACTCAATCAATTAATTTCTGACACCTTAACTTTTCGAAAAATTTCGCCAGCACCTTCTTTGTACTGGTCAATAGATCAAACTCCAACTCGCCTCTCTAGGCCTTCTTCAACCCAAAAGAAAATCAAACAGCCAAGCGGCTTGCCAAATCGGCTCACAAAATCTCATACCCAATATATAATATAAACTTATACCTTTTGTCGGGTATATCATTATATCCTTTACATCTGCTGCTAATTCAGCATATACAAATGTTATCCCAATCAAACTCAAATCACTTTTATCTCCAACACAACCATTCGCTTATCCAAGCCAAATTCAATTTCAAATCAAAGTTCCATTCTCGATTTTCAAATTCTTAACTCATCAATCCAATACCATTTCGGATTCCTATGTCACAAATCCAATTTTCTCGATCTCATTCTAATCCAATTCAATTTCCACTTGATTGGTTTTCAATTCAATTCCAATTTATTTCCACAAATTTCTATTTGCTTTCACAAGTATTATTTAACTTGTTTTTAATTCAAACAATCTTTCCCAGGGAGTTTCAAATAGCTTAGCCTTTCCAAAAATCAAATATCCATTTCTGGAATTCCAATACAACTTGTTTTTCTCAAAACAATTAAAAAATATCTCTTTGGTAGTAATCTGTCACCTACACACTCAAAAATGAACACCGATGATGTCCGGATCAACATCGGAATTTATTTTCCTGGGACCGAAGTGAGTTCAATACTATATCACTTTTCAAAACCATTTCTAAACATTTCCATTTTGAAATCAATTCAAAATATCGTTCACAATGTTTGTAACAAATTTAAAATCTCCCAGGATTTTAAAATTCTCATATATTCAATCCAATTCCATTTACAAACACTTCTCCAACTTTTAATTCAAATTCTGATTCTAAATTCAGATTTGCTTCATCTTATTTCATATATTATATTCATATGAATTTTGATTGGTTATTTATGTAACGACCCGGGCAAAAGAACGACAATCGGGTTCTCGACAACAATACATAAACCCGTATCACTTGCCAAAAACCCAAGTATCGAACCCCCAGATTGTCATGAGAAAGAAGTTAGAAGGTGAGAATAGAAAGGAAGAAATATTAGAACAGAAGAAAGAAGAACACATCAAAATCTCACAGCGGAACGAATAAAATAAAATATCAAATATCTTTATACAAAAGAATTGTATATATACATACCAATCATCAGAGCATAACATAAAACTGCACAGCGGAAATAATATCTATATAACTAGCGGTGAAGCCACCTGCTTCCAGCTCTTGAAACTTCAAGCGAACCTAACCTGTAAATATGCTTGGTCTGATCCGAGCACATTTGATTTAAAACAAAATACACCGGGTCAGTCTGGAATACTATCAGTGATAAATTCACAAACAAACAACTGGTTTAACTTTGGAAAATCCTTTCGAAATCAAAGGATAATAGTAAGACCAGTCCACACATAAACACGGACGGTTTTTACCTTACTATAACCCAAAACATTTTTGAAATCATAACTTATTCTGATATTATCATAATGTCTAAATACAAGTAAATATCAATCTAGAGGAACGCTTGCATCTCACGCTCCCCATATATAGTATACAATCAAAACCGCGGGCGCTTATTGGATATTGGCTTTCCAACTTGACAAGATATGGGACCACCTTCCGAACGTGTATCTCTAGAGGCGAATACACTGGGTTCAACAAGAACGTCTTGCAACCCGGCCCACACATGACCGACCACTCATTTCGCTTGAGTGTATCGAATGTATACCACCGACGGTTGGGATCAGCAACCGCCACCCGAGTAGGGTCAGCATCGAATATAGATTAAAGAAGCAATAGGAATTTCTCTAGATAGGTGGTCATACATCCTAATGGGAGCGACCCACATAGCCATGTTGCCTGCCCGATTTTTGTCATTTCCCGGTTGATGAGGCTTGAGGCTAGAACTTTACCTTTTAATCATCCGGTCATCATACACTTTGGATGCCACATCATCAGATCCGCCAGATCACACTTGATTGATGTCCACAAACATACTCTAGCTATCAGGCTAGAGAATAACCATTTCTCCGCCATCAACTATGGTACGTTTGGAGAAATCAATGCATGTAAATCCTTTTGGAAATACTCTGTCAGACATCTGTCCATACAGGTCATCCAGGAACATGATGAACCGAAGGTACTCTCCTACTGCATCTCATATAGGAATCACCCCATGGATCAGTAGCGAGAAGTCCTTGCAATTCGTAGATTCCAACCACGACAGAATCACGTCAGAATAACTCTGGTTGCAACACAGAGGATATTCGACAAGTAATCCCTCTGCTTAGGAAGATCCACGGCCTTCACTTCCTCCGTCTTCAATCGACGTCTTCACGTATCTGCTGGTCGGAATGGTATTCGAATATAATTCAATCCTGGACTTTCCATACCAACAAGCGTATTGGTCAAAGTTTGATAGTCAGTGTTTTAACTATCAAATATCAAATGTGTGAATATAATCAGTTTGCTGACTCAGCACTAGACACAACTCGACCTCTTTAAAATAGATTTAACCAAATTCCCCTTTTTACTAATTCTGACCGATTTACTTTGATTGATTAACTCTAACTTGACTAATTCGACTTATTTAACTCAACCGGTTAAACTTGACTCGATTACTCCTATCGATTTAGTAGTATTGACTTAACTCCATTCGCTTGACTCTAGATCACAGCGATCACAAATGGTTACGCCTTATCCCCTCAGGAAACATCTGACCGCCATAGGCTATCTGCCGCCCTGCGAATTACGCTAGCAGTCGTATGCAAAGGAAACTCTATTAAATAACTATGTTTGACTAACTCTACCTATATTCGATCAACTTTAACTTGAATAACAATTGTTTGATATACTTTGAAATCAATATTCTTATCCCTTTTAAACCCAATATTGTAATATTGCTTAATTTCCAAACCTTGCATCAAATTTTGATATTCCTCGTATAGGATAAAACCAATCTCACACTACACTTGTTCCCAACTAATACTATTCCTTGATAATAGGGATGCCAACCAAGTTGGGGTATTTTAGTTACCTCTCAGACCTTGATCGACAACCTTCTTAACTCAGAATAAGTATCAGTTTGAAACTTAACACCTCACGACCTTATTCATCCTCTTGGTTCCAGATTTGGTTTAAAAACCGTTTCCTTACATTTGGAAATTTCTCGTTCGATAAATCTTCTACTACATTCCTTTACTTAAGTAAATATCCACAAAATATTATCTTTAACTTAAATCATCGCTTCACTTATACCATTTTGATTTAGAATCAAAGTCCCTCATAAAAACTTTTATTGCCATTATATTTAAACTTATCGCTACTTAATCCTTCCTTAGTTGAATCTAACTAAAGTCCTCATTTTGAAATTTTCTTTTAATAACCTCTTTACTCAAATAATTTGATTAAGTAAAGGTCCGTTCTTAATCTACTAACCCCTTTCTTTAAAGTTGTTTCACTTAATATAAAAAAATTATGTAAAAATCTTATTTAAATCCTTAAACTCACTTACACATTTCATTTACAATGTCCGTTGAACACTAGGGTCATAATCCTCTTATAAACCTCTTATTCCCTTTTTTTTAATCAAACCTTAATGTCAATTAATCGCTTGTTAATTGAATTCTCCTATCATCAATCTCGTTTAGAACTAGGGTTGATAAATTTATTTTATACAAATCTAATTAAATTTTAAATCGAATTTATCACCGCTTTGTCACTTCTTAATTGGATTTCAAATAAAAGCCATCATCTTAACTTCTAGCTAAGATAATACTTAACTTTATCAAAATAATAAACTTTGCTATTAACTAAAATAAAACAATTACCCTTCTAATTCCATTTCCAAATCCAAATAACCCCGGTTGATTTTTGCCAACCGTACCTCTCAGTTAACCATTAACTGAACCTCATTTGTCATTCCCCTTTTAAATTGATTAAATAATTTAATCAATTTAAAATACCATTTAATTGTTTAAAAACAATTATTCTATTCTTGCAACCCGTAGGTAACCCTTTTTGGTTTTCTCTGTTCCAAAACCGGTACTATCCATTTGAATCGTCCCTTTAATACTCGATTAAAATGTATATTTATGAATTTCCATTTAAATCCTTATGTAGTCTAATTTAAACTTAAATCCAGTTTTAAAATAACTGATACTTTTAAAACTACATCAATTCACCGGAAGGTCAATCGACGTCTATCACAACACAATTTGGCCATTCACTGCCAATTATCAAATCAACACTGTCTGTTGATTTTAAACCCAACACAGGTGAATAATTATTCAACCATCAACATCCAAACAGGGTTTGGTATCAGTCAGGGTGAACAACACATATATATACACAACAACAAAAACACAGTTAATTTGAGGAATCCGGTTGGATCCCTCCAACCTGTCCTTCTCTACATCACAGATGTCAGTTGATACCAATATACGAATTAAATAATTGGCAGAATATAATTAACTGCAACCATCAAACAATAACAAACAATTTGCATCCATCGCATCCAATCAGCCAATTTAAACTGTTGACTGTAAAATATATTTTACTGTGACTTTACCACATCACAGTATTCCAGAAGGTGTGAGAATTAACTCACCAGAGTTTGTTCTGGTCGACAGTTGACTCGTTTGTTGCATTTAATTTAGGACGACCGTCCAAAATTAGCTGAATTTTCAACGTCATCAGATTGACTCCTACTCAGTGCCATCGGGTAGGTCTCGTCCCTGCGATCCCAACGGATCTTGTTTCGTTAAATTTCGTTAACGTATGCAAAAGATATCACAGTTTGAAGTTTGTATAAATTAGCGAGATATTAATTAATTAAAGTATTAATTACCTTTAAATTTTTAAGTCCTGCCACGTCAGCCTAGGATAAATCGAAACACATTTTCCCCCTTTCCTTCCTTCGTGAACCCGATACCTTCCTCCTTCACAAAACACGATCACCTTCACCGTCCTCCAACGCCGCCATCGTCGACTCTGGGACCCACCCGAGCCTGTCGCCAGAACCCCCACTCCGTCCAGCATCACCGCCCACGAACACGACCCCCAACACCTCGCCAGTTCGCCGGAAATCGAGTTCCCCCAAATTCCGTTCAACTAAAGATTACCACCGCCCCAAGTCGAACTGGACCGCCGCGCCACCATGGTTGGAACCGCCACACTACCCCCGTCCTTCTCCCCCTCCGACCCGACACCAACACCATCTCCAGCGCCGCCAATCTTGCCAAAATCTGATCGCCCATTTCAAAACCGAACCAAAAACTAAGCCTTCCGTTCATCTCAACATCCCGACCACCACACTACGTTTCAGGACCTCCTACCACAGCCAAATCGAAGGCCTCACTCCCCTCTTCGAAAGCCCCAAAGTCCCGCTACCTCAAATCAACCCTACCTCTTCAATTTCAGCCACAAACGAAGACTGATTTCGCCACTGTTCAGCCAATTCCGGCCACCACGCTCAATGAAACTCGCCCAACTTTTGGCCATAGGTTCCCCTCCTCCCGATCTACAACTTCCCTTCACGTCCCCTTAGTAAAAACTCTACGGATTGAGAGAAATAAACATTTTTGTATATAGGGGCTTTTTCGCAAAATGTATGAAGGAATTTTATGGTGGGCTGGAAAATGAGAAGGGGAAAGGTATATATAAGCATGGTTTATTATATTTTAAGTTGATGTGATGACTGACATTGACCAACGATTTTTATTTCGTACCTATCGCTATTTATGAACGTTGTTATTCGTTGCTGCGCTCACATACGAATCCCGTTCGACACGCGACTGGACGGCATAGTATAATTTGACGATACGGTCCTAACAAATCTTGTTTCGTTGAATTCCGTGCTCGTATGCTCAAACAGCATTTGTACACGTCCAAATAGATCGAATTATTTTACATTTTATTTTGCCACGGTCACAGAATAACCCCGATTGACGCGCCGTCAGAAAATCTGACAATAATTTACTGTTACGGTCCCAACAAAATTTGTCTCGTCGAAAACAGAGGTCGTTCGAAAAATATCCCTTTTGAACTGGCCAATTTGAATTAAAATAAACCAATTTTAAAGTATTTCAATATAATAATATTAAAATATCACGATTGGTCATACCCGACCATAATTTAATGTATTATCAAGGAAAAATATCACAGGTTGAATTTTCTAGCCAAATCGATATTTAAAATATTTAAAACCTCTTTATTCTATATAAATAACGATATAATATATAATGAAATTCCACAGCGACCTTTTCAGAATTTGATTTGACCATAAAATAAAATTTGCACGATGGAAACTGGATTTTTCTCTGCCATTGGAAAGATATCGTCTAACCGGTCCCGACGTTTCTTGTTTCGAGGAAATCCGCTTTATTTTGAACCCGGTACGACCGTTTGAAGTTCAAAACACCAAAACGCGAACTGCCGCGCCGCTGCAGCTCTTTATTTAATTAATTTATAAATTATACGCTCGACCGTCGTTTTAAAATTGAAACTGTCACTAAAATTTCAACTCAACCAATATTTGACCAAATTAAATCGCCCGGTCACAATATATTTCAAATTCGACATTTTCCAAATAATTTGGAAATTAAAATATTATTTTATTATTTATTTAAATAATATATTCCAAATAAAATCGTTAAATTCGATTATTTAAATTCAAACCAATATTTTAAATAATTAAAATATTTAAAATAATCCAAATAAATATGCTGAAAAATACGGGTCGTTACAATTTACATAACCATTCCAATTTATAATCTCATTCGATTATAACTACAACCAATATTTCCTATATATATTATAATAATTCCAATATAAATTCTTTATATTAGAATATAATTTGGGTAAAATTATTCCATTTACTCTTTTTTCAAACAATACTGTGTCAGTTCATCGTATTCAATTGTTTAGAAACTCCTACCGATACAGTGGATCAAACTGACCGACCAAAACTTATAAACAACTCAACCAATAATTCTCCACAATATGAAACCATTTTATATCAAGTAACAAATACGTTCACTCATATATATACACTTAAACTCAATCTAGGGTATTACTAACCCCATCTCTACTGAGTCATGCCACAGAGCCAAGGTAATTACTTAACCTTAAGCTCTGATACCAACTGTAATGTCCCGGAAATTTGCGATCTTTGGTCATCGACATAAAACCCATGTCGATTATCCAAACATCGAAAATACCAGTAGTTAATGAAAGAAATTAGAGGTTGAGAATAGATAAGATAGAAACTTAGAATAGAAGAAGAAGAAGAACATACAACATCAGAGTAAACACGAATCTCACAGCGGAACGAATAAATATATTTCATAACATAACTTTGAAATAAAACAGTATCTGTATACAATACCATTATTAGAGTATAACACTTAAAACACAACGTAAATAACAATAGCTATATAATCCTACAGCCTCCTGCTCCAGCTCTTCAAGTATCTGTAAATCTCGACTACTTGACTGCCCGTACAAAATTGGGCACCCAAGAGTTTAGGGAAAACAAAACAAAATAAACTCTGGGTCAGCCATGTGACTGGTGTGAATAAACTCAAACATTTGATTTAACTTTCAAAATCCTTTTGAAACAAAGGATAATCATAAGACCGATCCACACATAAACACGGATGGCTTTTACCTTACGATAACCCAAAATATTTCTAAAACGATACTTGTCTGATATTATAATAATGTCTAGATCAAGTAAATAGAAATCTAGCCGAAACGCTTGCATCTAACGTTCTACATATATAATATACAATCAAAACCGTGGGCTCTTATTTGGGGAATGGATTCCAACTATGAAAAGGTATGGATCCACCTTCCGATCAGTGAACTCTATAAGCGATACACTGGAGTTTAACAAGAACATCTGTTAACTCGGCCACACATGACCGACCATTCATTTCTCTTGAATGTATCGAATATATTGTCACCTACGTTTGGTATAACAACATAACCGTTCCCGGGAGATACATAATTGAAAGAAGTAACAAATGAATATTCTCTAGATGATGACAATATACCCTAATTGGGTGTGGCCCACTTAGCCATGCTGCCTGCCCGATTTCGGTCATTTCCCAGTTGATGAGGCTCGAGGTCATAACGTATCTTTTAACAGATCACTCCCCATTTACTTTGAATGCCACACCGTCAAACCTGTCAAATCACAAATTGATTTCCCCAAAAATATCACGAGTATAAAGATACGAGAAACGAATTCCTCTGCCACCAAACGTAAATACGTTTGAAGAGATCAAATTATGTGATCTATTAAACATACTATGTCAGACATTCTTCCATACAGGTTGTCCTGGGACTGGACAAACCGAAGGCACTATTCAGTACATCCATCTTAGGCAATCTCTACCTAAGATTTATACAATAGCCCTTGCACTTTACTCCGTCTTCAATATATTCAGCATACTTGGTTTTCAACGCTTATGCCAATACAAAGTGGTTCTTTGGATAATAATCCAACAGGTCTCTCCATATTAACAACGTAAAAATGGTCAAAAACTTTGATAGTCGGTGATTTAACTATCAAATGAAAACACGTGTGCAAACAACAATCTTATTTCCAATTGGAATTTCTATTGATCAATCATCATATATATATATATATTCATATTCCTTATTTTCTATATTCAGAAAATATATGTTATGAACATTGGAAAATATTACCATTGCTTATATACTTATCACTATTCAACCACATCTATCAGTCTCTGACTGTAAAATAGTATGAGAACAATTCCCTAAGTATCAATCCCGAAGGTCAAAACCAACATCAGATAGACACTTAGAAAACCATTCAACTTAACTAATCTTCAGTCAGTTTCTAGTTTAGATTAACTCCATTTCTTAATTCTTTATAAATAAAACATTCCATTTTATATGTTTAGAAAATATTTCTATTTCTATATTTGGAAAACGTTTCCAAAACTCATTTATATGGATTTCAAACTAACGTTGTATAAAACATCGTTACGACCGCTCCATCCATAAATCGCTTATTACTTAACTGTATTTCTAACCAACTCTCACCCTCAAATCTCAACTATTTCTTATTTAAATAAGGAAGTCAATCAAGTTGGGGTATAATTACCTTTCAGATCTTAACTGAACAACGTTCTTAACCTTGCAGTAGACAAAGCTCACCACTCCAATTTTTACAATCATTTGCTTACGCAAATTCTCGGATTCAGATTATGAATCCACTTCTTTTATGAAAACATTTATTATAACGCTAAAGTTATAAACCCTACTTTTGAAATATCTAACTTAGAAATTTAACTTAAATTCTTATTTTGAATAAATAAGCCAATAACTAATTTATTTATAAATAAACAATTCTTGATTAAAAACAAGAAAGTAAATAATACTTTCCCAAATTCGATATAATCGAATTCGACGTATAAATCCCTTTCGAGTAATCTCTGTCCGATTAACTCCTTCGAGTAACTAATATTCGATTATCTCACTTTGAATAACTTATATTCAATTATCTCACTTCAAATAACTTATATTCGATTATCTTACTTCGAATAACAAATATTCGATTAACTCCTTTCTTCGAATAAACTATATTTGATAATTTCTTTTGAATAAACTATATTCGATTATTTCTTTCGAATAAACTATATTCGATAATTCCTTTCGAATGAACTATATTTGAAAATTCCTTTAGAATAAAATATATTCGATAATTCCTTTCGAATGAACTATATTCGAAAATTCCTTTAATCCTATTCGAATAACTAATATTCGACTAACTCGATTAACTCTATTTGAATAACTCTAGTTCGATTTAACTCTAATTGATTAACTCTAGCTGGTTAACTCTAACTGATTCTCTAACCGGTTAACTCTAACTGATTAACTCTAACTGGTTAACTCTAACTGGTTAACTCTAACTGGTTAACTCTAACTGGTTAACTTTAACTGATTAACTCTAATTGATTAACTCTAACTGTAATCTATCAACTCTAACTCTAATCGATTAACTCCTCTAACTCATTTTGAATAACGCATCTTGATTAACTCTACGTCCATATTCAGTTTCAAATATCGATGTTGAAATTGATTCTTACTTCTCTATATAAGTCTTGACTTATATATTCTATTTATCCAATGATAAATATTTTATTTAATTTATAAAATATTATTCATAAATTAGTCTTCTCATTCTATCGGTTATAACCGATTCTTTTTAAATCCTTTGCTTTAAATCCATATCATGTCATACCCGTGTGCGAAGCACGGGTCTAAACCTTTCAAATGTAAAATTCTCTTTTTATACAATTCTATTTGTTTTATAATATTTCCTTTTCTATTTGTTTCACAAATATTTCTGTTTATATCCTATTTATTTTCCCAATAAATATTCCTTACAATATCTTTTTTGTTTCATATAAATATTCCCTTTATTAGTTCTATTTATTTTACAAATAAATATCCCTTTTATAAAATTCTATTATTTTATAAATATCTTCTTTTATAAAATATTCTGATTTTTGTAATAATTCCTTTTATAAAATCTTTTAATTTTATAAATATTTCGTTTTATAAAATCCTTTGGTTTTATAAATATCTTATTTTCAATATCACTTTGAAAATTCTCTTTCCACATTCCGGTATTTCTTGTGGTATTTAACATACCAAAGAACAATAACCCATATCATCCAAACACACATAATCGACAACAGATTATATATCACATCATATATTTCAATATATGAAACAAAACAGTATTTTAAATATTGAGGAATCCAGTTGGATCCCTCCAACCTGTTTCCCTGCATCCACGGATGTTACACAATATAATTCTCATCAATTTCAGTTCTATATGAAATATTATGATAACAGAATCAATATATATAACGATATATATATATATATATATATATATAATTTCAACCAACTGACTAGCAGTTCATCCAAACAGTCAACTCACAACAATCAACCAATATTTATCAATTCTAAGAATATGTTATATAAAAATATAAATTGTTCAGGGTTAGTGAGATTTACTCACATTGGACGATCATCGTAAATAACGATAACCATCACTTGATTCAGATGGACAATTTATTTTACTATAAATTGTAACGAGCTCTAATCCACTTCCAGTCAGTTCCATTGGGAAGTCCTCGCCCATACGATCCCAACGGATCTTGTTTTGTCGATTTCTGATAACGTATGCAATAGTTATGATTTTTTTCCAAGCTAACATGTTAAAAATAATAATAGATTTCTACTAATTAGCTAATTGGGCTTTACCCATTTAATTCCGGCCCACTCCACCATTTAAAGCCCACGTCTGCCCTATGCCCTTTTCTAGTTTCTTCCCCGAACCTAAAATGCATGCTCCAGTAATTCATAAATGGCCATTACGACACCTTCACGCATGCCTACCTCCTTCTCCATTCATCGAAATTCAAAACCGCCATAATCCTTAAACTCCTCATCCCACCCTCTACATCTTCATATCAAATTCATTCACCTCAGTTTCCTGCTACCTGCCGCGACTTTAGGTCCTCAAACGCGCTGGACACCATGACATCGCCACTTTTTCTCACGGAAACCCCCAACAATTTGCAGCTAGGTGTAAAACAACTTCACAAACCAAAAAAAAACCTCAAAACCCAACATCGATCCTCCAAGAACCCCTAAATCGAAGAACCCTAGCTCACGTTGATGTACATAGCAGTGGAAAGGATGATGTCGAGTCCCTCAAAAACCACCCATCTTGAAGAACACACTTCGATTTACTCAAAGAATCACACGACATTGATTTTAGTTGAGTATATGATTTTGAAGAATTATTTGAAGATGGAACTTCTCGGGTTTTAGTTTTTCAAAGGTGGCGGCTCGATGTTTTGACCGTGGAGAATTTTTAGTTAGGTTTAGAAACATCCTAGGGTTATTTATAGGAAATTTAGATATTTTTCTTTTGATTATTTTATTTCTTTTTAATCAATCGTTGTATGTATATGTCCTTTAAAAATTTCTATAATTACATACAATATCCAAAAATCATGAAAATGGGCATGCACCTTCTATTCGACAATACGGATCCAACGAAACTGGTTTCGTCGAATTCCGACTCCGTTTGCTCACACAACGTATTTTTAGTCGTCAAAATACTGACTGTTTTTCGCATTAAAACCCCGTATGGCCACACACTGACTTCAAAAATCACGGAAATTGAAATCTAACAATAATTTAATATTGTGGATCCAACAAAATTAGTTTCGTCGAAAACGGAGGTCGTTTGCAAAACTGGCTATTTTTAAAGCTCTAAATAACCCATTTAAATATATAAATATATTTAAAAACAATTAAATTAAATATTTAAAAATAAATATTATCGTGTATATTCACACTAGAATATCATACAGCTCCAATTGGATTTATAACTCGATATTTCAAAATTCCCAGTTATATCGATATTCGATTTATATATAAAATCCTTTTATAATATAAATATATATATTTATAAATTTCAAAGGAATTCCATAACGACTTTTCAAAAATTTGATTTGGACATAAATCAAAATCTACACAATGAAATCCTGATTTTTCTCTTCCATTAGAAAAATATACTTCACCAGCTCTGAACGTTTCTTGTTTCACTGAAATCCGATTTAAAACGGATTATGTATATTCATTTAAAGTTCGAATCTCCAAACAGCGAACTGTCGTGCCATTTCAAGCTCGATTATAATTATAATATAATTATACGTTCAAACTGTCGTGTATATAATATATTCGTTAATATAATTCAACTCCAAACTGAATTATATATTTTGAATTGTCCAATTTACACAATATTGTCAATTCCACTATTTCTGATTATTTCAGAAATTAAATATATTATTCTATTATTTAAATTAATTAAATATTATTTAATTAAATAACCTTTTAAATATCCAAATCATTATTTAAATAATTAAATAAATTAATTATTATACCGTAAAAATACGGGACATTACAGAATTCATAATTTTCCTAGGCTAATATTTTAGTTTTCATAATAGATTTGAGAAGAGAGAGAGTGTAATGGCAAATCTTCGGCGTAGCTACCGAATTATGAGATTTAGGGTTAGGTCTAGGGTCTTATTTATAGGAGTATGGAGCAACCGAAACCTTCAGATCTGCCCAAAAGCCATCTGAAACGTTAAAATATCAAAAACCCTAATCTGCCAAAATTTGCCGTAGGTGGGTAAACACCCATTTGAGGGGGTCGACACCCGGGTTGACATGGGGGGTCGAAACCCCTTGGTAGGATATCTGCCGCCTTCTGAAAATTCGAATTTTGAACCGATTTTCGAACTTCTAGAACCATTTTTGAATTTGAACCTAATATATATATATACACACACACATTCTTCCTACGCATATACAAACTTCGAACCTTAATTACTTCTTCATACGGTGTCCGATTTACGCAAACTAGGTGTCGATTTTGACTAGAATTTCAAGACAGATGCAACGGCGTAGTCTGTTTTACTAAATTTTGAATATTTATTTAAGTTATTCTTATTTTGTTATCTTGAGTTAAAAATGCGGGGTGTTACATTCTCCTACCCTTAGGAAATTCTGTCCCCGAAATTTAATAAGGGTAAAATCAATTAATCCCTCGCATAATATACATCCATGATGTGTGCATCCAATTTTTGCAACCATTGTGCACTTGTGCAAAGTGAAGTATAACATAATAATGCATGTATGCCTAATCGGTACCTCCTATGTGTAACGACCCGTACTGTGAAGGATAATAAATAATTTATTTAATTATTTAAAATAAAGGTTTGGTAATTTAAAATGACCAGAATTCAAATAATAAGGAATATTTAATTTATATAATAATTAAATAATATATTTAAATTCCAGAATAGTCGGAAATAGTAGAATCACAATACGATGTGAACTGGATCATATATAAGCTATAATTCAGTTTGGAATTAATTTAGAGTAACGAATATATTATTTGAACGAAGTTTGAACATAGAAATTATAATATAATTAAAATCGAGCTCGAAATGGCGCTGCAGTTCGTAAATTTTCGATTCGAACTTCAACTGAATGTACAGGGTTCGTTTTAAATCGGATTTCTGTGAAACAAGAAATGGGTGGAGCTGGTGGAGTATATTTTTCTAGTGGAAGAGAAAAATCGGGATTTCGTCGTGTAGATTTTGATTTATGTCCAAATCAAATTTTAGAAAAGTCGCTGTGGAGTTCCTTTATAATTTATAACGATATATAAAAGGAATTTCCTTATAAATCGAATATCTATTTAATCGGGATTTGAAATATCAAGTTAGAAATCCATATAGGATTTATTCTGAGCTGTATGGTATTCCACTGTGAATCTATACGATAATATTTATTTTTAAATATTAAATTTAATTATTTTTAAATATATTTATATATTTAAAAAGGGTTATTTAGAGCTTTAAAAATAGCCAGTTTTGCAAACGACCTCAGAATTCGATGAAACTAATTTTGTTGGATCTGCAATATTAAATTATTGTTAGATTTCAATTTCCGTGATTTTTTAAGTCAATATGTGGCCGTACCGATTTTTAATGTGAGAAACAGTCAGTATTTTGACGGTTAAAAATACGTTGTGTGAGCAAACAGAGTCGGAATTCGACAAAACCAGTTTCGTTGGGACCGTAATGTCAAATTATAGCTGCATGTCCATTTTCGTGATTTTTGGGTATCGTGTGTGATCACACGGATTTTTAGAGTGCAGAAACGGATATAAAATAAATAAAATATCCTAATTCATACACTTGGTCAAAATGAAGGCCACCTATCCCTTTTTTCAGCCGCACACAAGGATATGACCCCTTATAAAATCAATTTCATCAGCCACCACCGATTACTTACTCAAATAAACATTTCGTGAGTTAGAAAAAAAGAAATCAATTCAAAGAAAAACCCTAAATTCATGAAGTATGCATCTTTGAGTTGCTCGGAAGAAGCTCTTCATTTCTGAATGGGTTTTGTGTAGATCGATGGACCTTCAGGCGCGTTGGAATTTCACGACGTCGGCTAGGGCTTGATGTGGTATGAAATACGTGAAGATTTAGCTTGTGTTGATATTGGGTTTGAATTCAGCATTGGATTTAGCACCTCTTTTGACTTTTTGGGAATTTTCTAAAATTATAAAGGTCGATACTATGGCTGATGCTACAGGAAGTTTTGGGGATCGGATTCCGCCTGGTAGGCGCGAGTTGGAAGTGGATGGCATGAGGTTGGAGAGAAGTCGAAGAGAAGTAAGATGGTGTTATCTGTTTGAGATATTGTGGAGGAATGGAGGATCGGTGTGAGTTCAAAATCATGGTAATGGCTGTGAACGTCGGCCTCAGGTGTTTAAGGAAGAAGGGTAGGATTGGGCCGTGGGTTTAAAAGGGGATTGGGCCAGTTTTTGGAGGGGTGAGGCCCAGTTAATTTTAAATTTAGTTTGTTTTTATTTTAAATAGTGTATTGAACTTATAAATTGTATAACTTGATCATACGATATCAGATTAACGAACCGTAAGTTGCGTTGGGATCATATGGACGGACACTACACGATGACACTGACTGGAAGTCCACCGGAGCTCATTACATTTTATTGCAAAATAAATTGTTCGTCTGAATCAAATCGAGCGATGGTTATCGTTATTAACGATGATCGTCCAATGTGAGTAAAACTCACCAACTCTGCACAGTTATATTTTTATAACGTATTCTTAGAACTGATAATTATCTGTTGATTGTTGTGTGTTAACTGTTTGGTTGAATTGCTTACGTATTGGTTGAAATTATAGATAACGATATATATATATATCGTTAATCGAATATTGATTCTGTTAATCAGAATAATTTTATGTTCGTGTTGTTTAACAGCTGTGATGTAGGGAAATAGGTTGGAGGGACCCAACTGGGTTCCTCAATATTTAAATACTGTTTTGTTTCATATTTTGTGTTATATGATGTGATATATAATCTGTTGATGATTATGTGTGTTTAAACGATATCGATCGTGGTTATTTGGTATTCTAAACACCATGAAAAAAATACTAGGATGTAAAAAGGAAATTTTCAAAGTATATATTTGAAAAGAAATTTATTTATAAAATCAAAGGATTTTATAAAAGAAAGAAATTTATTTATAAAATCAAAGGATTTTATGAAAGGAATATTTATTTAGAAAATAAATAGAATGGAGCGTACGAAGGAATATTTATTTTATGAAAGGAATATTTTACAAAATCTCTTTCTTCTAGGGTCAGCCTGAGGCTACAAAAGTGCGACAGAAGTGAAAATTTTCAAGGGTGAGGTGAAAGGATAGAGCGTACGAAGAGATTGCTGTTTGGTTTTGAGGATGGAGCGTGAATGCAAGCAATGTGTATAGGGTAGAAAAAGATGAATTTCCATTTGGAGGCAGTTGACAGTTTTTAGGTGTTTGTTGTGTTGAATATGGTGCAGTCAGTTTTGGTACCAGGGAAAGTAACTGGAATGCTTCAGAATTCAAGCAGTGAAGATGATGGTGAAGATCTGAGTTGTAGGAGAACGAGGAAGCGGAAATTGTGGTGGATATGGTGTTGGCATGGGGTAGTTTTGATGTTCGAATTGGTGCTTCAGGTAATGCTTATATTGCAATTTTAAATCTCATATGACTTGTTATATAGATAGTAATTAAAAATTTCATACATAAAACTGTTTCATATTTTAAAATGTTTGAAAACAAGTTTAATAAAAATTTTCTATTTTCAAATTTATGCTTAGACAAGGTTTATTCGTGTAGTTGCAAACTGTTGGATTTTGGTTTTTCAATTACCGAATGTGATGATTATTCTTCTATTAAGGACCATCCTGTGACCAAGAAGTTGCGCAGTGCCGGCTTTGATATTCCTTTGTCCAATACTTTGAGGATTGACATTTTACATAGATGATAATGCAGTAAATCCATATCAGTTGGTTATGTTTTTGAATGCTGGTGTTACTAAATCAATACCAATTCCTGTTAGTGGCTTTAATAAAATGGGTATATGAAGTAGCACAATGTTGTTGTAGACAAGTCCAAGTGCGATGCCAAAGGAGTTTGTCATCATGTTTGAATGATTTGTATAAGGACAATCAGTTATCAGAGGTAAATCATAGAGCTTTTCCTAACTGTAATCCATAAACCTATTTTTTATAGGAAAGGTAAACTGTAGGTTGAGTAGAATGATAAAACTGTGCATGTTATATTAATAAACATGCACAATTTGTCCATATATAATTTTAGTTTGGCTGATTATTGATCGATGTGGGCATGTGATTTTAATATACATATTTTCATTAATTGAATTGATGACTTGTTTGTTTATCTACTGATTAATTTTTACATGTTTACCATGAACTTCTCTTCTTTAGTCAGATACAAAATATTCAAATTAGTACATATCCAAAGTCAAATCTTGTATCACCTATATCAATCTTATTTTTCTTAAACAGACAATGCAATTCAAGAAAAACCCTATGAAACCTTGGCTGAACAAATGCTCCATCATATACCCTGTACCAATGATTTTTCCATAGTTCAAAAGCATGAATTTTCATAGCATCTTTCTTAGCGAATCATCTATCTAGATTGAACCATTACATTCTCTACAAAATATTGCAAGCTATTAGCTTTTTGACAATATTTATTAAAAGTAAATTAAATAAAAGCAATATAATTCTGTTTATATTATCATTTTAATATCATTTTACAATTAAAATGCATCCTAACTGAATAAATGTTCTTGAAGCATAAAACAATATCGGTTGCAAAAAATCACTAACCGGGAAAAACAACAATTGTCAAACCATGTATCATTGATTTTTGCTACAGTGATAAGAGTTTGATTAGCATTTTATGAAAAGAAAAAATTAAATTTTTATAAAACGGTTAATATTTTAGAATATTCGAAAATGTTGAAATAATTTTAAAATAGAAAAATATAAATATTATATTATACATATTCACGCAAATAATATGTCTATGTCATCAACGCTGACATGGTGTTTTTATCTTGGTTTGGTTTTAAGTGGAGAGGTGCATGGTTTAAGTACTCAAATCGCGTTGGCTTCGAAACAGGTTTTAGATGTAATGGGTGTCAGAATCATGCTTCAATTGCGTTTTATGAGGTGCAAATGTGTTAGGATGCTGACCTCGCATTCGATGGAATGGGTGAGAGGGATTCTGTTGCTTGGAATGGGATGCTATTGTTACAGGTTTCTTCTTTTGTTCATAATACTTCTTATTTGCCTGTAAGCTATTTTAATATTAATCTTGTAAAAAACCTTGTTTAACAATTACTTACAGGATGATTTGAAAAAGTGATTGCTCAGTTACTTATAGGATGCTATTATTACAGGTTTCTTCTGTTGTTCATATTACTTTTTCTCTTTGATATGAAATTTTCTCTTCTTTTATGAACTGTCACATGCAGCCTCAAAGAAGTCTGAGGATTTAACAGCTCATTACAAGGTTAGTAATGATTCTAATTCCAAACAGTCAGGTGCAGAGAAAAATATATCATATGAAGTATTAATGGAAGATTCTGATAGCAGCTCGTCAAGTAGCATTAAAAGAAAGAAAAATAGATTTAAGTCGAGTAAGTTAAAGGAGGAAATCGGGTGTTAGGTTAGGAACCCATAGTTGAAACAAACCCAAATTGGACTTAAGTTAATGTCACATATTCAAACGCGGTCTAAAGCAAAAGAAGGTTGAGTAATATTGTTCTAATCCAGGTGGTGTGTTGATAGGTGGAATTTGCAAAAAGTAATCTCGGTTCTTATGTCTGTTTTCTGTGTTTTGTCGTCCTGCCTTTATTTTGCTAAGTCTGGAAGATCTTTAGTGGGTAATTTTGTGTTAGTTCTGAGTTAAAGCTTGGGTTTTTATGTTTTTGGGCTTAGCTAACATATTCCTTCAGTTTTGCTAACATATTCCTTCAGTTAGGTAGTTCTATTAAGTACCAGATCTGGGGATTTTGTCTTTGAGCTTGATGCAAGTTTAAGTTTGGTACCTGTTATCCTGGTGCTTGCATTATTCTTGGAGATTTTGTGGATGTTATGGACCAGGTTTATGGGCTTCTGGAGCTTTTTTAGTGCTTATGTTTGTAACGTGTCTTGTGTGGAGTGGTTGTTATTTTGGGGTTCTCTTTTCGGTTTTAAGCTGGGTTTTTTTTCCTGCTGTATAGTATTTGTTTGCTACTTTGTTTTATTTGTACCAGCTCAATACTTATTGTACTTCTTTTGTTGTAATATAAGTGCCTGTTTTGTTCAAAAAATAATATTATTGGCTAATTTATCTTTGTTTTTTTAATATGTTATTTTAATGTTCATAGCTGAATGATGCTAGTTCGATATATATATATATATACACACACACACACACATATATATATATATATATATATATATATATATATATATATATATATATGCAGATCGGAAGGGGAATAGCGACGGATTACCAACAAAATTTTTACCCCAATTTAATTTCCGTCGCTAATCCTTTGCTGAATTGTAAGGGTTTTCCGACAAAATACTGAAATGGTTTTTTTGGTTAAAACTTTTTGTCGCTAATCCCTTGGCAATTAGTAAGGGTTTACCAACTCCTGTTGTAAATAATATTTTATTATAAATTATTTATCCATCGGTAAATAGTCGGTATATAAATTAAAATTAAATAAATAAAATTTTATTTTTATTATATAATTAGTCAAACGACGGAAAACTGTCTGAAAACTCATGCTAAATTCTGTCGCAAAATCTGACACAGATACCGTCATGGTTTTTATCGACCAAACCAATATGCAGGAAATCCGTCACTATGGCCTGTTTAGCGACGGATTAGAAGCGGATTCTGCCGCTGTTATATGCAGTTTTTCTTGTAGTGATCTATAAGATTTTACTTCCAAACCCAATAACCCAAAATACTAATCATATGGGATTCACTTTCCATCCATACAAAGTATATTGTACACTCTCCACCCAAATTACCTAAGTGTCTCAGATTTCCTTATTCATTCCTTTAGTGTACAAAATAACATCCCATTTCTTATCATATCACGCTCTTTCTATTTAGTGGGTTCCTCTATGGATCTAGGTATATATATATATATTTATATTTCTAAAAATACAAATACGTTCACTCACTATTTATATAGGAATCCTAAAACTAAGCTCTGATACCAGATTTGACAACCTGAATTCCGACAGACCGATTTTTTTTCAAAATTCCAATTTATCGAAACTCAGATTGGTTTGCTCTGGTATCCTGCAGAAAAGACAGAGATATAAAATATGTCGAAGCTCAGAAAATATCTCACAGTGGAATGGATAAAATGTAATATAATCAAAATATAGCCTTACCGTACTAATAATACTGCCTAACTAGTACCCAAGGCCATCATGTCCCTGCCACAAATCTAACCTGCCAGTATGTTATGAGGAGGGGGTCAGAACACAAGTTCTAGTGAATGGATTTAAACATACACTTTGGATGATCCTACATATACCGTTCAATCATATTTCCTTATTTATTAGGTTACTTGGGTTAACAGCACTCAAGGCTTACACATACATCATACGCATTTACTTCCCAGTGGATTAACCTAATACATTATATGTGTAGCTAACCCCAATATCGAGGTACACCCCATGGTACCCCACTCGCACGGTCTCCACCGCAATGCCACCGAAATGTCCGTAGTCCTTAATCCTACGCCGGAATGACATACGGATCTCTGTATAACCATGTTATGATCATCGTATATCTGCCATCACTACGCTACGTAAGCGTACGGACTGCCAACCTCGACCGAATCAGATCTCATTATAATTAATAAATTATTTTAGTAGTGGCTCGTTTTATTTTTAATTAAAAATCGAATTTGGTATAAATAGGATTTGTCGTGCAGCGGTTGTTCGCAGACTTCGACCATTAACTTTAAATCGACGTACCCAGAAATCCGACCGTCAGATTCTCCTGAAACAAAAAATGTTGGGTTCAAAACGCAAATAGTTTTCAAATGGAAAAAAGTGTTAAAATTCAACGTTTAGATTTTGAAAGAAGTTCAATTCAAATTTGAATAAATGCAGCGCTAGTATAGTTTAAGACCCGAAATGGGGCTAGATTGAAATGGCCTAATTTTAAATTATTAAAAATAGAAATAAATTATGATAAATCATAATAAATGGCTTGAAGAAGTTTTGAATTGAATATTTCAAGTTTTGGAAAGATAAAAGATATTTTATCTAAATGAGTTGTTCAACCACTAAAATAAAGAACCAAAAAGGAATATGTGATGATTCCTAAGAGTACAATCTAGTGCCACCCATGAGATCCAACTGGAAACTTTTCCGTTAGGCGAGGGGTGGGGAAAAATGAAAGGATATCAGATATCTAACTAAGATAAGACGAAATTATTTGGAGATAAAAGATTAAGTATGTAAAAGAATGTTTTGGAATAAAAGGGTTTAACTTAACCAAAGTTTTCCAATTTATGAATCAAATTGGATTTGAATGGAAACAATCTTCAGATATTTTAATATTGGATTCCATAGTTATACGGATATTGTTTGAGGAATGTGGAAGATAATGATATCTTTGTTCTTGATACGATATCTGTTAATTTCATAATTTGATTTTGAAAACAAATCGATATGGTTTCTATTTAAAGCCTTGTATTTAATATCTAATTTGATTTCGGGTTTGTCGTGAATGATGTTTTGAATAACATCTATTCTTTAACCAAGTTAAAGATAAGATTAACTTCCAAAGTTAAGTAATCATCGAAAAATGATTTCTAAGGAAAGATTTAAACAAGAAGTTTAAATGATGTAAATCTTTGATAAGATTTAAGGGATTAATTCCCAAGGAAAAAAAATGATTTGATATTCCAAAGTGGATTGAAACTTATGATATGTTAATATATCACTTGTTTTTAAGATTTTGCTAGTTATTTGAAAAAACCAGGCTTCAACTCATTATGAACAACTAATAAGATGAGTATTGAAGATACTAAAGACGGTGGTTGAAGGCCAGAGATCTTCCCATGTTTGGATTATTGCTAATGTCTTGATTGGGATGTACACCTAGGACGAGGTTACAAGTAGTGGTCGTCTAGACATATTTGGAGATCTATGGGATATGCAAGGGCCTCTCTCCCTTAGGGGATGAGGAATAAGGTGCCTTCGGTTTCGTTCAGACCCAGAACAGACTTGTATAGATGTATGTCTGACATTGTATTTTGTGTTGTATTAATTGATCTCTATAAATATATTTTTTTTGTGGAAATAGATTTATTATCTAAGGTTAACACCCTTCTATGAGATGTATGAGCTTGGATGTTATATATTAATAGGCATCAGTTGTATGATATGAATTGACAGTAAGGCGCGCTAATTTGTTATTGATCAAAGCTTTTGTTGAAAGAAAATCTTTGTGGATGATGATCAATGCATGGCTAATATAGAGTAGCCTTGTATTAAGACGTGAATTTGGCAAGACTTACAACCCGGAAATGGCCGAAAACAAAATGAAAGACCGCATTGTAAGGACATACATTTCCTTCTAGCAAAAAGTTATGTAATGATATGGAGCATAGGCAGATTTACTCATGTGGAGATTGGAATTGAGGCGCCTCAGATGATGGTCAAATAACCGACCAGTATGAATGTCTGATAAGACCAGAGAATGTTATGTTTAGGTAATTGTCTAACTCGCTGGGAATTGGTAGGCCGACTTTGCCGATCAAAGGTCACATGTTTGTGGTCTTGGACATCTTGCTAGAGATGCGATCTGAATAGGTTAAGTAAGATCCTTTGCCTTAATCATTGATGGAAATCCAACTTCCAATACGAACCTTGTGTTTTCAGTTGTAAACCTATATGACGACATAATAGGATGGGGTATTATGCCATCTAAGATTGATACATTTATTTCAAAAATTGATTTTTACACTATGCACTAGTAATAATAAAAGGAGAAATTTCGCGTATCAAGCATGTTTGGCTATTACAAAGTAAAACTCTATCCTCTAGTTTGCGCTTGCATTGCGTGATGGGACTTGAGTCTTGTAATAACTTCATTTTTCAAAGAGCATTAGATTATTTATAATTGGTATTCATGTGGAAAAAACCCATTCCATGTTATACGGCGTGGTCCCATGATTTTCCTAACTTGAAAATAAAGTTTAATAACTGTTTTTGGTTATCATACCAGTCCCATGATTGGCCTGGAGTTTATTGTTTCCCACCTAAAATCTAGGTGTCTATATTTTCCACATAGACATCTAGTAGTTTTGGTTTTATAGATATTTCATTTAGTAGGATCCTAGATTATGGTTGGATCTATACTCTAGATTTATTTCGTTGTCTTCTGCTGTATGTATTTATGTTTCCGCTGTATTGTAATTTATTACTCTGATGTTTTTCCACTGTGATTCAATTATCTGTACTCTTATTTTCTTGTACTCTGATGTAAATTTGTTGTAATAACAATGAAATGTTATTTTGTGTTATACTCTGATGTGTTGTATCATATAACAGTTTCAAGGATTTCTTTCGTTTGGATCGGACCTATGTGGTTTATGGTCGATTCAATGGCAGGGATTTTTGGGTCGTCACAACATGCTAAGTGTTTAGCTGATCAAAGTTGTTGTTGCGAAGCAGAAATTTGTAGATGATGATCAAAGCATGACTGATATAGCGTTGCTTTGTGTGGAAACGTGACCTTAGAACCTCACAACTTGTGAATGAACTAAAACATGATGATGGACCGCAAAGATAATGACTAACGTTTCCTTCTGGATGAAAAGCGATGTCTTGGTATAGAGCTTAAGCAGGTTTACTTATGTGGATGATGGAGAGGCACCTTGAATAACGATCAAATACGACCGGGGGAACGTTATGTTTAGGAAAGATTCCAATCAGCCGTTTAGTGCTGGTCGGCTCTGCCGATCCGAAGGACTCAGCGGTTGACTCTTGGGACATTTGCTAGAGTGTTCCGGATGTGGTTAAGGAAGATCATTTTCCTTGTTCATTGTTGGAATCCAACTTCCAATACGAGATTACGCTTTCATTTGAACCCTAGTAGCTAACATAATGGGATAGGAGATTATGCAAGCTAAGATTGATACATTTACTTTCATAATTGTTTTCCACATCTATACATTAATATTAATATCAAATGATTTTTTAAAGAATATCAAGCATGTTTGGCTATTATAAGGTAAAACTCTATCCTCTAGTATGCGTTGCATTATGTGATGGGACTTGAGTCTTATAATAGCTTCATTTTTATAAAGCATGAATTTCGAAACCCTTGAATCTTGGTTGATGATAATATGAGATGGGTTAAGGTTTGTTTTCTAGTTTTTTTGTTTTTAACTAGTTAATCAAAGCCTGATCCGGGTGTTTGACACTCGGGTTAGATCCGAGTATGTGTTTCAGGTTAAGCAGGTAGATGAGGAGTTTCAGTTGATTTCGAGAAGCTGGAGTTCTTCGTTAGATGGCAAGACTTACTATACTATCTATACTTGGATGTATATGGATTATGGATGAAAGAGTGTGTTTAACTCAATGATAAATGTTTTTTATTGTAGAAGTTTCCGCTGTAAAGTAATATTTTGAAATATTATATATATTTTTCTGTTCTGCTATGCTTTGCTCTGATAAAATTTTGATGAATCGAGTTTGCGACATTTGATTTTGCGGTACACGAACATCGTGGTGTGTTAAGTATCAACTATCGAAGGTTATAGACTTGGTTTATCGCAGGACCTTCCGAGGATGCTTTTCTTTCAAACCGAACTTGTGCGGTTTATGGTCCGCTCAGAGGGCAAGGATCTGCGGGTCATCTCATTTAGAATAGAGAATAAGTGGCTGAAACGGGTGGTTACATTGTGACGATGTTTGTTTTAGGCTAACACCATAGTAGATAATAAGAAGCAATTTGCCACTCCGTACGAAAGGAGAGCATGGGTATATCGGACTAGTCACTTTACGAGTTTATATTTCATGTCCTTGTTCGCTACATATAGTATAGTAGAAAAGGGAGAAGGGAACCCAGAAAGTCATTTAGTGGTTAGGTTTGAGTTGACCTTTAGGTTAGTCCTAGTTTTTTTAAGAAATAAACAATATTTAGCAAAAAAGGAGAAAAACTCCTTTCTTCAGGGCTTACAGCAACAGAGCACCAATGCTAAAAGGCCAATATGCCTGTAGCTCCGACCCAAACAATGCACACAAAAGCGATCCCAGTAAAATAAAAAGAAATAGAACCCAAACATACCATAATACAGAAAGGAAAGACCAGAAATTGTAACATCCGACTTTTAAATTAAGTAATAAAATTCATAAAATTGTTAGAATTTGATCATTAAACTAGCACCATTGCATCTGTGGTGATTTTCTAATACATTTAGATATATGGTTTGCAAAAAATGAAATTAAAACGAAGAAGATATCATTAAATGAAGTTTCTGAACAAACGCGGAAAAATATGAGGAAAAAAAACATTTCGCGACTGGCACTCGAACCCTGGATCTCAAGTTTTGGAAGCACACGCTTTACCACAACACTACTAACACTTTTGAAATAACTATACTATATGTGTCGACTTATACCATTCATGTGTCAACACACCCATGAACCTTGGCATTAATTTGTCCAAGTATGAAGTGATGGCGCTGTATTGCTTAAGTGGCTTAATTCTATTGGCCTATTTTCAAATTTAAGATGATGTGGTGAATTCCTATTGGTTAAATGATGTGGCTAGCTTAGATTTAATTTAGGAGTCCAATGATTTGAGATCCCTAGCCTAACCTATAAATAGACCCTTAAGCCTATAGTTCATTCTCTTATTTTATAAAAGGACAGACTAGTCTTTTCTCCCTTAGTTCATTCTCTTATTTTATAATAATAAATATTTTTATAATCCTATTTTGGAGGCAAGATTCTCAACAACCATGGATTAAAGCTTGGGACGATAGTAATTTAAAATTATTCTTTCTAGTAATGGTATATATTATCACTTTACTCCTATTAGTTTAGTTTAATTTGTTAGTTTAATTTAAATTATTGGTAGTAATTTTTCTGGTTAAACTTAGGTATAGTTTAATTAAGTTTATTTGCAGTAGTTTAAAGTTGTTTGTATACACAGAAATTAATAGTTTAGAATTAATTTTGGGAAAATATAGGATATGAGAATTAAATAAAGGAAAATATGATGACAACATGATTCGAACCCCCGACCTCTTAGGAGGTAATGTAATGTGTTAACCAACTGGGCTAAGAAGCCTTTGGGTTAACTTTTTGAGAGAAGTATTACAAGTATAAGCCTAATTATGTACAAATTTACAGTAAATATGTCAAATTTGGGAAAATAAATTAAGAACGGGAATAAATGTATACCTATTAAAATAGAAAGTTAGAAATAACCTAAATTGGGTGGTTAAGAAAAGGTGATATATTTCCATAGTTTGGTATGTAAATAAAATAGAGAACATAATTGTAAGAATAAAAGAAAAGGACACAAATTAGTGCGAAATAGGGATTTAGCTGTATTTCGCACTATTCAAGAGCATACAAATAATTAAAACAAACATCCTACAATTATGGATTTCTGGCATAATTGTCGTATACTATGAAAATAGATTTTTGTACATTTTCGACAATCAATCAATTAGGAACAAGCATAACTTCCTAAAAAATAAACTTACAAAGATGGTACATAAAAGAGTAACATAGCCAAAAGACATTGTGTAAAGGAAAAGGGTAAGAAATCAATATGACGCGCGATAGACAGAAAAAATTGTAACCTATTATGATAATTGTGTAGACACATAAATTAATCATAATATGCGGTTTTGATATGTGTTTAAGTAAGATTATAACATGAAGGTCATAATTAAAAGTGAAAGGAAATAAGAAAGGCTTATTATAAATAAACTTAAAAGTGTTGATTAAGTTTAATAAGCATAATCTTATGACTATGGTACATGTTGTGATAGGAAAATGAACTATAACCTATATTTGCATAAATATGGATATTTGGAAAATCATAATAGATAGAAATGGTTCATTTACAAATATGAATATGATAGAAATTGGCTAAAAGAACAGTTAGGCTTTAATATGGACATATTGAATTAAATGGACTAAGTTGTGAGCCTAAAAGGCGTTAGGATTTAATATTAACACATGATTTACAAAGTGTAAGTTACGAGCCTAAGATTCTATGGTAATTAGTAAAGCTTTCTTTGAAAGAAAAAATGTGTGATCCTCTAAAGTGAAGAGATTACACACACACACACACACACACACACACACACACACACATATATATATATATATATATATATATATATAAAACAAGAGACAATAACTGCCAACTATCCTGGAATGGAATGATTAGTAAATGATCTACTCAGACTATGACCATGAGTATAAGAGGTAGATGAGTGAGCTCCGAAAAACCACTACCCATCATACATAAAAATCGAGGTTCACAAGGCCACTACCCGATTATGAAGTATATCTACTCCTAAATAATACAATAGTCGCTCCAAAGAATACATATGAACAATACAACATAATAAAAGAAAGGACTCTCCAAAACTGATCTCCAATAAGCTCCTCGGCGAAAATCAACTGACCTGTATCCTGAAATAAGACTAAACAAAAGTAAGCTAACAAATGGTAATTAGTCTAGTCTGTGAAATGCATAATATTCGATTAAATAGATTAATGAATATCATAAATCAACGAAAAAGGAAAAAAAGGTGAAATGCATAATGATTAATTAGACATAGGGTCTAATTAATACAACTGTATGTGTTTAGTCTAGTCTGTGGGGATGAAGAGCCCAATGGGGAAAATCATCGAAGGTGTCAAGAGACATGGTAGGAGCATGTCTAACTTATTTGATGCGACTGGAAGGAAGTGTGGGACTTCTACGGGATGTAAGGATACTCCACGATGGTCCTCTGTAATAGGCCCTGGGCTGTAGCCATAGAGGCATAGTCTGTACCGTACCATATGGTGAGTATACCTTAACTGCATCTATCGTTGTGGGAAACCTAACAACTGATTGGGATGATTTCTAGGATGATTCGGCGGCTTCCTCAGGGTGGAAGGCTTCGTGGTCAAGACCCAACAAAGGAAAGTAGGTTGTCGAATGCAGATCACCATCATTCGGAGCGAGTATGGGAAAGTCTGGAGCTAAACCAAGTGGCCAATGATCTCCACTATTGGGTCATTGGATAAGGGATTACATGTTTGTTTAGATTGTTTATTAAGGGGGGATCACTTAGCTTGGCTTGGGAGAGGCTGGATGGGGCTAGAAGAGCCACTGAAAGAGACAGACCATATTATGATCTCTGTATTGTGGGCCTAACAAAGCCATTATTTTAGGCTTAACGAAGCCATTCTTGAAAGATAAAGAAAGGCCACCGACTGAGTTCCATGGGAGAACTTGGGTTTTAGGCGCCTTTTTGGCATAGGAGTAGTAGTTTATTTGCTTTCGTAGAGCAACTTAGCATGATTTTGTAGCATGACAAGGGAGGTCTCGTAAGTTTTCAAAGCATGGCGATGGAGACCACTCGAGGAGGGTACTGTGGGGACTATCTTGATATATTGGGCATATAGCTACATATGTATGATATATTAGGTTAATTTACTGGGGAGTAGATGGGTATGATTTATGTCTGAAATCAGAGGTGTAATGTGTAATAAACCAAAATAACTTAATAAAGGTAACCCGGTGATAAAACGGTATATGTAGCGTTATTTATAGAACGTATAATTTGCTATTCACAAGAATTTTTGTTCTGGCTCTCTTCTCATGAAAAAACCACAAGTTAGATAGGTGGTTGAAATTATGTAGCTTAGCGACACTTGCTAGTTAGTGTTATTATTATAGCAAGTTTGTATTTACTATTATATTTTATTTGTTCCATTGTGAGATATTTATCGTAAGCTCTAATATATTTATCTTTATCTTTCTGCTAGATACTAGACAAACTAACTCGGGTTTTAATAGACTTAATTTTTTAGCATTTTGGAAACAAATTGGATGTGTTGAAATTTGGGTTATTACATCTGGTATCAGAGATTGGGTTTAGGATT
The DNA here is from genome assembly GCA_030737875.1 of Allium sativum. Classification (NCBI taxonomy): domain Eukaryota; kingdom Viridiplantae; phylum Streptophyta; class Magnoliopsida; order Asparagales; family Amaryllidaceae; genus Allium; species Allium sativum. Next base: position 527,639,466 of record CM060921.1, on the reverse strand, counting down.
CCTATATAGATAATGAGTGAACGTATTTATATTTGTAAAAATATAAATATATTATATATATACCTATGTCCATAGAGGAACCAATTAATTAGGTGAAAAAACACATGGAGAAAGTTGGCATGTCAGTTTTGTACACTAAGGAAATGCTTGTGGAAATTTGAGAATAGTAGGCCCATGAGTGGCTAGAGAGAAAAGTGTACAATGTGTTTTGAAAAAAAAAAAGATTCCATGTATTAATATCAGAAATTTTGGTATTTTAGATTAGTGGATTGGGTAGTAGAGCCTTGTAAGTTAAAAAAGGATAAGACGAAAAAAATATGGATGAGGAATTTATATATGTATACACATTTGGCACAAAAATGGCACTAGTCTCATATTCCAGTTTAGACATAGTTTTGGAGGTATTTGTGCAAAAGGGAAATTTTGGACAAAGAAATGTAAGTTCCTGCAAAGTATTTGGGAATGCAGAAGTTAGAAACCACATTGTACTTATCCCTCACAGTTATAACTTTTAGAAACAACTTGACAATGAGAGATATAAATGTAGGAAAAGATTTCTCGAAAATCTTTCAAGTGTAAAAGTTTACAATTTTAGAAATTTACCGATTTGTAACATTAAAATTTTCATTAAAATATTTTTTCTCAAAATTATGCAAACTTGTTTCCAAAAAGAATTATGTGCATGAGCAAGTTGTGGGGTTATGCAATACAAGTGGTTAAGAGAAAGCGCGAATACAAAATAAGTTAGCAGTGTGTGGTGCATAGGTGGCCCTGAGTGAAAGAAAATATAAAACTTATTCATAAAGGATGGATTGTAAAACACTTTAACTTGTTGAAATAAGAAGAATTATAAGATAAGTTTTTATAAATAAAGAAGTTTTGTAAGTAAACATGTTTTGTTAAAGTAACAGGGAAATGTACAACGAAAGAGGTGTATAAAATATAAATGAACCACCATATTTTGTGCTACCTATTTCAACATAGATTTTTTTTATATATAAAATTTCCTTATTACTTTGCATAGAACACAAAAGCCCTCTTTAGAAAAGGTTCATAGAAACTTAATCTTATTAATTCCTCTTGAAAAAAAAAATACATATTAAATAAATAAGATCTCCAACTAAGTTAAAGTGCATAATCCTATCTTCCCTAATTTTAACTTTTGAGAATATAAAATTTTATTTAATCAAAAATAATTTAGTGAGAATGGTCCCAATAGTTTGAATGAACTGTTGGTAAAGGTATAAGTTATTATTTTGAGATCAGAGTAAACCTTAAACTTGAGTATTAAATTCTTAAGGGAGAAATTAAGATGTAAGAACTCGAAAAGGTAAACACTCAAAGGCTATGCAGTGATGTAAGAGAATTGGAATAAAAGAAAGGAAATTTTGAGAAGATGATTTAAGTGGTTACTATTTACTAGAAAGAAGTAAAAGGAAATTTTAAAACTTGCATGGTTTATGGGAAAAGGATAAAGAGGGAATGAATTGAAAAGAGAAAGTTTGGGATTTTATAAGTGAAATTATGACATGGCTTGTAATGAATGGAAATCCTTATTCAACCTTCTTGAGGACATAGGAAGGTGTGACATGTTGTCTCAATTATGAAGGAATGAGAACTAGGGCTACACGACGTGAGTTTGTAGAGAGTGGTAGATGGAAAGGAGGAGTGCTATGGTTTACTAGGTCAGTGTCGAGGACATTTTAATGTCAAAGGAACTTGTTCCTAAGCCTCTTAGTCCTTGTGGATATTTATATTTAGCTGTTGTATCTTTTACCTAGAAGTGATTTCAGTAAAGCAAATTTTCTTTATTATAGATTTGCACTCCTATGTAGTGTTCTATTTTATTATAGAAAAATAGGATAGTTTGATTGATATATTCTTTCTAGGTGTTTGTAACGATCGCTCGATAATAAAAAAAAGCATAGGATATTATAAATAAGATGAAAATGAAGCAAAAGATGAACAACTTAAAAAAACAGAATATACAAAAAAAATGAAGACAACAACTTCCATAAATGAGAACAATAAGAGAAAATAAATACCTCCAAAGTAATTTTGGGAAACTAAAAAAAAGTCTTATGTAAACTATGCTTGAAATGGAAAATAGGAATTTTTGTAAGATTAGTGATTAAATTTCCATATATGGAAAATATGCATAAAAGTGGGATGGAAAGTATGGAATTTTCTTCCTTTTTCTAACGTAAGGAATCGAATTCAAAAAATTAGATTTTTTTTTTTTGAAATTTGGAAATTTAAATTTGGTTGGCAGAGTTTGGATGGAAAAATTGGATGAACTACATTCTTACTCTGTAAAATTATGGGAAAAATTGGATGAAAAAGTATTTTCGATTTTCAAAATATTGCATTCGCGTAGAGAATGCAAGTATATTTAGGATGCGTGCAACATGTTTTCAAAATAATTTTCCACAAATTTTGCATTCATATAGGAGGTACCGCTTAGGCATTCATTGCATCGCTTGAAGGTTTCTTATGATCCATGAGGATCGGTCATGTCGAGCTATCCTTATTCCCTTAACCTATCACTAGAAGGTCTGGATTCGCTAGCAATAGTTAGGTATTTCCTTAACGTATTCAAGGAGGTTATTGCTACCTAGTTATTTCCTTCCACTTTGAAGAAAGATTGAGGTCAAAATCTGTTATATTGGTAATGCTTAACTGGTTACTTTTCTGATGCGACACATTTCTCCCAAGGAACGATGCACATTAAGAAAGCAAGTAAAGGAGTTGCTAACAAAAGTATTTCATAAAAAGGAGCATTTCTAAGTGGGGAGCGCCAATCGTCTTTTCCACTAAGGTAGATGGTTCTCTCAGGCTTTGCATCGATTATCAAGAATTAAACAAGTTGAAGAAGAAAAATAGTTATCCTTTGTCGTGTATAGACGATCTCTTTGATCGATTGATTGGATCTAATGATTTTCATAGCTTGATCAAGCCATACATTTTCTATCAATTAACTATAGTTAAGAATAACATTGAGAAGGTTGCACTTAGTTGTAATGTCCCGTATTTTCACGGTATTATAATTAATTTATTTAATTATTTAAATAGTGATTAGAGGTTTAAATGGTCATTTAATTAAATAATATTGAAATTTAATTAATATAAATAATAGAGTAATATAATTATTTCTGAAATAATCAGAAATAACAGAATTCACAATATTGTGTGAATTGGACAATTCAAAATATATAATTCAGTTTAGAATTGAAATTGAATAACGAATATATTATTTAAATGAAGTTTGAACGTAGAATTATAATATAATTAAAATTTAGCTCAAAATGGCGCGACAGTTCGCTATTTGGCGATTTGAACTTCAACTGAATATACAGGGTCCGTTTTAAATCGAATTTCTGTGAAACAAGAAATGTTCGGAGCTGGTGAAGTATAATTTTCTAATGGAAGAGAAAAAACAGGATTTCATTATGTAGATTTTGATTTATGTCCAAATCAAATTTTAGTCGCTATGGAATTCCTTTATAATTTATAACGATATATTTATATTATAAAAGGATTATATATATATATATATATATATATATATATATATATATATATATATATATATCGAATATCGATATAACTGGGAATTTTGAAATATCGAGTTATAAATCCAATTGGAACTGTATGATATTCTAGTGTGAATATATACGATAATATTTATTTATAAATGTTAAATTTAATTGTTTTTAAATATATTTATATATTTAAATGGGTTATTTAGAGCTTTAAAAATAGCCAGTTTTGCAAACGAACTCCGTTTTCGACGAAACTAATTTTGTTGGATTCGTAATATTAAATTATTGTTAGATTTCAATTTTCATGATTTTTGGGGCCAGTGTGTGGCCATACGGATTTTTAATGTGAAAAACAGTCAGTATTTTGACGGTTAAAAATATGTTGTGTGAGCAAACGGAGTCGGAATTCGACGAAACCAGTTTTGCTGGGTCCGTAATGTCAAACTCTAGCTGTATGTCCATTTTCATAATTTTTGGGTATTGTGTGTGATCGTAGGAATTTTAAAGGACGGATATAACTTGCGATAGCTTATTATATTGAAAATATTCAAATATAAAATTATAAAAAATCCTATAAATACCCTTACGTTCCTCTTAACCCTAAATTCTATCTTTCTTTGGTCAACAGAGAAAAAATTGCGCCGCTACTTCTCTTAAAGGAAAAATGTGATATTTTCCTCCTTCAAAAATTCATAGAAAGAAAAATAAAATACTAGAAATCATCATACAAGTATACTTCGAATCACCAAGAGCTTCACTTCAATTCTATGCTCGTTTTATTGTATGCGATGCGGTTTTGGGTATACAGCATTTTCTAAGGTTTGCGGAAATCTTGGGTTGGGATCATCGATTTGGATTTCTGGGTTTGGATTCACGTTCGAGGTGAGGAGGCGCACTGGTGCGCAGATTTTGGGGTATCTCAACATCTGGAAATGTCGTGACCTGTACCGTCGAGAGGGAAGAAGGGTTGCGTCACATTTTTTGTGATTAGCTCAAGTTTGCTAATTTTGATATGATGATGAAGAGCTTTGAAAAAGAGGAATAATGGATATTTTAGTTGATTTTATAGTGGAGTGAAATTGGTGGTGGAGGCAAAGCAACAAGTGGCAATGGAATGGAAGTGTTTTCTGGAGGACGGGATTCCTACGAAGAGGAAGAGGGAGTACTGTTAGTTTGGGTGGGAGGAGTTGGGACGAATTCAAACAGTGAGGCCCGATTAAATAATAAGTTAGTTAAATTCAATTTATAATAGTACATAAACCTATTAAATTGACAACTTGCTCATACGTTACCAGAATTCAGTGAAACAAGATCCGTTAGGATCGTATAGACGGTGGCTACACCATGGAACTGACCGGGAGTGAATTGGAGCTCGTTTGGATTTATGGTGAAATTAAACGCCTGAATCAAATAAATGACCAATTATCGTTATTTAACGATAACCGTCCAAGGTGAGTAAATCTCACTAACTCTGCGCAATTTATATTTTTATAAAATATTTTTAGAATCTATAAATGATGGTTGTTTGCTATGTGTTGGCTGTTTGGTTGAATTGCTAGTTAATTGGTTGAAAATATAGATAACGATATATATATAAATCGTTAATCAAATATTAATTCTTTTTATCAGTATATTTCATATTCGTGTTATTCATGTGATTAACATCTGTGGATGCAGGGAAACAGGTCGGAGGGACCCAACTGGGTTCCTCAACATTTACTTTACTATTTTTTTCATACATTATGTTATATGATGTGATATGAATTCTGTTGTTGATTTTGTATGTTTGAATGATACCGATCATTGTTATATGGTACGTTAAATACCATAAGGAATACTGGAATGTTAAAAAGGAAATTTTCAATGTTATATTGAATAAGAAATATTTATAAAATCAAAAGAGGTTATAAAAAGAAACATTTTTAAATATGATATTATAAAAAGAAATATTTATTTAGGGAAATAAATATGATAAAATACAAAGAGGAAATATTTGTGAAAACAAATAAAAAAGGAAGTATTTGTAAAACATTTACAAATAGAATTGAAAAAGGAAGTATTTGTAAAACATTTACAACTAGATTTTCAATAGAAATATTCATTTAGAAAATAAATAGAACCATAAAGAAATATTTATTTAGGAAAATAAATAGAATTATAAAGAAAATATTTATTTCGAAAATAAATAGACTATAAAAAGGAAATACTTGAAAAATGAATAGATTGTATAAAAAGAGAATTTTACACTAGGAAGGTTTAGACCCGTGCTTTGCACACGTGTATAACAGAATATGAATTCAAAGTGAACATTTAAGAGAAATCCGTTTTAACAGATAAAGTAAGAAGATAAATTTATAAATAAGGTTTTATAAATTAAATAAAATGTTAATCATTGGATAAATAGAATATAGAAGTCAAGACTTATATAGAGAAGTAAGAATCGATTTCAACATCGATATTTGAAACTGAATATGGATGAAGAGTTAGTCGATTATGAGTTAATCGATTAGAGTAAATCGAATTAGAGTAATCGATTACAGTTAATCGACTTAGAGTAATTGATTAGAGTTAATCAGTTAGAGTTAACCAGTTAGAGTTAATTAGATAGAGTTAATCAATAAGAGTTAACCAGATAGAGTAAATTGAACATGGTTAATCGAATTAGGATTAACTGAATATTAGTTATTCAATTAGAGTTGATCGAATATAGTTATTTGAGATAGATTTAGTCAAACATAGTTATTCAGGATGAGTTGTCATTTCTTACAACTGCTAGCGTAATTCACAGGGTTGCAGATAGCCTACGGTGGTCGAATGTTTCCTGAGGGAATCAGGCGTGACCATTGTGATCACTGCGATCTAGAGTCAAGCGAATGGAGTTAAATCGAATATTAGCCATTCGAAATAAAGTTAAAACAGATATAATTATTCGAATATAAGTTAATCAAATATTAGTTATTCGATAGGAGTTAAATAAGTTGAGTTAATCAAGTAAGTTAATCGAGTTAAGTTAGTCAAGATAAGTTAATCAAATCGAGTTAATCCAAATGAGTTAATCCAAAGGAGTTATTCAAAATATTTTATTCGAATAGAATTAAAGGAGTTATTCGAAATAGTTTATTCGAATAGAATTAAGGGAGTTAATCGAATAATAGTTTATTCGAAAGGAGATTAATCGAATGTAAATCATTCGAAGAGAGTTAATCGAATGTAAATCATTCGAAGAGAGATTATCAAATATAGTTATTCGAAGAAAGAGTTATCGAATATAGTTTATTCGAAAAGGAGTTATCGAATAGCGATTTTTCGAAAGAGAGTTATACGTTGGAATTCGATTATATCGAATCTGGGAAAGTACACTTTCCATTTTTAATCAAGATTTAATGATTTCTTTATAAATTGTTTATTTAGTTATTTAGTTAAATTAAGGAATAAAAGTTATATTTTGAAGTTAGATATTTCAGAAATAGGGATTTGAACACTATTGTTATAATCAAATGATTTGTATAAAAGAAGTGAATTCGTCAATAAAATCCGAAAGTTACGTAAGGAAGTTTGTTAAAGATTTGAAAGGTGAACATTGTATATTTCGAGGTCAGAAATGTGTTTAGTTAAGGTCTGAGAGGTAATTATACCCCAATTTGATTGGCTTCAGTTTTTACTAAGAAATGGTTAAGGTTCGATAGTGAAAGTTGGTTAAGTGAATTTAGTTAATGAGGGTAATGGTTTGAATTGGCTTAGTGATGTTTTATTTAAACATCTGTTAAATCCAATAAAGGAGTTTTGGAAATGTTTTCCAAATAAAAGAACCAGAAATGTTTTCTAATATAGAAAACAAGAAATGGAAGTAAATATGGAAATGTTTTCCAATGATTAATAAAGTATATTTTCTAAATTTAGAAAATAAGAATTTACAAATATACAAAAATGGGAAAAGAATAAATTAATGATAAATTAAATTAAAGGAGATCAGTGTTGATTGATAATTGATCGATCGAATTTCTATCTGGAAATAAGATCGTTGGTTTTACACCTATTTTCCTTTGATAGTTAAATCACCGACTATCGAAGTTTTTGACCATTTTTCCGTCGTCAATACGTAGAGACCGGGATCAGATTCATTATCTGAAAACCACTCTGTATGGACGTTAGCGTTGCGATCAAATATGATGAAAATAATTGAAGACGGAGTTATGCAAGGGCTATCCTGTTTACAGAATAGTGCCTTCGGTTTGTCCAGTCCTAGGACAACATCAATGGACGAATGTCTGACAAAGTATATCTAACGGATCGTGTAAATTGATCTCTTCAAACGTACTTACGTTTGGTGGCGGAGAAATTCGTTTCTCTTAGCTTTGTACCCGTGGTATATTTGGGGAAATCAGTTAGTGATTTGGCAGGTATGACGATGTGGCATTCAAAGTGAATGGTGGTCAGGTGTTCCAAAAGATACGATATGACCTCAAGCCTCATCAACCGGGAAATGACAGAAATCGGGCAGGCAGCATAGCTAGGTTGTAAGAACCCGTTACTTCCCCGTGAAGGAAAGAGCGGATACTTTGAGAACAACACACAAATGAACGCAGACGGGAGAACATTTCATTGCTATTACAACAATTCCATTAGATACAAGAATATACAGAGTATAATTGAATAAATTACATTCGATAAATATCAGAGATTACAATAAATTACATAGCAGCGGAAAATAATACAAAGCACAACTGAAGGTGATATACGGATACAGAGCTTTCCGGATATCATTCCAGCTGTAAACCAGGATCCTGTGAATATAAATCTGCAAAACCAAAACTACTAGCTGCCCGTGTAGAAAATAAGGGCACCCAGAGTTTAGGTTAAAACAATAAACTCCAGGTCAGTCATGTGACTGGTGTGAGAACTAAAACAGTTATTTAAAACTTTACTTTAAAAGAGAGTAATTCAAGGGACCACGCCGTATAACACGGAACGGGTTTTCTCCCAAGAATACCAGTGCATAGAATAAACAACGCAATGCTTTTTCGAAAAATGAAGCTATTATAAGACCCAGGCCCCATCACACAATGCAACGCAAGCCGGAGGATAGGGATTTCCCATATAATAGCCAAACATGCTTGGTACGTTTAAAACAAATCATTTGATACTATAATAAGTGTATAGTGTCAAAACAATTTCAATCATAAATATCAATCCTAGGCGGCATGGGTACCATCTATCATGTCGCCATACTAGGCTCTACAAATAAAACCGAAATACACGTATTGGAAATTGGATTTCCGTCATGAGTCGAGGCAAGGGGCAAGCTCCTCTCCGCTTCGAGACACTCTAGCAAATGCTCAGGACTACGCACACTGGGTAACCCTGGATCGGTTGGGCCGGTCCTCTCTTATGTTTGAGGATTGGCAATTCCTGAACACACGTTTCCCGGTCCTTACAGACCTATAATCGAGGCGCCTCATTCCAACAACCACAAAGGTGAAAAGTATACAAATGTCAGGGCTGGTAAGTCACTGACACCACCAAAGCTAGAAAGAAACGTCGTGCTCTCCCAACGGTCCATATCCCGTTTTTGACTCATACCGAGGTGTGAGGCTCGTGAATTCACATTATACACAAAGCTACGCCACAAAGGCCGTGCTTTGATCATCAACCACAAGACTTTGCTTTTCAACAGAAGCCTTGATCCATGCAACTCAGCATGCCACACATGAAATTCATGCCATGCGATTGATATCTATCGATATATAACCTCTAAGCTCGTACGTCTCAGAGAAGGGCGTTAAGCAAGAGAATAAATTCTCCGCCGCCAAACAGATATATATTTAACAGAAATCAATCAACACAGAATAAAATCCAATGTCAGACACACAATCCATTTACAAGTTCGTTCTGGGTCTGAACGAAACCGGAGGCACTTTCCTCGCATATCCATCGATCTCCAAGTACGTCTGGACGATCACTAACTGATTCCCTCATCTTGGGTGTACAGCCCAATCAAGATCATCAGTAATCACACAAATGATGTGAAGACTTCCGGTCTTCAACCACCGTCTTCATCTTCGACATTTCGTCGAATCGGTTATTCAGAATGGGTATAAACCCGGACTTTCCGAACAACCCGCGTATATTAAAACAAAGGTTACACAAACACAACATACGCCTCATTCCAATTCATTAGTCACTAACCGTAAATCAGTAAGAGAGCAATTTCCCAAATATTAACCCCGAAGGCCGAAACCAACATCGGATCAATATCCAGGAAACCATTCTTCTTAACTAACCTACCGCTAGTTTCTAAATTTCATATTTTTAGGGAAAGGTTCCCATTAATTTAATCCAAGATAAATTCTTTAAAATTTATCCTTTAATCTTCCTTTGGATGTCATTTCAAACCAAATTATGGTTTTTCAAACTAGTCGAGATTAGCGAACCACACCGAAGTAATTATTTATTTTATTTCCCAATCCCAACCTATTCATCCCATGAAGCAAAACTGGTAGTACTCCATATCTAACACCACAGTGTTATCGGTAAAATTAATTACCATTTCACGTTCAAACCTAATTAAAGATTTAACTATCGCTTTGGAGCAAAACTGGTGATAGTCCATTCTCGCTTATTTTTCAAATTTGATAGTTTAGATTATCAATTCACATTTCAATCTAATTGCAGATTCATTAAAATCCTTTTACTGGGTTAAAGAACTAGTGTCATTTAAAACACAGTTCACGATAAACCCCTGAATCGATTCTATTTAAACCCATTTCAAATCCAATTTATTTATTTAAAAATAAATGGGTTTTAATTTCAGTTCAAAACTAGTTCATTTCGATAAGAATCTATTTTTACCTTTTCAAATATGGAGTTTTTCATCCTAATTTTTTCCAAATCATTTCTTATGATTTTACACAAATTATTGATATTTTTAATAATTTTATCAAGGCCCGTACAGTCGATTTCCAACAACGGCCATCGAACTGCACCTATAGCGACCTTTTTCGAATTTGATTTGGACGTATCTCCAAATCCAACCTTTAGGTTTACAATTTCTAATATTCGTTAGAAAGCTCTTTTCGATACGAACCCAACGATTCCGGTTTTAGGAGAATCCGACGGGCAGATCTCCCGTAATGTCCATTTGAAATAAATGGTCGAAATTCACGAACTGCCGCGGCGCAGCGCGTTCTATTCAGGCCATTATATTATATATATAATATATATAATATATTTCGTCGATTTCTATTTAAAATGAATTTTATAAATAGTTTTGAATTCGTTTCAAAAACAATTTCAACTTTATTTCAAATCCAAATCAAAATTGAATTTTTTATTATAAATCCTTTTCTATTTGATTTCAATTCAAATCGATTTTAATTCGATTCGAATTCATCTTCTTTTCAATTCAATTCAAATTCATTTTCTATTCAATTCAAATCAAATTCGTTTTCTATTCAAATCAAATCAAATTCGTTTTCTATTCAATTCAAATCAAATTCGTTTTCTAAACAATTCAAATCAAATTGGTTTTCTATTCAATTCAAATCAAATTCGTTTTCTAATCAATTCAAATCAAATTGGTTTTATATTCAATTCAATTCAAATTCGTTTTCTAATCAATTCAAATCAAATTGGTTTTCTATTCGATTCAATTCAAATTGGTTTTCTATTCGATTCAATTCAAATTCGTTTTCTATTCAAATCAAATTTGTTTTATATTCAAATCAAATTCGTTTTATATTCAATTCAAATTGGTTTTATATTCAATTCAATTTGAATTTACCTTCTATTTACTTTGATTCGAATTCATTTCAAATTGATTTCAATTCAATTCGAATTCGTTTTCAATTCAATTCGAACTCATTTCAAATTGTTCAATAAAATTTCAATTTGAATTTTAATCTAATTCAATTTGAATTTCATTTCAAAATATTAAATTTTGAAATCACTTTTCAATATTCATTATAAAACGAATATAATCGATATAAATATCGTTCGCGTCAAAATAGCGCATCTCTAATCAATACGGCTTTATATATTTCAATAATTCTGTTATTCATATTTCGTTCAACACATGACTAATCTCAACGGATGAGTATGATCAACACATGAACCTTCATTTTATAATGTTAAAGATATAAATTTTATTATTAAAATATTTCGTTCAACACATGACTAATCTCAACGGATGAGTACGGTCAACACATGAACCTTTATTTTATAATGTTCTTTATTTTCCCGATTGGAATGAGGCCCAATCAATTACCATATAGCGTTAACTATATGGATTCCATACAACACATGTATATAATAGCAACGATAAATAATCAACAATCATCCAAAGTGCACTACACTGTATAAGCATCAAATATAGATATCTAACGCTTATAACAGCCTGTCAATCGATCGATCGACAAACAACTAATTATTGGGATTAGTGTATGTCATATATTATCCCAATACCCGTGTAGGGTTTCAAATCAACAAACACATATTTTTATTTGTGCAGTTGGGCGATGTGTAAAATTTATCGTCCCAATCAATGTTAGTCAAATCAGTGTATATAAACAAATCGACCGATTGGTTTATAAATATTTATTTATTCACTTTCACGTCAAAAATTATATTTTTAACGATAATATATTTTATTTTAACACATGAATTTCTATTCAGTTCATTTATTCAATAAAATGATATTTTTATTTCTCTAACATATTTTAGAAAATTTCGGCGGTATAACGGCACGATACTAGAAACGGGACGAGGCCTAGCCTTATCCCCGGTCTAGTGAAGGCCCACGCCATTCACACATCAATCAAATCCATTCCATTTCACCAAACAATTCAATTCAAACCAAATAATCTAACCAACTACACAACCAAACAAACAAGTCCATGGTCTGTGGACGATTGTGTCGGGTGCTACTAAGCACCGTCTGCATCCTAGTATATATATATAACTAGAAAAGAAATTGAAGAGTGAGAAATTCTCACCAATAGCTATCCCAATCCCACGACTCTTCATTGATAGAAATCTTCATCATTCTCTCCTTTTTATCACCTTCGTTGCCCGTATCCTCTACATATGTAAAAATCGAATTTTTACTTCGCTATTCAATATATAAAAATCGAATTTTTACTTCGCTATTCAATATATAAAAATCGAATTTTTTACTTCGCTATTATATAGATAAAAATTCTATTTTTACACCGCTACTATATAAAAAGATTTCGCCTTTTCAAATGTAAAGATTTCATCACTATAAAAATCACCTCTTTATTTCAACGTATATATAATAAAAATCAGATTTTGATTTCGCTACATATACAAAGATGATATTTTTATATTCTCTATCCTATAAAGATTATATTTTTATAGTTCCCACTATGTAAAAATCATATTTTTATCCTTCTACAATATGAAAGATTATATTTTTATTATCTATTTAATATGAAAATTATATTTTCTATTTTTTCATACGATAAAATTATATTTTTAAACAATTAAAAATCGTATCTTTTGCTATATAAAAATCTCATCTTTTTATTATCAAAGTTATCGCCCTTTTCACTTTAAAGATTATATTTAAAAATCTCGTATTTCACATATAAAAATATCGCTTTTCATATATTAAAAGTCAAATCTTTTCCTTTCCTACATATACAAGATCAGGTTTTTAATCCTCTACACATATCAAAATCATGTTTTTAATCCTCTGCATATGTAAAAATCAGATTTTCACAATGCCAATTATATATATAAACTAAAAACTGAATTTAAATCATGCATTTACATTTATTTTAAAATTAGAAAATAAAACAAGGTATATAACTAAATTAAAAGAAAATAAAATAATAAAAAGGAAAACACCACTTACAGATTTTCGGAGGAGGGGGGGTGTCGCTTCGCACGCCAGCAGGGGGGTCTCGCGGTGGTCGGCAGTAGGTGGAAGGGGGTCGGTGGTGGTTGCAGTCGATTTTTGGTGGCAGGGGGCTGTGTCGCGAGGGCAGGGGGGGACTAGAGGAGGAGATGTGGTGGGGGAAGGGGAGAGCAGAGACGGAAAGGGGGGGCGCCTGACAGCGCGGTGGTGCGCTGCTTGGAGGAGCGACGGCGCTCCTCCTTCTTCTTCATTCCTTTTTTTTCGATTCGATTCTGAAAATCGAAGAAGGGGGGTGGCCAGAGTGAATAGATAGGGAGAGGAGAGAGATATATTATTTTTAATTTATTTAATTAATTTATCTTCAAAAAGCAACTTTTCATACGACCTCTAAACGAGGCCCACCGCCTGTCGTCCATAGCTAATAACCCCCATTCCGAACACAATGGGATATGTTTCGTAGGCTGATTCGACCATTTCGATCAGCTTTCGTTAAAATCAACATATAACTCTATATATTGAATTTGAACGCGCATTTCTATTTACTGGGGTCGCATACTAACTTGAAAAATTCCAGAAAACTATTTTCTAGCTTCGTATTGACCATACGGTCCTAACAAAACTAGTTTCGTCGAATTCTGAGGCCGTTGGAAAAATGGTCATTTTCCAGTCGATTAAAATCAACTAAAACTGGTCAAACGCGTTTTCCTTTGCCACGCTCACATATTGATTCGAAAAATTATGAAATTTGGAATCTAGCAATAATTTGACATCACGGATCCAACAAAAGTGGTTTCGTCGAAATCCGAGGTCGTTTGCAAAATTCCCATTATTAAGGGCCTGAATTCCATAGCGACTATTCAGAATTTTCAACTGGACATATCTTTTGATTCCCGCTATGAAATCTTGATTTGTCGGATTCGTTGGAAAGATATTATCAATTAGATCCTAATATTTTTAGTTTCGCTAAAATCCGGTTTGTTTTGCATCCGGTACATTCAATTGAAGTTTGAAATCGAATTATCGAACTACCGCGCCATTTTCAATTCTATTTATAATTATAAATAATTATTTATATTCTAACGACGACGTATATAATATATACATTCTAAATATATTCAAAATAAATTTTCGTCGATATTATTAAAAATAATTCATTTTAAATGTTCAAAATTCATTAAAATTGCCAAAATAAAATTTTTAAACTGGCCCAGATTTTCCGGGATATTACAATCTCCCCCACTTAAAACTTTTCGTCCCAGAAAAGGAACGAAGCCGAAAGTGTTTTGATTAATCAGCTCTACGTTCGATCTGGCTTCCATTCTCCAACTTTCAGTTTCTGAGAATTTTCAAATTCTTCAAAAATTTGGCTAACACCCGGAATTTTCGAAAAATTTCGCCATAACCTCCCCTGCACCGGGAGCCACGGGAAAATCCCGAAATTGCCATACAGGCCTTCTGATCTCAAAAAGAAAAAGAAAAAGCCAATAGGCTCATAAAATCATCATCACCCAAACAAAACAGCAAATTATAGTAAATATGTACCTATTTGTCGGGCAAACAAATTTTATTCTCTGCTCTAGCCTCCTTGCTATGACCTGTTCAATGTAAGTACATGTATATGCAAGCAAATGCGACCAATTTTCAATATAATTCACTATTTGGTACAATTAGGCATAATGGTTCAAAATTATCAAACAAACCACACAAACATCAATCAATTAGTGAATTAACGTTTCAAATTCATAAATTTGATATATAGTCAAAAATCATGTTTTTGATGCCAATTCACAACAATGTATTCTAGCTATATTAGTTTTGGTTCTCACACCAGTCCAATGGAAATATATAGATATCATACCTTCGTCACTCGAACATAAATTCTGACGACGAGTACTCAACCATCAGAATCATCTTCGGGCCACTAGAGTATGATTCTATATCTATCCAATATATTAAAACTTCGAATATACGTTCATGACGCGTATATGCAAAATCTTTATATATCGGATTGTCCAAATTCAATGTAAATAAAATATTCAAATACGTATGAAACGATTTAAATTTTCAAAACAAAATTGTTTTCAATTGAAAAATATACTCTTCACACTCGTTCTAGGATACTACTGATCCTATCTCTAACGAGTCATTCTAATTGGATATTACTAATCCAATATCTGATGAATTCTTTCGTATGGTTCTAATGTGTCTTGTTCTTGAGCTCTGTAAACCAAAGCTCTGATACCACTGTAAGAAACCGTTACTTCCCCGTGAAGGAAAGAGCGGATACTTTGAGAACAACACACAAATGAACGCAGACGGGAGAACATTTCATTGCTATTACAACAATTCCATCAGATACAAGAATATACAGAGTATAATTGAATAAATTACATTTGATAAATATCAGACATTACAATAAATTACATAGCAGCGGAAAATAATACAAAGCACAAATGAAGGTGATATACAGATACAGAGCTTTCCGAATATCATTCCAGCTGTAAACCAGGATCCTGTGAATATAAATCTGCAAAACCAAAACTACTAGCTACCCGTGTAGAAAATAAGGGCACCCAGAGTTTAGGTTAAAACAATAAACTCCAGGTCAGTCATGTGACTGGTGTGAGAACTAAAACAGTTATTTAAAACTTTACTTTAAAAGAGAGTAATTCAAGGGACCACGCCGTATAACACAGAACGGGTTTCCTCCCAAGAATACCAGTGCATAGAATAAACAACGCAATGCTTTTTCGAAAAATGAAGCTATTATAAGACCCATGTCCCATCACACAATGCAACGCAAGCCGGAGGATAGGGTTTTCCCTTATAATAGCCAAACATGCTTGGTACGTTTAAAACAAATCATTTGATACTATAATAAGTGTATAGTGTCAAAACAATTTCAATCATAAATATCAATCCTAGGCGGCATGGGTACCATCTATCATGTCGCCATACTAGGCTCTACAAATAAAACCGAAATACACGTATTGGAAATTGGATTTCCGTCATGAGTCGAGGCAAGGGGCAAGCTCCTCTCCGCTTCGAGACACTCTTGCAAATGCTCAGGACTACGCACACTGGGTAACCCTGGATCGGTTGGGCCGGTCCTCTCTTACGTTTGAGGATTGGCAATTCCTGAACACACGTTTCCCGGTCCTTACAGACCTATAATCGAGGCGCCTCATTCCAACAACCACAAAGGTGAAAAGTATATAAATGTCAGGGCTGGTAAGTCACTGACACCACCAAAGCTAGAAAGAAACGTCGTGCTCTCCCAATGGTCCATATCCCGTTTTTGACTCATACCGAGGTGTCAGGCTCGCGAATTCACGTTATACACAAAGCTACGCCACAAAGGCCGTGCTTTGATCATCAACCACAAGACTTTGCTTTTCAACAGAAGCCTTGATCCATGCAACTCAGCATGCCACACAGGAAATTCATGCCATGCGATTGATATCTATCGATATATAACCTCTAAGCTTGTACGTCTCAGAGAAGGGCGTTAAGCAAGAGAATAAATTCTCCGCCGCCAAACAGATATATATTTAACAGAAATCAATCAACACAGAATAAAATCCAATGTCAGACACACAATCCATTTACAAGTTCGTTCTGGGTCTGAACGAAACCGGAGGCACTTTCCTCGCATATCCATCGATCTCCAAGTACGTCTAGACGATCACTAACTGATTCCCTCATCTTGGGTGTACAGCCCAATCAAGATCATCAGTAATCACCCAAACGATGTGAAGACTTCCGGTCTTCAATCACCGTCTTCATCTTCGACATATCGTCGAATCGGTTATTCAGAATGGGTATAAACCCGGACTTTCCGAACAACCCGCGTATATTAAAACAAAGGTTACACAAACACAACATACGCCTCATTCCAATTCATTAGTCACTAACCGTAAATCAGTAAGAGGGCAATTTCCCAAATATTAACCCCGAAGGCCGAAACCAACATCGGATCAATATCCAGGAAACCATTCTTCTTAACTAACCTACCGCTAGTTTCTAAATTTCATATTTTTAGGGAAAGGTTCCCATTAATTTAATCCAAGATAAATTCTTTAAAATTTATCCTTTATTCTTCCTTTGGATGTCATTTCAAACCAAATTCTGGTTTTTCAAACTAGTCGAGATTAGCGAACCACACCGAAGTAATTATTTATTTTAATTCCCAATCCCAACCTATTCATCCCATGAAGCAAAACTGGTAGTACTCCGTATCGAACACCACAGTGTTATCGGTTAAATTAATTACCATTTCACGTTCAAACCTAATTAAAGATTTAACTATCGCTTTGGAGCAAAACTGGTGATAGTCCATTCTCGCTTATTTTTCAAATTTGATAGTTTAGATTATCAATTCACATTTCAATCTAATTGCAGATTCATTAAAACTCCTTTTACTGGGTTAAAGAACTAGTGTCATTTAAAACACAGTTCACGATAAACCCCTGAATCGATTCTATTTAAACCCATTTCAAATCCAATTTATTTATTTAGAAATAAATGGGTTTTAATTTCAGTTCAAAACTAGTTCATTTCGATAAGAATCTATTTTTACCTTTTCAAATATGGAGTTTTTCATCCTAAATTTTCCCAAATCATTTCTTATGATTTTACACAAATTATTGATATTTTTAATAATTTTATCAAGGCCCGTACATTCGATTTCCAACAACGGCCATCAAACTGCACCTATAGCGACCTTTTTCGAATTTGATTTGGACGTATCTCCAAATCCAACCGTTAGGTTTCAAATTTCTAATATTCGTTAGAAAGCTCTTTTCGATACGAGCCCAACGGTTCCGGTTTTAGGAGAATCCGACGGTCGGATCTCCCGTAATGTCCATTTGAAATAAATGGTCGAAATTCACGAACTGCTGCGGCGCGGCGCGTTCTATTCAGGCCATTATATTATATATATATATATATATATATATATAATATATTTCATCGATTTCTATTTAAAATGAATTTTATAAATAGTTTTGAACTCGTTTCAAAAACAATTTCAACCTTTATTTCAAATTCAAATCAAAATTGAATTTTCTATTATAAATCCTTTTTACTTTCATTTCTATTTGATTTCAATTCAAATCGATTTTAATTTGATTCGAATTCATCTTCTTTTCAATTCAAATTCGTTTTCTATTCAATTCAAATCAAATTCGTTTTCTATTCAATTCAAATCAAATTTGTTTTCTAATCAATTCAAATCAGATTGGTTTTCTATTCAATTCAAATCAAATTCGTTTTCTAATCAATTCAAATCAAAATGGTTTTATATTCAATTCAATTCAAATTCGTTTTCTAATCAATTCAAATCAAATTGGTTTTCTATTCGATTCAATTCAAATTGGTTTTCTATTCGATTCAATTCAAATTCGTTTTCTATTCAAATCAAATTCGTTTTATATTCAAATCAAATTCGTTTTATATTCAATTCAAATTGGTTTTATATTCAATTCAATTTGAATTTACCTTCTATTTACTTCGATTCGAATTCATTTCAAATTGATTTCAATTCAATTCGAATTCGTTTTCAATTCAATTCGAATTCATTTCAAATTGATTCAATAAAGTTTCAATTTGAATTTTAATCTAATTCAATTTGAATTTCATTTCAAAATATTAAATTTTGAAATCACTTTTCAATATTCATTATAAAACGAATATAATCGATATAAATGTCGTTCGCGTCAAAATAGCGCATCTCTAATCAATACGGCTTTATATATTTCAATAATTCCGTTATTCATATTTCGTTCAACACATGACTAATCTCAACGGATGAGTACGGTCAACACATGAACCTTCATTTTATAATGTTAAAGATATAAATTTTATTATTAAAATATTTCGTTCAACACATGAGTAATCTCAACGGATGAGTACGGTCAACACATGAACCTTTATTTTATAATGTTCTTTATTTTCCCGATTGGAATGAGGCCCAATCAATTACCATATAGCGTTAACTATATGGATTCCATACAACACATGTATATAATAGCAACGATAAATAATCAACCATCATCCAAAGTGCACTACACTGTATAAGCATCAAATATAGATATCTAACGCTTATAACAGCCTGTCAATCGATCGATCGACAAACAACTAATTATTGGGATTAGTGTATGTCATATATTATCCCAATACCCGTGTGGGGTTTCAAATCAACAAACACATATTTTTATTTGTGCAGTTGGGCGATGTGTAAAATTTATCGTTCCAATCAATGTCAGTCAAATCAGTGTACATAAACAAATCGGCCGATTTGTTTATAAATATTTATTTATTCACTTTCACGTCAAAAATTATATTTTTAACGATAATATATTTTATTTTAACACATGAATATCTATTCAGTTCATTTATTCAATAAAATGATATTTTTATTTCTCTAACATATTTTAGAAAATTTCGGCGGCATAATGGCACGATACTAGAAATGGGACGAGGCCTAGCCTTATCCCCGGTCTAGTGAAGGCCCACGCCATTCACACATCAATCAAATCCATTCCATTTCACCAAACAATTCAATTCAAACCAAATAATCTAGCCAACTACACAACCAAACAAACAAGTCCATGGTTTGTGGACGATTATGTCGGGTGCTACTAAGCACCGTCTGCATCCTAATATATATATATATATATATATATATATATATATAACTAGAAAAGAAATTGAAGAGTGAGAAATTCTCACCAATAGCTATCCCAATCCCACGACTCTTCATTGATAAAAATCTTCATCGTTCTCGCCTTTTTATCACCTTCGTTGCCCGTATCCTCTACATATGTAAAAATCGAATTTTTACTTCGCTATTCAATATATAAAAATCGAATTTTTACTTCGCTATTCAATATATAAAAATTGAATTTTTACTTCGCTATTATATAGATAAAAATTCTATTTTTACACCGCTACTATATAAAAAGATTTCGCCTTTTCAAATGTAAAGATTTCATCACTACAAAAATCACCTCTTTATTTCGACGTATATATAATAAAAATCAGATTTTGATTTCGCTACATATACAAAGATGATATTTTTATATTCTCTATCCTATAAAGATTATATTTTTATAGTTCCCACTATGTAAAAATCATATTTTTATCCTTCTACAATATGAAAGATTATATTTTTATTATCTATTTAATATGAAAATTATATTTTCTATTTTTACATACGATAAAATTATATTTTTAAACAATTAAAAATCGTATCTTTAGCTAATTAAAAATCTCATCTTTTTATTTTCAAAGTTATCGCCCTTTTCACTTTAAAGATTATATTTAAAAATCTTGTATTTCACATATAAAAATATCGCTTTTCATATATTAAAAATCAAATCTTTTCCTTTCCTACATATACAAGATCAGGTTTTTAATCCTCTACACATATAAAAATCATGTTTTTAATCCTCTGCATATGTAAAAATCAGATTTTTACAATGCTAATTATATATATAAACTAAAAACTGAATTTAAATCATGCATTTACATTTATTTTAAAATCAGAAAATAAAACAAGGTATATAACTAAATTAAAAGAAAATAAAATAATAAAAAGGAAAACACCACTTACAGATTTTTGGAGGAGAGGGGTGTCGCTTCGCACGCCAGCAGGGGGGGTCTCGCGGTGGTCGGCGGTAGGAGGAAGGGGGGGTCGGTGGTGGTTGCGGTCGATTTTTGGTGGCAGGGGGCTGTGTCGCGAGGGCAGGGGGTGGGGACTGGAGGAGGAGATGTGGTGGGGGAAGGGGAGAGCGGAGACGGAAAGGGGGGGGGGGGCGCCTGGCAGCGCGGTGGCGCGCTGCTCGGAGGAGCAGCGGCGCTCCTCCTTCTTCTTCCTTCCTTTTTTTTTCGATTCGATTCTGAAAATCGAAGAAGGGGGGGCCAGAGTGAATAGATAGGGAGAGGAGAGAGATATTTTATTTTTAATTTATTTAATTAATTTATTTTCAAAAAGCAACTTTTTCATACGACCTCTAAACGAGGCCCACCGCCTGTCGTCCATAGCTAATAACCCCCATTCCGAACACAATGGGATATGTATCGTAGGCTGATTCGACCATTTCGATCAGCTTTCGTTAAAATCAACATATAACTCTATATATTGAATTTGAACGTGTATTTCTATTTACTGGGGTCGCATACTAACTTGAAAAATTCCAGAAAAATATTTTCTAGCTTTGTATTGACGATACGGTCCTAACAAAACTAGTTTCATCGAATTCTGAGGCCGTTGGAAAAATGGCCATTTTCCAGTCGATTAAAATCAACTAAAACTGGTCAAACGCGTTTTCCTTTGCCACGCTCACATATTGATTCGAAAAATTATGAAATTTGGAATCTGGCAATAATTTGACATCACGGATCCAACAAAAGTGGTTTCGTCGAAATCCGAGGTCGTTTGCAAAATTCCCATTATTAAGGGCCTGAATTCCATAGCGACTATTCAGAATTTTCAACTGGACATATCTTTTGATTCCCGCTATGAAATCTTGATTTGTCGGATTCGTTGGAAAGATATTATCAATTAAATCCTAATATTTTTAGTTTCGCTAAAATCCGGTTTGTTTTGCATCCGGTACATTCAATTGAAGTTTGAAATCGAATTATCGAACTACCGCGCCATTTTCAATTCTATTTATAATTATAAATAATTATTTATATTCTAACGACGACGTATATAATATATACGTTCTAAATATATTCAAAATAAATTTTTCGTCGATATTATTTAAAATAATTCATTTTAAATGTTCAAAATTCATTAAAATTGCCAAAATAAAAATTTTAAACTGGCCCAGATTTTCCGGGTTATTACAATCTCCCCCACTTAAAACTTTTCGTCCCCGAAAAGGAACGAAGCTGAAAGTGGTTTGATTAATCAGCTCTACGTTCGGTCTGCCTTCCATTCTCCAACTTTTCAGTTTCTGAGAATTTTCAAATTCTTCAAAAATTTGGCTAACACCCGGAATTTTCGAAAAATTTCGCCATAACCTCCCCTGCACCGGGAGCCACGGGAAAATCCCGAAATTGACATACAGGCCTTCTGATCTCAAAAAGAAAAAGAAAAAGCCAAGCGGCTAGCCAATAGGCTCATAAAATCATCATCACCCAAACAAAATAGTAAATTATAGTAAATATGTACCTATTTGTCGGGCAAACAAATTTTATTCTCTGCTCTAGCCTCCTTGCTATGACCTGTTCAATGTAAGTACATGTAATGCAAGCAAATGCGACCAATTTTCAATATAATTCACTATTTGGTACAATTAGGCATAATGGTTCAAAATTATCAAACAAACCACACAAACATCAATCAATTAGTGAATTAACGTTTCAAATTCATAAATTTGATATATAGTCAAAAATCATGTTTTTGATGCCAATTCACAACAATGTATTCTAGCTATATTAGTTTTGGTTCTCACACCAGTCCAATGGAAATATATAGATATCATACCTTCGTCACTCGAACATAAATTCTGACGACGAGTACTCAACCATCAGAATCATCTTCGGGCCACTAGAGTATGATTCTATATCTATCCAATATATTAAAACTTCGAATATACGTTCATGACGCGTATATGCAAAATCTTTATATATCGGATTGTCCAAATTCAATGTAAATAAAATATTCAAATACGTATGAAACGATTTAAATTTTCAAAACAAAATTGTTTTCAATTGAAAAATATACTCTTCACACTCGTTCTAGGATACTACTGATCCTATCTCTAACGAGTCATTCTAATTGGATATTACTAATCCAATATCTAATGAATTCTTTCGTATGGTTCTAATGTGTCTTGTTCTTGAGCTCTGTAAACCAAAGCTCTGATACCACTGTAAGAAACCGTTACTTCCCCGTGAAGGAAAGAGCGGATACTTTGAGAACAACACACAAATGAACGCAGACGGGAGAACATTTCATTGCTATTACAACAATTCCATCAGATACAAGAATATACAGAGTATAATTGAATAAATTACATTCGATAAATATCAGAGATTACAATAAATTACATAGCAGCGGAAAATAATACAAAGCACAACTGAAGGTGATATACGGATACAGAGCTTTCCGGATATCATTCCAGCTGTAAACCAGGATCCTGTGAATATAAATCTGCAAAACCAAAACTACTAGCTGCCCGTATAGAAAATAAGGGCACCCAGAGTTTAGGTTAAAACAATAAACTCCAGGTCAGTCATGTGACTGGTGTGAGAACTAAAACAGTTATTTAAAACTTTACTTTAAAAGAGAGTAATTCAAGGGACCACGCCGTATAACACGGAACGGGTTTCCTCCCAAGAATACCAGTGAATAGAATAAACAACGCAATGCTTTTTCGAAAAATGAAGCTATTATAAGACCCAGGTCCTATCACACAATGCAACGCAAGCCGGAGGATAGGGTTTTCCCTTATAATAGCCAAACATGCTTGGTACATTTAAAACAAATCATTTGATACTATAATAAGTGTATAGTGTCAAAACAATTTCAATCATAAATATCAATCCTAGGCGGCATGGGTACCATCTATCATGTCGCCATACTAGGCTCTACAAATAAAACCGAAATACACGTATTGGAAATTGGATTTCCGTCATGAGTCGAGGCAAGGGGCAAGCTCCTCTCCGCTTCGAGACACTCTAGCAAATGCTCAGGACTACGCACACTAGGTAACCCTGGATCGGTTGGGCCGGTCCTCTCTTACGTTTGAGGATTGGCAATTCCTGAACACACGTTTCCCGGTCCTCACAGACCTATAATCGAGGTGCCTCATTCCAACAACCACAAAGGTGAAAAGTATACAAATGTCAGGGCTGGTAAGTCACTGACACCACCAAAGCTAGAAAGAAACGTCGTACTCTCCCAACGGTCCATATCCCGTTTTTTACTCATACCGAGGTGTGAGGCTCGCGAATTCACGTTATACACAAAGCTACGCCACAAAGGCCGTGCTTTGATCATCAACCATAAGACTTTGCTTTTCAACAGAAGCCTTGATCCATGCAACTCAGCATGCCACACAGGAAATTCATGCCATGCTATTGATATCTATCGATATATAACCTCTAAGCTCGTACGTCTCAGAGAAGGGCGCTAAGCAAGAGAATAAATTCTCCGCCGCCAAACAGATATATATATTTAACAGAAATCAATCAACACAGAATAAAATCCAATGTCAGACACACAATCCATTTACAAGTTCGTTCTGGGTCTGAACGAAACCGGAGGCACTTTCCTCGCATATCCATCGATCTCCAAGTACGTCTGGACGATCATTAACTGATTCCCTCATCTTGGGTGTACAGCCCAATCAAGATCATCAGTAATCACCCAAACGATGTGAAGACTTCCGGTCTTCAGCCACCGTCTTCATCTTCGACATATCGTCGAATCGGTTATTCAGAATGGGTATAAACCCGGACTTTCCGAACAACCCGCGTATATTAAAACAAAAGTTACACAAACACAACATACACCTCATTCCAATTCATTAGTCACTAACCGTAAATCAGTAAGAGAGCAATTTCCCAAATATTAACCCCGAAGGCCGAAACCAACATCGGATCAATATCCAGGAAACCATTCTTCTTAACTAACCTACCGCTAGTTTCTAAATTTCATATTTTTAGGGAAAGGTTCCCATTAATTTAATCCAAGATAAATTCTTTAAAATTTATCCTTTAATCTTCCTTTGGATGTCATTTCAAACCAAATTATGGTTTTTCAAACTAGTCGAGATTAGCGAACCACACCGAAGTAATTATTTATTTTATTTCCCAATCCCAACCTATTCATCCCATGAAGCAAAACTGGTAGTACTCCATATCTAACACCACAGTGTTATCGGTAAAATTAATTACCATTTCACGTTCAAACCTAATTAAAGATTTAACTATCGCTTTGGAGCAAAACTGGTGATAGTCCATTCTCGCTTATTTTTCAAATTTGAGTGTTTAGATTATCAATTCACATTTCAATCTAATTGCAGATTCATTAAAACTCCTTTTACTGGGTTAAAGAACTAGTGTCATTTAAAACACAGTTCACGATAAACCCCTGAATCGATTCTATTTAAACCCATTTCAAATCCAATTTATTTATTTAAAAATAAATGGGTTTTAATTTCAGTTCAAAACTAGTTCATTTCGATAAGAATCTATTTTTACCTTTTCAAATATGGAGTTTTTCATCCTAATTTTTCCCAAATCATTTCTTATGATTTTACACAAATTATTGATATTTTTAATAATTTTATCAAGGCCCGTACAGTCGATTTCCAATAACGGCCATCGAACTGCACCTATAACGACCTTTTTCGAATTTGATTTGGACGTATCTCCAAATCCAACCATTAGGTTTCAAATTTCTAATATTAGTTAGAAATTTCTTTTCGATACGAACCCAACGGTTCCGGTTTTAGGAGAATCCGACGGTCGGATCTCCCGTAATGTCCATTTGAAATAAATGGTCGAAATTCACGAACTGCCGCGGTGCGGCGCGTTCTATTCAGGCCATTATATATATAATATATATATAATATATTTCGTCGATTTCTATTTAAAATGAATTTTATAAATAGTTTTGAATTCGTTTCAAAAACAATTTCAACCTTTATTTCAAATTCAAATCAAAATTGAATTTTCTATTATAAATCCTTTTTACTTTCATTTCTATTTGATTTCAATTCAAATCGATTTTAATTCGATTCGAATTCTTCTTCTTTTCATTTCAATTCAAATTCGTTTTCTATTCAATTCAAATCAAATTCGTTTTCTATTCAATTCAAATCAAATTCGTTTTCTATTCAATTCAAATCAAATTCATTTTCTAATGAATTCAATTCAAATTGGTTTTCTATTCAATTCAAATCAAATTCGTTTTCTAATCAATTCAAATCAAATTGGTTTTATATTCAATTCAATTCAAATTCGTTTTCTAATCAATTCATATCAAATTGGTTTTTCTATTCGATTCAATTCAAATTGGTTTTCTATTCGATTCAGTTCAAATTCGTTTTCTATTCAAATCAAATTCGTTTTATATTAAAATCAAATTCGTTTTATATTCAATTCAAATTGGTTTAATATTCAATTCAACTTGAATTTACCTTCTATTTACTTCGATTCGAATTCATTTCAAATTGATTTCAATTCAATTCGAATTCGTTTTCAACTCAATTCGAATTCATTTCAAATTGATTCAATAAAATTTCAATTTGAATTTTAATCTAATTCAATTTGAATTTCATTTCCAAATATTAAATTTTGAAATCACTTTTCAATATTCATTATAAAACGAATATAATTGATATAAATATCGTTCGCATCAAAATAGCGCATCTCTAATCAATACGGCTTTATATATTTCAATAATTCCGTTATTCATATTTCGTTCAACACATGACTAATCTCAACGGATGAGTACGGTCAACACATGAACCTTCATTTTATAATGTTAAAGATATAAATTTTATTATTAAAATATTTCGTTCAACACATGACTAATCTCAACGGATGAGTACGGTCAACACATGAACCTTTATTTTATAATGTTCTTTATTTTCCCGATTGGAATGAGGCCCAATCAATTACCATATAGCGTTAACTATATGGATTCCGTACAACACATGTATATAATAGCAACAATAAATAATCAACCATCATCCAAAGTGCACTACACTGTACAAGCATCAAATATAGATAACTAACGCTTATAACAGCCTGTCAATCGATCGATCGACAAACAACTAATTATTGGGATTAGTGTATGTCATATATTATCCCAATACCCGTGTGGGGTTTCAAATCAACAAACACATATTTTTATTTGTGCAGTTGGGCGATGTGTAAAATTTATCGTCCCAATCAATGTCAATCAAATCAGTGTATATAAACAAATCGGCCGATTCGTTTATAAATATTTATTTATTCACTTTCACGACAAAAATTATATTTTTAAGGATAATATATTTTATTTTAACACATGAATTTCTATTCAGTTCATTTATTCAATAAAATGATATTTTTATTTCTCTAACATATTTTAGAAAATTTCGGCGGCATAACGGCACGATACTAGAAACGGGACGAGCCCTAGCCTTATCCCCGGTCTAGTGAAGGCCCACGCCATTCACACATCAATCAAATCCATTCCATTTCACCAAAAAATTCAATTCAAACCAAATAATCTAACCAACTAGACAACCAAACAAACAAGTTCATAGTCTGTGGACGATTGTGTCGGGTGCTACTAAGCACCGTCTGCATCCTAGTATATATATATATATATAACTAGAAAAGAAATTGAAGAGTGAGAAATTCTCACCAATAGCTATCCCAATCCCACGACTCTTCATTGATAGAAATCTTCATCATTCTCGCCTTTTTATCACCTTCGTTGCCCGTATCCTCTACATATGTAAAAATCGAATTTTTACTTCGCTATTCAATATATAAAAATCGAATTTTTACTTCGCTATTCAATATATAAAAATCGAATTTTTACTTCGCTATTATATAGATAAAAATTATATTTTTACACCGCTACTATATAAAAAGATTTCGCCTTTTCAAATGTCAAGATTTCATCACTATAAAAATCACCTCTTTATTTCAACGTATATATAATAAAAATCAGATTTTGATTTCGCTACATATACAAAGAAGATATTTTTATATTCTCTATCCTGTAAAGATTATATTTTTATAGTTCCCACTATGTAAAAATCATATTTTTATCCTTCTACAATATGAAAGATTATATTTTTATTATTTATTTAATATGAAAATTATATTTTCTATTTTTACATACGATAAAATTATATTTTTAAACAATTAAAAATCGTATCTTTAGCTAATTAAAAATCTCATCTTTTTATTTTCAAAGTTATCGCCCTTTTCACTTTAAAGATTATATTTAAAAATCTCGTATTTCACATATAAAAATATCGCTATTCATATATTAAAAATCAAATCTTTCCTTTCCTACATATACAAGATCAGGTTTTTAATCCTCTACACATATCAAAATCATGTTTTTAATCCTCTGCATATGTAAAAATCAGATTTTTACAATGCTAATTATATATATAAACTAAAAACTGAATTTAAATCATGCATTTACATTTATTTTAAAATCAGAAAATAAAACAAGGTATATAACTAAATTAAAAGAAAATAAAATAATAAAAAGGAAAACACCACTTACAGATTTTTGGAGGAGGGGGGGTGTCGCTTCGCACGCCAGCAGGGGGGTCTCGCGGTGGTCGGCGGTAGGAGGAAGGGGGGTCGGTGGTGGTTGCGGTCGTTTTTTGGTGGCAGGGGGCTGTGTCGCGAGGGCAGGGGGTGGGGACTGGAGGAGGAGATGTGGTGGGGGAAGGGGAGAGCGGAGACGGAAAGGGGGGGGGCGCCTGGCAGCGCGGTGGCGCGCTGCTCGGAGGAGCGGCGGCGCTCCTCCTTCTTCTTGCTTCCTTTTTTTTCGATTCGATTTTGAAAATCGAAGAGGGGGGGGGGCAGAGTGAATAGATAGGGAGAGGAGAGAGATATTTTATTTTTAATTTATTTTCAAAAAGCAACTTTTTCATACGACCTCTAAACGAGGCCCACTGCCTGTCGTCCATAGCTAATAACCCCCATTCCGAATACAATCCGATATGTATCGTAGGCTGATTCGACCATTTCGATCAGCTTTCGTTAAAATAAACATATAACTCTATATATTGAATTTGAACGTGCATTTCTATTTACTGGGGTCGTATACTAACTTGAAAAATTCCAGAAAAATATTTTCTAGCTTCGTATTGACGATACGGTCCTAACAAAACTAGTTTCGTCGAATTCTGAGGCCGTTGGAAAAATGGCCATTTTCCAAACGATTAAAATCAACTAAAACTGGTCAAACTCGTTTTCCTTTGCCATGCTCACATATTGATTCGAAAAATTATGAAATTTGGAATCTAGTAATAATTTGACATCACGGATCCAACAAAAGTGGTTTCGTCGAAATCCGAGATCGTTTGCAAAATTCCCATTATTAAGGGCATGAATTCCATAGCGACTATTCAGAATTTTCAACTGGACATATCTTTTGATTCCCGCTATGAAATCTTGATTTGTCGGATTCGTTGGAAAGATATTATCAATTAGATCCAAATATTTTTAGTTTCGCTAAAATCCTGTTTGTTTTGCATCCGGTACATTCAATTGAAGTTTGAAATCGAATTATTGAACTACCGCGCCATTTTCAATTCTATTTATAATTATAAATAATTATTTATATTCTAACGACGACGTATATAATATATACGTTCTAAATATATTCAAAATAAATTTTCGTCGATATTATTTAAAATAATTCATTTTAAATGTTCAAAATTCATTAAAATTGCCAAAATAAAAAATATAAACTGGCCCAGATTTTCCGGGTTATTACATAGGTGGGTCGCTCCCATTAGGGTGTATATCACCTATCTAGAGAAAATCCATTTCATTCTCTTATCTATTTTCGATGCTGTCCCTTTCCGGGAAACGGTGGGTAGCTTCCAACCGTTGGTGATATACATTCGATACACTCAAGCGAAATGAGTGGTCGGTCATGTGTGGGCCAGGTTGCAAGACGTTCTTGTTGAACCCAGTCTATTCGCCTCTAGAGATACACTATTGGCAGGTGGTCCCATACCTTGTCATAGTCGGAATCCAATCTCCAATAAGCACCCGCGGTTTTGTTTGTATACTATATATGTGGAACGTGAGATGCAAGCGTTTTGCTAGATTGTTAATTACTTGTGTTTAGACACTATTGTAATACCAGAGAAGTATTGATTTCCAAAACTGTTTTGGGTTATCGTAAGGTAAAAACCATCCGTGTTTATGTGTGGATCAGTCTTACGATTACCTTTTCTTTTGAAAAGGATTCTGAAAAGTTAAACCAAATGATTTGAGTTTACTCACACTAGTCCCATGACTGACCTAGAGTTTATTTTGTTTTTTTTCTAAACTCTTGGTTGCCCAAATTTGTACGGGCAGTCAAATAGTTCAGGTCTTTACAGATATATTTGGCGGAGCTTGAAGTAGGAGGCTTCAGGATTGTATAGCTATTGTTATTTCCGCTATGTGTAAGTGTTATACTCTGATAATGTTATTGTATATATATATACTGTTTTATTGCAAAGTTATGTTATATATTATATTTTATTCGTTCCGCTGTGAGATTCGTGTTACCCTGATTCTGTTCTGTGGTGATCTTCTTCTTCTTCTATTCTAATTTTCTATCGTATCTATTCTCACCCTCTAACTTCTTTTTATTAATGATCAGGTATTTCCAGTGTCTGAATAGTCAACATGGTAGTTTTGTGTTGATTTTCGGACTCGAAAATCCCAGTTCGTTACATTAGTACTCTAGATGGATTCTATGAGTGGTTAACTATGATGTTTGTACTAACAAGTGCCTCGACACAATTTGTAGATTTTACGAGTGAAGTATTTTTTGGATTGTTGAATAAGTTTTTCATAGTATTTGTTGATGATTCTTGGTTTGCTCCAGCAGTAGGGAGGAACATGCTTTGAATTTGAAAGAAGAGCTCAAGACCCTCTAAGAACATAAGATTAAGGCTAATTTATCCAAGTGATATTTTTGAGAGATATGGTTTGCTTTTTGGAACATATTGTTTCGGAGGAGGGTTAGCTGTAAATCCAATAAAGTAGCGATAGTTCAGGATTGACAAGTTCCTTACAATCCCACTAAGATTAGGGGTTTTCATGGTCTTACGGGCTATTATAGAAAGTTCATCAAAGACTTTGGCATCAGTTCCCATGACCCACCATACAAAGAATAATTTGGCTTTTGTGTGGTATGATAAGTGTAAGGATGTCTTCGATAGGTTAAAGGAAGCTTTGACAAGTGTACCTACATTAGTATTACTAGACAAAACGAAGCCTTTTCAGTCAAGATTGATTTATAATTGTCGAATGTTCTTAACCTTATCCATTGTTTCCCTTATCATTTTTGGCCCAAGTACCAATTTATCTCCAGTCTCTAACCAATATACAATGCCTTATACGGTGACATATCAATACTCGAATGACAGCTACTGTATTAGGAAAACTCAACTAGATGAAGATGGTCTTTCTACGATCCTCTAAATTCCAATACACCGGCTCTTATAAGATCTTCCAATATTTAATTGACTCTCTCAGTTTGACCATCAGCTTGGTGATGATATGTCATACTCGTGTGTACCTCGGTTCCCATTGCCTCTTCGAAACTCTTCCAAAATCCACTGTCAAATAAAGGATCTCGATCGCTTACTATACACTTAGGTATTCCATGGAATGAACTGTCTATTTAATATACAACTCAAATAACTTAGATGTCGTCCTGGTAGATCTGACAGGAATAGACCTTGCACTTTTGGTCAAGCGGTCCTCAATAACCCATATAATATCATGTCTTCCTTAGTCCTCGGCAATCCTTCAATGAAATCTATTGGTACTTGCTATCACTTTCATGTAGGAACCTCTAATGGTTGCAATAATCCACTCAGCTTCTTCCGTTCAGCCTTAACCAACTGAATACTCATACGTTTGAGATGAATTTTCCAACATCCCCTTTCATGCCTTCCCATTAGTAAATTCTCTTCATATCTCAATACATCTTGTTATCACCAGCATGAACAGTCAATCTAGAGTGACAATGTTCTCTTAAAACTCATCTCTCAATTCATCCATATTAGCTATAACCTATCTTCCATCCTTACGAATCCAACTATCTCAACAAACTTCATAACTCTTCATTTTCTCGGACTTGACTCTCATCTCTAACCTTTGAATGATCTCAATAAGCTTGGCATCTTGCTTTTGGTTCTCACCAATCCTTACGATGAGAGTAGGTATGATAGATAAGCTTGCCAACATCTCAGACTCTAATTCACAATAAGATCTAAAATCAAACCCAGACAAATTCTCAAGATGCTTCCATTAAGTAAACATGGCTCCTAAACTTGCATGTCTTCTACTCAACGCATCGGCCACTGTGTTTATGTTCCCTAGAGCTAAGGCAATACTGAAGTCATATGAAGCTAGAAACTTTAACCATGTTGCTACCGGAGATTCAGATCCTTTTGAGAGAAAAGATATTTCAATGACTTATGATCCATCTAACTCCTAATAAATAATGCCTCCACATTTTCAAAGCAAACACTATCGCCACAAACTTCAAAGCATGAGTCGGGTAATTCCTTTTGTGTGGCTTCAGCTATCAACTCACATAAGCCATGACTTTCTGTTTTTGCATTAGCATTGCTCCAAATCCACTATCACATGCATCGGTATACTCAACCATATCATTGTTTCCACTTGAAATAAACAATATAGAAGCACTCGTTAATCTCTCTTTCAATATCACAAAAGCATGCTCACACCTCGCATCTCGTACAAAGGTCTGGTTCTTGTTCGTTAATCCAGTTAATGATGCAAATATCTTTGAAAAGTCCTTGATAAAACGTCTATAATATCCAGCTAAACTAAGGAAACTTCTAACATCCTTAAAATTCTTGGCTCCATCCTAATCTTGGATTACTGCCGCCTTAGCATGGTCTAATGGCATTTGTCATCTCGATACGACAAGATCCAAGAATCTCACTTCTTCTTTCTAGGAATGATACTTCTAAAACTTGGCCCTCAGCTGATGATTTTGCAAGATTTCCAAAACAATCCTCAAATGGGTCTTGTGCTTTTTCTCGATCTTGGATTATACCAATATATCATCCTTAAACACAAGCATAGACTTACTCAACTGATCTATGGAAACCTCATTTATAAGATCCAAAAAATATGATGGTGGATTAGTCAATCTAAATGGCATCACCAGCTACTCATACAATCCAGATGGTGTCCTAAAAGTAGTCTTAGGCACACTATCCTTATCCACTCTTAATTAGTCAAAACCCAATCGCCAAATCCATTTGAAAAAATACCTTGGCTTCGTGAAACTGTTCAAATAAGTCATAGATTCTAGGAAATTAACTACTTCTTCTTCTGGGTCACCTAATTTAGCTCACGATGATCAACATACAATCGCAAAGACTCACTAGGCTTGGTCGCAAATACAATTGGTGCAACTCCTCAGATATGCTTCTCCAAATGAATCCCTTACTCAAAAAATCATTCAATTGCACCTCCAGCTTTTGTTGTTCCCTAGGCATCATCCATCTAAGAGGCATAACAATAGGTCTGGCTCCATCCACTGCATCAACCCAAAACTCAATTTCCCTTTGCGTTGGAAGTCCTTTTACCTCGCTAAAGACATAGAAAACTCTCCTATTGGCAATGATGAAACCCATCTCGTGGAATCACAAGCGAATATAAAAAGCTGACAAGAACCCCGCCCTTTGGTAGGTAGCGTGTCATAATCGTTCGCCTTTTCACATTCTCCGTTGTCACCTCGAGCCTCTCACAATTCACTATAGTTGCATATCATTTAAGCGAGTTCATAACCAAATTGATCCTAAACCCATCAAAGTTCAAAACAGAACAATTACACATAAAATAGAAACCATGACTTGATAAAACTATATCATGACAAACATATATTGACTAAAAGATCCCCCTACTGGGTTAGTCACAATCAATGGTTTATCAACAATCTCAAGTTCTAAACCTAACCTGCACACAAGATCATTACAGATAAAAGAATGCGATGCTCCAGTATCAAAACAAAACGCGAACTGAAACATCTCTGATAGAAAGCATACCTTGCACATCCACACTCTTCTTCTTCTTTGCTAAAGTCGAAGCTCTTAAGAAGATGACACAACATCCAATGTGTATGCCTTCACCACTTACTTATCCTTTGGCGACTTTGTGTAATTATTCTTCAAGTGCTCGGTCTTATCACAGTTGAAACACTTCTTTTCTGCCTTAGGAACCTTATAATCCTTAGAATAATAGCCCTTCTCATGAAAATTGAAGCAGGTAAACTCACCGTTAGACTTCTTATGACCGTTCTTCCCTTGCTGTTGTTGCTTCCTTTTTCTATCCCACCTTTTCTTATTCCCGTCACCTTGTTGTGGCTTTAACTCTTTCCTACTCTCAGTAACAGCTTCATCCTTCCTTGGGAACAAACTCTTATGCCTCAAAGATTTCTTGACTAACTTCTCAAACGGATCCTTGATATGATCCACAAGTTTATCCCGTATGTACTTATCCAACCCCATGATAAAAATCACATCCTTCTTATACAATGCTTAAATAAAAGAACGAACATACTTAGACAAAGTCTCAAATTCTTCTATATACTCAATCATGGGTCTCCCATCTTGCTTCAACTCAATAAATATCTTGAAGAGAATTGACCTTTAGACCGTAGAAATGAACTTCTCCTTAAACTTATTCCTAAACTGTTTCCAAGTAATATAGTCCTCTGGAGTCTCAAGAGTAATGGAAGTTCCGCCATGGAACCAATCCATGGTTAGGCCTAAATCTTCCTTGATGTGAGATTCCTCTAAATTGCATACTCAATCCCAAAGTCTCTAAAGATGTGAACACAATAGAAGATTCTTTTCTGATAAACGACTTACCGCTCAGAAAAATATAATTATGAGAATCAGTCACATGCCACCGATGCTTAGAACTAAAGATTCGCACTAAACAATCACCCAACCGATATAAAGCGATCGTCAAGAGAAAGAAATAATAGAAAAAAGAGAACATAAACACAATCACAGAATCAGCCGTATATCTCATGATGCAACAGATAACATATAATAGTAACAATCACATGTATAAAATAGGTGAGACAGTAATAACTATGTAAACTATAGAATTGGACTGCATAGGCTCATGTAGGTATACAGAATAGTAATAGAGTTCATACAAGTGATAAATAAACTCAAACTTATAAACTGTGTCTAAAAAGAATACATAACACTATTAAGGCTCCATAGTGCTACATAGTGGAATAAGCAATAAGGATACAAGTATAATTATGTAAAACATTCCCTCCTGCGAATCTAACTGCACAACTATGAATGATACATATACCTGTCACCTGGCCTACTCATTAGCATCGTTGATGAGCACTCAAGGTAATAAGAGAGAAATAAAACCTTGGATCAGATAACAGTCTGGTGTGAGTGTTAAAAAATCCCAAAGTACTTTAAAAGTAGTAATGATATATATGGCATGGAGGGTATGGAGAATCTTACCTGTCCTGGCCTTGCATCCAAAGAGTTAGCACATATAAATATATAATACTTTATGATAATCATCACGGGTGTATTCTACATTAGAATAGTAGGGATACCTAGATATCCAAATCAATGATATCCTCATCGCAGGACGTCCTTAAAGTGGTAAATGATTAAGAAAACATAGCATCCATCCTTACATTCACTCACTCAGTGCGTCTGATACACATAATGTATGTATGATCCCATCGTCAGATCAAGGACGACTACGATCCCGGTTCCTCATACTGCTAGGGAAGCGAATTAAGGATCTTAAGGCAAATTAAATACTAGAGGAGAGGTGAATAGTGTTTTACATATTTTATTAAATTTCTTACATTCTTTTTGAACTAAACAAAACAGTATGCAGATCATAAATATTAACAAACACAAAATCAATTACAGAATGTAGAAAATAAAAGTAAAAGAAGTATAAGGAAAGCACACACCGATATTTTATACTGGTTTGGGAATCCCCTACATCCAGTCCTACACAACGCTGGGTTGATGTGGATTTTTATTCATCAATATCCAATTATAATTCCTTGATTTCAAAGGGAACACTCCAACTAATTCCAAGTACAGTGAGACTTAGTTGATTTCTAGGCAATAATTTTACACCCAATCGATTTCCGGGACACACAATCGCACCCAGTCACTTTATACAGGACAAAACCACACCCTTCTCTTATCAATTTTTGTAGTTTTGACTTGATAGGACTTTATCTTGAGATCTTTGATTACAAACATCCTATAACTCTTGAGCAGCACTTGAATTTCAAAGAGATTTTGATGTAAAATTGAAAGAGAAGAAGAGTGATATAATTTCTATGATATCGACAGAGTATAAGTGCAGAAAGTTAAGAAATTAAGAATAATAATGGTGGTATGATTAGAGAAGAAGAAGATGAAAACTAATTAAAAAGTTCGAATTCTGGAAGGTATTTACAGTTTTCCAACAACCACAACCTTTCAGAAAAGGTTTGAATTCAAAAGACACAATTTTCCAAAATTTAAAAATTAAGTCAGTGGTAAGTATGTCGACATACATAAAGTATGATGTTGACATCCCTTCATGAAAAATCAAAAAATAAAATTTTAAACTAAATCAAATAACATTTAAATTAATTATAGAAATTCCTAAGTTAAAACAAGTTATTTTCTGAAACGACCCAAATTTCCGTACCCTTTGAGTCGACTAATAACACCACACGTCCAACTCAAATTGCACAGAAATACGAATCATTTTTAGAAAGAAGTTAGAGGGTGAGGAAATAGAAAGAAAGAAATTTTAGAATAGAAGAAAACGAAGATCACAAACTCACAGCGGAACGAATAAATTATATTAGATAATATAACTTTTGGAATATAAAACAATAACTGTATATATACATACCATCATCAGAGCACAATAGTTATCTTTGGAACAGTTATAAACACCTGTTTCCAGATACAACAAAATACACCGTGGAAAGTATGGTAGTCTATAGCTAACAGGTAAAGCCTCCTGCTTCAATCTTCTCCAGGTGAATCTGTAAAATCCTGACTACTTGACTGCCCGTACAAATTTGGGCACCCAAGAGTTTAGGGAAAACAAACAAAATAAACTCTGGGTCAGTCATGGGACTGGTGTGAGTAAACTCCAACCATTTGTTTAACTTTCAAAAATCCTTTCGAAAGAAATGATAATCGTAAGACCGATCCACACATAAACACGGATGGTTTTTACCTTACGATAACCAAAACACTTTGGAAATCATATATTATCTGATATTATAATAATGTCTAATCACAAGTAATTAAAATCTAGCAGAACGCTTGCATCTCACGCTCTACATATATAATATACAATCAAACTCGCAGGCACTTATTGGAGATTGGATTCCAACTTGACAAGGTATGGGACCACCTTCCGAACGTGTATCTCTAGAGGAAAATACACTGGGTTCAACAAGAACATCTTGCAACCCGGCCCACACATGACCGACCACTCATTTCGCTTGAGTGTATCGAATGTATACCACCGACGGTTGGGATCAGCAACCGCCTCCCGATAAGGGACAGCATCGATAGATTTAAGAACAAAAGGAATTTCTCTAGATAGGTGATCATACACCCTAATGGGTGCGACCCACATAGCCATGCTGCCTGCCCGATTTTTGTCCAATTCCGGGTTGATGAGGCTTGAGGTTTGAATTATCTTCCAGAACATCTGGCCATCATTCACTTTGAATGCCACATCATCAGATCCATCGGAAATCACTAATTGATTCCCACAAAAATACTCAGATTGTTAGGCTAAAGAAGTTTCCCTTCCATGCCATCAACTTCGTACGTTTGAAGGAATCAACGTACGTAACCCCCTTTGGAAATACTCTGTCAAACACTCGTCCATACGAGTTGTCCTGGGTCTGGACAAACCGAAGGCACTATTCAGTACATCCATCTTAGGCACTGTTATCTAAGACTTATACAATAGCCCTTGCACTTCACTCCGTCTTCAAGATATTCAGCATACTTGATTCGCAACGCTTATGCCAATACGGAGTGGTTCTCTGGATAATAATCCAACCGGTCTCTCCATATTAACAACGTTAAAATGGTCAAAACTTTGATAGTCGGTGATTTAACTATCAAATGAAAACATGTCGGTGTGCAAACAATGATATTATTTCCAAAAGGAAATTCTATCGACCAAACATCATTCAACGTTTATCCCTTTTAGTTCATTCATTTATTCATTTCCCTTTTCACTTTCATTTACATTCCTTATTTAATATATTTAGAAAATATACACTATTAACATTGGAAAACATTTCCATTATCTGTCCTCTATATTCAGGAAACATTTCTGACTCTCATTTGGAAAACATTTCCAAATCTCCTTCATTTTTGTTTTTAACAGATGTTTGAATAAACATTGCTATGCCAACTCACCATTTCACTCATTTACTAAATCCACTTAATCACTTCCATTCTCGAACCTTATCCACTTCTTAGTTAAAACTAAAGTCAATCAAGTTGGGGTATAATTACCTCTCAGACGTTAACTGAACGACATTCTTAACTTTGAATTTATCAGAGCTCACAACTTTAAACCAAACATTTCTTACATGACTCTCGGATTTGATTTACGAACACACCTTCTTTACAAAAATACTGATTATAACGGTAACGTTATAATTGCTATCTTCAAACGTTTGGTTTATAAAACATTGCTTTCAACAACAGCGTTAAAACCGCTGTCTAGCATTATAGAACACTTATCATAACCATAGCATTAAGATTGCTATTAAAACAGTTATTATAATGGCAGCGTTAAAATTGCTATTTAGATTTACCAAGACATTTATTATAACAGCAGCGTCTAAAATTGTTGTATAGGTTTACAACATCTATTATAACAACAGCGCTAAAATCACTATTTAGTTTTATAAAAGCATTCCTTACAAATACAGCGTTATAGTCGCTGTTTAAAATTATAAAAGCATTTCTTATAACAACAGCGTTATGATTGCTGTTTTGAATAAAATACCGTGTGCGACGCACACGCTTCCGTTGTTCATTTATAAACTCTGTTTATTTTAAACAATTCAAGTTCTCCTTTAAACATATTTATAAACTATACATTCTTCTAACCACTTAATTCGATTTCTATAAATCCCCTTTTTTATATATATATTTGCAAAATAATTCCTTGTTTTAAACTATTATTCTTTTACTTTAAGCATTTGAAAATCTTTCTTTAAACTTTCCTCTGTACTTTGCTAAATTCAAATCCATTTCCAATATTGGTTTCAAAACTGATACTCACTTTCAAATATACATTTATATTTGAACTTACCTTTTAATTTATCCAATGGTTAATGATCCACTTAATTTATATCTTTATAACATTTTTCTTGGTTTACCCAATGGAATAGGTTTCCATTTGCAACTCAATGAAAAAGAAATTATTTCTAATTTGGAAATAAACTCTGCTTTTAAATTCAAATTTCCTTTTTCACGTTCGATGATATTTTACGGTATCTAAAATACCAGGTTCCTAAGGCCAGGGTGAACCAAACACACAAATTCAACCATGGATAATGTAGCATAACATATATCACCATCAAATAAAACAGTAAATAAAATGTTGAGAGATCCAGTTGGATCCCTCCAACCTGTTTCCCTGCATCCACAGATGTTAATAACATCAATAATATTATTTCACATCAAAATGAAATATCAGAACTAATGATCAATGAATGGTGTAATCCTATCAACCAATTTTATCAAACCATTCAGCCAAGCAACTATTGCACAGTATAAAATAAATTTAAATTTCGTTTATAAATGAAACAGAGTTTAGTGAATTTACTCACCTTGGTTTACAGTTGACGGATCAGCTTTTACTTTGTTTATAATCAAACTAGCGTTTGATTTTTGTTACGAAACATTACTAGCTCCGTTCTCAGTGACAATAAGTTCTGCAACGTAGATTCCGCTCCTACGATTCCATCGTGATCAGTTTCATTTGATTCTTAGTTAACCATCTGATAACCGCGTCACTAGGTAATTGGCCTTCTCTTTCCCCTGCTGAAACTATTTGAACCTGCCCGTATAGACTCGAATTTCATGGACCAGTCTCCACTCCATCGAAGACAACCAAACCATCATTATTCCTTCAAACCACCAATTAACCCTTAATTAAATTTTAGGCGTCTGCTAATCTCCTTTCATTACGTTAACACTTTTCTTCCTTAGCCAACTCGAACTGCTTCCAGCATCCCAGGCAACCAACGTCCATTTGCCTTTCCCAGTATTATTACTTCCCTTAAAACAAACTCGTTACCTCTTTTATCCTCCACACTGAAACAATTTGAGGACTGTTGTAGTTCTTTCCTTTCGTGCTTCCTGAACGATATCCCCAACTCTCTCTCCCGGCCAATTATCTCGCATCTCTTCGTTCACGTGATCATCTGACGCTGCTTTTCTCTCCTTTCTTTTTCTCATGCTAAACTGCGACAACATCCTTCAGCTTCAAACAAAAAGTTGGCCTCTTTCAAACGATCTTCAGGACTGTCACCGTTCACCTAAGTTCCCAAAGAACCACTCCCTTACTGCCCAAACTACAGCTTTCTAACCGGTTATCACTGAAAACTATCATCAGCACCAGAGTCTCCTTACAGCGCTCACCTTGGCCAAAACATTCCACAACTGATCTGCTTCAT
The DNA here is from genome assembly GCA_030737875.1 of Allium sativum. Taxonomy (NCBI): domain Eukaryota; kingdom Viridiplantae; phylum Streptophyta; class Magnoliopsida; order Asparagales; family Amaryllidaceae; genus Allium; species Allium sativum. Next base: position 527,598,557 of record CM060921.1, on the reverse strand, counting down.
GAAATGTAGACAACTCCTACTGTACCCACAAACTAAAACGCCATCCCTTCTAGAAAGAATGAACTGTTTGCACAGTTCCAACTCCTTTCAATCTCTAAACCGAGCGTGCCCCTCCCTCCTTGAGGACATGCCATCACGACAGCCTCTTCCCCCTATAGTTTTCAACCCGATGCTCCTACCCATATCCATCTTTGTTGACATGCGCCTGACCCCACTTAAAACTCGAACACGGAAACCTTACCGTGGTCATGGCGGAGCTTGAGAGAACCAACATACGTAGTGATTTTTATATTTATTCTTGGAGGATCGGCACCTTTGTTTTGGAATGGAAAAGAGCAAAGAGGATTAGTGTGTTTAAATAGGTAGAAATTTCCGTGGTATCCAAGTATTAGGTGTATTGGACAGCTGTAAAATAGTTCGTAGGTCTGCATTGCTTTTCACTTTTCAGCTTACTTTGTCGGCAAGTTTTGAAAATAGGTTGACAATCCTTCACATGCTATACTGTAGGTTTGTAAAAATGTAAGTCTGCGTGGGAGTCTTGTCTGCCTGAAGAGAAAACTCGGCATGTGCATTCATTTATTGTTATAGCAATAGGTCTGTGCCTATGTGAGAGATTTGCATTTTTAAAAGATCTGGGCACCGTTTTAAAGATATTATTATTTTATATTATAACGAAACTCCGCGGTGAAGTATCAAGTAGAACTAATCACAGTCAACTTCTGTCTACTGATAAAAAGGCTAATCTTGATGTAAAAAGGTATTCTGAATCCAACGGGACAAGTTTCGTCGAATTCTGACATCGTATGAAAAAATTTCCTTTATAAAACCAAAAATGAACACGCGTTTAATTTTTTCACGGTCACCAGATAAATCAAAACAACTTGAAACTGCGAACACTGATAATAACTTTTCGATACGAACCCAATGGCACTAGTTTCGTCGCATTCTGAGGCTGTTGCCCCGGTAGACTGTTTTTGGCGCGTACCGCACTGCCCTTCTGAACACCAAATTTGCCGATCTCTAAAAATAACAAACTATATACCTACCTTGACTATATCCGACGCTACGAATTCACCGGAACTGGTTTCGTGGCCTGATTCGATCGTCTGTTCAAGTTACACTCTAATATCCCTTTATTCAGTTGAATTAATTTAATTGCACTGAACGAGCGTTTACGGCTACCGTGGTTACATACGACATCGGTTTGCCACGAAATTTAACACCGTACAATAATTTAATGATACGGTCCCAATGAAACTGATTTCGTCGAAATCTGAGTCTGTTTGCAAAACGGCTATTTTAACGCGTATATTTTAAATAACGATTTCCACAGCGACTATTTCAAAATTTGATTTGGCCATAACTTTCTATTTATAACATGAAATCTAGATTTTTCTTTTTCATATGAAAATTTTAATAAATACGGTTCCAACGTGTCTGGTTTCATAGAGATCCGACTTATATCGGATCCTGTATCCCTAGTTGAAATTCAAAACTCTATATTACGAACTGCCGCGCGATTTCGAGCTCGTTTTATAATTATATTATAAATTAACGTCAAATCTTCGTTTTTAATTAATAAATTCCTATATGTAATTCAATTAAAATTTTAAAGCAAATTTTAAATATTCAGAATTCAACGGTCGAAAATCCGGGTCGTTACATTCCTTCCCCCTTAAAATAATTTCGTCCTCGAAATTGCTAAGTAGGGAAAATGCCACGTATCCTATTAACTAGGTTTAAAATTCCTTTTTGTTTTTCCCACTTCTTAACTCCAGTTTAACTGGACCAATTTATTTCAATTTAAAATATTCATTTATCCTTACTAACGAAAAAATTCTGAAAATTTTCTAACACTTTAAATTCTGAAAAATTTCGGCAGCATCTCCTCTGCACGGCTCAATCGGCACAATCACAACTCGCCTTTCTAGGCCTTCTCCAATCCAAAAGAAAATCAAAAAGCCAAGTGGCTTGCCTCATAGGCTCATAAAATCATCAAACCCAAGTAATATTGTAAACATGTACCTTTTTGTCGGGCATAATTCTCTCTCTTACATTTGCTTCCATTCAATATCTGCTCAGCATACGTATATCCATTTCCAGTTGGTCTCAAACCAATCCAACTTCCAGTTTTTAAATCTCTAATCAACTTCTGATTAGTTCACTTCCACTATATCCATTCAAATATGACTTCTTATACTTGAATCCAACTCAGTTCCAATTAACAAAATCCAATATATATTCAACTTACTTATTCATAAATCGAATTAATGCTTCGAATCTCAACATTTCTCTTTGTTTAATTTCATCTGGAATTTTTCTAATCCAATCCAACTTTATTTAACTTAAATTTCCATTCATTTTTTCCTCGTTTACCATTTCAATTTATTTAACTTACACAAGTTAAACTTTAATTTCAGGATTCAAATTCTCAAATTCTGGTTTGAATTTAATTTCAGTTCATCTTATTTATGTATATTTTCCATATACAAGTCACATTTGGCTATATATAACCATTTCAATATTTATAATTCCATTTGATTGTAACAACAATCAACCCATTTGATAATTTCAGAAAATTATCCCTTTATATCAAAATAACTTTTGGGCAAATTATTTCACTTACCCATTTTAAAACGATACTGCGTCGAATTGTTCTGTTCGAGAGTTTAGAAACACCTATCGATACAGTTGTACACCCTGTATCGACCAGAATTCATAAATCACTCAACAAACCAGCCAACACAATATAAAACAATTTTTATATCAAATCTACAAATACGCGCTCATATATATACACTCAAACCCAATCTAGGGTGTTACTAACCCCATCTCTATTGAGTCACGCCACAGAGCCAAGGTAATCACTTAACCTTCAGCTCTGATACCAACTGAAACGACCCAAATTTCCGTACCCTTTGAGTCGACTAATAACACCACACGTCCAACTCAAATTGCACAGAAATACGAATCATTTTTAGAAAGAAGTTAGAGGGTGAGGAAATAGAAAGAAAGAAATTTTAGAATAGAAGAAAACGAAGATCACAAACTCACAGCGGAACGAATAAATTATATTAGATAATATAACTTTTGGAATATAAAACAATAACTGTATATATACATACCATCATCAGAGCACAACAGTTATCTTTGGAACAGTTATAAACACCTGTTTCCAGATACAACAAAATACACCGCGGAAAGTATGATAGTCTATAGCTAACAGGTAAAGCCTCCTGCTTCAATCTTCTCCAGGTGAATCTGTAAAATCCTGACTACTTGACTGCCCGTACAAATTTGGGCACCCAAGAGTTTAGGGAAAACAAACAAAATAAACTCTGGGTCAGTCATGGGACTGGTGTGAGTAAACTCCAACCATTTGTTTAACTTTCAAAAATCCTTTCGAAAGAAATGATAATCGTAAGACCGATCCACACATAAACACGGATGGTTTTTACCTTACGATAACCAAAACACTTTGGAAATCATATATTATCTGATATTATAATAATGTCTAATCACAAGTAATTAAAATCTAGCAGAACGCTTGCATCTCACGCTCTACATATATAATATACAATCAAACTCGCAGGCACTTATTGGAGATTGGATTCCAACTTGACAAGGTATGGGACCACCTTCCGAACGTGTATCTCTAGAGGCAAATACACTGGGTTCAACAAGAACATCTTGCAACCCGGCCCACACATGACCGACCACTCATTTCGCTTGAGTGTATCGAATGTATACCACCGACGGTTGGGATCAGCAACCGCCTCCCGATAAGGGACAGCATCGATAGATTTAAGAACAAAAGGAATTTCTCTAGATAGGTGATCATACACCCTAATGGGTGTGACCCACATAGCCATGCTGCCTGCCCGATTTTTGTCCAATTCCGGGTTGATGAGGCTTGAGGTTTGAATTATCTTCCAGAACATCTGGCCATCATTCACTTTGAATGCCACATCATCAGATCCATCGGAAATCACTAATTGATTCCCACAAAAATACTCAGATTGTTAGGCTAAAGAAGTTTCCCTTCCATGCCATCAACTTCGTACGTTTGAAGGAATCAACGTACGTAACCCCCTTTGGAAATACTCTGTCAAACACTCGTCCATACGAGTTGTCCTGGGTCTGGACAAACCGAAGGCACTATTCAGTACATCCATCTTAGGCACTGTTATCTAAGACTTATACAATAGCCCTTGCACTTCACTCCGTCTTCAAGATATTCAGCATACTTGATTCGCAACGCTTATGCCAATACGGAGTGGTTCTCTGGATAATAATCCAACCGGTCTCTCCATATTAACAACGTTAAAATGGTCAAAACTTTGATAGTCGGTGATTTAACTATCAAATGAAAACATGTCGGTGTGCAAACAATGATATTATTTCCAAAAGGAAATTCTATCGACCAAACATCATTCAACGTTTATCCCTTTTAGTTCATTCATTTATTCATTTCCCTTTTCACTTTCATTTACATTCCTTATTTAATATATTTAGAAAATATACACTATTAACATTGGAAAACATTTCCATTATCTGTCCTCTATATTCAGGAAACATTTCTGACTCTCATTTGGAAAACATTTCCAAATCTCCTTCATTTTTGTTTTTAACAGATGTTTGAATAAACATTGCTATGCCAACTCACCATTTCACTCATTTACTAAATCCACTTAATCACTTCCGTTCTCGAACCTTATCCACTTCTTAGTTAAAACTAAAGTCAATCAAGTTGGGGTATAATTACCTCTCAGACGTTAACTGAACGACATTCTTAACTTTGAATTTATCAGAGCTCACAACTTTAAACCAAACATTTCTTACATGACTCTCGGATTTGATTTACGAACACACCTTCTTTACAAAAATACTGATTATAACGGTAACGTTATAATTGCTATCTTTAAACGTTTGGTTTATAAAACATTGCTTTCAACAACAGCGTTAAAACCGCTGTCTAGCATTATAGAACACTTATCATAACCATAGCATTAAGATTGCTATTAAAACAGTTATTATAATGGCATCGTTAAAATTGCTATTTAGATTTACCAAGACATTTATTATAACAGCAGCGTCTAAAATTGTTGTATAGGTTTACAACATCTATTATAACAACAGCGCTAAAATCACTATTTAGTTTTATAAAAGCATTCCTTACAAAGACAGCGTTATAGTCGCTGTTTAAAATTATAAAAGCATTTCTTATAACAACAGCGTTATGATTGCTGTTTTGAATAAAATACCGTGTGCGACGCACACGCTTCCGTTGTTCATTTATAAACTCTGTTTATTTTAAACAATTCAAGTTCTCCTTTAAACATATTTATAAACTATACATTCTTCTAACCACTTAATTCAATTTCTATAAATCCCCTTTTTTATATATATATTTGCAAAATATTTCCTTGTTTTAAACTATTATTCTTTTACTTTAAGCATTTGAAAATCTTTCTTTAAACTTTCCTCTGTACTTTGCTAAATTCAAATCCATTTCCAATATTGGTTTCAAAACCGATACTCACTTTCAAATATACATTTATATTTGAACTTACCTTTTAATTTATCCAATGGTTAATGATCCACTTAATTTATATCTTTATAACATTTTTCTTGGTTTACCCAATGGAATAGGTTTCCATTTGCAACTCAATGAAAAAGAAATTATTTCTAATTTGGAAATAAACTCTGCTTTTAAATTCAAATTTCCTTTTTCACGTTCGATGATATTTTACGGTATCTAAAATACCAGGTTCCTAAGGCCAGGGTGAACCAAACACACAAATTCAACCATGGATAATGTAGCATAACATATATCACCATCAAATAAAACAGTAAATAAAATGTTGAGAGATCCAGTTGGATCCCTCCAACCTGTTTCCCTGCATCCACAGATGTTAATAACATCAATAATATTATTTCACATCAAAATGAAATATCAGAACTAATGATCAATGAATGGTGTAATCCTATCAACCAATTTTATCAAACCATTCAGCCAAGCAACTATTGCACAGTATAAAATAAATTTAAATTTCGTTTATAAATGAAACAGAGTTTAGTGAATTTACTCACCTTGGTTTACAGTTGACGGATCAGCTTTTACTTTGTTTATAATCAAACTAGCGTTTGATTTTTGTTACGAAACATTACTAGCTCCGTTCTCAGCGACAATAAGTTTTGCAACGTAGATTCCGCTCCTACGATTCCATCGTGATCAGTTTCATTTGATTCTTAGTTAACCATCTGATAACCGCGTCACTAGGTAATTGGCCTTCTCTTTCCCCTGCTGAAACTATTTGAACCTGCCCGTATAGACTCGAATTTCATGGACCAGTCTCCACTCCATCGAAGACAACCAAACCATCATTATTCCTTCAAACCACCAATTAACCCTTAATTAAATTTTAGGCGTCTGCTAATCTCCTTTCATTACGTTAACACTTTTCTTCCTTAGCCAACTCGAACTGCTTCCAGCATCCCAGGCAACCAACGTCCATTTGCCTTTCCCAGTATTATTACTTCCCTTAAAACAAACTCGTTACCTCTTTTATCCTCCACACTGAAACAATTTGAGGACTGTTGTAGTTCTTTCCTTTCGTGCTTCCTGAACGATATCCCCAAGTCTCTCTCCCGGCCAATTATCTCGCATCTCTTCGTTCACGTGATCATCTGACGCTGCTTTTCTCTCCTTTCTTTTTCTCATGCTAAACTGCGACAACATCCTTCAGCTTCAAACAAAAAGTTGGCCTCTTTCAAACGATCTTCAGGACTGTCACCGTTCACCTAAGTTCCCAAAGAACCACTCCCTTACTGCCCAAACTACAGCTTTCTAACCGGTTATCACTGAAAACTATCATCAGCACCAGAGTCTCCTTACAGCGCTCACCTTGGCCAAAACATTCCACAACTGATCTGCTTCATGAAATGTAGACAACTCCTACTGTACCCACAAACTAAAACGCCATCCCTTCTAGAAAGAATGAACTGTTTGCACAGTTCCAACTCCTTTCAATCTCTAAACCGAGCGTGCCCCTCCCTCCTTGAGGACATGCCATCACGACAGCCTCTTCCCCCTATAGTTTTCAACCCGATGCTCCTACCCATATCCATCTTTGTTGACCTGCGCCTGACCCCACTTAAAACTCGAACACGGAAACCTTACCGTGGTCATGGCGGAGCTTGAGAGAACCAACATACGTAGTGATTTTTATATTTATTCTTGGAGGATCGGCACCTTTGTTTTGGAATGGAAAAGAGCGAAGAGGATTAGTGTGTTTAAATAGGTAGAAATTTCCGTGGTATCCAAGTATTAGGTGTATAGGACAGCTGTAAAATAGTTCGTAGGTCTGCATTGCTTTTCACTTTTCAGCTTACTTTGTCGGCAAGTTTTGAAAATAGGTTGACAATCCTTCACATGCTATACTGTAGGTTTGTAAAAATGTAAGTCTGCGTGGGAGTCTTGTCTGCCTGAAGAGAAAACTCGGCATGTGCATTCATTTATTGTTATAGCAATAGGTCTGTGCCTATGTGAGAGATTTGCATTTTTAAAAGATCTGGGCACCGTTTTAAAGATATTATTATTTTATATTATAACGAAACTCCGCGGTGAAGTATCAAGTAGAACTAATCACAGTCGACTTCTGTCTACTGATAAAAAGGCTAATCTTGATGTAAAAAGGTATTCTGAATCCAACGGGACAAGTTTCGTCGAATTCTGACATCGTATGAAAAAATTTCCTTTATAAAACCAAAAATGAACACGCGTTTAATTTTTTCACGGTCACCAGATAAACCAAAACAACTTGAAACTGCGAACACTGATAATAACTTTTCGATACGAACCCAATGGCACTAGTTTCGTCGCATTCTGAGACTGTTGCCCCGGTAGACTGTTTTTGGCGCGTACCGCACTGCCCTTCTGAACACCAAATTTGCCGATCTCTAAAAATAACAAACTATATACCTACCTTGACTATATCCGACGCTACGAATTCACCGGAACTGGTTTCGTGGCCTGATTCGATCGTCTGTTCAAGTTACACTCTAATATCCCTTTATTCAGTTGAATTAATTTAATTGCACTGAACGAGCGTTTACGGCTACCGTGGTTACATACGACATCGGTTTGCCACGAAATTTAACATCGTACAATAATTTAATGATACGGTCCCAATGAAACTGATTTCGTCGAAATCTGAGTCTGTTTGCAAAACGGCTATTTTAACGCGTATATTTTAAATAACGATTTCCACAGCGACTATTTCAAAATTTGATTTGGCCATAACTTTCTATTAATAACATGAAATCTAGATTTTTCTCTTTCATATGAAAATTTTAATAAATACGGTTCCAACGTGTCTGGTTTCATAGAGATCCGACTTATATCGGATCCTGTATCCCCAGTTGAAATTCGAAACTCTATATTACGAACTGCCGCGCGATTTCGAGCTCGTTTTATAATTATATTATAAATTAACGTCAAATCTTTGTTTTTAATTAATAAATTCCTATATGTAATTCAATTAAAATTTTAAAACAAATTTTAAATATTCAGAATTCAACGGTCGAAAATCCGGGTCGTTACATTTTCCTTTCTATTGAACTAGAGTATGTTACGTAAAAATATATTAAAAAATATATATTAAAATGACTTTAAGAGAATGATTAAAATCTAAAAAATAAAATGATATAAAAGTATAAACATAAAACTATAAATATATCAAAACTTACTATCAAAAAGGAAATTGAACACATAGGTAACTATAATAAAATTAGTAATAAATTGGAAAGTAAAAAACTAATTTGAGTTAAGAGCTAAAATATTAAGTATAATTTAAAAATTACGAGTTTAAATTAAATTTCAGGAGTTAAAATATTTATAAAAAATAAAGAAGTATAAATCTAAAATAAGGAAGTAATTTTGAAATCATTTGAAAAGGAATTTGAAATCAAAATTAAGTTTGAAATCAAAATCCAGTGCTAATTAGAGTTTTAACAATATATATAGACATAATTACTCTATATTTCTTGAACTCTTAATTTCTTGATACTCATGAGCCTTAAATCTTAAATTCTTGTACTTTGAAATCTCAATTCTATGAACTGTACAATCTTCAATAATGATCACCTGCATAGATTTCCTGTATATACATATATATGTTTTAGATAACAGTGTTAGTATATATATTTTATAATGGAAACAAATTTGAAACAAGGTTGTTGTCATCAAAACTATCACTATCAATATCTAAGCCTCTAACATGCACTTGAATCCATGCCACTCGGACGACTAGGAACTAAACCATCTAATGAAAGTCTAAGGCACCTTGATCTAAGAGTCATCATCGCTTCTGGAGCCATCGTCGCTCCAAGCGTCATCGTCTATGATAATCATCTCAAAGGTACCCCACTCTACAAGTACATATTGGAACCTATAAACAATGTGAATTCCTTAGCACGTGTTTTCCCGTAATTGAGTCTATCTTGGATTGTCCTTATAACCTTCCTCGAAGCCATCATAGTTTGGGAATCATCCTAGACTCGTCGTCAAACATAGAATATCAATGTTCCTAAAAAACTCTTTTGACAATCCCATCATCTCGACTGAAAATCTCTTATTTTGCATTTCAGGAAAAACCATCTGTTAATGTACCCTTGCTCCTCATCTTGGAATCATCGTCATCAAATGACGAATTACTGCACAGAAGCATCACACCCTCATCTTAAGTCAAATCTGTTAATCAAACAACCATCACGCCGAAATCACCATCGAATGAACCATCTTATCCTTGCTTCTCAAAGTCGCACCATCATCATGTCAAATTGACCAAAGTGACCAATAACAGCAGTAATCGATATCAACCACTTCATACTAATAGACAACGGCTATTCGGTTCACCTATTTAACCATAACTTGTTAAATACGCATCCAAGGAATATGTCCGGCATTTGTTGCGAAATCCAGCTTGTTGCCAAGTGAATCTTTCGTCTTCAGATCGGTTGTTAAGCTCCCGTGTTGCTCCATCTTCAAATCCATCGCCATCTCCAATGCTGCTTCGTCATTGAATTCGTCGATGATTTCCAATGTTGCTCCGCCGTCGAGTCCATCCATGCACTTCGATGATCCATCAAGTATTTATCTCATTTGTTAAAGTTTATCATCCTTATGATCTCAATCAACAAACTACAGCATGTGCATTTGATCGATAAGCACCCCAAATTCAAATGAACGAAATATTCCCTAATATTTGATCGCCTACAAACGACGTTTTAATCTAAATTAAGCAAACAAATCAACCATGCAAAAAATAGTCATACAAAGTCCTAAACTAACATACAAACATCCATAATAGCAATAATAAATCAAATAGAACCTATCTATAGCATTCAAAGTGAAATAAGTGTCCAACTAACCAATATCTAACAATGTGATCAAAATAGTGTGCAAATAGAAATAAATGTGATAATCATGTTAAAATACTTAAATCACTTTCTAATATTTTTATTTATTATTTAATAGGTTCAACTACCCTAAATATTATGTTTTATAATTAGGAAATAGTTTAAAACGTCAAATTATACCATTTAAAGAAATACAGTCCAAAAGAAGATAATGTCACATACCATAGCCAAATCACCCTGGACTAGCTGTAGAGCTCTTCCATACGGGTCCAGTGGAAGAAACGACATCCAAACCCGACCTCGTACGCAAAAGATATAGATGTTACAAGTTTTGACATCAATATAACAATTAAATTAGCTTAATCATAATGAACTAACCCTTAATTACCTTCATAATCCATCTTCCCCCGACTCCCCCTATACATGCATGAATTCTATGTCAAAGACCCCAAAACCCATTTCCTTTAATCAACTATTAATCTTTCATTTCTCGATGAAAATTAAATCTAAAACACTGCTGTGATCCTTATCGAAAATGAAACATGCTCATGTCAAATTCGTCATTGTTAGAGCCCTTATAAATCGCATCTGTACCCTCTACATGCCGCTACTATGAACCATTGCGTCACCTTTTGTGATCGTGGTCCTAAAAAATACCAATGAAGTGCCTCTCCCTCACGAATCCAAATCTGACCTCCAAATCCCTGAGTTCTGCTCCTATGCATGACAAATCTGAATCCTATTCGCTGCCTAAGATAGTTGGCCTCCTTCATTCCTGACACAACAAGCACATAAGCTTGAAGCTCTTGTTGATACGATTCCAACGATTTTAGATCTATGCAGTTAAAGCACCGCAATATCCCCGCTATAGCCCATAGCGCTCTTCAACCACTATGCTATTTCATTTTAGCACTGATGAACAGTAGATCCGCTTTTAGCCCCACTATTTTGCGCTGCATCTGCTAAATCAAAGTTTTTTAGCATTTGCTTTAGCAGTATCAGTAAATAGAGCTTGATATGACTAGTTATCTTTTTTAAAAATTCAACAAATTTAGCGTAAAGGCTAAATTTAAGTCATAATTGTCTAATATATGGTAACAATCAATTACAATCATCAAATTTTGCATGCATAACTATAATATTCCTTTATTTTATTATATAAATTAATTAATATTAGTTTCTTGTACACATATAATGTGAGAAAGACGATTAATTAATGTTCAAATATTAGATCTAACATTTAATGAACTTTTTTGCGCCTTCGCTATATCCTCGCTATTTCTCTGCTTTATCCCCGCTACATCTTTTTACATCTTCGCCGCTATAGAACCGCTAAGCACTTTAACAGCCCAGGTCTGGATTTGGATATTTTTCTATTAGGTATTGAAGAAAATCTTGATTTTTGAATGAAGAAGCCGGGAGGAGGCTATGCTTTTTATTTTTTTTAAATGGAACAGTGAATAATGAGAAGAGACGGAACGGTCTAGCCGGTTACTATAGCATTCAAACCTTAATTATATTACTTTATTAATTTATTTGTGAGTGGGTCCAAAAACTCATAACCTGCAATTGACACATGCTTCCTGCCGTCATCTATGTAAAAATGCCATCTGAAACCAATGGAACTAGTCACGAGATTCAAATCGATCGTATGTGCAAGATAGCCTTCCAAACTCACTTTACAATGTTAGTTTCTTATAGAAATTGATATTACGCCACGTCGAACGGTGCTTCCATCCGTTATGAAACTTGATGGCGTGCAACTACTCACTATGTAGATTCTATAAAAATAAGTTTCATCAAAATGCAACACTATGCTTCCAGATTGACTATTTTCGCGTACATCGATATGATCACCGACTGATCAGAACTCGAATCATAACGATCCAAGCGCTTATTTTCCATGTAATGAACAACCCGGAATCAATGGAGCTGGCCCCAAGTCATGATTTAATCGTTTGTGGAAAATCCCATTTTAGCACTGTTAGTTGCATAATTAACAATCAATAATTAAATATCTAATCGTTAAAATACAGGTTGTTACATTCTTCCCCCTTAAAGGATTTTATCCTCGAAATCCTCAAGAAACAACGCAACCTAACACTCACGAACACCTGCCGATACAAGATAAACTGTCACTTAACGCTCTCAACAACAAGCAATAAAAACAATCACTAAAAAGGAAATAGATTCAGAATTTGGCATAAAGCCAGCATTCCCTTTCCTAAGTACAACCACAATCAAACTTAGGATCGATGCAGCCAAGCCAAACACCTAAGTTGTACACTTACTTTCCAAATAAATAAATACTGGAAGACACAATTGACAACATACTATTTGGAAGAAAATTCAACATGGAATCTCATATTGAATTTCCTTCCAAATATGGAAAAATTCATGGAAACTTTCGGCAACACCTCCATGTATGGCTTGATTTGGAAAACCATAAATCGTCGTGCAAGGCTCATCCTAATAAAAGAAAACAAAAGCCCAAAAGTGGCAACCATGCATGGGGGAAACCACTAAAATGCACAAAATGAAAAAAACCACAACTTTTCATCTACTACATACCTCTTTTTAAGCAAACTTAGCATTTAGATGCAAATAAAAGCGAATAAGCATCGAAAGAAATTAAATCTTTCTTCTTTGTACCTATGTATGTACTCAACAAAGAGGATTACACACAATAGTAGAAAAAGCAACAAGGGAATGAACATATTAAATAAACAGAATTTATCTAACATAGGCATGTCAAGTCATGCATGGAATTTATTTCAAATAAATAAACGATACAATAACAAGACTACCCTTCTTGCCTAATGATAATATAAATATAAGTAGACATGCAAACATCATTAATCAAATATGCATGGGCAAGGAAACAACAATTATGGAAAATAACATTCATATCTGTTATATCATGCATGATACTAACGTAGCTAATAAGATACATTTAAATTCAATTTTTGCATGACTCGACATCTTGGATACAATTCCAAAATCAAGAATATTAATCTAGAATCCCTCATAATCGAATTGGGTATGACTTGAATGTTATCATACTATTCCCAATTTGTATGGCAATCTATTGATGGAAACAATCGATAACTATTCCTACATCCATTTAGGAAGCTTGAATAGTCATAGAAAACTATTCGGTTCATCCCATTCAGCTAAAGCAAGCTGACATCACATTCATTATAAAATAAATGCATAATCATCCTCTTCTAACAATGCTAGTAACAAATGACACCTCTTCATATGAAACCAGCCACCATGGCCGAGTCTGCACTACTTCGCCTCGAGTTATGGAATCATAACCAATAATAAACACAAGTGACGTTCACTTAAGAAACATCGCTTTCGAACAAGTATATCTCTAACTCAACACACATAAATGAACGCATTTCCTATATGTATATAGAAGAAACTCCATACTCGTAGGAGGCCAAGAATTTCAACCATTACCACTAGAAAACGTTGAGATACTTCTCGAAGAAGAGAAATTGTGATGATGCAACGTCACTAATGACTCTAACTCCTTTGCTAATAAATAGTGCCTCCAACTCACCAAAATGAACTTTATCTCCATCGATTTTGAATCAAGATTCGAATGCTCCTCATGTGGTTTTGGTTATCGACTAAAGCACGTCAACCTTTAATTTTGAAACGAACACCTAAACCATCCATACAACCAAGTGATTACTATCAGCCACTCGTTCCTGCTTGAAATGTGAAATCGAAATGCTCATGGGACAATCCTAACTTCTAAACCATCCAAACTCTCATAAGACTCATAACGACATCCCTTTCGAGAAGAGTGACCCAAGCACTCCACTTTTCTCAACAAAAAGTGGAACTCCAAGAGTTAGTGTTTTCTCAGCATCTAAAATACCCTTAACTCCTGACTTGTGCTTTCTCTCCGTACATATGAAAACGAAAATAAAATCAAATAGATTAAGTGCAACTCTTCCGAGTGATGTCTTGGAACACAATCCGAGAGATCAATAAAATATGCCGACTCGTTGGTTAGCTCGAATGGAAACTCAAACCAATCAAAATCAAAGCAGCATGTAAAACGATGTAATCAGCATACACCATCCAACTATCCACAATTGGTAAAATCCCCTTAGGATTTCCAACCGAAAGAAGACCCAAAACCAGATCGATATAGAACTCGACCCAAATATGATGGAAATATGGTCACCTTATCGAATGTGCCAAAATACTCTCAAGCTACAGGATTAGGTGACGACTTGCCGCTAGAGGACCGAGAACTGTCTCAGCCCGCTATTATGCAATCATAAGTGATTCGCCTGCTGAACATCTAAGTCCCAGCAAACTATCGCTAAATATAAGAGGACTCGCTATTAAAGAGCATGCCCTCATCTACTATCATCAACCTCTCAATGTCACCAATATTTCATATCCCCCTGGTAAATGAACATGTGGACCCAAATATTAAGTCCTTAAGTTCAAAAATCAACAACAACTAATTTTGCAAGCATACGATCATGGCTCGATGAAATTTGAGCTTTGATGAACCACATATACTGCCAAGTATTGATTAACTACATGTAACGGCTGGAAATTTTCGACCCCTCGAGAGTCGAAAATTCCGAGAACGTTAGTGAAAGAAAGTAGAGGGTGAGGAAGAAAAGATAGAACTAATAGAATAGAAGAAGAAGAAGAACTTACATCATCAGAGTAAACACGAATCTCATAGTGGAACAAATAAAATATAACATAACTTTGAAATACAAATCAGTACTTGTATATACATACCATTTCAAAGTACAACACTTAACAACACAGCGGAATAATAATAGCTATAATCCTGAAGTCTCCTGCTCCAAGCTCTCCAAGTGTATCTGTAAAATCCCGACTACTTGACTGCCCGTACAAATTTTGGCACCCAAGAGTTTAGGGAAAACAAAACAAAATAAATTCCGGGTCAGTCATGGGACTGGTGTGAATAAAACTCCAACACTTGGTTAAATAAAGGATATCTTTCTGATATTATAATAATGTCTAAATACAAATAGATATCAATCTAGCAGAACGCTTGCATCTCACGTTCCACATTCGTAGTATACAAATAAAACCGTGAGCGCTTATTGGAGATTGGATTCCAACAGACAAGGTATGGGAGCACCTTCCGATGAGTGTACTCTATAGGAGATACACTAGGGTTCAACAAGAACGTCTTGCAACCCGGCCACACATGACCGTCCACTCATTTAGCTTGAGTGTAACGAATATATTATCACCGATGGTTGGGATCAGCAACCATCCCTCCCGATAAGGGACATTATTGAAATAGATTATAAAGAAGTACAATTGAATATTCTCTAGATGGTGATAATACACCCTGCTTGGGTATGGCCCAACTAGCCATGCTGCCTAGCCCAACTTCTGTTATTTCCCGGTTGTGAGGTTTTGAGGTCACGTTTATCACTTTGACAGATTATTTCTTCAATTACTTTGAATGCCACATCGTCATACCCGCCAAATCGTTATCGATTTCTCAAGGCATCACGGGTATAAAAGCTAAGAGAAACGAATTTCTCCGCCACCAACGTAATACGTTTAAAGAGATCAACATATATGATTCGTTAAGAATACTTTGTCAGACACTCGTCCATATATGTTGTTCTGGGACTGAATAAACCGAAGGCACTATTCAGTGAATCCATCCTACCTAGGCTTTTCACAATAGCCCTTGCACTTCACTCCGTCTTCAATTATCTTCAGCGTACTTGATTCGCAACGCTTATGCTAATACGGAGTGGTTCTTCGGATAATAATCCAATCGGTCTCTCCATATTTACAACGTAAATATGGTCAAAACTTTGATAGTCTGTGATTCAACTATCAAATGAAAACATGTCGGTGTACAAACAACGATCTTATTTCCAAATGGAAATTCGATCGATCAATCATCATATGTTCATATTTCCTTATTTCATATATTTAGAAAATATATGTTATTAATCATTGGAAAACATTTCCATAGCTTATTTTCACATCACTATTATTTCGCAACTATCAGTCCCTAACTGTAACTAGTATGAGGACAATTCTCTAAGTATCAATCCGGAAGGTCGAAACCAACATCAGATCGTCACTTAGAAAACCGTTCAACTTACCCTCTCCAGTCAGTTTCTAAATTTGCTTAACTCTATTTCTTAAATTCTTATCATGAAAACATTTCATTTTCTATGTTTAGAAAACATATCTGACTATATTTGGAAAATGTTTCCAAAACTCATTTACGGATTTCCAATGAACGTTGTATAAAACATCGTTTCGCTTAATCCATTAATCGCTTATTACTTAACTATATTTCAAATCAACCTTTTCTATCGAACCACAACTATTCCTTTGTCAATTCTGAAGTCAATCAAGTTGGGGTATAATTACCTCTCAGACCTTAATTGAACAACGTCCTTTACTGTGAAATAGATGAAGCTCGTCACTCACTTTTTACAATCATTTGTTTACGCAAATTCTCGGATTCAGGTTACGAATCAACTTATTATATGACAACGTTTGATTATAACTATAACGTTATAATTCCTACCCCTAAAATATCTAACCTAAATTATAAATTTATTTCCTAACTCGATAAATTTAACAGACACCTAATTTCTAAATCAATAACTAAATCTTGATTTAAACCCTGGAAAGTAAATAGTACTTTCCCGAATTCGCTATAATCGAATTCGACGTATAACTCTCTTTCGAGTAATCTCTATTCGATTAACTCTCCCTTTTTAATAACTGATATTCGATAAACTCTATTTCGATTAACTCCTATCGAATAACTAATATTCAAATAACTCTTCTTGGTTGGCTCTATTTCATTAACTCTTATCGAATAACAAATATTCGATTTTCTTAAATGTGTCAATTCTTATCGAATAACTAACATCAGATTAACTTAAATGGATTTACTCTTATCGAATAACTTATTCGATTAACTCAACTTGATTTTCTTAACTCGATTATCTCAACTCGATTACTTAACTTAACCCAAATCAATTAACCCAACTCTAATCGATTAACTTAATTTGATTTACTCCTTCGAATAACTCATTCGAATAACTTAAATAATTAACTCCTTCGAATAACTAATTCGAATAACTTACCTTCGAATAACTAATATTCGATTTACTCTAACTCGATTAACTTAATTCTAATCGATTTACTCCATTTCGATTCAACTTAATTCAAATCGATTAACTTAACTCAAATTGATTAACTCCTTTCGAATAACTAAATTCGATTTAACTCTTCTCGAATAACTAAATTCGATTAACTCAAATTGATTAACTCCTTTCGAATAACTAAATTCGATTTAACTCTTCTCGAATAACTAAATTCGATTAACTCAAATTGAATAACTAATATTCAATTAACTCTTACGTGTTTAACTCTATTCGAATAAGTAATTCGAATAACTTACCTTCGAATAACTAATATTCGATTTACTCTAACTCGATTAACTTAATTCTAATTGATTTACTCCATTTCGATTCAACTTAATTCAAATCGATTAACTTAACTCAAATTGATTAACTCCTTTCGAATAACTAATTCGAATAACTTACCTTCGAATAACTGAACTAATCCACTTAGTTTAACTTAGTTAATTCACTTTGATTAACTCTAACCGATTTACTTAGTTTAACTCAGCTAATTCACTTTGATTAACCCAACTAATTTACTTCGATTAACCAATTAGTTTAACTTGACTAATTCACTTGGTTTGACGCAACTAATTCACTTTGATTTACAAATTAGTTTAACTTAACTAAGTCACTTAGTTTGACGCAACTAATTCACTTTGATTTACCAATTAGTTTAACTTAAATAATTCACTTCGATTAACCGCTTAGTTTATCTTAACTAATTTACTTTGGTTAACTTAACCAATTACTTTGATTAACTCGACTAACTTTGCTTTGGTTAACCTAACAAATTACTTTGTTTAATCCTTTTATCACACTCTGGTATTTCTTATGGTTTTTAACACATCACCTAACAACGATGAATATCGTCCAACCACACGTAATTACAACAGATTATATACATCACATTTATATATCACAATACATAAATCACAGTAAAAATAACTGTTGAGGAATCCAGTTGGATTCCTCCAACCTGTTTCCCTGCATCCACAGATGTTAAACAACACCAGTATAATATTCTAATAAACAGAATCAACATATAACTATTTGACGGTTTATATATATATATATACATACGTAAATATATATATATAATCTCTACTAACTGACTAGCAGTTCAAGCAAACAATCAACACACAGTCAAACAGACAATATTTTAACAGTTCTAACAATGCAACATGAAATTATAAACTGTTCAGAGTTAGTGAGATTTACTCACAGTTGCGCGTTAGCCGTTAAATAACGGTTTGCGTTATTTAATCCAGTCGGACAATTTATTTCTCCATAAATTGTAACGAGCTCGGATTCACTCCCGGTCAGTCTCATTGTGTTGCTCCCATCCATACGATTCCAACGCAACTTACGGTTCGTCAATCTGATATCGTATGATCAAGTTATTCACTCCCGAAGTTTGTATACTATTTAATAAAATAAAACATGGGTTTATTTTCTAAATGGGCCTTACCTAAAACCATCGGCCCACTTCCCCTACCCAAACCCGCTCATTTGCTTTTCTTCTCCAAAACAACACGCTCCAGCAAATGGCCCTTTCCTTTATTCGATCCTTCCTCAAAGCCTTCATGGAATTCAAACTTTAAAACACCAAACAACTTCAATGTTATTCTAAGTGGGCTCACTTTTAAAAACAAGGCCCATACCCCTTTATCAAATACCAGACCCGCTCAAATCTTCTTCCCCAAACAATGAACGTGGCCTGCTCCTCTTCACTATCCCATCGGTTTACCATTTCCGTTCCCAAGACTCCAGCACCTCCCTCGTTTCAACATGATATCCCAAACGGTTTTCACCACAATCCCTCACTTCGGACCCTCATCAACCTAAATGCACAAACACAGATCTCGACTTCACTTCTGACGACGGACCTGTGCCCTACCGGCCCCGGCAGTGAACACGGAACTCACTACGAAGCATCGCGCCCCATCAAACTCTGTCAACCTCCTTCTTTTCGATCCCTCAATTCAACTGTAAACTCCTTTTTCCCAATCCATCACCATATACGCTCAAAACCAGAACCCTAGTTTACTGCTGACGAACTCGAGCCGCCGGTAGTGGCGTCGCATCCTCCCAAATTGGCACCAGCGTGAACACTCGGGCCTTAGGAATTCAACTAAACCATTATTGTGATTTTAAGCATTTTATTTCTATTTCTTTTTGAATTTTGAAGAGAGAGTTTTCACGTTTTAAAACTCAGAAACTGGTGGCGGCTCACTTTTGCTGTATGATGCCTATTTAGGTCTTAAGGAATGAGATTTTTCTGTGTGGTTGTAAAGGGGAGCATGTGGATTGTGTTTTGATCATAAATTTAGTTAGAAAATTTTGTTAAGGTGTCATGGCCAAGCTTCTTCTATGAAATATAAAAACCAAGTTGCTGTAAAAATGAACATCACATGTTTTTGTAAACAAACCAACTTGTTTACCGATGGTAGACCAATACACCGCATATTTCAAAGGCAATGGAACTGCTAATTTAGACCGGAGTGGTATACATACCAATATTAAATTGGGTTTGAGCTATAAAGCTTAATATACTTTGATATATAAAATTCTATTCAGTTACCCACTGCTATCGATGAAAATACAGATGCCGTTGAGATGAGAAAGGCGCTACGATCCTAGAAATATAATAATACCGGTAGATTGGCTCATATTGTGAAACTTCAAAATATTGATTACAAGGTGCGAAATACTCCAAATAAAAAGTTACTTATTTAATTAATTAAAAATTACAGTAAAATTCTAAAAATTAAATTATCACTACTCCCCAAAAGAACCTTGTCTAAATTCAAACCCGATATTCAAATATATTGAAAACTCTTTTATAACGTAAATAAAGCGTTGCAAATTATAAAGGAATTCCACAGCGACTTTTCTAAAATTTGATTTGGACATATCTCAAAATCTACACGACGAAATCTCGATTTTTCTCTTCCATATGAAAAATATAGTTCAACAGATCCGTACGTTTCTTGTTTCACCGAAATCCGGCTTAAAATGAATCATGTACATTCAGTTGAAGTTCAAATCGCCAAATTGCAAACTGCCGCGGCGTTTCAGGTTCGTTTTAATTATAATTATAAAATATAAGTTCGAACGTTTTACTTTAAGTTATCGATATCGCCAAATCGATATATAAATCATTAAATAAATTAATTATTCGACAGCTAACAAAACGCGCCATTACAGACTTCCCCCCTTAAAATAATTTCGTCCTCGAAATTGCTAAGTTAGAAAAATGCTACTAACTCTACTAACTAGATTTAAAAATCTTTTTTGTTTACCTCTAAATTTCAGTTTCGCCTGGACCCATTTAATTTTCAATTAAATTATTAATTCATTCTAGCTAACTGAAATTTTCAAAAATTCTGAAAATTTTCTAACACCTTAAATTTTTGAAAAATTTCGCCATAACCTCCTTTGTATGCATCAATACGTCAAACCACAACTCGCCTCTCTAGGCCTCCTCCAATCCAAAAGGAAATCAAAATAGCCAAGCGGCTTGCCAATTCGGCTCATAAAATCCAAACTCATATATGATATAAACTTGTACCTTTTTGCCGGGCATTTAACTCTATCCCTTTCATCTGCTACCACTTCAACATATACCAATGTTATCCATTCCAATTGATCTCCAATCAGTTCATATCCTCAAATCCAAATCGAATTTCATTCGAACTCTAATATCAAATTCCAAATTATTGACTTATCAATTTGGTTCCATTCTAGATTATCTCTAATCCAATTCAATTTTATTTAACTCGGTTCAAGTTAAATTTCAATTTATTTTTACCATCTCATTTTATTTAACTTCATTAGTTAAATTTTAATTCCAGAACTTAAGTTCTTGCGTTTCTTTCAAATCAATTTGAAATCATAATGCCAATTCAAAACCTTTGAACTTCTAAACAACTTGTTTTCTCAAAACAATTCAAAAACAAAACCTTTGGTAGTAATCCGTCACTTAGAACTCGAAAATGAACACTGATGATGTCTAGATTCATCATCAGAATCTATTTTCCAGTTATCGAAGTGAGTTCAATACTATATCATTTTCAATTTGAAAAACATTTTCAAAATCTCCCAGGAACTTAAAATTTCCTTATTTTAATTCCAAATATGATTTAAATTCAGATTTAATTCATCTTATTTCATATATTTCCTTATATGAATTCTGATTAGTTATTTATAATCATTTCACCTTTTTTTTAATCTTATTCGATTATAATAACAACCAACACAATCAATATACTATAATAATTTCAAGATATGTATTTCTTCTATAAACAAATATATTTTGGGAAAAATTATTTCATTTACCCTCTTTCAAAACATACCATGACGGTTCATCGTATTCGAGTGTTTAGTAACCCTTATCGATACAGTGGATCAAACTGATCGACCAGAATTCATAAGCCACTCAACCAATGAGTCTCCACAATATAAAATCATTTTATAGTGAATAACAATTACGCGCTCATATATATACACTCAAACTCAATCTAGGATATTACTAATCCCATCTCTATCGAGTTATGCCACAGAGCCAAGGTAATCACTTAACTTAAGCTCTGATACCAACTGTAACGGCTGGAAATTTTCGACTCCTCGAGAGTCGAAAATTCCGAGAACGTTAGTGAAAGAAAGTAGAGGGTGAGGAAGAAAAGATAGAACTAATAGAATAGAAGAAGAAGAAGAAGAAGAACTTACATCATCAGAGTAAACACGAATCTCACAGCGGAACGAATAAAATATAACATAACTTTGAAATACAAATCAGTACTCGTATATACATACCATTTCAAAGTACAACACTTAACAACACAGCGGAATAATAATAGCTATAATCCTGAAGTCTCCTGCTCCAAGCTCTCCAAGTGTATCTGTAAAATCCCGACTACTTGACTGCCCGTACAAATTTAGGCACCCAAGAGTTTAGGGAAAACAAAACAAAATAAACTCCGAGTCAGTCATGGGACTGGTGTGAATAAAACTCCAACACTTGGTTAAATAAAGGATATCTTTCTGATATTATAATAATGTCTAAATACAAATAGATATCAATCTAGCAGAACGCTTGCATCTCACGTTCCACATTCGTAGTATACAAATAAAACCGTGAGCGCTTATTGGAGATTGGATTCCAACAGACAAGGTATGGGAGCACCTTCCGGTCAGTGTACTCTAGAGGAGATACACTAGGGTTCAACAAGAACGTCTTGCAACCCGGCCACACATGACCGTCCACTCATTTAGCTTGAGTGTAACGAATATATTATCACCGATGGTTGGGATCAGCAACCATCCCTCCCGATAAGGGACAACATTTAAATAGATTATAAAGAAGTACAATTGAATATTCTCTAGATGGTGATAATACACCCTGCTTGGGTATGGCCCAACTAGCCATGCTGCCTAGCCCAACTTCTGTTATTTCCCGGTTGTGAGGTTTTGAGGTCACGTTTATCACTTTGACAGATTATTTCTTCAATTACTTTGAATGCCACATCGTCATACCCGCCAAATCGTTATCGATTTCTCGAGGCATCAAGGGTATAAAAGCTAAGAGAAACGAATTTCTCCGCCACCAACGTAATATGTTTAAAGAGATCAACATATATGATTCGTTAAGAATACTTTGTCAGACACTCGTCCATATATGTTGTTCTGGGACTGAATAAACCGAAGGCACTATTCAGTGAATCCATCCTACCTAGGCTTTTCACAATAGCCCTTGCACTTCACTCCGTCTTCAATTATCTTCAGCGTACTTGATTCGCAATGCTTATGCTAATACGGAGTGGTTCTTCGGATAATAATCCAACCGGTCTCTCCATATTTACAACGTAAATATGGTCAAAACTTTGATAGTCTGTGATTCAACTATCAAATGAAAACATGTCGGTGTACAAACAACGATCTTATTTCCAAATGGAAGTTCGATCGATCAATCATCATATGTTCATATTTCCTTATTTCATATATTTAGAAAATATATGTTATTAATCATTGGAAAACATTTCCATAGCTTATTTTCACATCACTATTATTTCGCAACTATCAGTCCCTAACTGTAACTAGTATGAGGACAATTCTCTAAGTATCAATCCGGAAGGTCGAAACCAACATCAGATCGTCACTTAGAAAACCGTTCAACTTACCCTCTCCAGTCAGTTTCTGAATTTGCTTAACTCTATTTCTTAAATTCTTATCATGAAAACATTTCATTTTCTATGTTTAGAAAACATATCTGACTATATTTGGAAAATGTTTCCAAAACTCATTTACGGATTTCCAATGAACGTTGTATAAAACATCGTTTCGCTTAATCCATTAATCGCTTATTACTTAACTATATTTCAAATCAACCTTTTCTATCGAACCACAACTATTCCTTTGTCAATTCTGAAGTCAATCAAGTTGGGGTATAATTACCTCTCAGACCTTAATTGAACAACGTCCTTTACTGTGAAATAGATGAAGCTCGTCAATTACTTTTTACAATCATTTGTTTACGCAAATTCTCGGATTCAGGTTACGAATCCACTTATTATATGACAACGTTTGATTATAACTATAACGTTATAATTCCAACCCATAAAATATCTAACCTAAATTATAAATTTATTTCCTAACTCGATAAATTTAACAGACACCTAATTTCTAAATCAATAACTAAATCTTGATTTAAACCCTGGAAAGTAAATAGTACTTTCCCGAATTCGCTATAATCGAATTCGACGTATAACTCTCTTTCGAGTAATCTCTATTTGATTAACTCTCCCTTTTTAATAACTGATATTCGATAAACTCTATTTCGATTAACTCCTATCGAATAACTAATATTCAAATAACTCTTCTTGGTTGGCTCTATTTCATTAACTCTTATCGAATAACAAATATTCGATTTTCTTAAATGTGTCAATTCTTATCGAATAACTAACATCCGATTAACTTAAATGGATTTACTCTTATCGAATAACTTATTCGATTAACTCAACTTGATTTTCTTAACTCGATTATCTCAACTCGATTACTTAACTTAACCCAAATCGATTAACCCAACTCTAATCGATTAACTTAATTTGATTTACTCCTTCGAATAACTCATTCGAATAACTTAATTGATTAACTCCTTCGAATAACTAATTCGAATAACTTACCTTCGAATAACTAATATTCGATTTACTCTAACTCGATAAACTTAATTCTAATCGATTTACTCCATTTCGATTCAACTTAATTCAAATCGATTAACTTAACTCAAATTGATTAACTCCTTTCGAATAACTAAATTTGATTTAACTCTTCTCGAATAACTAAATTCGATTAAGTCAAATTGATTAACTCCTTTCGAATAACTAAATTCGATTTAACTCTTCTCGAATAACTAAATTCGATTAACTTAAATTGAATAACTAATATTCAATTAACTCTTACGTGTTTAACTCTATTCGAATAAGTAATTCGAATAACTTACCTTCGAATAACTAATATTCGATTTACTCTAACTCGATTAACTTAATTCTAATCGATTTACTCCATTTCGATTCAACTTAATTCAAATCGATTAACTTAACTCAAATTGATTAACTCCTTTCGAATAACTAATTCGAATAACTTACCTTCGAATAACTGAACTAATCCACTTAGTTTAACTTAGTTAATTCACTTTGATTAACTCTAACCGATTTACTTAGTTTAACTCAGCTAATTCACTTTGATTAACCCAACTAATTTACTTCGATTAACCAATTAGTTTAACTTGACTAATTCACTTGGTTCGACGCAACTAATTCACTTTGATTTACAAATTAGTTTAACTTAACTAAGTCACTTAGTTTGACGCAACTAATTCACTTTGATTTACCAATTAGTTTAACTTAACTAATTCACTTCGATTAACCGCTTAGTTTATCTTAACTAATTTACTTTGGTTAACTTAACCAATTACTTTGATTAACTCGACTAACTTTGCTTTGGTTAACCTAACAAAATTACTTTGTTTAATCCTTTTATCACACACTGGTATTTCTTATGGTTTTTAACACATCACCCAACAACGATGAATATCGTCCAACCACACGTAATCACAACAGATCATATACATCACATTTATATGTCACAATACATAAATCACAGTAAAAATAACTGTTGAGGAATCCAGTTGGATTCCTCCAACCTGTTTCCCTGCATCCACAGATGTTAAACAACACCAGTATAATATTCCGATAAACAGAATCAACATATAACTATTTGACGGTTTATATATATATATATATATATATATACGTAAATATATATATTTAATCTCTACTAACTGACTAGCAGTTCAAGCAAACAATCAACACACAGTCAAACAGACAATATTTTAACAGTTCTAACAATGCAACATGAAATTATAAACTGTTCAGAGTTAGTGAGATTTACTCACAGTTGCGCGTTAGCCGTTAAATAACGGTTTGCATTATTTGATCCAGTCGGACAATTTATTTCTCCATAAATTGTAACGAGCTCGGATTCACTCCCGGTCAGTCTCATTGTGTTGCTCCCATCCATACGATTCCAACGCAACTTACGGTTCGTCAATCTGATATAGTATGATCAAGTTATTCACTCCCGAAGTTTGTATACTATTTAATAAAATAAAACATGGGTTTATTTTCTAAATGGGCCTTACCTAAAACCATCAGCCCACTTCCCCTAGCCAAACCCGCTCATTTGCTTTTCTTCTCCAAAACAACGCGCTCCAGCAAATGGCCCTTTCCTTTATTCGATCCTTCCTCAAAGCCTTCATGGAATTCAAACTTTAAAACACCAAACAACTTCAATGTTATTCTAAGTGGGCTCACTTTTAAAAACAAGGCCCATACCCCTTTATCAAATACCAGACCCGCTCAAATCTTCTTCCCTAAACAATGAACGTGGCCTGCTCCTCTTCACTATCCCATCGGTTTACCATTTCCGTTCCCAAGACTCCAGCACCTCCCTCGTTTCAACATGATATCCCAAACGGTTTTCACCACAATTCCTCACTTCGGACCCTCTTCAACCTAAATGCACAAACACAGATCTCGACTTCACTTCTGACGACGGACCTGTGCCCTACCGGCTCCGGCAGTGAACACGGAACTCACTACGAAGCATCGCGCCCCATCAAACTCTGTCAACCTCCTTCTTTTCGATCCCTCAATTCAACTGTAAACTCCTTTTTCCCAATCCATCACCATATACGCTCAAAACCAGAACCATAGTTTACTGCTGACGAACTCGAGCCGCCGGTAGTGGCGTCGCATCCTCCCAAATTGGCACCAGCGTGAACACTCGGGCCTTAGGAATTCAACTAAACCATTATTGTGATTTTAAGCATTTTATTTCTATTTCTTTTTGAATTTTGAAGAGAGAGTTTTCACGTTTTAAAACTCAGAAACTGGTGGCGGCTCACTTTTGCTGTATGATGCCTATTTAGGTCTTAAGGAATGAGATTTTTCTGTGTGGTTGTAAAGGGGAGCATGTGGATTGTGTTTTGATCATAAATTTAGTTAGGAAATTTTGTTAAGGTGTCATGGCCAAGCTTCTTCTATGAAAAATAAAAACCAAGTTGCTGTAAAAATGAACATCACATGTTTTTGTAAACAAACCAACTTGTTTACCGATGGTAGACCAATACACCGCATATTTCAAAGGCAATGGAACAGCTAATTTAGACCGGAGTGGTATACATACCAATATTAAATTGGGTTTGAGCTATAAAGCTTAATATACTTTGATATATAAAATTCTATTTAGTTACCCACTACTATCGACGAAAATACAGATGCCGTTGGGATGAGCAAGGCGCTACGATCCTAGAAATATAATAATACCGGTAGATTGGCTCATATTGTGAAACTTCAAAATATTGATTACAGGGTGCGAAATACTCCAAATAAAAAGTTACTTATTTAATTAATTAAAAATTACAGTAAAATTCTAAAAATTAAATTATCACTACTCCCCAAAAGAACCTTGTCTAAATTCAAACCCGATATTCAAATATATTGAAAACTCTTTTATAACGTAAATAAAGCGTTGCAAATTATAAAGGAATTCCACAGCGACTTTTCTAAAATTTGATTTGGACATATCTCAAAATCTACACGACGAAATCTCGATTTTTCTCTTCCATATGAAAAATATAGTTCAACAGATCCGTACGTTTCTTGTTTCACCAAAATCCGGCTTAAAATGAATCATGTACATTCAGTTGAAGTTCAAATCGCCAAATTGCGAACTGCCGCGGCGTTTCAGGTTCGTTTTAATTATAATTATAAAATATAAGTTCGAACGTTTTACTTTAAGTTATCGATATCGCCAAATCGATATATAAATCATTAAATAAATTAATTATTCGACAGCTAACAAAACGCGCCATTACACTATATCATAATACTCCTCCACCTCGAGGCCCAAAATTAATCGTTATGGATGTTGTAGTCACCTATAGTATTAAGTTCTAGCGACCAAACATAAGATGTTACACACAGTTATAATCTAAATGAGCTATCTACATGGTAAGTCATAATAAAGAGAGAAAATTTAATTAATGAGTTCCAATCATGTCCCATCCATCAAATCACATGATGAAATCTCGATGCCAAACTAAAGCGCATATGGAAACATATATCGAGTGGTGACGTCGCTTCCTTCCTCTTTCATCGTGGGAGCACTCGATGAAACGAAAATGACGATCGGTACATGTCTCTACCATTTTATCCTTACTAGGAAGTACAAACTTCTATACTGGTTGCAAGCTTGAATATCGCATGCTTACACGACAAATTTCTCCAATCCATCATTCCCTCGGAATGAAATCAGCCACCCTCCGAGTTGATCGCTCAACCCAACCACAAACTCTAGACTTCGGACTGATAAAAGGGAGAATTAAACTTACTTTGAAATCACATCAAATTCATCCGTACTCTTTGACACAAACACATTGTCTAAATCAACAAACTGTCATGGGCTACTAAGAAGTTGATACAAAACCTCTTCAAAGTGAACTGGTCTCGAGTGAACCGATTTCGGGAACCCGAAATGATAACGACACTCAACCAATTCAGTGTCAATCTTAGATTTTTTTTAAGAGTTAACTCCTAATTTATTTAACCTTATCTCCAAGTCATTGAAGAAAACCCTTATGATAACCTAAACAGCTCTCACACCACAATTTTCGACTCCGTTCCAAGGAACATTTCGGCATAAAAGCACACAAGTGTCCATATGCTGCGACTTAGTCGACTAATTGCACTTGGGCGTCAGAATTAAATAGGGATTAAAGAGCATCCCAGACTATGGATAATACCATTACTATAAAACATTAACTGTAAAACGAGACTAGTAATTATCGATTCTGCTTAACTCTCAACCTCCAAAAGAGGAGTAATCAAAAGTATTTTTTATTTACTAGATCATCCAAGATAAATGGTATGAATGATCAGTGTCTAATAGAGAAAACTATTCTAATGGAACTCGTGTGTAAAACAACCTGTACTATATATACTAATATATATATATATATATATATATATATATTTGAGGACCAAAATATACACAAATACATACTCTCTCGTATATGTTAACTCTCGAATTTAGTACTACTTAGGTTAAACAATGCAACCTAAGCTCTAATACCAAATATGACGACCCACCATACACTATCGATCCTCAAAATTAAAGATTCGCACTGTACAAGTACTCAACGATATAAAGCGATAATCAGGAGAAAGAAATAGTTGAAAAGAGGACAAAAGAGAAAGAAGAGTGTAACACCCCACTCCCGCTATGATCACTCACAATGGGAATGCCATAACATCGGTGGAGTATTTTAGTGAATATAGAACAGAAAAATTACAACAAGACAGATATAAATAGTACTTGGAATTTTAAAACATCATCTCATAACAGCGGAAGTAAAACATGTCTGGTTACATCATAAACCCATAATAAAAGTCAAGTACAATATCCATCAAAATAAAGAAGTACATAATCCCACTCTCATACAATAGCCAAAACAAAAGAAAAGATAACTGGATAACTGGAGCTTTACATCTACCCAAGCTCCTAAAGACTGGAACAGCAATCCGATCAAGCTCCACTACTGCTAGGATCCACCGTAGGACCTGAGGGTTGGGAAAAAGATAAAAACAACAGGGTCAGACATAAGTCTGAGCGAGTCCTATAACTTTAACAATACAATCGTTAAAGTAACCAGAGAAGACATAAACTGATATACGGTAACATATAGGGATGAATGGCTACCCTAAGCAGTCAACTAAACGAAGATAAAGGATAAAGACGCATCTACCCTCCCTAAGGTAAATTACTAAACTGCACCACACCAGTCGTTCCTAACTTAAAGGTTGATCCCACCCAAGGACTTATAAAATTTACTAATTAGTACCTGCGTACCCCTAGGTGACCAAGTAGGCGCCACGGGGCCCTACAATCCACTAGGTGTACACACTACTTCCCATTCGATCGGCTCCCTAACGTAGATACCCGTGCTGGCCCCACCGTGGGATGTATCATTCCCCAATGTGGCAACCTGATGGAACTAAAGGTGCACGGCTTATATCTACTCGATGCAACAACGGCTTACCTACCAGCCCGGGCCCACTCACGCATATGAAGCCCGTTGGACTTGCGTTGCCACCGCTAACCCGTTTGCCTCTTACAGTCAAGCCCAGTATGCGTGTCCCGTCCTCGACATGGGTCGAGCCCACAAAGATACGTATGGGTTACTGGTTGAAATGGGCCTCCACAAGCTACCCACCTAAGCTTGTCCCTTTTTCTAGTATATCCCACTTAACCCTTTAATCATGTTTTAATTACATGTTCCATTTTGGTTAAGTATTCTAATCGTATTTTCTATTGCCACCCAAGGCAACCACTAGATTTTCTCATGCCACCCGAGGCACCCACTTAACCCCTCATGTCCCTCTACATGCTAATATGGTTAAGTGTTTCTTAATTAATTAATTAAGAACGTAACCTTTGTAAAGACCTCTCACATTAGACTGTCTTTTATGACCGCTGGTTAAGCCGGTTGGGTCCGGGCAGCCTTATGTCATAACAGAGTCTAACCTCGTGTCTTTACATTAATTACGTATTTAGTTTGTGCCTAAGACCTCTCACATTGGGCTAACATTTGTAGCAACTGGTTAAGCCGGTTGGGTCCGGGCAGTTTTACGCTACAACTGAGTCCAACCTCGTGTCTTAGTCAATTAATTACACCTAATTAATCACCCTCATAATTTTATATTAATTATCCCTAATTAATCAAGTTTTCTTAACATGGGTAGACCTAACTTAATAGGTAAATTCCCATGGGGTAGACCTAACTCAATAGGTAAATTCCCAACACATAGTATGGGTACACCTAACCAAATAGGCAAATTCCCATACTATGTTTATTTATTTTGTGTTATGCATAATTATATTAATTTCACACAATCTTATTAACTTATGCATTTAATTACCCCATCGTTCCCACGTAATTTCGTTCATGATATAACACATATAAAAGGTGTCAACTTGCATATGAATGAACATGTTTCAAAGGTGCCATCTTGCATATTAACAAACACATAACTTGCATATGAACTTGCATAACATGTCACATAACTTGCATATAATATGTCACATAACTTACATATTCATTTTGCATAACAAACTTGCATATTAGCTTATAGACTTGCATAATGTGTCATCATGAACTTGCATATTAATAAACATGTAACTTGCATATTTACATACATGTAACTCGCATATTAACAAACATGTAACTTGCATATAAAGAAACATGTAACTTGCATATTTACATACATGTAACTTGCATATTAACAAACATGTAACTTGCATATTAACAAACATGTAACTTGCATATTTACATACATGTAACTTGCATATTAACAAACATGTAACTTGCATAGCATATTACCATGAACTTGCATAACATGCATATGATTACATAGCCCACAACTTGCATATTTAGCATCATGCAAACATAACATACATCATATTAAACTTGCATAAGCTTACATACTCAACATGCATAAACATAAGATTAATGCTAACATCATATCATATGATTCAAAGCTCATTAACCCACATACAAAACCATAAATCTCATCACATCTCATCTAATTAGTTTACCAAAAGATCATCAAAGTGATAGAAACTCACAACTAGCAACTTTGAACACCAAATGAAGAAGATTAAGATGCTAAGAAGGGATTAGAAGTTGATTAGAGAGTGATTAGTATGCAACCCTCTTCATAAAATTAGTGGAGGCCATGAGAGCTAGCATTTTGCCATAGTTTAGTCACTAGGTTTAATTATGAATGAATTAGGGTAGGTTAGGGTCTTATTTATAGATTAGGCAAGTGTTTTAGGCCATAGGATTAACCCTAGATTCAATCCAAGCCATCAAAGCATGTCTTGGGGAAGAAGTCAAGTGTAGGAACCATCTAGGGCCTTTAGATTAAAGATGGACCATGAGAACCATTCAAATGCAAAATCTGCACTTGAGCGAATCGGCCCACGGGTTGACAGCCAAACACCCTGGATTAACCCCTAGTCGACCCAGCGGGCTCGGGTCGACTTCAAAAATCGGCCGGTTCGGTTATTCCCCTCTCCCAATTCGCTGTTTTGAGCATTTTTGCATATTTATTTATTAAATTTTCAATTATATATATATATATATATATATATCAATATATATATATATATATATATCTACACAACCCATTTCACTTAATTAAGTATACTTTAATTTGGGAATTTTCGTGAAACTTCGCGAGGCCATATCTTGGTCATACGGACTCCGATTTTCGAAAACTCGGACTCTATTTCGCGTATTTTTCCGAGACGAACACAATGGCATAGCCCGTTTCCCTTGATTCCCATTTTAGAATTAAATTCTGCCTCGATTTATGTTATTACAGGTTATTGAAAATACGGGTTGTTACATTCTCCCCTCCTTAAAGGATTTCGTCCCCGAAATCTTCAAGTTAGGAAGAACGTATCCTACCATCCAATCATCCATCTACTCAAAGCATCATCCACGAGCAATCATTGTCCTTACAAGATTCTAAATGCTGGATGGATATATGCAAAAGTGTGTGTATATGTACTTACCTAATGCGAAAATCAGGCGGTTACTGATACAGTAAACCTCCTTAATGCAAACCATGATAGTGCCATGCATCCAATATGTATGCGAAACCCTATTGACACATACAAATTTCTACATGCGTGCACAACCATACACAAAAATGCATCATCCATATGATAACACAGCCATGATACATCCATCAATCTAACTACCACATCCATTTATGCAATATGCAACATGAAGTGACTGAGCCGATCTAGTGCCTAATGTGTGTGTATATGCATCCACGAGCAACCACTAGCAAACAATTGCATCCATATGCATCCATCAACCATAACATGTTTCAAACACATGTCTCAACCATAGGTTTTACCCTATCTAAAGGTCATAGGTATTAGCGAGAGGATATACTAAAGATAAGATAAGTACTAGACAAGCAATAAAGGAGAAGTTAAAAGACATACTCTCAAAAAGAAATGGATACAAAGAACGCATCTTTGCTTCCGTCTCCCAAGTAGCATTGCTTTCGTCATCTCCCCATTGCACTTTAACTAGCTGAACTTCTCTGTTCCTCAACTTCCTAGTTTCTGACCCAAGGATGCGAGTAGGAGCTCGTCGAATCGTCGCATCACGCTCTACCTCTACATCTCTAAGCAAGCTCGGCTCTACCACCTCCGCGGTCTCATGTAAGCACTTCCTCAAATGTGATACATGGAATACATCATGAACACCACTAAGTCTGTCGGGCAACTCCACCCTATATGCCATCCGTCCAATCCTTTCCTTAATAGGAAACGGCCCAACAAATCTCGGTGCTAACTTCCCTACGGACCCAAAGCGAACAACATTTCTCAATGGAGATACTTTGACAAAAACCATGTCCCCAACCTCAAACTCAAGATCCGTCCTTCTCCGATCCGCATAAGATTTCTGTCTATCTTGCGCTGCTTTCATCCTTTTTCGAATTAAATCAATCTTCTCTGAAGTCTCTCTAACCATATCCGGCCCAAGCAAGATCTTATCCGTAGATTCCCACCAACATGTAGGAGATCGACAAGGCCTTCCATAAAGAGCTTCGAAAGGAGCCATACCAATACTGGACTGAAAGCTGTTATTATATGCGAACTCCACCAAAGGAAGATGTTCTTCCCATGTACCTCCAAAATCCAAGATACAAAGCCTCAAAAGATCTTCTAAGATACGGTTCACCCTCTCGGTCTGACCGTCCGTCTGAGGATGATATGCGGTGCTCAAACACAACTGAGTCCCTACCGCCTCTTGCAAACTTCTCCAAAACTCACTAGTGAAAATAGGATCTCGATCACTCACAATGCTGGATGGTACGCCATGCAATCTAACAATCTCTCTAACATAGACTGAAGCAAGCCATGGAGCGGTCCTCTTACTCTTTACGGGTATAAAATGGGCACTCTTTGTAAGTCTGTCTACCACAACCCAAATTCCCGTATTGCCCTTCCTCGATCTCGGTAACCCGTCGATGAAATCCATCGAGACACTATCCCACTTCCACTGTGGAACTTCCAATGGGTGTAGCAACCCACCGGGTTTCCTTTGCTCCACTTTAACTTGTTGGCACACTAAGCATCTAGCCACATACTCGGCCACATCTTTCTTCATACCGGCCCAAAAGAAAACTCTCTTCATGTCTTGGTACATTTTGTCTCCACCGGGATGAATAGTCATTCTTGAACGATGTGCATCATCCAAAATAGCCTTCTTCAAACCCTCATCTTGCGGTACACAAAGTCTACCGTCTCTATGCAACCATCCCTTATCATCTATGGTGTATCTACCCAAATGGCTGGACGACTCCCCTCTTATAAGCTTCTCTACCAACACAACCAACTGTGGGTCGTCTCGCTGAGCCTCGCCAATCCGTCTCAAAAGAGTAGGTCTAACCTCCAAGGATGCCAACAAACCAGGTACAAAATCAACAGAAGGTCTGAAGTCAAACAAAGAAAGAAACTCCAAGCTTCGTCGTTCCACGAACAATGGACTCAAAGATAGCCTTTTTCTACTTAAGGCGTCTGCCACCACGTTACCCTTACCAGGGGTATACGCTATCTCGAAATCATAGGATGCTAAGAACTCCATCCACCTTTGCTGTCTTAAGTTTAAATCCTTCTGAGAGAATAAGTACTTCAATGATTTATGGTCGGTGAACAACTCGAATCTCTCACCAAGAAGATAATGGCGCCAAGACTTAAGTGCGAAAACAATCGCGGCCAACTCTAGATCATGGGTAGGGTAATTCTTCTCATGCACTCTCAATTGTCTCCCTCCATAGGCTATTACCCTTCCCTCCTGCATCAAGACTGCGCCTAATCCTGTTCCACAAGCATCGGTATAAACAACAAACGGCTTACTCCCATCTGGAAGCACTAAAACTGGAGCGGTGGTCAAAGCTCTCTTTAACCGTCGGAAAGCATCATCACAATCTACATCCCATGAGAAAACCAGATTCTTCTTCGTCAAGCGGGTTAATGGGGCTGATATCTTCGCGAAGTCTTTGATGAACTTCCTATAATATCCTGCCAACCCCAAGAAACTTCTTACCTCGGTAGCATTTCTAGGAACTTTCCAATCCTGGATAGATACTATCTTTGCGGGATCCACAGCTATCCCTTCCTTAGAGACCACATGCCCTAAGAATCGCACTTCTCTTCTCCAAAAATGGCATTTAGAGAATTTAGCTTTAAGACTATGCGCTCGAAGAGTCTCCAATACTTCCTTGAGATGTAAGGCATGCTCTTCTTCATTCTTGGAAAAGACCAAGATGTCATCCACAAAAACTACTACAAACTTATTCAGATACTCTCTGAACACTCTACTCATGAGATCAACAAAGTATGCGGGGGCGTTTGTCAACCCAAATGGCATCACTAGCCACTCATAAAAACCATCCGGAGTCCGGAAAGCAGTCTTCTCTATACTGTCCTCCGCCACTCTTAACTGATGAAACCCTGTAGCTAAGTCCATCTGCGAAAATACTGACGCGCCAACCAACTGATCAAAGAGATCATCTATCCTCGGTAATGGGTGTCTATTCTTCTTCGTGAGCTTATTAAGTTCCCTATAATCCACACAAAGTCTGAGGGACCCATCCGCCTTCGTGGCAAACACTACTGGAGCTCCCCACTCCGATATACTTCGCCTTATGAACCCCTTCTCAAGCAACTCCCCTACTTGCTTATGAAGTTCTCTTCTCTCACGAGGAGCCATGTGGCGTACTGGCAAAGACACTGGTTTGGCATTATCCACCAAATAAATTCGGAAATCTATCTCCCGCTTCGGAGGCAAACCCTTTACTTCTTCAAACACATCCGGATATTCCCGGACTACTCTGACAGAACACAAACTCTCGACCGAAGCATCGAGCGATTCAAGATAACTTAGCAAAACAGATTCCATGGGATTGCAAGAGATCTCGAGAGTGTTACCCAAGCGGGTCATGAGCCTGACAACTCTCCTTTCGCAATCAAGAACGGCACCATTACTGGATAACCAGTCCATGCCCAAGATCAACCCATAGCCCGTGAAGCCCAATACAAAAGCA
Organism: Allium sativum; assembly: GCA_030737875.1. Classification (NCBI taxonomy): domain Eukaryota; kingdom Viridiplantae; phylum Streptophyta; class Magnoliopsida; order Asparagales; family Amaryllidaceae; genus Allium; species Allium sativum. Next base: position 527,562,190 of record CM060921.1, on the reverse strand, counting down.
TCACATCTAAACTCAACGCTAAGTATAGAAATCTTCAAACCCAAACATATCATAGACAGATATATGGAGCCCCCAATTGGGTTTGAGACAACCAAGGGATCATCAACTAGACTGGTGTCTAAGTGCAGTGACTCAACTAACGATGATGAGATAAAAGAATGCGATGCGCCAGAGTCAAACAAAGTACGAACTGGATGATCAAACAGAAAAACCAGACTTTCAACGGAAATAGTTCTACCTCTCTGCTGAATCGGTGGAACTGAGAGAACCTGAACTTGCCCCCCTGACTGAGGTGGTGCTATAAGAGCTTGCACCTGGCCTCCTGAGGTAGACCCCGTCTTCTGCCCCTTCTTTGGGCAGTTTTTCACAAGATGCCCTGCTTCACCACAATGAAAGCAACCGGTCTTCTTCTTTTTGCGACAATCCTTACTGAGGTGTCCTGGTGTTCCACAATTGAAGCACTTCTTCTTCGTCTTCTTTTTGTCACCATTGCCTTTTCCGCCCTTGCCTTGTTGTTGCTGTTGCGGTTTCTTCTGATCCCCCTTTTTCTCTGGTGCCTTAGAATTCTTATCATCCTCATGCATAAGTGCCATGTAGACAAGCTTCTCAAAAGTGGCCCCCATAGGAATGTGAGTCATAGCTATTCCTTGCAATGGTTCGTTCAAGCCTCTAACGAACCTCAAAGCCTTCTTCTCCGGTGTATTCACCAACTCTATGCCAAACCTTGCTAATTGATTGAATTTGTTGACATATTCTTTCACCGTGAGATTCCCTTGCTTCAAATTCAAGAACTTCTCCATAAACAGATTCTCTTCCGCCCTTGAGAGAAACTTAGCCCCAAACCTTTGCTTAAAATCTGCCCAAGAGTCAACAGGGCGTTCTCCATTAGTGACCTCCCACCAGAATGAGGCCTCTCCCTTCATTAACCAAGCCGCCAACTTGACTTTCTTTCCCTCTTCCACTTCAAAGATATCTAGCAACTCTTCCACTTCCTTAAGCCAATCTCTAGCCTCTACGAAAGTCTCTGAACCAAGAAAAGGTTTTCCTCCTATAGCCTTGAACTCCTTGCAAACCTTAGCAAAATTATCCACTCTAGGCTGAGGAGGAGGAGCGGTTGTCTCTGGTGTAGTAGCATTGGCCGGACCCGCAGCCGCGGCCCTAGCCTCTTGCAACCTCCTATACCATAGTGGTATAACTAAACCCTCCGGGATGTTAAGATCTTCAGCCATGCTGAAACGAAAGAGGAAAGATTCAAAAAGGAGATTCCGAAAGATAAAGATATGGCTATTGGGGATTATGCTTTTCTTTTTCAAAAACTTTTTCTCTTAGAAGACATGCTTTTAAAAATCCTTTCTTCGAAAATACTCTTAGAAAGTAGTTTTTCTCAAAAATTTTATCTGTTCTGGTAACCTTAAGCTCTGATACCACGTGTAACACCCCACTCCCGCTATGATCACTCACAATGGGAATGCCATAACATCGGTGGAGTATTTTAGTGAATATAGAACAGAAAAATTACAACAAGACAGATATAAATAGTACTTGGAATTTTAAAACATCATCTCATAACAGCGGAAGTAAAACATGTCTGGTTACATCATAAACCCATAATAAAAGTCAAGTACAATATCCATCAAAATAAAGAAGTACATAATCCCACTCTCATACAATAGCCAAAACAAAAGAAAAGATAACTGGATAACTGGAGCTTTACATCTACCCAAGCTCCTAAAGACTGGAACAGCAATCCGATCAAGCTCCACTACTGCTAGGATCCACCGTAGGACCTGAGGGTTGGGAAAAAGATAAAAACAACAGGGTCAGACATAAGTCTGAGCGAGTCCTATAACTTTAACAATACAATCGTTAAAGTAACCAGAGAAGACATAAACTGATATACGGTAACATATAGGGATGAATGGCTACCCTAAGCAGTCAACTAAACGAAGATAAAGGATAAAGACGCATCTACCCTCCCTAAGGTAAATTACTAAACTGCACCACACCAGTCGTTCCTAACTTAAAGGTTGATCCCACCCAAGGACTTATAAAATTTACTAATTAGTACCTGCGTACCCCTAGGTGACCAAGTAGGCGCCACGGGGCCCTACAATCCACTAGGTGTACACACTACTTCCCATTCGATCGGCTCCCTAACGTAGATACCCGTGCTGGCCCCACCGTGGGATGTATCATTCCCCAATGTGGCAACCTGATGGAACTAAAGGTGCACGGCTTATATCTACTCGATGCAACAACGGCTTACCTACCAGCCCGGGCCCACTCACGCATATGAAGCCCGTTGGACTTGCGTTGCCACCGCTAACCCGTTTGCCTCTTACAGTCAAGCCCAGTATGCGTGTCCCGTCCTCGACATGGGTCGAGCCCACAAAGATACGTATGGGTTACTGGTTGAAATGGGCCTCCACAGGCTACCCACCTAAGCTTGTCCCTTTTTCTAGTATATCCCACTTAACCCTTTAATCATGTTTTAATTACATGTTCCATTTTGGTTAAGTATTCTAATCGTATTTTCTATTGCCACCCAAGGCAACCACTAGATTTTCTCATGCCACCCGAGGCACCCACTTAACCCCTCATGTCCCTCTACATGCTAATATGGTTAAGTGTTTCTTAATTAATTAATTAAGAACGTAACCTTTGTAAAGACCTCTCACATTAGACTGTCTTTTATGACCGCTGGTTAAGCCGGTTGGGTCCGGGCAGCCTTATGTCATAACAGAGTCTAACCTCGTGTCTTTACATTAATTACGTATTTAGTTTGTGCCTAAGACCTCTCACATTGGGCTAACATTTGTAGCAACTGGTTAAGCCGGTTGGGTCCGGGCAGTTTTACGCTACAACTGAGTCCAACCTCGTGTCTTAGTCAATTAATTACACCTAATTAATCACCCTCATAATTTTATATTAATTATCCCTAATTAATCAAGTTTTCTTAACATGGGTAGACCTAACTTAATAGGTAAATTCCCATGGGGTAGACCTAACTCAATAGGTAAATTCCCAACACATAGTATGGGTACACCTAACCAAATAGGCAAATTCCCATACTATGTTTATTTATTTTGTGTTATGCATAATTATATTAATTTCACACAATCTTATTAACTTATGCATTTAATTACCCCATCGTTCCCACGTAATTTCGTTCATGATATAACACATATAAAAGGTGTCAACTTGCATATGAATGAACATGTTTCAAAGGTGCCATCTTGCATATTAACAAACACATAACTTGCATATGAACTTGCATAACATGTCACATAACTTGCATATAATATGTCACATAACTTACATATTCATTTTGCATAACAAACTTGCATATTAGCTTATAGACTTGCATAATGTGTCATCATGAACTTGCATATTAATAAACATGTAACTTGCATATTTACATACATGTAACTCGCATATTAACAAACATGTAACTTGCATATAAAGAAATATGTAACTTGCATATTTACATACATGTAACTTGCATATTAACAAACATGTAACTTGCATATTAACAAACATGTAACTTGCATATTTACATACATGTAACTTGCATATTAACAAACATGTAACTTGCATATTTACATACATGTAACTTGCATAGCATATTACCATGAACTTGCATAACATGCATATGATTACATAGCCCACAACTTGCATATTTAGCATCATGCAAACATAACATACATCATATTAAACTTGCATAAGCTTACATACTCAACATGCATAAACATAAGATTAATGCTAACATCATATCATATGATTCAAAGCTCATTAACCCACATACAAAACCATAAATCTCATCACATCTCATCTAATTAGTTTACCAAAAGATCATCAAAGTGATAGAAACTCACAACTAGCAACTTTGAACACCAAATGAAGAAGATTAAGATGCTAAGAAGGGATTAGAAGTTGATTAGAGAGTGATTAGTATGCAACCCTCTTCATAAAATTAGTGGAGGCCATGAGAGCTAGCATTTTGCCATAGTTTAGTCACTAGGTTTAATTATGAATGAATTAGGGTAGGTTAGGGTCTTATTTATAGATTAGGCAAGTGTTTTAGGCCATAGGATTAACCCTAGATTCAATCCAAGCCATCAAAGCATGTCTTGGGGAAGAAGTCAAGTGTAGGAACCATCTAGGGCCTTTAGATTAAAGATGGACCATGAGAACCATTCAAATGCAAAATCTGCACTTGAGCGAATCGGCCCACGGGTTGACAGCCAAACACCCTGGATTAACCCCTAGTCGACCCAGCGGGCTCGGGTCGACTTCAAAAATCGGCCGGTTCGGTTATTCCCCTCTCCCAATTCGCTGTTTTGAGCATTTTTGCATATTTATTTATTAAATTTTCAATTATATATATATATATATATATATCAATATATATATATATATATATATATATATATCAATATATATATATATATATATCTACACAACCCATTTCACTTAATTAAGTATACTTTAATTTGGGAATTTTCGTGAAACTTCGCGAGGCCATATCTTGGTCATACGGACTCCGATTTTCGAAAACTCGGACTCTATTTCGCGTATTTTTCCGAGACGAACACAATGGCATAGCCCGTTTCCCTTGATTCCCATTTTAGAATTAAATTCTGCCTCGATTTATGTTATTACAGGTTATTGAAAATACGGGTTGTTACAAAGAGAAGAAAACAGAAGAGAAGAGAAAGAAGAGAACATAAATACAATCAAAGAATCTGTTATATATCTCACAGTGCATCAAATAACATATGATAGTAACAATCATAGGTATGAAATAGGAGAAATAGTAATAACCATATAAACCACAGAAACGAAGTATATAGGCTCATATAGTTATATGGAATAGTAATAGAGTTCATACAAGTGATAAATAAACTCAAGCTGATAAATTTTCTCTAACAGAATACATAACACTATTGAGAATCCACAATACTACATAGCGGAATAAATAATATGGATACAAGTATAAATATGTAAAACCTTGCCTCCTATGAATCCACTTATGCCGCTCCGAATGATACCTGTACCTATCACCTGGCCTGCTCATGAGCATCACCGATTAGCACCCTAGGTAATAAGAGGGAAATAAAATTTTGGGTCAGATAACGGTCTGGTGTGAGCGACAACAAATCTCAAATTATTGTAAGAGTCGTAATAATATATATGACATGGAGGGTATGGAGAATCATACTTGTCATGTCGTGCATTCACAGTATTAGCAAATATAAAAATATGCTACTCTATGATAATTATCATGGGTGTATTCGACATTAAAATACTAGGGTTTCCTAGATATCCAAATCAATGATATCCTCATCGCATGACGTCCTAAAGTGATGAATGCTTAAGAAAACATATCATCCATCCTCACATTCACTTTCTCAACGCGTTGGATACAAACAATGCTTGTATGATCCCATCATCAGATCAAGGATGTATACAATCCTAGTTCCTCATACTCAAATCCATGCCACTCAGACGGTCATGAACTAAACTATCTAATGATAGCCTGGAGCATCCAGATCTAAGATAAATCGTCGCTCCAAGGGTCATCGTCGCCCATAATCATCTCAAATTTACCTTTCTCTACAAGTATATTGGAACCTACAAACAACATGAATCCCTTAGCATGTGTTTTCTCGTAATCAAATCCATCTTGGGTTGTCCTTATAACCTTCCACGAAACCACTATGATTTAGGAATCATCCTAGACTGGTTGTCAATCATAGAATATCAATTTTCAAAAAAATCTATTTCAATAATTCCATCATCTCGACTCAGAATATCTTATATTGCATTTTAGGAAAAACCTTCTATCACAGCAGCCTTGCTCCTCATCCTGGAATCATCATTGTAGAATAACGATTTACTTCATCAAAGCATCACACCCTTGTCCCAAGTCAAAGCCGCTAATCGAAGAGCCATTATGTCAAAACCACCATCAAATGAACCATCATACCCTTACCCCTCGAATCGCACCATCTTATGTCAAATTGACCAAAGTGGCCAATAGCAATAGTAATCGATATCGACTACTTCATAGTAACCCATAACGATAATTCAGATCACTTATTTAACCATAACTAGTTATATACGCATCCAGAGAAAATGTCCGACATTCGTTGCAAAAACCAACTCGCTGTTAAGTCCATCCTTCATCCTAAATTGACCATCAAACTCCAATGTCGGTCCGTCTTCAAATCCGTCGCCGAGCTCTAATGATGTTCCGTCGTCAAATCCGTCTCCGATTTCCAATGCTTCTCCGTTCTCGTATCCATCATCAATCTCTAGTGTTGCTTCATCATCAAGTCCATCCATGTGCTCTGAAGCTCCATCGAAAATTTATCTCATTCATTCAAGTCTAACATCCTTGTGCGCTCAATCAACATACTACAACATGTGTGTTTGATCGATAAGCACTTTAAACTTTAACGAATGAAATATTTCCAAATATTAGATTGCCTACGAACGATGTTTTAATCTAAACTAAGCAAATAGGTCAACCATGCAACCAATAGTCATACAAAGTCGTAAACTAACATATAAACATATATAATAGCAACAATAAGTCAAACAGAACTTATCTATAGCAATTAAAGTGAAATAAGTGCCCAAATAATCTGTATCTAACAATATGGTCAAAATATTGCGTAATAGCACGTAAATGGGGGAAAAGCGCGTAATATCATACAAATAGAAATAAATGTGATAATCAGGTTAAAACTACATAAATCACTTTCTAAAATTTTTATTTATTATTTAATAGGTTCAACAGTCTTGTTAATCCCTAAAAAATCCATACGCACATTGAGCAAAGGAGGCGGAACGGGCGCCATCAGGGTCGATCGTGCATAATGTTATCTAAAGCGCTTAAACGACTCACAACAGATAGGATGCAACCGCACAGAGCCAGATCCAAATGACAAACCTAAGTCAAGTCAACCAGTACAACCAAAGATGATGGCGTGATATGAAATGAGAAATGCGGCCCAAAAAGGATAGAGATCACATATCCTGTAAAGTCGCTTACTATTTTCCTGTCAAAAGGCCAAGCATGAAATGAAGCTGCAGTACGAGCACTTGAAACATCATATGTGACAATACCTCCAATCAAAGTTGGACACGAATCGTGACTTAGGTGCGGGAGCCATGGTCGATCGTTCAAGCACAGAAGCAAAGCAAATCGCCCATTCAACATAAGCAAGAGCAACCTTATGGTGTAACCGTAGGGACAAACAGCGCCATACAAAGGCATCCAAAAGACATGCACCCTTGAGCTAATAAGAATGGTCGCACATGGAACAGGGGAAAGCCAGGTCCAGTCCCGCGTCCCGCTCTTATAAAAGTTTCCAAGTTTTTCAAAGCATTCATACTCATAGGAACGCCCGCACCTATGGATCCGCTCAACCACTTAAGGCGCTCGCTCCACTAAGTCGCTCGTGCATGACAACCAAATACAGATCTGGATAGCTGGTTACAGCTAGTCAATGGCATGATTGTAATTAATAGAATGAACTGCTTAAATGGATTTGAGATCATTTTCTAGAGGGAGTTGACCTATATATACACCATGGCTACCAACACAAAAGGGATCGGATCTTCAAGACCACGAAGTGCTGCCAAATTCTATCCTCAACCACTGATTCAGCCATGGCATTAAGAACAATCTCATTATCATGGAAGACGACTCCATTCTCTTTCTCAATCATCCATCCATTCTCGTTCTCCTCAAATCTTACCATTCTCTTGTACAATTCCAAAATTGGAATACGTAGACGAGGATATGTTGAGTGAATGCAAAGATGTATGAAAATGGAGAATTGATGTATTTTGTAATCCTCGTTATAAGATTGAAATTCACCTTCATAGTGGATGTAGGCCTAGTTAACGGCTGAACCACTCTAAATCTCACCTCTACTTTATTTTTCTTGCATTTTTCATTTTTAAGTGCTGATTAAACACGATTCCATTTAGATCTTACCAAGTTGGTGAAGTACAGCTTAGTACCTTGGGTGTTTAGACCATTTTTGGTGTAAACATTTTTGCGCCCATCGTGGGGTCGTGTTCATAATTCCCTTTCGTATTTCAAAAAAAAAATCCCAAAAACGCTTTCTCTTTTGAAACCATGGTTGGATCGAAGGAAGGCGGCAAACCAAATAAAGTTACTACGATCAGTAGGGGTGCTAATGCTGACGGAGCTGCACCTCAGATCTCGAATCAAGGGGCAGGAGGTACTCCTTAGCCATCTATAATGCGAGATGAATTGAATGTGGTTTTAACCGGCCTGAACGAAAGAATGGATAATACAACGAAGATTATAATGGAGATGTTTGATGTCCTAACCAGTGTTAAAGCTAATTTGTTACCGCTAAACACTATGGTTAATACTGGCGAAAAAGAGGACTCATCGGCCTCAGACCCTAACCGACCTCACACCCTAGTGGGAGACAGGGGAGAGGCCGACGTTGAGAATTCTAAGGCTAGATCTCCACAGTGCAAAGAAGAACGTACGGATCGGGCCCCCGCGAGCCCCACCAACGTAACATCCCTCAAAAAGGACGTACAGTGCCGAAGATTAAACCAGGGTCGCACCGATAAAAACGTCAGTGCCAATCCTGATGAACAAGCAGGTGATGAGAGGCGCATCATAGACATGATCCAGCGAATAATGAAGGAGAAGGCGACCCGAGAAGATGAGGAGAAAGAGTAGGAGTTTCCCCCAGCAGAAATCCATTCATAGAGGAAATCCGTCAAGCAAAATTCCCGAAGAAATAAACACCCCAACAATAGCACCTTATAGCAGAATCGGTGATTCAACCATTTTTCTGTTCAAGTACGACCAGCACATGAATGGAGCTAGGGCCACTGATGAAACCAAGTGTCTGTACTTTCCTATGTGCCTGGAGGGTGTTGCCTCATTATGGTTCACCAGACTTCCACCTAAATGTATCGACCAATTTGCTGACCTGGCAAGGAGATTTCAAGATCAATTCCGATTGTAAATCACCAAAGCTAGGGATGTGATGTCACTCAGCGTGATGGAACAAATGCCTAGAGAAACTATCAGAGCCTTCCTTACACGCTTCCATGCTGCAGTGGCAGAGGTTATAGAGCCGGAGCCTTGGTACTTATTGGCAGCCCTGAAAGGGGCTATCGATAAGAAGTCAGAACTCGGGAAGTGGCTCAAGATGAAGAAACCAAAGACTCTAAAAAAGTACTATAAGAAGGCCGACGAGTACATGAGCGTGGAAACTGATACCCTAGACATCCAGAAGAACATGAAGAATGGCACTATTAAGGAAGGGAAGAGTGATGAATCTCCCCAGATAATTCAGAAGGATGATTTTGGGCATAAGAGAGCGTTTGATGGAAGAGATAGTAAAATACATAAGAAGTCAAAATTCTTTAAGCAAACAGAATTGACACCCATGAATGAAACTCTAGACAAAATCTACTCTGCCACGAAGGACTCAGGTATATTTCCTCGGGTAAAACCACAAAGAATCACGAAACAACAGGCAAATTCTGGAAAGTTCTGCCAGATTCATAATCAACATAAGCACAATACGAATGAATGTCGACACTTGAGAAATTTAATTGAAGAGCTCATCCGGGAAAATCAGCTGCAACAATATGTCAAGAGTCCTCAAAACGCATCAGAAAGCCAGAGGCAAGGTAAGGTTGCCGATCAGGCCGGGTCGCACGAGATAACCCAAGCTCCCGAAGACTTACGGTCGATCATAGACTAGCGGCCACTGGGTGCAAACCAGTATCCAAAACTGGAAATGCACGACCCCCATTTTCTCTAAATTTTTATTGTTTTTATAGTCCTTTTTTTTCAGCTGTATTTCCATGAAATGACCTGTGATTCACCTTTATTGTGTTAAGCAAAAACTCTGCATGATAAAAGATGTTCGTTCACGAATAGTAATCTTATGAAAAACAAAAATTATTTCTGAACTAATGCTCAGAATTGGTCTCTAATGTAAGGAAAATCGTGCATCATGCACCAAAAGCATTGGTCAAACCGGGCAGGATAGTCAAACCCAACATCTTGCAGAACTCAAAGGGAAAGAGTCATTCCAAGCAATTCATGGAGGGCACACCAAAATCCGGAGGCTGCACTCTTTTTTTTCTTTTTAAAAAAAAAACCTAGGCTGGATAACACCAGTTCTAGGATCGTAAGGTCCCATAAACATGCTAGAAAGACCAGCGCAAAAACAGAAACCCTAGCCGAAAGGGGGTGTCCATTCTTGTTCTTTGTTGTTAACCAAGTCAAACAAAGTCGAGATTGGATTACAAAATCAGAAATCCTAGCCGAAAGGGGGTATCAGGAATCCTAGTCGAAAGGGGGTCACTACACCATATCAGCCAATTTGGCACACAGATGCGGGCGTAAAATTCGGCTAATAGCCGTATCAAAATTGATAATGCTCAGGTCCGTAGCAAACAACAATTTGTGATCCGCACCACCACAAGTACCCCAAATCTGACCGTCCATCGCGAATACTCCGGATCGGTTAATATGATTCGATTGTTGGCCATTTCAAATTCGTGCTTTTTTTGTGTAGAACTTTTGCCCGTAAAAGCACACCCATCCCTCCAATTTTTTAATCCTTTCAGGTTATCTCCCTCCCTTTTTTATTTCCCTCATCTAATATTGTATCCCGTGCCCTTTTTCCATTTCTGAAAATTGCTCCCAAAAAATTACAGAAATCCGATAGTTGTTTGCTCATATCTGCTTCTTTGTCATTGCCTGCAAATCGTGCGTCTCTATTGCTGGTAAAATTTTGGTTTGATTCAGTTTCTTGTAATTAATATTTTTTGCACTATTGTTTCAATTCATGCTCAACATGTTGCAGGCCAAAGAGCTATTTATTGGTTTTTACCCAAGGGCGGTTACAAAGCAAGGTTGAACGTTGAAGAAAGTTAGTTTTTTCAAGTTGGTCATAGTACACCATGGTCAGTGCACACGTTATTTGATCTATTTCATTGTATTAAATTAGCTAGTCATGATACTGAATATGTAAAATATGAACCTTGAATTTTGTTTGTAAAATTGCTGTTGGAAATGTTTTGTTTCCCAACAACTGCCACACCCATTCCAGTAAATAAAACTAGTTTTAGGTTAACCAGTAAAAAAAATCCAACTTGCCAATGAAAACATCCAGTGATTGATGCAATTTGTAAGTTGTAACAATTTTTGAATTTATAGGCTGGTAACATGCCATTTGGTATAGACAAAAAGTGGATAAATGAATCTAATCAAAGATCTCCATACTATATTGATGAGGTGAAAAAGTTTATTTGTTTTGTTGAAGAAAACGGTGGTAGGAAAGGGGTGTATTTATGCCCTTGCAATCGGTGCCAAAATATGAAGACGTTCAAATTAGATGAAATTCATTTTCATTTGCTTAGATGGGGTTTTATCCAATCATATAGCATGTGGTATTTTCATGGGGAAAAAGGGTGGAGATGGGAAAACAGCAACCAATTAGTAATTCCACAAGTACTGACGAGGCTGAACATATTGTGATGGAAGATCTAGTCAATGATGCAAATAGATTTCATGATTTTCAACCTGAAAATCCGTTGTTTGATCATGCTAATGTTGGAGAGCAGTGTACGGATGATGGCAATTGGCAAGCCAATGAAAGTAAGAAGTATACACCACTTTATGTAAGTGCAAAAGAGCCACTGTATCCTTTATGTCCAAAAGGGATAACGAAGCTGTATGCCATTGTGAAACTGAATAGCTTGAAGACCTAATACAGCTTCTCAGATAATGGTGTGACTGCACTACTCGAACTAATGAAGGAGTTACTCCCCGAAGGTAACACGTTGCCGACAAAATACCCCGACGTGAAGAAGTTCATTAAGAAAGTTGGGATGAATTACACAACTTATGACGCATGCATCAATGATTGCATATTGTACTGGAAAGATGATGCGAATAGAATGTCTTGTACAAATTGCAAAGAACCAAGATATAGGACATCTTTTAACGACAATAGAAAAGGAACCAAAGTAGCACGAAATACATTAAGACATTTTCCATAAATTTCTAGATTGAAGAGATTGTATACTTTACCATGGATAGCAGATGCAATGACCTGGCATGGTCGTGCCAAGTCTGATCCAAACGCAATGCGTCATCCATGTGACACTTCTCAATGGAAAGCCGTGGATTCCTTTGACAAAACATTCGCAGTCGAGCCACGAAATGTCACACTTGGAATAACAACATATGGTTTCTGTTCGAATGGTTCTCTTACCAACCCTTACAGTTGTTGGCCGGTAATTGTAGTACCGTATAATCTTCCTCCGTCTATGTGCATGAAATAGGAGTTTTCAATGTTAACACTGTTGATTTATGGGCCGAAACAACCGGGGAAGGATATTGATGTTTATTTAGAGCCATTGGTAGACGAGTTAAAGCAGTTATGGGAAGGAGTTGTTACATATGATTCATCAAGTAAATCCGAGTTTACAATGAGAGCTAGGGTGTTGTGGGCGATCCATGATCACCCTGCTCTTGGGACTTTATCGGGATATACAACTCACGGTTACTTTGCATGTCCCATTTGTGGGGGAAAACACTTATTCTTATCATATTCCTGAAAGTAAGAAGATGTGTTTTATGGGACATCAAATGTATCTTCCTAACCGACATAGGTTTCGATACGACAAGACAAATTTCAACAATGAACAAGAACTTAGTCGTCCTAAAAGGCCATTGAATGGTTTTGAAGTTGAAAAGAGAGTAGCGAATGTCAAAATGAAAATCGGTAAATACAAAGAAGAAGTTGGTCGAAAAAGGAAAAAGTCGGCCGTTGAAGAAGGTGACAATGTTCCTGCTTGGTATAGGAGGTCTATCTTTTTTGATTTACCATATTGGAAAGCAAATATGATTCGACATAATATTGATGTTATGCATACGGAGAAGAATGTCGCAGAGCATCTCATCAGCACCATTATGGGCCATAAAGAGAAGTCAAAAGATGACATCAATGCACGCACGGATATGAAAACCATGGGTAGAAAACAAAAGTTATAGGTGAGGGTAGATCCCGAAACCAAAAAAACAATCATACCAAAGGCAAATTTCACCTTGAGCAAAGAATAAAAGATAAGATTTTTCACCATATTGAAAAAATTTGAAAGTACCTAACAAATTCTCCTCTAACTTCCGCAACAACGTGTGCATCAATCCTCTCAAACTAAGAAATATGAAGTCACATGATTACCATGTCATAATGCAACATCTGCTTTCGGTATTGCTTCAATATACTTATACACAACATAAGGATCTATGAAATGATATTCATCGTATTAGTCTATTCTTTAACATTTTGTGCTCGAAGGTTATCAATAGGGAACACCTTATAAAAGCAAAGGCTATGTTGGTGGAAGCAATGTGTGTTTTTGAAAAACATTTTCCACCTGCATTTTTTGATATCAGTATCCATGTTATTGTTCATTTAGCCGATCAAGCATTGGTTGGTGGCCCTGTCAGATATAGATGGATGTACCCTTTTGAACGGTAAATTACTAATTTAAGTTATGTACATTATTATTTGGTATAAATTGCTATCGTGTGCAAGTTATAATTGATCACAATCATAGGTTGATGAAAACATATAAAGGGTATGTGCGCAACAAAAGATACATTGAAGGGTGTATTGTAGAAGGATATATCATACAAGAAGCTAGCCTTTATTGCATGGAATATATCCCAAACGGAGGTTATGGCAACCATTAACATACCCGCGAAGCATTTTTAGACGAGGATGATGAGTTTGCTGGTGAGATACCAATGGATAATGGTAAAGATATAAGTTTAACCCAAGTGCAATTCGAACAAGTGCATAGATGGGTCCTAAGTAAGTATGATGGATTGGATCCATGGAAGAAGATGTAGGTTTCGAATTTCCATTTTTTAATTCAATTTATATATTCATTTCAATATGTGTTATCTACATATAGAAGGTACAACTCCTATGTGAAAAGCACTAAATTTCAACCACGAGGCAGAGGTACAACTGTCGAAGTCGTTAAACCTTTTACTATATGGTTACGTAATGAGGTTTTACATCATCTACAGTATTTCACGTTTTTATAAGTTTGCAATACACCATCGTGAACATGCTTGATTTTTCTTTTTGTGTTTTATGTAGTTGTTGAATTGCAGCGATGTAGACCCAACTCTTTGGCGGCTAATACACGGGACGAATTTCACGACGCTTAGTTATACGAAGTACCAAGTGAATGGGTTTTTATTTTCCACGAAAATGTACGAAGACCATATGGTAACACAGGATAGCGGTGTATGCATGAAAGCAATTACAAAATTTAGAGCGAGTGGCAAAGATAAAAATTATAAGGAAGCAGAAACAACGTATTACGGAGTCATTCAGCAGATACTTGAGTTGGATTACATTGATTTCAAACAAACAGTTTTTTATTGCGGTTGGGTAAAAGTCGAGGATAAGATCAATGGTCGCAAAATAGATCCCGCTTCAAACCTGATCATGGTTAATTTAGGAAAATTAAAGAACAGGGACAACGTGAATGATGAGCCATTTATTCTTGCATCAGAAGCGAGCCAAGTGTTCTACTCAAAAGATTTAGAAAATGACAGCTGGTTTGTGGTTTTGCATACACCAAAATGGTTGACTACAAATGTGGATGACATTGAGTCTCCTACCGTCTATCAATCAGCTTTTGAAGACAATGAAAAACTAGAAGATCTAACCAAACTCATGTGTTAACCTATGAATTGTTGAATGCTTTTTTTACCAGGGAATCATATGTATTTGGAATGTCATGACTTACACTTTCTGATCGCAATCCATTATGCTTTTATTATTTCTTTTAACTATTTCATATTCATGGTGTATGCATGAGTGAAATTGTAATAGAGAACACGATCAGTAACAAATGTGAATAATATTCGTATTCATGGTGTTTGTCATGATTCTTAATGTTGCTTCTATTTCGTAGGAAAGTACGTCGCAAGATCCAACATCATCACATGCATCGTGTTCGAAAGATCAACAAGTTGAACTAAACCTACTTGGTATTGCAGTCTCAGAAAACGCTCCAAAAATCGCTACTATGCTTGGTAAACTAGTACGATCTTATGTGCCGATCTCTTACACAGGTTGGGATAAACTACCCAAAACATATAAGGACGACGTTTGGAACCAGTTGGTGGTAAATTTGTGAAAAATTGCATGTAAATGTTACAGTTTATTTTTATAGTCTCTGACTCTTAATTTTTGCAAAAAATGTATATGCTTGAGCCGCTTTCAAAGGAAATGTTTTCAAAAAGAATGGCCGAGGCTTTTAGGAGACATAAGAAAAACTTGAGAGTAACTTATTATGACATTTTCGACAATGACGAAGAACGGATGAAACATTGTCTACCTTCAATTGCTCAAGATGATTGGAACGAGTTCATAAAGAATGAAGCAATGCCTGAGCAAGCGGAAGAAGGATGGCAGGCAAAAAAAAATAGATCCAGTCTAAGTTATGCCCACCATGTAGGACGTAAAAGTCACGCTAGAGTAGAACACGAATTGGTAAATTATTTGATCATTTTCTTTCAACAGTAGTAAAAAAACACAATTATGGGAGAGAATATACATGAACTGGAATATATTGCAGATCATTGCAAGTCCATCTGCAAATATCAACCGTCGTCAAGTATGGGAGAAGACACACAGGAAAAAAGATGGTAGCATTTCAGATGCCACGTCTGCGTACTTCGTAAGTTTTTACTTGTATTATGGTTATTACAGTTAACATCGAGCATTCTATTGTTTGGACTTTCATTTTAGGCTTTCAGGCTTTCCATAATTGTGATTAATTAGTTTCTCATGACATTTTCTTCATTAAGTGTTTTTATTGTTATGGTGCTATGTCTGGATTGAATTTATTCAGTAAGGAGTAACATACTATAGTTACAAGCTGTTACAAGTAAATGTTGGTGTAAACACATTTAATTTTTATCCCAGGATCAAATTGCCAAATTAAAGGAAAAGATCACCGATAGTGATGAAGAAAAATTGCCTGTTGATGAAGACATCTTATCACAAGTGTTGGGTAAGGATACAAGGGGTAGGAACCGTGCTGTTGGGAGCATCATACCAAAGATGCATGTTAAGGCTTGTGCCATTACACAGAAACGATTCAAACATGTTCGTGAAGACAATGATGAGTTGAAAATGAGGGTGGGAAGCTTGGAGGGTATGATGACTGATATGAAGGGTACAATGGGAAATTTGTCTGGAAAAATGGAGGTTCTGATCAACATGGTAGGAACTTTGACCGATCAAGGAACTCAGGCACCGTTAGCTACGTCGGATGGAGGACGCAACAGTACACACATCAGTGCATCAAAGGGTGTTCCTTCTCTGATCTAGGATACGACCAATGCGGTGAACAATCAACGATGTGAAATTCTCAACTCTGATCTAGACTTAATAGCAACAAGTATGTTATATTAATAAAATCAAAGGGTGTTGCATATTTTATTGCACTCTGATCTAAAGCGAGTGCTTAAAGTCTAATGGATCTCCAGTTTTCCTTAAGCATATTTTATTAATACCATCCTTTGAAATTCTCGACTTTATTGCAACAGGTACTGTCTGTCGAGATCCTACGTCATCCAGATTCCATGGGATTCCTGTACCACCTACACATGAAAAAGTGGTTTTGGACAGTATACTGCTACCAGATGAGAAAACCTCCAAACTGAATCGTCAATTTGCAGAGACCTTTGATGAAGTCAGAGTGGGTGGGTATGTGTGTCATGTGAAGTCCCTGATTCACTATCTTTAGACGTTGGACCAGGTATATATAATTTTACACTTGACTCTTGGTTTACTTATGAAATAAGAATTCCATGACACTTGTGTTTTCATTAGTTTCATGAACTCTCTTCGGTGGCATACACATGAGACACGATATGCACACACGAATATTATTTGTTAATGTTTTTACAAATTGATTGATCCGCTGATAATTCATGTGTGTACATCTAGCTTATGCTTATCAACGCAAGCTTTGAAACATATAAATTTTATACATTCAATATCAGCATCTGCTCATCGTTGCTTTAATTTACAGCAACGTGGACCACAGCACGCTCAATCTTCCCGGTCCGATCTTGTAGTTTTATCACATTTTTTTCTTTGATTAAATTTGCTACTTTCAATAACCAGCTCAGTAATATCAGACTTTGTAATTAGATGAAACATCTGTGACAGTTTTCATTTAATAATTGTACGACACTCTATAAATTGTGTTATGAAAATTCTTGTTCTGCTTTGTGTATAATTTGTGCTATATATGCTTTGTACAAATTGTGATATGGTCTGTGTTATGGAAAATATGTGTTGTAGTTTCTATTTATATATATATAATATGTATATGTATATATATACGGATATATAATAAGATACGGTTTAAGACCGTGTCTACCTGACATCATAGATACGGTCTAAAACCGTTTCTAAAATATATTAAAGCAGCGTCCATCGGAAATTAGCTATGGTTTACGTTCGTATCTAGCTGCCCTTTAGATACGGCAGTGAGCAGTTTCTATTTTACCTTTTGATAAGGCTACGTGGGCGTGTCAAATTTTAAGTTAGACACGGCCTATAGCCGTATCTAATAATTAGACATGACACTTTTTGTTACGGCTTTTTATCGTGCCCAAGAGCTTTAGATACGGCGAAAAACATAGCCTAATCAGCAGATATGGTGTAGTGGGTATCATAAATCCTAGCTGTATGGGGGTGTCCAATTTAGGTCTCTATTTGATCATAATAGCCGGGTCAAATAAAGTCGAAATTGGGCCAAAAATTATAACCCAAGTCCTCCCATGGGGGCACATACTCAAAACCAGTCTCCAAAGGGCTCGGGTCACTGAGTTAGTGAGATACGGGATTGAACATAAAAAAGAAAACACACATTGAACATACGAATTGCATTTAATCGAGTTTCCGAAGGATTTGGGATGCCAAGTCAATGAGGAACAAGATTAAATGTATAGCAAGATACCTTAACCTTATAAGATTCGTGTTCAAAAATAAATTTTAAAAGTCTGAATTACCGGGCCATTAAAGAATGCGAACATATGCATAATAAGAACTAAACCCCTAAAAAAAGGGGGGCAAAAGAAGAAATATGATGTCCTAAAGTTAAAAGCAAACTAACGTTATTAACGGTGGACGACGTAAAAACGTAACCGTCGCACAACCCATAAAAGCATAACATGACGTAAATAAATATAAAATACGATATGTTATTGCGTAACAACGCTAACGAGAAATACAAGGTACAAATTCATTAAAAATGCACAATTATCAAGTTGGTACTACAGAACAAAAAACAACATCACATCATTTGGTGATGTTTTCAGGTACGGGATGGTCATCAACCAAATGAACCTTAGAAGTACCTTTAGTAGCCATGAAAGGTTCTGTCAGGAAAGCCTGGGACCCCGAAGCTCCATCTCCTATAAGACTGGGGGCATAAGCAGGAACAACATTTTGGACTTCTTTCTCAAAGGATCGAGCTCGTTCATCAGCCAGTATTCTCCTACCTTTTTCCAACGCATCACAATCTTTTGCCTCTAGGAGGGCCTCTTGTAAAGCACCGTCATCCTTGTCTTTGGAATAACTAAGCACTTGTTTCCAGACAAGAGCTAATGTACGGGGGAAGTCCTTGTTCAGATAACTCAAGCTTCCGCGGGTCATAACAGTAAGGGTGTAAAATCGAAACAGGGTCTCTTCGGTTTTAATTTTGGCCTGCCTAAGATCGCTGGCTAACCTCGCTTTATCTTCTTCTAAAGTTTCAAGGACCCTATTTTGGGAGGCGAGCTTACCTTCGAGTATTTCCTTTTCCTGCCGACAAGAAACCACAGCCTGTTGTACAAAAGTAAACTGAGATTCAGCAAACTCGCAGCCGGATTGAGCCTCATCAAGTTGTCTTCTGGTGGCTTCAATCTCCTCTTGAAGTTTTCTATTGTCGGCCTCCAAGCTATTCATCCTACTGTTCCCATCCTTAAAGAATGCAATTTCGGCCGCCTGACTTTCGACCACACAGATCAATTCAGTCTTATAGTTCTCCAGAAGCTCGATACGCTCGAGATGTTGAGTAATCAACTTCTGAAATTCGAAGTAGAACCTGTTCCAAGACTCGAATCGCCCTCCGGAAGCATTTTTGGCCTCTTCTAACTGAGCTTCAAGCTGACCCATGACAATGGAAAGCTAGGAGGTCACATAATTTTTTATAGCACCCAACTCCCCGATGATACTCTGGTCATCATGTGGAGACAAGTCCAAGTCAAAGTCCATTCCCCTTAGGTCCCAGTCTCTGAACCTGTCCTTCAACTTAGGATTTCCGGGGGTGACTCTTTAGGAGGATATGTCTAGAATCGCTTGGATCTGACAAAGAGCAGGTGCATTAGGCATGAGGATTCAGGCAACGACTCCACAGGAACCAAAGAGCTGGGGCATAAAGATAACCGAGAATGGTCACTCTTCCTCTTCTTTAGCAAACTCGCCAGTGGTGCTTCGAGAGCATCTTGGGCTAAAAGATCTGAAGGTGGACGGGGACACTTGGGGCAGTGAGAAAGACTGGATTGCAAGACATTTTGTGGATCGATGAAAGCAAATTGTCGGGAAAAACTATCCAATAAAGATGATCCCATTTTTGGATCTAAGGAAAAAGAAAGAAGATCTAAGCACCTTGATAATGGAAAGATGAGAAGGGAAACTAGGAAAGTGGATACATAGAATATATGAAAACAACAAGGCTAAAGCATTTCCAGGCTTTATGAGATATCACTTTGACCCAGAAACAAGGGGTCTTTTCATAAAACTCTTACGATTAAAAGGTTTCTGAAATATAAATGATCAAGTAACGATCTCACCTTGAACATGGACTCCAGCTAGGTCAGGGGGATCAAGACCCTTAAAAGCCTCTAAGCCATCTTCCTATTGGTTGTCCTTAGAAGAATTCTCTCCGGGTCCCATGTTTTCTTTAGAAGTTACTACAGTTTTATCGAGTTGTTCCGCTTCCTGCGCTTGATCTGAAATAATCTTCGAAGAAGTCATGTTCGCGTCTCCGTGCGTAGTTTCCTCTAAGGAAGATCCATCTTCTTCGCGCAAAACCACTGAGGTCTTAGAATCTTTGCGCCTTGGATGCTTGGATACTACCCTTTTGGCAGAGGTCGCTTTGTTTTTGAAATATGCCTCGCTGCCCCCTACAGCGCTAGAACATCCCTCTTTCAAAGATTTCTTGGCAGAGGATCTACCGATAGCTTCTTTTTTATTGGAAGTATCCACCGAGAAGGTGTGCAGAGAGGAAAGCAAGTTGTATTGCTTCAAGAACCCTTCAGTGATCAAGAATTTCCTATTCCTCCGGCCCTCATCGATAGCTAATAATGAGTTGCATAGATCTTGATCAAAGGGTATGCCCTGCTCAGGAAGTGCTGCAATATATCCAGATGTTAAAAAAAAGAGGACGAGGAGGCAAGATGGGATTTAAGGAATAAAATACTCACTTCCTTCCATCCAAAGGCCGCAGGAATTGTTGGGACATCGGAAAAAGAAATACTGATTGGGAAATCCTCGCATGTTGTCCACCAAACCAGTAATTATTTTCGAACCCCGGCTTTCCACAAAAACAAATGAGGGACGCTAGTTTCTTATCCTGAAAGAATATAATGAGCATATGTACTTAAACGAAGGAGCCCGATGTTTCTCCCTCATAAAAAGAATGTAAAGACTTGTCAAGATCGCGTAACCGTTAGGATGTAACTGATACGGGGCGATGGCCAAGCTCCGGAGAATCATTTCTATATAAGGATTAAAGGGAGGAACCACTCCGCTTTTCAATATCCCACGAGTAATAGCAACATACCCTGTAGGAAGGATATCTGCGAATTCTTTTTCCCCAGGTAGCTTGGCCTCTTCTTTTTCTGAAATACCAAATTGTTTGCACAGTTGATGAAACGAACTGGGAGGAAGCTCCATCGAGTGTCTCTCGCTGGGTACTCCAGAGAGTGCAGAGGTTGTGGAAAACCTTGGGCAGCACCTAATGAAGAGATGGCATGAGGTGTAGACACAACCTGATTAGAATTTTCTTCTTGATTAGACCTTTCAACCGGGTCCGACATAGATTGCTTCCTGAAATTATGGGTTATAGGAAAGAAGAAACCCTACTTAGAAACTTCAAACCCGCATGATCAAAATTCATACCTCAAAATTGGGTCGAAATAAAACCAAAGGAGGAATTTACTTATAGACGAACGAACAATCTCTGATCTATACAAATAGTTCGGTCAAATCGACCTCGAGATTGCGGAAGCCTCGATGGCAGTGCCGCGCACGAATGCAAATCAGAACAATGAAAGAACTAGAGTAATCGGGAGTTATAAAAGGAACCCAAGTAGTGAAAAGGATCGCTCAGAATAGCGCCGCCATTAAATCTTTCTTCTAAGAACGAAGAGGATAGCAAAGTAATGAATAAAGGGCAGACGAAAGAATTGGCTAACCGAAGTAGTGTTTCCATCTGGTCGCTCGCACAAAAAGCAGCCATATATTCAGACTAGTGGGCTTAGCAGTCGAGCACTTGGGGAATTCACTCAAAACAAGCACATATAGGCATGCGTGGGTAGGCCAATAAAATGTGTACAGGTAACAGAATATGAAGGAAGATTAAAAGGCATATACCTAAGATACTCTCACCACATCATCCTAGTACTCGAGTACGCAAATAAATGTCCCATCAAGCTCCAGATGGCATCCCGAAATTCGGCTATTCGCACGATAATTAAAAAAGATGCATCAAGCTTCTCGCCCATGGAAAGAGACAATATCAATCAGCTACAATGAAGCAATCTTAATCTTCAGCACGAACGACCCCTTAACAGGATAGGATAAATCTACCAAACAATGTGCGATCAAATATGTCAAAGCCAGTAATTTCTAACTAAAAGAAATCACGGACTTCGAGGGGCAAGTGTTAGTCCCTGAAAAATCCATACGCACATTGAGCAAAGGAGGCGGAACGGGTGCCATCAGGGTCGGTCGTGCATAATGTTATCTAAGGCTCTTAAACGACTCACATCAGACAGGATGCAACCGCACAGAGCCAGATCCAAATGACAAACCCAAGTCAAGTCAACCAGTACAACCAAAGATGATAGCGCGATATGAAATGAGAAATGCGGCCCAAAAAGGATAGAGATCGCATATCCCGTAAAGTCACTCACTATTTTCCTGTCAAAAGACCAAGCCTGAAATGAAGCTGCAATACGAGCACTAGCAACATCATATGTGACCATACCTCCAATCAAAGTTGGACACGAATCGTGACTTAGGTGAGGGAGCCAAGGTCGATCGTTCAAGCACAGAAGCAAAGCAAGTCGCCCATTCAACATAAGCAGGAGCAACCTTGTGGTGTAGCCGTAGGGACAAACAGCGCCATACAAAGGCCGCCAAAAGACGAGCACCCTTGAGCTAATAAGAACGGTCGCACAAGGAAAAGGGGAAAGCCAGGTCCAATCCCGCGTCCCGCTCTTATAAAAGTTTCCAAGTTTTTCAAAGCATCATACTCATAGGAACGCCCGCACCTATGGATCCGCTCAACCACTTAAGGCGCTCGCTCCATTAAGTCGCTCACGCATGACAACCAAATATAGATCTGGACAACTGGTTACAGCTAGTCAATGGCATGATTGTAATTAATAGAATGAGCAATCTGTAGCCTGCATAAACGGATTTGAGATCATTTTCCAGAGGGAGCTGACCTATAAATACACCATGGCTACCAACACAAAAGGGATCGGATCTTCGAGACCACGAAGTGCTGCCAAATTCTAACCTCAACCACTAATTCGGCCATGGCATCAAGAACAATCTCATGATCATGGAAGACGGCTCCATTCTCTTTCTCAATCATCCATCCATTCTCCGTCTCCTCAAATCTTACCATTCTATTGTACAATTCCAAAATTTGAAATACATAGACGAGGATATGTTGAGTGAATGCAAAGATGTATGAAAAGAGAGAATTGATGTATTTTGTAATCCTCGTTATAAGATTGAAATTCACCTTCACAGTGGACGTAGGCCTAGTTAACGGCTGAACCACTCTAAATATCGCCTCTACTTTATTTTTCTTGCATTTTTTATTTTTAGTTGCTGATTAAAAACGGTTCCATTTAGATCTTAACAAGTTGGTGAAGTACAGCTTAGTACCTTGGGGTTTAGACCATTTTTGGTGTAAACAAGTCCTTAATATTTTATAATTAGAAAATGGTTTAAAAGGTCAAATTATACTATTTGAACAAGTAAAATATAGTGAGAGATAATACCACTCATCTTAACCAAATCAACTCAAACTAGCTTTAAAACATATAGCTCGTCCGTACTAGTTCAATAGAAGAAACGACGTCCAGTTTCGCCATATATGCAAAAGATATAGATGTTACAGATTTTGGCATTAATCTAATAATTAAATTAGCTTAATCATAGTTAACTAACTTTTAATTACCTTCATAATCCATCCTCCCTAACTCCCTTTATACACGCATATTTCCTATGTCAATGACCCCAAAACCCACTTCCTTTAATCAACGATTACTCCTTCATTTCTCGATCAAAATTAAATCTAAATATACCGTTGTGATCCTTGTCGAGAATGAAACCTATTTATGTTAAATTCATCATTTTCAGAGCCCCTTAAAAATCGCTACCATGCTTCCTACATGCCGCTACCATGAACCATTGCACCACTTTTGTGACCGTGGTCTCAAAAATTCTGGAAAAGGTGCCTCTCCCCATCATAAACCTAAATCCGACCTCCAAATCCCCTAACTCCTCTCCTACGTGTGACCAACCCGAATCTTACTCATTGCCCAAGATAGCCAGTCTCCTCCATTTGCTAATAAAACAAATTATGATCACATGGGTTCGAAGCTCGTACCAGTACGATTCCAATGTGCTTGAATTTGGATTATTTAGTTTAGTATTAAAGGAGATATCGATTTTTGAATGAAGAAGCAAGGAGGAGTCCATGGGTTTAGTTTTCTGAATGAAACAATGAATAATGAGAGGAGGAGGAATAGATCTAGCTCCTTACTATAGCATTCGGGCGAAAGTTATATTATTTAATAAATTTACTCACAAATGGATCCAAAAACTCACGACCTCTAATCGATACATTCCGCCTGCCTTCATCTATGTAAAAACATCATCTGAAACCAATCGAACAAGTATCGAGACTCAAATCATTCGTATGTGCAAGATAGCGTTTCAATCTCGCTTTACAATGTCGCTTTCTTACATAAATTGACACATGTTTGATATACGCCCTGTCGAATGGTACGTTCGTTTGTTACAAAACATGACAGTGTGTAACTACTCACTATGACGATTCCAGAAATATAAGTTTCATCGAAATCAAACACTACATTCCCAGAATGACTATTTACGTGTATATCGAGTTGAATATGACTACTGATTGATCTGAACTCGAAACATAGATATCTAAGTGCTCATTATCCGTGTAACGAGTATTTCAGAATCAATGGAACCAGTCCCAAGTCCTGATTCAATTTTTTGTGGAAATCACATTTTGGAATCGTCAATTTTGTAATTAAGGATCAATATTTAAATAAAATATTTAGATATCTTATCGTTAAAATATGGGTTGTTACAATAATCTTTGCATAGCTTGGCGAAATCAGGAACCTTAGGTGCCAGTATAGGAGCACCATCATTTATTGCCGTCTCTGGAGTGGTATCCTTCTCATGATATGCCATCATGACCTTGAATATAGCCTCCCGATCGAATATCTCCTTCTACCCTTATAGAAGTAAGTTCATCCCTAGTAGCATTCCTTGTATTCAATGACTCACTCATTCTTTATCTGAAACAAGAATGAACAACTCATATTAGAGAAAGGATGCAATGGTGCTCAAGTGCTTACTAAACTACTTATAGTACATATCATATAATATAGTTATCATGCAAACCAAATTACAAGTACATATCTCGTACGCTTTTATGCTCTCGAACTTTAAGTGAATCAATTAACCAAAGCTCTAATACCAAGTGTGATGACCACCCCATACCTCCTGCACAAACCTATAGGAAAAGTGCATAGCATGACGTGCCAAGCCGATATGGTACTATCATCAAGGTAGGTAAAATGATAATTAAACATGTCGTATAACTCACTACGCATGGATAGTATACAATAATAAAATGTACAATAGGATATAGTAGTAAGATAAGAAATGTCATCTCTATAAAATCTCAGAAATCATGTAAAACACATCTCCAAATCTGAATATATGTTTACATCAAGCCTTACTACATTCCTCATCAGAGTCTATAATGGTCAAAACAGTGGAAATCATCTGAACAACAATATAATAGAAGAATCGTAATAAGCCGGCCTCCATCTTATCATTGCATAGCAACATCATCACTAAACCTATCACCTTCTACTCAGACCATTTAATAACATCATTGATGATCACCCCAAGTAATAATAAAATCTTGAGTCAGACCATAGTATGGCGTGAGGGATAAATAAGTATTAACATCTATACAAGAAAATATGATACTAGACAATTCAAGTCTCACTTAACTCCCTACAACCAAAGAGTTAGCACATAATAATCACATAAAATATGCTACTCAACAACATAGGAGTAAGCACTAATCAGAATAGGATTTCCAATCCATACTTCGCTTCATTATCCTACTGTGACAGCCTACCCAGAGAAAATAGAAGAGAACATATAAGAAATAGTGATATCCATGACAATCAATAACCTAGCTATCACTGACTAAAGCCTTGAATACATTGATATCAAATACTGGCCATTGCCGTTCATCAAGGGCTAATGGGAAATACGATCTAGTCGGAATATCATGTGTCCCGCATCCAAGACAACTAGATTACTTGCCAAGCAACCTAAGGTGCATGATCCTTCAGATTTTAATAGGTGTCCCCAAGATACCCCTGCTTTGATTCCGCTAGAATCCTCCGAACTATCAATGATTCCTTGGCACTTCCAATCACATAAGCTATTAACAAATCCCACTTTAGATCGAGTCCCACTCAAGTCAGTTTATTATCGCGCATCCTTGTTCCACCTTGAGCTGTCAATCACATTCGCCTTCGACCACACCACCCTGAGTTCAAAATCGAAGAATTAACAGCACTTTGACGATAACTTCAACCCTATAGGTGTTATCGACTAATAAAGACCATTAGTAACCTCCTGAAGACCCCTGCTTACCATAGCTTGTGACCTTAGCACTAACTCCTTCATCTGATGGATCAATATCAATACACCCCTCATGGATCATTGTCGATCCATACACTTAGTTGTTTTTGACTAAGTGTTTGGATATTCTCCATCTTGGCCTCGAACATACCCCTCCATTCCATTTGCATAGCCTAACTCCTTCCCGAAGATCTTTCTGTTGGTCCATGGTATTTCTCTCGAGTTCCTACACTTCAACCCATCCAATTCCAACAAAACTTCACCTGTAGCCTTCCCAAAGTCCCTGTATGACATACACAAAGTTTCAACTTCATCTGAGTTGATACGATGGTTCGGTACCGATCCATAGGCTATGGACCAATGCTGGTCCATGTACTTAAGAGAATTTTCACTTGAATTTTTTTATTTTACCTCTTAGCAACCACTAGATATCCTCTGCCAAGGTTCATCTAAATCTGACCATATGAACCTTTGATTTGCTTTGGTCTTTGATTTGATGTCCTAAAAGACACAATTCTATATGATCAAATCAAGCATGGCCTACAATTCAGTCATACAAATAGTAATTCATCCATATTCAATCATATACTATCATATGAACATAAACATACATGAATTATATCAAAATAATCATAGATCTACAACATTTTGAGGCTAATATCATATTAACATGATGGATCTAAAAAGTTACATGATATTTTCCAAAGTAGTTTATCTAGTATGTTTAGATCCGGAATTAACATGTATGATAGTTTTAGCATGAAATTAACGTATAGGGTGTAAAATGACCCTAATTAATACATATGATCCATAATAGTCGTGTGAGAGATCTTTATCACTCACCAATACCTAGATCCAATGAAAATAAAACAAAAATATAGGTAGCGAGGAAATTCTTTAAATATGATTCTATACGGTGAGATCTAATCCTCGTTGATGTATATCTTACCTCTAAGTGGTACTTTGAATGAGCCGATGAAGAAATTGACTACGATTTAAAGATTAGATTGAAACAAAGATTCATAGATGTCCAAACTAATGTATATAATGAAAGGAAAAATTCTAATTCTCTTCTTACACTCTCAATTTATAGCTGCAGGTCATTATCTTAATGGGCTCATCGATCAGCCAATTAGCTATTAATTAATCTCCCATGTAGAGAAGAATACTTAAAACAATGATTTCTCCTAAATCAGTGGGACAAATCCTTATTGTGACCACTCTACAGAATGGCGTACCACCATCCAATTCTAATGAGACGATTAAAGCACCTGATTTGGTCCCTAGCAAAATTTATGGTTAAACAGTAAGTCAAAAGGATAAAATGGTCATAAATACACTCAGCGAAAATTATGGATATGTCTCACATCCCCATGAATAACATATTATAATTTGATAACGATACGTTTACTAAGGTATTAAATAAAGCTATTTTATGATTCTCTGATATGTAAAATATGGGTCGTTACATTGGTTTGGAGTAAATGAGTGTCGACCCCTGAAGCATTTTGGACTCAAGCAATCTTTCTTGTATATTGGAGCTTGTTCCTAATTTTAGATTAATTCTTTAAGCATTTTCTTATTTATTTTGATGATTTCTGGGACGGTCTTTCGAGATGTTTTCTTAGGCTCGAACCTAGAATAGAAGAGTTAACATTACCATTATTTTGTACTTTGATTTGGTGAAGTTTTGGTGGATTTTTAACAAATTATTATATCTTGATTTCAGAGCTACTTCAAGAGATTTTCGGCACCATGCACATTTTATAAAACGATTTCAATAGGGAATTTATGTGTGTTTATGTGTGTATACATATCTCTTTGAGACAAATGATTATATTTGTTTTATTTTACGGAAGTAAAATCATATCTAAGCCATATAATATATAATATTTTCTAGTGTATATAGATATTTACAAAGAAACAATTCTATAAACTTATTTTCTTAAATCAAGGATTTTCAATATATATAACTACACGTTTTTGCACACTTAGAGAAAGCGAGAACGTGATTTAAATGATGTAATAAATCATGCGGCATGGGAACTCGCTGATTGAAGCTATTTCTATTTCTTAGTTTGAGATAGGCTGACTTGCAGTGAATCGATTAGTGAAACGTGTAGTATGGAACATACTGTTTTCACTTTTTGACTTACTATTTGGAAGTTGTGACACATTCTTTGATATTTTCTTTGCTGCCAGTACTCGATTAATAGGAAGCCAGGCCCAAAGGGTCTTATATTCGTATTTACTTAGCCTGGGGGATCAAGTCACACTGGGTCGGGGGTCGTAGTGATTGGCGTTGGAATACGTATACAATACTAGGCAGAAGCTCTGGGTGAGCTCTTCTGTTGATGCACATGCAATTTGTTATTTTGGATTCACTTTACAATGTTGTTGTTGATTATATCTCTTTTTTTACTTTGGATACAATTTATGATGATTTGTGGTTATTGAACTCCCTTTTATAGTGAGAGCTATTTTGAGGCTTATATATAATGATCACTTGCATGTTGAATAAACCCTCACATGAGTTTTATATGTTGGCGTTTGATGGGTTTGCCTTTGTTGTGATTAGAGTTTTGGAAATTTTGTTTATGTGCTTAGCTTTGATGCTTAGCACTTGTTTTTAATAGAAATCGATTACATACTGGTATTGATGTCGTACATGAGACCCTTATATCATGTTTAGTTGTACTCTATTTTATGAATTTTATGTTGTATTAAATTGACCCTACTCTTTCCTACTCAAATAGAGTTATCACTTATGATGTTATATTCATCTATTATGACCTACTCACTCTATTTAAACTAAAATAACCTGTTATTTTTTTTATTCTGATCAGACCACATCATTTTAGGATAGCTTTTGTTGTGAATACCAGCTCATCTAGCTTTTGCTATGGGCTACTTATCAACTTTTGACGTCTAGGCGTATTATGGATCTGTGACCTCGTTGTTTTATTGTATACTCTACTATATGTGTGTGTGTATATATATTATTGTGTTATATGGTATTGTATGTATATTGTTTTTATAACCACTTATGTATGTCATTATGTATTGTACTTGATGTATATGAATAAATATGACAATATTTGTTGTTTTGTGATCTATACTATTTAATATTGTTGTGTTTTGTTCTGGATTGATCCATTGCCATCGATATTTTATTAGGCAAGAATTAAGTAAGTTAATCCTTTTAAGCTACGAAAAAATAATAATAAGCACTATATTGGCACACTTGATTCTTGTTTAACTCAAGATTTTTGGATGATCACTCCTAACCATCCCTCTTCTCCGTATTAGCAGACAACATTACCTGTTAATCCTTTTTGTTAATATGGGCCTTGGGATGGGGATTCATAGTTTGGTATCAGAGCATGATTCAGAACAAAATGTGATAAACACAGAACAATATAAATAATACAATACATCAAAGTATAATATAAGTGTGCTATTGTCCCTAATCGAAGTTGTCCCTAATCATATCCTTAATCTTTTCGTGTCCTTTGGGGTTAGATATAAATGGGAATACATATAGAAATGAAAATTTAAATTCCATAGTATTACATATCGAATTTAAAATTAATAATATCTTACCCATATGAATGATATATATCTTAGCCTATCTTTTCAGCATATGGATGAAAAAGGAAATAATAGTAACTCTAGTGATGGACATTCCAAAAACCCACTTCTAGATATAGTTCATATGTTTGTTGAGTAGTTTATGGAGTTATTTAATGGTACACAACTACCTCTACTCATTCATCTCCTTCAAATAAGAAGGATGTGACACTCTAGCCTATGATTTCTTTAGGAGAACCAGTTGACTCGACTGTTAGCTTAGAAGCAATCAAGAAAGGAAAATAGATAGGTGTAATGGCGATTTAGTAGTTCAGAAGAGTCTAAATAGGATAATGTTTCCTTCTTATAAATCAAACTCCATCAGTATAACAAGAAGAAAAAGAAGACTAGACCTAATTATTCTTCTAGAGTGGTATTCTCTAGACAAAGGGTATGTTAAAACTGCAAGTCTTATGATCATCTGGCTAAATATTATCCCAAGCCACTTTTGCATCACTATTGTAAGAGAAAGAGACACTGGTCCTTCTCGTGTTCTAAAAATTTGGAGATATCTAAATTTGGGAAACTCGTAGTTGGAAATGCTTCTGGAGAACCTTTGAAGTCTGAAGGTACCGTTTCCTATATCCTAAAGGTTTTATTTCATTTTAGGTTGCTCTATTCAAGTTAATTTCGATATGAATGAATCGTACTCATCCATAGTGAAAGATCTTGTAAATAATATATCCCTAAAAGGTAGTTTGCTTGATGGTTATTTTAACAGTTGTGAGCTTCTAAGGAAATCTATAACACTTAGATAGTGTTTAGTAAGGACATTTAAATTTTTTCTTATAGCCTTTTGTCCATGCGAATTGGCATGTAATTTGCTATTTCAGTTTCGAGATAACTTTGCGAATGAATCTGGTTACTCAAAATGAAGCCCAAACCCTGCGAATCTTGTATTATGGGTATCCTAATTAGATTGCCCTGATATGTCTTATATTTTGGAATTTCAAGTATGATTCTATAGCACTTTTACATTTCTTAGAATCTTGAGGTGATGGTGACATATTTTGGAGTTCAGTAGCTGTCGATCTTCTTTAGGTTTACCACTCAATCGGGCAATTGAGTTCCATATCAATCTTATTTTTAATATTTAACTTATGTATCATCCTCTCACGAGGATGTCTATCAAGAGAATTAAGAAATCATTGTGAAACTAAGAGCTTAATCTCCTTGTAATATTTGTGATCTATTCCCATATTATTTCTTAGGGAATCATTTTTCCGATGCTTTGAAGTTAACTTCATATCTGATGGATCATATTCATCTTTATGTGCCTTAGTTTCGGGATAATTAACTAATAACCAAGATCATAAATTAAAACCTTAAACGGGAATAAATATGAATAATTTAAATTAATTAGAGTGCATAGCGAAAACTAATAAGAGTGTTTCGGCTGAGCACCCAATCTTATGATCTATGCAGAGGGAAATTAATTGCTGGGTTGTATTTATTTAAATTAAATTTTATTAGTGATGATAAAAATAAATACAACCAAAGTGGAAGATTTGTGATTATTTATTGTGTCAAATTGTCCATTGAGTATTTAAGAATTTTGGTCAGTGCATCCGATCAATATTGTCAAAAATAATTACTTAAATACAATTATGGGACGTTCAAATAAAGCACTTTGGGAAATAACAAAATATTAACTAAGCAAATAATAAGTATCATGATAATATTTACCTATTGAATAAATTGTGAAAGGAAGCTAAGCATGGCAATGCAATATTTGTATGAATTGACTTTGCAGTCGTTGAATAGATTAAGTGGCTTAATGTTGTTTTGAGATAAGACAACAAACATGTTAAGTGAAATGGTGTTTTGAGAAACCAAAAAGTAATAACCTAAACATATGCAATATTTTAGGAATACCCTTTCCATATAGCTTAATGACCTATGCGGCCATCGAAATGTAGTGATAGTCGGGAAAGAAATTGCAAGGACATTTTGATTTATAAGTAAAATTGTAGCCATTTGATTTTGTAATTTGCTATAGAGAATGAAAGGGAAACATCATTAATTTATTTTAGGGATTTGGAAAGCTGAGCATGTATTTTCAATATATTTGCTAAGGAAAAAGGATTATAAATCATTTCAAAATAATAATTTCCAAATCATATATTAATTTGTTTTTCAAACATTTCAAAATCTCAGGATTCTAAGTTATCGAACATTATAGTTTTATAAACACTTTATAAAATATATAAATTTCCAAGTCATATCGAGTTTCCATATATTTCAATTTATTTTCAAAACATTCACACATAAGATAAATTTCTTTCCAAGAGAATCATACAGTAATGTACTTGCCTTTTCGAATTCATTTCCAAAACCCTTTACACAAATAATACAGAATTTTCTTTATATGGGTTTCAAATATTTAAATCTCATTTGAAAAAGTTACGTATTTTGCATAGTCGAAAATCTCTTGAAATAATTTATTCGAAAATATTTTCACGCTTTCGATGTGCTACTCTGATTTGTATATACATTTCTCAGAACTAGTTTTGTTCCGAAATACTAACTAAAAATCGATTTCAAAATTTTGAAAACCACATTACCAAATAAATATTTTCCAAATCTGACTTGTCCATAGTTTGGTCGACGCAAGGAAAAAGATTGGAATAATGTATATATTTATTTGAATGAATTTTAATGACTTGTCCAAAATCTGACTTGTCCATAATTTTAATGAATTTTGGATATTTAAAATGATTTATTTTAAATAATAACGACAAAAAATTTATTTTGAATAGAATTGGAATGTATATATTTATTTGAATTGTCGTTAGAATATAATTATTTATTTTTAATTATAAAAGGAATTGGAAATGGCGCGGTAGTTTGAAAATTCGATTTCAAATTTCAAATGAATGTACATGATTCAAAATAAATTGGATTTTAGTGAAACCAAAAATATTAGAATCTATTTGAAGATATATTTCCAACGAATCCGAAAAATTGAAATTTCATAGCGGGGATAAAAAGTTATGTCCAGTTGAAAATTCAGAATAGTCGCTATGGAATTCTGGCTCTTGAAAATGGAAATTTTGCAAACGACCTCCGTTTTCAACGAAACCACTTTTGTTGGATCCAGGGTGTCAAGTTATTGCTACATTCCAAAATTCGTAATTTTTGAAATCAATATGTGAGCGTGGCGAAGTAAAACGTGTTTTGACAGTTTCAGTCAATTTCGATCGACTAGAAAATGGCCATTTTTCAAACAGTCTCCAAATTGGACGAAATTAGTTTTATTAGAACTGTATCGTCAATACGAAGCTAGAAAATATTTTTCGGGAATTTTTAGAGTCCGTATGTGTCTCTGGTAAATTGAAATGCGCGTTCAAATTCAATATATAGATTTATATTTTGATTTTGACGGAAACTTATCGAAACGATCGAACCAGCCTATGATACATATCCCATTGTGTTCGGAATGGGGGTAATTAGTTATGGAAGACAGGCGGTGGGTCTCGTTTGGGGGTTGGAAATAAAATGTTACTTTTTGAAATTAAAAATAATAAAATATATATTAAATAATTCACTCTTTCTCTCTATACCCTCTCTCTCAGCCCCCTCGTTCATTTTGTCAAATCGATTAAAAAGAAAAAAAGGCGACGGGGGGGTCATCGCCGCCGCGGCTGCCTAGGCCACCGCGTCGCTGGCGCCGCCCCCTCCAGTCCCTCCTCCTCCTTCGCGACGTCCTCCTCCCTCCTCGATAGACGTAGAATCCAAACCCCCTGAAACTCATCGCATCTCCCTCCTCTTCTCTCCTCCTCCCCTGTTCGGCCTCGCACGTCCCCTCTCTGCCTCCGACGAACTGCGAACACCACCCCCCTCAGAAAACCGAGCACAGTAAGTTTTTACTTTTATTTAGTTTAAATTTATTAAATCAGTTTTAAATTTCAGATCTTAGTAAATCGATATGGAGTTGTTTTCTTTTGATAAAAATTCGAATTTTGCATATATAATGGCATGTTAAAGATAAGATTTTTTATGTATGTAGATTATATTTTTTCTATAGGTAAGATATGATTTTTATACTTTAAAAGATATGATTTTTATACTTAGAAAGCTATGATTTTTATAGTTAAAGAGTTATGATTTTTAAATTAGAAAGGTTAGGATTTTTAACGGCATAAAAATATGATTTTTATATCATAGGAATATTAAAAATATGATTTTTATATCATAGGAATATTAAAAATGTGATTTTTATAGAGTCGAAATAAAAAAATAGATATTTATATAAGAAGTAGAGATATAAAAATATAATTTTTTATATAGAAAGAAGCATTGTAAAAATATATGAAGTAGAAATAAAAATATGATTTTTATTTATTGGAATGAAGCGATAAAAATATGATTTTTATATATGAACAACGTGAAAAGGATGCGTTGGAATTTCGAACAAATCCAGACCGTTCAGAAATAGAGAATGGCGGAGTGGAACCCAAAGGTGAGAACTTCTCGCTTTTATTTATTTTCTAGTTAGAAATATATACTAGAATGCAGACGGTGCTTAGCAGCACCCGACACCCGTCGTCCACAAACCATGGACGGCTTGTTTGTTTGATTGATTGTATGTTGTTGTGAAAATTGATTGTGTGATGTGAAATGGAATAAAATATCTTATAGTTAAAAATATAATTTTTAACGTGTATATGAATAAAATAAATATTTATAAACAGATCGGACGATTTGTTTATGTACACATATTTGGCTGATATTGATTGGGATGATAAATTTTAAACATCGCCCAAATGTACAAACAAAATTTGTTATTTGTTGATTGAAACCCCACATCGGTATTGGGATGATACATGACATACACTAGTCCCAATAATTAGCTGTAGGTCGATCGATTGATTGATATGCTGTATGAGCGTTGAATATTTATTCTAATGCTTATACGGTTGTAGAATGCACTTTGGATGTTGTATGAATGTTTAGTGATTGTTTATCGTTATTATTGTATACATGTGATGTTAAAATCCATATAAATAAAATTATATGGTAATTGACTGAGTCTGATTCCAGTTCAGAATTATCGAATATTTTAAAATAATATTCAAAAAACACCGAAATGTAAAGCCGGGTTAAATAGTTAAACGCCATTTTAACACAAACGGAAATTTGGTCGATTTTATTCATTTTATAATGAATGTCGAAAAGGGATTTCAAAATTTGATATTTTGAAATGAATTTGAAATTCGAATTGAATTGAATAGAAATTGAATTGAAATCAAATAGATTTGAAATTCGAATTGAATTGAATAGAAATTGAATTGAAATCGAATAGATTTGAAATTCGAATTGAATTGAATAGAAATTGAATTGAAATCGAATTGATTCGAAATTCGAACTGAATTGAATAGAAATTGAATTGAAATCGAATATAATTGAATTCGAATTGAATAGAAATTGAATTAAAATCGAATAGAACTGAATTCAAATTGAATTGAATAGAAATTGAATTGAAATCAAATAGATATTAAATTCAAATTGAATTGAATAGAAATTGAATTAAAATCGAATAGAATTGAAATCGATTGAATTGAATAGAAATTGAATTGAAATCGATTGAATTGAATAGAAATTGAATTGAAATTGAAATTAAATTGAAATCGTTTTAAAGTGAATTCAAAATGAATTGAAATTGAATTGAAATTGAATTGAAATTGAAATTGAATTGAAATCAATTTGAAATGAATTTAAAACGAATTTATAATGGAAAATTCAATTTTGATTTGGAATTGAATATGAAGTTGAAACTGTTTTGAAAATGAATTTAAAACGATTTATAAAACACGTTATAAATGGAAATCGATGAAATATATATTATATATATAATATAATGGCATGAATAGAACGCGCTGCGTTGCGGCAGTTCGCGAATTTCGACCATTGACTTCGAACGGACATTACGGGAGATCCGACCGTCGGATTCTCCTAAAACCCGAACCGTTGGGTTCGTATCGAAAAGTGCTTTCCAATGAATATTAGAAATTTTAAATCTAACGGTTGGATTTGGAATTATGTCCAAATCAAATTTGGAAAAGGTCGCTGTAAGTGCAGTTCGATGGCCGTTTGTGGAAATCAACTGTACGGGCCTTGATAAAATTATTAAAAATATCAATAATTTGTGTAAAATCAAAATAAATGATTTAGAAAGAATTAGGATGAAAAATTCCATATTTCAAAAGATAAAAATATATTTTTATCGAAATAAACTAGTTTTGAAATAGAATAATAAATCCAATATTTTTGAAATAAATAAATTGGATTTGAAATGTTTTAAAAATAACCGGGGTTTCCAATATATGAATTAGAATGAAATTGAATTGAAATTATCTTCAGAATATTTCGATATTGAATTTCGTGACTATACAGATATTGTGGAGGAATTTGGAAGATATATATATATATATCGTTATTCCAATACAATATTTGTTGGTTTCAAAATTTGATATTGAATATCAGCCAGTATATTTTTCTATTCAGAGCCTTGTATTTAATATCAAACTGGATTTTGGGTTTGTCGTGAATGGTATCTTTAATAATACAGTTCTTGAACCAAATGTAGTTAAGAAAATTAAAATCTTACTGGAGATTAGTTAAGTTGAATGGTTTCCTGGGTATTGATCTGATGTTGGTTTCGGCCTTCAGGGTTAATACTTAGGGAATTATTCTCTTACTAATTTACGGTTAGAGACTGATTGGATTTTGGGTTTGTTGTGAACTGTGTCTTCCAACGACATTCGTTCTTTAACCCGATTTACAGTGAAATAAGACTTGGAATTTATAAATATTTTGATTAAGATTTAACGGGAATTTTCCAAAGTAAAGTTTTCCAATTTAATATATTTAATTGGAATTGAATTGAAATTGGTCTTTGGGTTTATCGTGAACGGTGTTTTAAATAACACTGGTTGTTTAACCCGATTAATAATAGAGTTAAGAAAATCAAAAACTAACTATAGATTAGTTAAGTTGAATGGTTTCCTGGGTATTGATCTGATGTTGGTTTCGGCCTTCGGGGTTAATACTTAGGGGATTGTTCACTTGCTAATTTACGGTTAGAGGCTGATGGAATGGAATATGATTTGGGTTTATCGTGAACTGTGTTTTAAGTGACATTAGTTCTTTAACCCAGTTAAAGAAAGAATATGGTTTGAAATGATATCCAAAGGAAGATTAAAGAATAAATTTTAAATAATTTATCTTTTATAAAATTAATCAGAACCTTTCCCAAAGTATGTGAATATTTGAATAAAAGGATATTCAGAATTGGAATGAGGCGTATGTTGTGGTTTATAGCACTTGTTTATTATATACGTGAGTTATTCGGAAAGGCCGGGTTTATGCCCATTCTGAATAACTGATTTGACGATATGTCAACAATGAAGACGGTGGTTAAAGACCGGAGGTCTTCACATCGTTTGGATGATTACTGATGTCTTGATTGGGCTGTACACCCAAGCCGAGGTAATAAGTTGTGATCATCCAGGCGTACTTGGAGATCGACGGATATGCGAGGACCTCTCCCCTGTATTGGACATGTGGGGGAGGAATAAGGTGCCTCCGGTTTCGTTCAGACCCAGAACGGACTTATAAATGGATTGTGTATCTGCCATTGGATTTTATTTTGTGCTAATTGATTTATATTAAGCATATATCTGTTTGGTGGTGGAGAATTTATTCTCTTGCTCAACGCCCTTCTCTGAGACGTACGAGCTCAGAGGTTATATATCGTTAGATATCAGTCGCATGGCATGAATTGCCTGTGTGGCATGCTGAGATGCAGTGATCAAGGCTTTTGTTAAAAAGCAGAGTCTTGTGGTTGATGATCAAAGCACTACTTTAATACAGCGTAGCTTTGTGTATATCATTGATTCGCGTGCCTCACACCTCGGTATGAGTCAAAAACGGGATCGTGACTGCAGGGAGTGCACGACGTTTCTGTCTAGTTATGGGTGGTGTCAGCGTTTTACAAGCCCTGACATTTATATTGTTTTCACCTTTGCGGTTGTTGGAATGCGAGGCGCCTCAGATATATTGGTCTCTACGGAGTCGATAGATGGGTCCTTTAGGACCGAGAAACATGTGTTTAGGTATAACTAATTCGCTTTTGCACTTTGAGTGGACTGGCCCTGAAGATCCAAGGGTTACCCAGAGTGTGTAGTCCTGAGACATGTGCTAGAGTGTCTCGAAGCGGCGAGGAGCCATCCCTGGCCTCGACTCATGAAGGAAATCCAATTTCCAATACGTGACATTTCGGTTTTGATTGTAGAGCCTAGTATTGGCGATATGATTGATGGTACCCATGCCGCCTATGATTGATACATTTGTATTTGAAGTTGTTTTCATACACTTTATACTATAATAGTATCAAAATGATTTGTTTTAAACGTACCAAGCATGTTTGGCTATTATAAGGTAAAACTCTATCCTCCGGCTTGCGTTGCATTGTGTGATGGGACCTGAGTCTTATAATAGCTTCATTTTTCCAAAAAGCATTGTGCTGTTTATTCTATGCACTAGTATTCTTGGGAGGAAACTCGTTCCGTGTTGTACGGCATGGTCCCTTGAATTACTCTCTTTTAAAGTAAAGTTTTAAATAACTGTTTTAGTTCTCACACCAGTGACATGACTGACCTAATGTTTATTGTTTTAACCTAAACTCTGGGTGCCCCTATTTTCCACACGGGCAGCTAGTAGTTTTGGTTTTGCAGATTTATATTCACAAGATCCTGATTTACAGCTGAAACGATATCCGGAAAGCTCTGTATCCATTTATCTCTTTCAAGTAATGTAATTTAAATCTCTGATATTTCTCTGATGTACAGTACTTATTCATACTCTGTATATTCTTGTATTCTGATGGAATTGTTGTAATAAGTAATGAAATGTTCTTCTGTTTGAGTTCTGATTTGTCGTGTTGTCAACTCAATCTGTGCTTTCCTTCATGGGGAAGTTTGAGTCGTGTCATTTTGGTATCAGAGCTTTGGTTTACAGAGCTCGAGAACAAGGCACATTAGAACCGAACGAAAGAATTCATCAGAGATTGGATTAGTAATATCCAATAAGAATGACTCGTTAGAGATGGGATCAGTAGTATCCTAGAACGAGTGTGAAGAGTATTTTTTAAAATGAAAACAATATTGTTTTGAAAATTTAAACTTTATTCAACGTATTTGAATATTTTATTTGTATTGAATTTGGACAATCCAATATATAAATATTTTGCATATACACCTTGCAAAGGTATATTCGAAGTTTTAATATACTGGATAGATATAGAACCACACTCTAGTCGCCCGGAAATAATTCTGGTAATGCGGCCGCACTATCAGTATTTGTGTTTGAGTTTCGAAAGTGAGATTTCCATATATTTCTAATGGACTGGTGTGAGAACCAAAACTAGATAGGGTTTATTGTTGTGAATTGGCATCAAAAACATGATTTTCTGTATATGTATCAAAATTATGAATTTGAAACGCTAATCAACTAACTGATTGATGATTGTGTTCTGTGATTATTTATTTAAACCATTATGTGAATGAATGGTAAAACTAGGCCAAATTGATCCAAATATTGAACTGTATTGAAAAATGATAGAAATTGCATGCATGTCCATATATATGTGTGTGAACAGGTCATTGCAAGGAGGCTAGAGCAGAGGAATAAAATTGTTTGCCCGACAAATATGTACATGTTTACTAATTTCTTGAGTTTTGGATGATTTTATGAGCCGATTAGCTAGCCGCTTGGCTGTTTCTTTTTCTTTTTGGATTGGAGAGGCCTATATGGCAATTTCAGGATTTTCCCGATGCTCCCGTGTAGGGGAGGCTATAGCGAAATTTTTCGAAAATTTAGGGTGTTAGCCAAATTTTTGAAAGATTTGGAAAGTTCTTAGAAACTGAAAAGTTGAAGAACTTAAGCCATAATGGAAATAATGAAAGTTGAGTTGGTTTGTAAAACAACTTTCAGCTCCGTTCCTTTTCGAGGACGAAAAGATTTTAAGTGCGGGAGATTGTAATAACCCGGAAATCCGAACCAATTAAAATTTTTTATTTTGGCAATTTTAATGAATTTTGGATATTTAAAATGATTTATTTTAAATAATAACGACGAAAAATTTATTTTGAATAGAATTGGAATGTATATATTTATTTGAATCGTCGTTAGAATATAATTATTTATTTTTAATTATAAAAGGAATTGGAAATGGCGCGGTAGTTTGAAAATTCGATTTCAAATTTCAAATGAATGTACAGGATTCAAAATAAATAGTATTTTAGTAAAACCAAAAATATTAGAATCTATTTGAAGATATCTTTCCAACGAATCCGAAAAATTGAAATTTCAAAGCGAGGATAAAAAGTTATGTCCAGTTGAAAATTCAGAATAGTCGC
This sequence comes from Allium sativum, assembly GCA_030737875.1. Taxonomy (NCBI): domain Eukaryota; kingdom Viridiplantae; phylum Streptophyta; class Magnoliopsida; order Asparagales; family Amaryllidaceae; genus Allium; species Allium sativum. The sequence continues at coordinate 527,521,785 of CM060921.1, read as the reverse complement.
TATGGAATTCTGGCCCTTAAAAATGGAAATTTTGCAAACGACCTCCGTTTTTCATGAAACTAATTTTTTTGGATCTGGGGTGTCAAGTTATTGCTAGATTCCAAAATTCATATTTTTTAAATCAATATGTGAGCGCGTCGAAGTAAAACGTGTTTTGACAGTTTAAGTCAATTTCGATCAACTAGAAAATGGTCATTTTTCAAACGGTCTCCAAATTTGACGAAATTAGTTTTGTTAGAACCGTATCGTCGATACGAATCTAGAAAATATTTTTCGAGAATTTTTAGAGTCCATATGTGGCTCCGGTAAATTGAAATGTGCGTTCAAATTCAATATATAGATTTATATTTTGATTTTGACGGAAACTGATCAAAACGATCGAATCAGCCTACGATACATATCCCATTGTGTTCAGAATGGGGGTAATTAGCTATGGACGATAGGCGGTGGGTCTCGTTTGAAGGTTGAAAATAAAAAGTTACTTTTTGAAATTAAAAATAATAAAATATATATTAAATAATTCGCTCTTTCTCTCTATACCCTCTCTCAGCCCCCCCCCCCCCCTGTTCATTTTATCAAATCGATTAAAAAGAAAAAAACGCAATAGGGGGGATCATCGCCGTCGTCGCGGTTGCCTGGGCCACAGTGCCGTGGGCGCCGCCCCCTCCAGTCCCCCCTCCTCCTTCGCGACGTCCTCCTCCCCCTCGATAGAGGCAGACCCCAAACCCCCCTGAAACCCATCACATCTCCCTCCTCTTCTCTCCTCCTCCCCTGTTCGGCCTCGCGCGTCCCTTCCCTGACTCCGATGAACTACGAACCCCACCCCCCTCAGAAAACCGAGCACAGTAAGTTTTTACTTTTATTTAGTTTAAATAATTAGTTTAAATTTATTAAAATCAGTTTTAAATTTTAGATCTTAGTAAATCAATATGGAGTTGTTTTCTTTTGATTAAAAATCGATTTTTGCATATATAATGGCATGTTAAAGGTAAGATTTTTTATGTATGTGGATTATATTTTTTCTATAGGAAAGATATGATTTTTATACTTTAAAAGATATGATTTTTATACTTAGAAAGCTATGATTTTTATAGTTAGAGAGTTATGATTTTTAAATTAGAAAGTTTAGGATTTTTAACGGCATAAAAATATGATTTTTATATCATAGGAATATTAAAAATATGATTTTTATATCATAGGAATATTAAAAATGTTGATTTTTATAGAGTCGAAATAAAAAAATTCGATCTTTATATAAGAAGTAGAGATATAAAAATATAATTTTTTATATAGAAAGAAGCATTGTAAAAATATATGAAGTAGAAATAAAAATATGATTTTTATTTATTGGAATGAAGCGATAAAAATATGATTTTTATATATGAACAGCGTGAAAAGGATGCGTTGGAATTTCGAACAAATTCAGACCATTCAGAAATAGAGAATGGCGGAGTGGAACTCAAAGGTGAGAACTCCACACTTTTATTTATTTTCTAGTTAGAAATATATACTAGGATGCAGACGGTGCTTAGCAGCACCCGACATCCGTCGTCCACAGACCATGGACGGTTTGTTTGTTTGATTGATTGTATGTTGTTGTGAAAATTGATTGTGTGATGTGAAATGGAATAAAATATTTTATAGTTAAAAATATAATTTTTAACGTGTATATGAATAAAATAAATATTTATAAACAGATCGGACGATTTGTTTATGTACACATATTTGGCTGATATTGATTGGGACGATAAATTTTACATATTGCCTAACTGCACAAATAAAATTTGCTATTTGTTGATTGAAACCCCACACGGGTATTGGGATGATACACAATATACACTAGTCCCAGTAATTAGTTGTTTGTCGATCGATTGATTGACAAGCTGTATGAGCATTGAATATTTATTCTAATGCTTATACAGTTGTAGAATGCACTCTAGATGTTGTATGAATGTTTAATGATTGTTTATCGTTATTATTGTATACATGTGATGTTAAAATCCATATAAATAAAATTATATGGTAATTGAATGAGTCTGATTCCGGTTCAGAATTAGCGAATATTTTAAAATAATATTCAGAAAACATTGAAATGTAAAGCCGGGTTAAGTAGTTAAACGCCATTTTAACACGAAAGGAAATTTGGTCGATTTTATTCATTTTATAATGAATATCGAAAAGGGATTTCAAAATCTGATATTTTGAAATGAATTTGAAATTTAAATTGAATTGAATAGAAATTGAATTGAAATCGAATAGATTTGAAATTCGAATTGAATTGAATAGAAATTTAATTGAAATCGAATAGATTTGAAATTCGAATTGAATTGAATAGAAATTGAATTGAAATCGAATAGATTTGAAATTCGAATTGAATTGAATAGAAATTGAATTGAAATCGAATAGAATTGAATTCGAATTGAATTGAATAGAAATTGAATTGAAATCGAATAGAATTGAATTCGAATTGAATTGAATAGAAATTGAACTGAAATCGAATAGATTTGAAATAGAAATTGAATTGAAATCGAATAGAATTGAAATCGATTGAATTAAATAGAAATTGAATTGAAATCGAATAGAACTGAAATTAATTGAATTGAACAGAAATTGAATTGAACAGAAATTGAATTGAAATGGAAATTGAATTGAAATCGTTTTAAAGTGAATTCAAAATGAATTGAAATTGAAATTGAAATCAATTTGAAATGAATTTAAAACGAATTTATAGTGGAAAATTCAATTTTGATTTGGATTTGAATATGAAGTTGAAACAGTTTTGAAAACGAATTTAAAATGATTTATAAAACACGTTATAAATGGAAATCAACGAAATATATATTATATATATAATATATATAATATAATGGCCTGAATAGAACGCGTCGCGCTGCGGCAGTTCGCGAATTTCGACTATTGACTTCGAATGGAAATTACGGGAGATCCGACCATCGGATTCTCCTAAAACTGGAACTGTTGGGTTCGTATCGAAAAGTGATTTCCAATGAATATTAGAAATTTGAAATCTAACGGTTGGATATAGAATTATATCCAAATCAAATTTGGAAAAGGTCACTGTAAGTGCAGTTCGATGGCTGTTTATGGAAATCGACTGTACGGGCCTTGATAAAATTATTAAAAATATCAATAATTTGTATAAAATCAAAATAAATGATTTGGAAACAATTGGGGTGAAATTTCCATATTTGAAAAGATAAAAATATATTTTTATCGAAATAAACTAGTTTTGAAATAGAATAATAAATCCAATATTTTTAAAATTAATAAATTGGATTTGAAATGGTTTTAAAAATAATCGGGATTTCCAATATATGAATGGAAATGGATTTGAATCGAAATTATCTTCAGAATATTTCGATATTGGATTTCGTGATTATACAGATATTGTGGATTAATTTGGAATATATATATATATATGTATCGTTATTCCAATACAATATTTGTTGGTTTCAGAATTTGATATTGAATATAAGCCGATATATTTTCTATTCAGAGCCTTATATTTAATATCAAATTGGATTAGGGTTTGTCGTGAATGGTATCTTTAATAATACTGTTCTTGAACCAAATGTAGTTAAGAAAATTAGATTCTGATTGGAGATTAGTTAAGTTGAATGGTTTCCTGGGTATTGATCTGATGTTGGTTTCGGCCTTCGGGGTTAATACTTAGGGAATTGTTCTCTTACTAATTTACGGTTAGAGACTGATTGGATTTTGGGTTTGTTGTGAACTGTGTCTTCCAACGACATTCGTTCTTTAACCCGATTTACGGTGAAAAAAGATTTGGAATTTATAAATCTTTTTATTAAGATTTAACGGGAATTTTCCAAAGTAAAGTTTTCCAATTTAATATATTTAATTGGAATTGAATTGAAATTGGTCTTTGGGTTTATCGTGAACGGTGTTTTAAATAACACTGGTTGTTTAACCCGATTAATAACAGAGTTAAGAAAATCAAAAACTAACTATAGATTAGTTAAGTTGAATGGTTTCCTGGGTATTGATCTGATGCTGGTTTCGGCCTTCGGGGTTAATACTTAGGGGATTGTTCACTTGCTAATTTACGGTTAGAGGCTGATGGAATGGAATATGATTTGGGTTTATCGTGAACTGTGTTTTAAGTGACATTAGTTCTTTAACCCAGTTAAAGAAAGAATATGGTTTGAAATGATATCCAAAGGAAGATTAAAGAATAAATTTTAAAGAATTTATCTTTTATAAAATTAATCGGAACCTTTCCCAAAGTATGTGAATATTTGAATAAAAGGATATTCAGAATTGGAATGAGGCGTATGTTGTAGTTTATAGCACTTGTTTATTATATACGCGAGTTATTCGGAAAGGCCGGGTTTATGCCCATTCTGAATAACTGATTTGACGATATGTCAACAATGAAGACGGTGGTTAAAGACCGGAGGTCTTCACATCGTTTGGATGATTACTGATGTCTTGATTGGGCTGTACACCCAAGCCGAGGTAATAAGTTGTGATCATCCAGGCGTACTTGGAGATCGACGGATATGCGAGGACCTCTCCCCTGTATTGGACATGTGGGGGAGGAATAAGGTGCCTCCGGTTTCGTTCGGACCCAGAACGGACTTATAAATGGATTGTGTGTCTGCCATTGGATTTTATTCTGTGTTGATTGATTTCTATTAAATATATATTTGTTTGGAGGCGGAGAATTTATTCTCTTGCTTAACGCCCTTCTCTGAGATGTACGAGCTCAGAGGTTATATATCGATAGATATCAGTCGCATGGCATGATGAGATGCAGTGATCAAGGCTTTTGTTAAAAAGCAGATTCTTGTGGTTGATGATCAAAGCACTACTTTAATACAGCGTAGCTTTGTGTATAGCATTGATTCGCGAGCCTCACACCTCGGTATGAGTCAAAAACGGGATCGTGACTACAGGGAGTGCACGACGTTTCTGTCTAGTTATGGGTGGTGTCAGCGTTTTACAAGCCCTGACATTTATATTATTTTCACCTTTGTGGTTGTTGGAATGCGAGGCGCCTCGGATATATCGGTCTCTACGGAGCCGATAGATGGGTCCTTTAGGACCGAGAAACGTGTTCTCAGGTATAACTAATCCGCTTTTGCACTTTGAGTGGACCGACCCTGAAGATCCAAGGGTTACCCGGAGTGTGTAGTCCTGAGACATCTACTAGAGTGTCTCGAAGCGGCGAGGAGCCATCCCTGGCCTCGACTCATGACGGAAATCCAATTTCCAATACGTGACATTTCGGTTTTGATTGTAGAGCCTAGTATTGGCGACATGATAGATGGTACCCATGCCGCCTATGATTGATACATTTATATTTGAAGTTGTTTTCATACACTTTATACTATAATAGTATCAAAATGATTTGTTTTAAATGTACCAAGCATGTTTGTCTATTATAAGGTAAAACTCTATCCTCCGGCTTGCGTTGCATTGTGTGTTGGGACCTGAGTCTTATAATAGCTTCATTTTTCCAAAAAGCATTGCGTTGTTTATTCTATGCACTAGTATTCTTGGGAGGAAACCCGTTCCGTGTTATACGGCGTGGTCCCTTGAATTACTCTTTTTTAAAGTAAAGTTTTAAATAACTATTTTAGTTCTCACACCAGTCACATGACTGACCTGGAGTTTATTGTTTTAGCCTAAACTCTGAGTGCCCCTATTTTCCACACGGGCAGCTAGTAGTTTTGGTTTTGCAAATTTATATTCACAGGATCCTGATTTACAGCTGGAACGATATCTGGAAAGCTCTGTATCCGTTTATCTCTTTCAGTTGTGTTTTGTATTATTTTCCGCTGCTATGTAATGTAATTTAAATCTCTGATATTCCTCTGATGTATAGTATTTATTCATACTCTGTATATTCTTGTATTCTGATGGAATTGTTGTAATAAGCAATGAAATTTTCTTCTATTTGAGTTCAGATTTGTTGTTTTCTCAACTTAATCCATGCTTTCCTTCACAGGGAAGTTCAGATCATGTCAGATAAGATTTGAATAGTTTCAAAAATTCAAGCACGAACAGTTCGGATCGATAAGCGAAGGATGACGACGACAAGTCAAGGCAAACAAATACAATAAGCAAAGCCGTTGAGAACAAGATTTTATCGATGCGAACATATAAAGTTGCAATGAAGATCATTTCATAGAGATAAGGTTATATATATACACACATTGAGTCGTGTTAGAAATATGTTAAAATCTATCCTCATAGTATAACATGAATGCTCATATCTTCGTTGCTGAAATCTGTATATTTGAGGATTTGAAAAGTCACAGAAAAAACCCAAACGGTCCAGGCTGCGACCGGGAAAGAGTGCAGAGTGATCTAGACTATGGACCGAGGTCCTCCGGTCCACAACAATAAAACGATCGACCGCCCAAAAAGAACAAGTCGACCATTCATGTTTCTATGTTTCTGTTTCGAAATAAACATTTCTCAGTTCAACCAGTCGACCGGTCGAAACTCACCAGTCCACCGGTCAATGTGTTTTTGCACATAACGGCTATGTTTCTAGAAATTTTAATTTTAATTAAATTCAACCAGTCGACCGGTGATTTTTGACCTGTCGACCGTTTTCAAACAACAAGCTTTTTTTGAAAGGTTGGTTCTATTTGTGAAGAGATTTCTATTCAATAATCAAAGGAAATGGACATAAATTTTTATAGAAACTCTTCATGAAGAATTACTACCTTTCTACTATTATATAAACAACTTCAAACTTGTTTTACAATCACGAAATCATTCTATATTTTCTCTAATTTCTGAATTGCATTTTCATATTCTTTGCAAAACAAAAGCTCTCCAAATTTAAATACTTGTTGAATCCTTGAATCAATTTAATATCATTTGATTCAACAAGCATTCTACTTCCTTAAATCTACTCATTCAAAATATATACTTGAGGATCAGATTATAGTAAGATTGTACTCAAACTGTTGACTATCCATGTTGAATCAAGAACACAAAGTAGAAGTCAAAACCATTGTATTAGTTGAAGTCCTGTGTGTGATCAGGCACGTGTTGAAGTCCTCGTGTGATTAGAGGCATGAAATCCCGTTTGGCTGCTCGGGTGTTGTATACCTGTTCCTCCGGGTGAAGTGAGGAGATTGTTAGTGAAATTCTAGAAGGAAGTCTGGGACTGGACGTAGGACGTTGCTCCGAACCAATATAAAAATCCCTGGTGTGATTTTTCTATTTTTACTGCACTTACTATCTTATATCTGTGATTAGCTATCATTTCATACTTGAGTGTTATACATCATATTACACGATCCTTGTGTACTGTATTAGCATATACACAAACAATTTCTTTCATTTGGTATCAGAGCCTGGCGTTCTAGAGATCGTAACAACATCCTAGAACAAATGGCAATAAAGAAACCTAGCTAGGGAATTAGAAAATGGAAGAGCAATAAAACCGAATCAGGAGAGCAAGGAAACAAATGTCTCATGGCTAAAGTCAGATCACAATCGGTATGTACAGATTCTTTATATAAAGATCTTTTGTTATACCATGAAAAATTATTGAAAGATTTTAAAACTTTGAGTAAACTCAATACAATCATTATAGCTAAGTCAAAAAATTGTGAGCAAGAAAATTCCAAAATTAAAAGAAGAAAACAATTTTTTGGTAAAACAAGCCAAATGTTTTGAAAATACCTTAGAAGAGCTTGTTTCTCAAAAAGATTTCCTTCAAAAAGAAAATGAGCAACTAGAAGATAAAAACAATGTTCTTTTAAAGGAAATTGATCTTTTGCAAAACAGAAATAAATCATTAGAAGATTCTTTAAATAATTCTAGTTCTTTAATTTCATCTCTTGAAAAAGAGAATGGAGCTTTAATTGAAAAGAATCTAGAATTATTTAAAGAATGTGAGTTTTTAAAGGTAAGTAATAATATTTTGCAAAATAAAATTTCTGACACAAAAGAAAATTTTGAAAAATTACAATCTTCTTTAATTAATTCAGGATCTCAAATTTGTGGAATGTTTTAAAAAGGAAGAACTCTGAATTAAATAAGTAAATTGATAATTTTCAAAATAACAAAATTTCTTTTGTCACTCGCGATTTCGGAATTAGATTCGATAAGTGTACAAATAAGTTCGCGATATTTAATAAAGGTCAAAATGATTTAAACATGATTTTATCTAGATCTCGACCTTTAAATGACAAAAGTGGTTTAGGATATAATAGAACCAATCATAGAAATAGTACTAGATATGCTTTTATGTACAATAAGAATATCACTGCTAGTACTAATACACATCCAAGACAAAATTATTATAGAAATTCGAATACTTCTATGACTAGCGATATTTATAATAAATCTAGAAGTATGAAAAGGAATATCAATAGAGATTACTTAAGTATTTGGGTTCCTGTAAGTTGGAAAAACAGAGAAAAATAAATCGATGATTATTTTGATTCTGTAGTTAATAATGAAAATTTAATCTTTAAAGGTTCCATTAAACCCTCTTGGGTATGGTTACCTTCCATCTAACCCATGGACCCAAACAAAGCAAGTGGGTACCAAAAGTATATTTTTCGCAGGTACATCACAACAAAAGGATGGCTATTCGGTATCTCTAAATATCTTTGAAAACTTAGCTTATCAAAAAGCACAATATCTCCTAAAGGTGCTATAATTATTGCATTCTCTACTACTCTCGATTACTGTGTTTATTATGGTATTTATTCTTTTTAATCGATGACAAAGTGGGAGAAATATTTTCTCTTATATGATACATATCATTCATGTTACATATACTATTATCATTTAAAATTATGTTATTAACATGGTAATAGTATATGTATGCTAACATTTGTTAATGCAGGAATCAAAAGGTAATATTATTTATATTATGAGCTAACAAATGTTGCAGAAATTCTGGGGGAGCTTTCTGTAATAACCCGGAAATCCGAGCCAATTTAAAATTTTATTTTGGCAATTTTAGTGAATTTTGAACATTTAAAATGATTTATTTTAAATAATAACGACGAGAAATTTATTTTGAATAGAATTAGAATGTATATATTTATTTGAATCATCGTTAGAATATAAATATTTTATTTTAATTATAAAAGGAATTGAAAATGGCGCGGTAGTTCGAAAATTCAATTTCAAAGTTCAAATGAATGTACAGGATTCAAAATAAACCGAATTTTAGCGAAACGAAAAATATTAGAATCTATATGAGAATATCTTTCCAACAAATCCGAAAAATTGAAATTTCATAGCGGGAATAAAAAGTTATGCCCAGTTGAAAATTCAGAATAGTCGCTATGGAATTCTGGCCCTTAAAAATGGAAATTTTGCAAACGACCTCTGTTTTTGATGAAACCACTTTTGTTGGATTCGGGATGTCAAGTTATTGCTAGATTCCAATTTTCATAATTTTTCGAATCAATATGTGAGCATGGCAAAAAAAATGTGTTTTGATAGTTTCAGTCAATTTCGATAGACCAGAAAATGGCCATTTTTCAAACGGTCTCAGAATTTGACGAAATTAGTTTTGTTAGGACCGTATCGTCAGTACGAAGCTAGAAAATATTTTTTGGGAATTTTTAGAGCCCGTATGTGGCCCCGGTAAATTAAAATGTGCGTTCAAATTCAATATACATATATTTGAGGAAATTAGTTTAAAGGAAAAACATTAATCTAATTTTTAAATTAAGGACGTAAGTTTCGGTAATTAGACGGAAGGACACCGTTCCCTTTGCAATCGTCTCCATCATCATTAATCTAATTTCCCAGCCAAATCAATCGTCTCCATCAACGCCTTCACAGCTGTCGTTCCCTTCATAGTTGTCTTCCCAAGCCGCCGCCACCTCAAGCCTAGCCGCCGCCTTCACCTTCCACTTCCGTCACCGACCTCATGCCCTAGCCGATCCAAGTCGTCGTTGTCGTCCACGTGTCTTAGCCACCTCCACCGTCCAACTCATATCTATCATCGTCGTCGTCATTCAAGTCATCAAACGCACTGCAGCTGTTGATTTCTTTTGTTTTAATAAATATTATGTTATATTCTCCTATCATTTCATATTCTACTTGTGCAATCCATTCTAATGTATTTAAAAAGATTCAAATGCAGTATTCAGATATCATTCTACATATGCAATGCATACTATTTATGTAAAAAAATTCAAATAATTTAATCAGTTATTATTCTTCATATGAAATGCATGCATTTGTAATTCAAAATCTGAAATGGTATATGCATCTATCATTCTTCATATACAATGCATGTTGTATTATAATGCTATATTCATTTAACATTCTTTGTTTGCAACACACGCTCATGCATTTGACAAAAAATGCAAATGTTGTATACAACTATTTTAAATGTTTTACACATTTTAGTCCACTTTAAAAAAAATACAATGCTAAATTCAACTACATTTATTCTATTCTATACGTGCTAATTCATTTTACTAATATAACGCTATATTCAAGCATTATTTTGCAAACTCAACACGTACTAATTCACTTCAAAAATACAAATGATAAATTCAATTATCATTTATTATATTTTATACATGGTAGCTCACTTTAAAAATACAATGCTATACTCAAATATCATTCAGCATATTGAACATATGTTATTTCACTTTAAAAAATACAATGCTAAATTCAACTATCATTTATTATATTCTATACATACTAGTTTATTTTACTAACAAATGCTATATTCAAACTTTATTTTGCAAACTCTACACTTATTAATTCACTTCAATGATCTAAATGATAAATTCAACTATCATTTATTATATTTTATATATGTCAGTTCACTTTAAAAAATACAATGTTATATTAAACTATCATTTAGCATATTGTACATATGTTATTTCACTTTAAAAAAATATAGTGTTATATTCAACTATCATTTAGCATATTGTACATACGTTATTTCACTTTAAAAAGTAAAGTGCTCATATTTTATACATGCGCTAGTTCACTTCACAAATATTATTTTATATACAACTATCATTTTTCATATTTTATACATTTAATTCACTTTAAAATTATAATGATATATTTAATTGTCATGCAACGTATTCTACGCATCTTATTTCAATTTAAAAAATATAATGTTAAATTCAACTATCATTTATTATATACTTTACACATGTTATTTCATTTTTTTAAATAATGCTATATACAACCATTATTTACTTTACTATACATGATGCTCTATTCAATTTTATAATATAATGTTATAAACATGCTAGTTCTTTTTTTAATATAATCATATATAACTATTATAATGCTAGTTCACTTTAAAAGATGCAATGCTAAATTCAACTATCATTCATCAAATTTTATGCTTACCAGCTCAACTTAAAAATACAATGTTAAATTCATTTATAATTTAGCATACTATATTCAGATATCATTCATCATAATATATACATGCTAGTTCATCTATCATTTTTAATATTGTATACTGTTAGTTCATTTTAATATGGCGTTTGAGTAATGATAGACATACATAACATTAAAAAAAATGATACACAAACATAGCATGATATATACACAATCGAAGAATAATAAAACCACAAAAACAATATGTAGAGTAAATCAAAAGAAACAAATCACACAGCATGCATCATACAATCAATATGAAATATAAATGAAATAATATATACAACTAGCATTATACTGTAACAAATGATAATATAACCACAAACACAATCAACAGAGAAAATCAAATAGAATAAAATTCAAACAATATTTGCATCACACTTGAGCAAATGCAAAAAACAGCCTGAAACTAACAAAAAAGCAAATCAGCATAAAATACAAGGACATCAAAGTAAACTGCACATATAATGGAGTAAAATTCAGAGCACCCGAAGGAATGATAGTTTCATATATCATTATCCTGGGCAGAAACCAAAACCAGTTGAAACAAATCACAACAGCATAATTTCTTTCTCTCAAAATCACAAATCACAACAAGAATGAAACACTCGTTTGATTTAACAGAAAATACACGATTTGAGGCGGATCGATCAAATTTGACAGAAAATTTACAAATGATACAAATAATTAACTACTAAAATGAAATGCTATATACATTTAGCATTACTCCTAAGCAAATTCAACAACAGCCTAAAACTTTTCTTTATAGAATAATTCAAAAAAACTCACAGCACCAAATTTAATTCTTCCCAAAATCACGAATCAGAAGCCACTGCCGTCATCTGGAGTGAAGCCATCGTCGTCGAGTGAAGCCGCCGCCGTCGAGTGAAGGCATCGGCTATAGAAAGAACACACACGATTTGATCGATTTGTCTTTTTTTTCGATCGCTAGGAGTGAAGGTAGAGATTGGAAAAGAACAACAGCTATTCAAAATTTCTGTAAAACTTTTTCCTTCAGGCGAAATTTAGAATAGCGCGTCCTAACTGTATAAAAATAAAAAGCGTGTCCTTCAATCTAAAAAACACAAGATGTTCTTCCTTGAACCGATTTTCCTGTATAGATTTATATTTTAATTTTGATCAAAACTGATCGTAACAACCGAATTGGGTTACGAAACATATCCCATTGTGTTCGGAATGGGGGTAATTAGCTATGGACGACAGTTGATGGGTTCGATTTCGAGTTCGAAATAAAAAGTTGCTTTTGAAATTAAAAATAATACAAATATATATATATATATATATTCACTTACCCCCTCCCTCTCTCACTCTTTCAAGTCAACGGGGAAATAAAAAAAGAAAAAAAAGAAAAAAAGGGAGAACTGTCGATCGCGATTGGCAGCCCGCCGTCGCCGTTGGAGGAGCGCAACCCCCTCTCATTGTGCTGTCGCACCTCAGGTGCACCTCCACCGTCGATCTCCTCCCTCCTCTCGCGCTCGCCCTCTCCTCTAATCCCCTCCAATCGAAGAAACCCTCCCTGCGCCCAAAACCGCCCACCGCCGGCCTCAGCAACCACCGGCGCCACTGACTGCCGCCGCCACCGGTCAGCGAGCGCCCCTCCTCCACCTCCAATGCACAGCACCAGCCCCTCCCTTTACCGATTAAAAACTGTAAGTTTTATATTTTATTTTTATTCGTTTTTTTATTATGTAATTGAATTTATAAATTTAACAATCAGGTTTTTTTTCTTTTCTTTTAGCCTAAAATAAAATTCAGTTTTTATATATGTAGTGTTATAAAAAGTTATGATTTTTAAAACATAAAGTTGGGATTTTTAGCTTAGTAAAGGTATGATTTTTATTTTCATAAAGACATGATTTTTTAACGATAAAAATCTGATTTGTATATATATGAAGTCATGTAAAAAAAATCTGATTTTTATATATGTGAAGTAGTCATGTAAAAAAAATTGATTTTTATAAATATGAAGTAGCGATAAAAATTTGATTTTTATGTATGTGAAGTAGCGATGAAAATTCGATTTTTATATATATGAAATAGCGATAAAAATTTGATCTTTATATGAGAAGTGGAGATATAAAAATATGATCTTTCTTTGATTTGTGAAATATGTTTTCTTTTTTTTATCATGTTAAAAAAAATATTTTTATAAGTTAAAAATATGATTTTTATCTAGTATAAGCTATGGAAATATTTTTAGAAATCTAAAAATATAATTCTTATCTTACATATGCCATTCTAAAAATAGTCAAGCTATGGAAATATTTTTAGTAAGCTAAAAATATGATTTTTAGCTTGTGTACGTTATTTATAAAATAGTCATACAAAGAAATAATTATTAATGGGTTAAAAATATGATTTTTAACGTAGGTACGCAATCTAGATCGAAAATCAAAGAATGGCGGAGTGGAACCCAAAGGTGAGAACTTCTCACTTTTATCTTATTTTCTAGTTGAAATATATACTAGGATGCAGACAGTGCTTAGCAGCACCCGACACCCGTTGTCCACTGTGACGACCCCATTTCTCGTACAGACGGAGACAAGGGTAATCTTTGGAATATAACACAGAAACAGATAATAGCAGAACAGAAATAAATAAATACACCAGATAATGTACAATAGAATACGCTGGATAAACGTAATCATCAGAGTTACACAGTATACAGGATCATACTTAGTACAAATACAGTTCAGCTATACATAAATGTCTACAGCGGAAAATAAACATAATGTACAATAGGAGCTGAACAGCATAAAAAGAGATAAATGATAGAATCCATCTTCAGCTCCAGCTATCCAGAGAAAGCCAGTTAAAACCTGAATACAAGGCTGCCCGTGTAGAAAAAGGGGCACCCGAGTTTGAAAGTGAAACAAACTACGAGTTAGTCATGGGACTGGTATGAGAAATCTACTCAACACATTTATAATATGGCTAATCACAGGACCACGCCACTTTCGTGGAACGGGATTACTCCACTGGATTGCCAGTGCTTTAAAAACAAATCTTTCTTTTAAACATCGCAATGCTTTTTATAAAAATGAAGCCATTATAAGACTCAGTTCCCATCACATAATGCAACGCAAACCGGAGGATAGAGTTTTTACCTTATAACAGCCAAAATATGCTTGATACGAATAAAACAAAGGCATTTGATATTATTGCTAGTGTTCATATGTTTGAAAACAATTTCAAATCATAACTATCAATCATAGATGGCATTAATGCCCCATACCACTATGTCGCCATATATAGGTATACAATCAAAATCGCACAGTCACGTATTTGGAAATTGGATTTCCGTCATGAACCAAGGCAAAAGATAGTCCTTACCGAATTCGAGACTGCCTAGCCCGAGTCTTAGGATCAGAACGCGTCGACCCTTGGATCGTCAGGGCCGGTCCACACGGAGTGGATTAAAATGCCTGAACACTACGTTTCCCCGCCCTTTGGGGCGTAAGCAAGCAACAAATGACTCCATCGGACCCGGATCGTCCGATCTAACCGAGGCGCCTCGCAACAGCAACAACCACATAAGTCAAACTCGTCAGGGCGTGTAAAACCATTGACGCCACTTCTAGCTAGGAGGAAACGCAGGCCCTCCCTGAGGTCCTTTCTCTCGTTTCTGGTTCATACTGGGGTGTGAGGCTCGCAATTTCACGTTATACACAAAGCTACGCCACACAGGCGGTGCTTTGATCATCACCACAAAACTTTTCTTTTCAACAGAAGCCCTGATCACTACATCTTAGCATGCCACACAGGCAATTCACACCGTGCAACTGATGGCTATCAATCACACATAATAAATTCCAATGTCAAACACACTGTCCATTTGCAAGTCCGTTCTAGGTCTGAACGAAACCGGAGGCACTATATACCTCGCAAACCCATCGATCACCACGTACGTCTGGACGATCACCACTCATTATCCATATTTCGGGATGCCTCCCAATCAGGACCTCGGTTACCATCCAAACGAGGTGAAGATCTCCGATCTTCGACCACCGTCTTTATCTTCTATTTCTCATCGTCGATTCAGTTATTCAGAATGGGTTAAACCCGGTCTTTCTGAGAAACTCGCGTATAATATAAACAAGTGCAACACTAACATACACACGCATCATTTCAATTCATTAGTCACTAATCGTCAATCAGTAAGAGAACGATTTTCCCAAATATTAACCCCGAAGGACGAAACCAACATCAGATCAATACCCAAGAAACCATTCGACTTAGCCAACCGTCAGCTAATTTCTAAATTTCGCATCCATATCGTTTATAATATTTTATAATGATTTATCGCTATTTTTATCTATTTTAAAATAGCCAATTTATTCAAAACGACGCTTCTGCCCGTAACGCGGCCGTGGCGCTGTTTTTCTCCAGATTTGATTTACACATATCTGAAAATCTAACCGTTGGATCTTCACAAAATTTACATCATTAGAAAGATCTTTTCAAAACGAATCCAACGGTTCCAGTTTCGGGAAAGTCCGATGGTCGGATCTCCCAGTATAATCATTTGAAGTTTCGATTTCAAATTACGAACTACAGCGTCGTTATTCGATTAAATATAATTATATATATATATATAATCGATTCTGGCGTTGTTTTTCTTCAGATTTGAATTAAACATTCCAGACAATCCAACCATTGGATTTTTACAAAGTTGGTGCCGTTGGAAAGATTTTTCCAAAGCGAACCCAACGGTTGCGATTTCAGGAAAATCCGATGGTCGGATCTCCCGGTATAATCGTTTGAAATCACGGTTTCAAAATACGAACTGCAGCGTCGTTATTCGATATATTTTAATTCCATATTTATATATATATATATATATATATCGATTCTTCGATTTCAAAGCTATATTCTTTTCGTACATTTGATAAAAATGATATTTTTATCTAACTGTCTTCTATTTCAACACTTCGCTATATTTAACAATTCATGTATATAACAAAAATGTGATTTTTATTGTAAAACAATTCATTTCAAAACACTATTATTTTATATAGTTTATATAGGTAATAAAAATAGGATTTTTATTATAAAACAATTTCTTTCAAAACGAGATTATTTTATATAGTTCATATAGATGATAAAAATGTGATTTTTATTATAAAACAATTTATTTCAAAATATGAATACCATTCAACACATGAATTTCTATCCAACGAATGAATTTTGATTCAACACATGAAGGTTTTCTATAGTTTCTATATATAGATAAAAATGTGATTTTTATATTTAAAACACGAATACCATTCAACACATGAATTTCTATCCAACGAATGAATATCGACTCAACACATGAAGGTTTTCTATTCAACGAATAAATATAGTTTCAACAAATGAAAATAATTCAAACACATGAATATTATTCAAAATTTCGGCAGCATAACGGCAGGGTAGTTCAAACCGGGACCGTCCCTAGTACGGCTCCTCGCTCTACCTTAAAACCTCGCGGTTTTTGACAATGGGGATCATGCATCTAGTCCGCACGTAGGCGGCATGTATATATTTATTTCATTTCCACAAACTAATCCTTTGTGGTTTCAACCAAATATTTCTCAACCACAAATGGTATTTTCCAACCACAATCAATCAATATCAACCACAAACAATTTCAATCAACCATTCGCTATCAATCAATTTTCACACCAATCACAACCAATAAATATCGTCCATGGTTTGTGGACGAGGGGCGTGTATATATATATATATATATATATATATATATATATAGCAATTCACTTCTATTTCAACACATATATAATTTTTATAATGCATATATAACTTATACATCGAACGTACAACTTATACAACGCTTATACATGAGGTGTACAATGCTTATATAACGCATACATCGGCTATATAATTTATACATCGTCGTTTTCCATATCGTTTATAAATTAGAAATCTCACATTGGGTTCCACTCCACCAAAAATAGCAGAAGGCTCAGAAAAATATGCGGTCTCTTCTAGAAGGTAGAAGACGTCCACACGAGTCCACTGTCTCTTGTTTCACTGAATTTCGTCAAGAAACGAAAAAGATATGATTTTTACAGTGAAATCAAAAACCGTAGCGCTTTAAATTGCTATAATATAGTTAAAATAAAAATAGTTGTATACCTTTCTGAAATGGTCAAAACTAGGTCACGCGATTTCGTGAAATCCGTGAATCGATAGCTCGATCGGGCTACACAGTGTCGAAGAGGGAGGATAGGCGCTGGTTCGCCGAAGGTGGGGTCCAGCTCGGTGGTCTGACGTGGCGGAGGCTCCTCAAACACCCGAACTTCACGAGGTCGAACTGGCTCCAACACGCGATGAAAAAAATCAATCCTTATATGGATTTGAAGATCTCGAGGAGCTCTACAAAATCTTCAACTGGAGGAGGGGATAATTTTGCGTGGATTGATCGGAAAATGAATGGGAAGATCTCGAGCGGATTCCGCCTTCGATCGGGGAGAGAGAAAAAAGGATTTTTCTTTTTTTTTTTTAAATATGATTGGCCGGTGGGTTTTAAAGGGGTTTTCTGACGCGACCACCAATCTAAACCCAATGACTATTGTTCCTAGCGTTTTGCCCCCATTCCGAACACAATGGGATATGTTTCGTAGGCCCATTCGACTGTTTCAGTCAGTTTCCATTCAAATTAAAATATAAAACATTCAATATTCAATTTGAACGTACATTTCAATTTGCCAGGGCCATAAACTGATTCGCAAAATTCCAGAAAAATAAATCTGGCTATGTTTTGACGGTACGGTCCCAACAAAACAAGTTTCGTCGAATTCTGAGACCGTTTGCAAAAAGGCCCATTTCTGGTCGATCCAATTTAACTGTAATTGACCAAAATACGTTTTTCTTTTCCACGCTCACATACTAGCTTAAAAAATTATGAAATTTGAAACCTAGTGATAACTTCACATCCTGAATCGAACAAAAGTGGTTTCGTCGAATTCCGAGGTCGTATGCAAAATGGCTAGTTTCACGGGCTATATAAATTCCATAGCGACCTTTCTAAAAATTCATTCAGCCATAACTTTTGCTTTCCGCTATGAAAAATTCAATTTTTCAGATTCGTTAGAAAGGTATTCACTAACGGATTCAAATATTTTTGGTTTCACTCAAATCCGTTTTGTTTTGCACCCGGTACAGTCCGACAAAGTTTGAATTCAATTTTTGAAACTGCAGCGCCATTTCAGGCCTTGTTTAGAATTAGAATTAATTATATTCGTTTTCAAACGTCGATTCAAACTCACTTTTCATTGCTATTATTTAAAATATTTATTTTAAATATTTAAAATCCATTATTTTAGCCAATTTAAAAATTTTAAATTGGTTCAGATTTTCTGGGTCGTTACGATCTCCGCCACTTAAAACTTTTCGTCCTCGAAAAGGAATAAAGTCGAAAGTGGTTTGATTAATCAACTCTACGTTCGATTTGGCCTCCATTCTCCAACTTTTCAGTTTATGAGAATTTTCAAATTCTTCAAAAATTTGGCTAACACCCGGAATTTTCGAAAAATTTCGCCATAACCTCCTTTGTATAGGGAGAGGTTTGGAAATTTATTGGGCCGTATCAGGTACCCAATAAATCCTAATAAGCATACACATATTTATAGTGATATATTCTGGTGTTTACAGGGGAGCGTGTATTGATAATAACTCCAGAGAATAAATTCTCGTCACCCTGCCAAAGCCTGAGGGAGTGTGTATTTTAAATGCTCCAGAGGATAAATCCTCATCACCTCGTCCCGTGTGGGAAATAAATAGTCCATGTGCCGTATCTACTAACTAGAGAGACGTGATTATTGTCAACTCCAGACCCGTGTGGGTTTTTTATTAATCTGGCAATTTCATCGTTACAATTTAAATAGTCCATATCAGTCATCAGTTCAACCTGTAAAATATAGTCATCGCCATACAAGCCTCTCGCTCGTATGGTAAATCTTCCACCTCGTCACACAATCTCCAAATGCTTATGTGGTATATGATGAAGTATGCCTATCTTCAGAAGTATGCCATGTAATGTAGTTCAAAATTAGTTGTTACTATCCTATGGCGACGTTTATTTTTACACACAGAATAACCAGCACTCCGCATCCAATGGCATTCACAGGAGTTGATATAATAATATTTCGCATCCAACTCATTAAGGTTTACCTATTTGTGGGGCACGCAAATAAAATCTTTACTCAACAGCTAATCCATTTACCTGTTCAAACATATATAATGCACAAGTATATATATATTTCTATCCATTTTTAAATCAGTTCAATGTGTTATTTAAATGAATAAATTCTACCATTATTCTATTGTTGATTAAATTAACTATCGTTTCAATAATTTAATTAGTCAAATGTACTATCACACCACACAAACAACAATCAAATTGTTTTTAACTTTTCAAAATCACACAAATCAATTTCTATATTCTTTTAAAATCATTCAGACTATAGAATTAAAAGTGCACATCCATGGAAAGAAAATAACAACAGAATAGAGAACTGATTGGTAATGCAAAGTATGGTAAATGTACCTTGCACCGGAGTCAATCAGAGATATCCACTCGGCATCTAGGATAGGCTTTCTGAATGCTCTCCTCAGTTTCCCAAGTACAATCTCACGGATCTCCACTCCATTGCACTTTGACTAAGTGAACCTTCTTGTTCCTCAGTTCTTTGGTTTCTTTGCCGATAATCTTTAGCGGCTCTCTTCTCACAGCTAATTCTGGAGTAATTTCAATATCCTGTTGAGCTGCTTCTTCCACGATCAAGTCTAGATCATGAACGTGCTTTCGAAGTTGAGATATGTGAAACACATCATGAACTCCAGGCAACCAATCAGGCAATTCAACCTTATAAGCGAGAGTTCCAATCTGTTCCAGAATAGGAAACGGACCAATGAATTTGGGCGCCAACTTTCCAGTTTTACCGAACCGGATAACTCCTCTCATCGGCGATACTTTCAAATATACATAGTCGCCCACAGCAAACGATATATCTCTTCTTCTTCTATCGGCATAGCTCTTTTGTCGGCTTTGAGCGGCCAGTAATCGTTTCTTAATAAAGTCGACTTTGTCAGCAGCTTCTCGGATCATATCTGGCCCCAACACAAGTCTATTACCGGGTTCGACCCAACAAGCAGGAGATCGGCACGGTCTACCATACAATGCTTCGAATGGCGACATTGTCAGGCTCGCCTGGTAGCTGTTAATATATGACAATTCAGCCAAATGCAGATGGTCTTCCCATGATCCACCGAAATCTAGAACACAAGCCCGCAATAGATCTTCTAAAATACGATTCACCCTCTCAGTCTGACCATCTATCTGAGGATGATAAGCGGTGCTCAAGTTCAACTTCATTCCCAGCTCGACTTGAAATGCCTCCCAGAATTTGCTAGTGAATATTGTATCTCTATCACTGACTATACTGAGCGGCACTCCATGTAGTCTAACTATTTCCTTGAAATAAACCTGCGCCAGACTCTGAGCAGTTCTGTTTGATCTGACAGGTATGAAATGGGCGGTCTTTGTGAAGCGATCTACGATCACCCAAATACTGTCATTTCCTTTTCTGGTTCTGGGCAGACCATCAATGAAGTCCATGGAAATATGTTCCCACTTCCAACCAGGAACGTCTAGCGGTTGTAACAATCCAGCCGGTTTCTGTTGGTCGCTTTTGACTAGCTGGCAAGTAGGGCATCGACTAACATATATCGAGATGTTTATCTTTAACAACTTCCACCAGAATGTGCACTTGATATCGTTATACATTTTACTCACACCCGGATGGATACTGAGCTTAGATTTGTGGCATTCATCAAGCACATCTCTTCTGAGTTCAGGAATTTCTGGAATACAAATTTGTCCTTCTAACCTAAGAATCCCTTCGCTGTCGAGCTGGAAATCCGAAGCATTGCCTTCATGAATTCACTGACTCATTCCTTTAATAAATTGGTTGTCTTTTTGGAGAGCCGATATCTTGTCGATCAAAGAAGTCGCAATGATAAAACTGGCGATCATTACATTCTTTCGGCTCAGCGCATCGGCCACGACATTGGCTTTCCCTGGAGTATATATAATTTCAAAGTCATATGTTGCAAGAAACTCCAACCAACGTTGTTGCCTCAGATTCAAGTCCTTCTGGGTGAATAGATACTTTAGCGATTGGTGATCTGTAAAAAGTTCAAATCTCTCACCCAGAAGATAGTGTCTCCAGATTTTCAAGGCGAATACTATAGCCAATAACTCAAGATCATGAGTTACGTAGTTTTTCTCATGCGGCTTCAGCTGACGGCTAGCATAAGCAATCACTTGGCCCCTTTGCATTAACACTGCATCAAGGCCTTCTCTAGAAGCATCAGTCCAGACTTTCAAATCCTGATTGCCATCGATGATGGTTAACACTGGAGCAGTCATTAGTCTTAACTTTAGCTCTTCAAAAGCCTCCTCACTTTCTGGAGTCTATTTGAATTTAGAGTGCTTCTTCGTAAGCTTCGTTAAATGACTAGATATCTTCGAAAAGTTTTTAATGAACTTCCGGTAATAGCTAGCCAATCCGAGAAAACTGCGGACTTCAGTGGGGGTACTGGGCTGTTTCCAATTCTGAATAGCTGTGATTTTGCTTGGATCCACAACAATTCCTTCTTTCGATACGACATGGCCTAGAAATTTGACTTCTTCTTGCTAGAATATACATTTTGCAAAACTTTGCTTTCAACACATTCCTTTTGAGGATTTCCAGAACCTGTTCCAAATGCTTTTCATGTTCGGCCTTTGATTTAGAGAAGATTAGAATATCGTCAATGAAAACCAGAACAAATTTATTCAAAACCCCTCTGAACACTCTATTCATCAGATCGACGAAGTAAGCTGGAGCGTTACATAAGCCGAACGACATTACTAACCACTCGTAGAATAAGTCGGGACCTCTGAATGCTGTCATTGGAACACAATCTTCGGCAATTCGAAGTTGATGGAAACCTGTAGCTAGGTCCATTCGTGAAAATACTTGTGCGCCATTTAATCGTTCCAACAAATCATCAATCTGCGGCAATGGATATTTGTTCTTTATGGTATGCTTGTTCAAATCACGATAATCCACACATAGACGTAGAGTACCGTCAGATTTTGGGACAAATACCACTGCTGCTCCCCAATCAGAGAAACTAGGCCTGATCAGACCCTTCCATACTAGCTATCGTGTTTAATTTTCTAATTTCTCTTTCTCTTTCAAGGACATTCTTCGAATAGCGTGAACTACCGGCCTTGCATTCGGAATCAAGGCAATCTTGAAATCTATTTCTCTCTGCGGAGGTAAGCAAACAACTTCTTCAAACACATCCGCATAGTTTTGGACGACAGGAATATCTTTTATGAGGTCGGGAATATTCTCTGTGACTTCAGGGATATTTTCTATTTGGGCTGGAGAAACATCGAGAGCTGACCAGAAATCTTTTCTATTTGAATTCGGGCCTTCACATGGTATGGTTATATAATTCCATGATTGGGCCTTTGCTTTAACCACTCTCTCGACGCATCTAACCTCAGCTTCATATTTGGTTAGCCAATCCAACCCCAATATAAGATCAAACTCCTTAAAATTCATGACGATGGAGATAGTAGGGAATTTATAGCAGGAAAAAGAGACAGGTACTGCACAAACCCAACTGAGATCGATGGAACCCCCAACCGGATTTTGGACAGTCATTGGTTCTTTGAGCTTCCTCAATTTCAAATCTAACTTCTTAGCTGCATTCTTTGAAATAAAGCTTCGTGACGTGCCGGTGTCAAACAGTACTTTAACTGGAATATTTTTGACATTAAGCGTGCCTTCTAAAACATCAGACCTTCCCTGACTATTTGAGGGTGCTGAAGTTTCTGCTACTTCATTTACTTAAACCATTTTGGTCTTTTTCAACATCCAGCAGTCTCTCTTTATATGACCAGTCTTATGACAAAGATTGCACTTTCGGGTCACTTGAAACTTATTCTTGGATTTAGATTCATCCCTTTTTGGTTTCTTTAGAGATCAGCAACTTACCGAGAGATGCCCTTTCCTATTGCAGTTATTGCATACAGAAGTCGTTACTAGCTCTTTTTCGGATCTGGCCCTTTTTCGATTGACTTTGGGCTCCTTACTGACTTCAGACATTGTACTGGTCTCAGGACGATCAGTTGCAGACTCAATTTTATTACTAGAGCTGACTTCCTCTTCGTACTGTAACATACCTTTCTTGTCTAGATCTTCGTACTGATAAGCCATATAAATCATGTCTGAAAAAGGAAGCTTCACATTCCTCATTACACTGTTATGATATTTTCTTTGAAGTCCGTTGATAAATCTCAAATTCTTCCTCTTAGGATTCTCGATTAGATGAGGGGCAAAGTGAGAAAGTTCATTGAATTTCTTATGATATTAGGGAATGGTCATATCCCCTTGTATCAAATAAGAAAATTCATCACATAATCGCTCGGTTGCTTCGGGAGGAGTAAATCTTTCTAAGAAAATTACTTTGAATTTGTCCCAGGTGATATCACCTTCTGGATTATCTTTAACAACTGAATCCCACCAAAACAAAGCTTCTTCTTTGAGTGCCCAAGACGCCAGTAGTCTTTTCTGATCTTCTCTCAGCTTTAAACCCTCAAAGATTTTCTCTGTAGAACGAATCCAAGCTTGTGTTTCCATAATGGACTCTTTGCCTAAGAATGGCGATCCACCCAGATTTCAAAATCTCTTGAATAGAACTTCTATATTTGATTCTGGCTGTGGGAGCACAACTGGCTCATTAGCTGGCCGAGCCATATAATTATTTCTTCTGTTCCTGTCACTCATTTTCTAGTGCGTCTGCAATTAGCAGACAAAGTGTCAGGTCAACAGAAAAGATATTTCAAAACATAGAGACAAATACTTCAATGTAAATGTGTCTATTGGGGTGTATTCCATTCTGCTTTACTTATACTAGGATATTACTGATCCTATCTGTATAGAGTTACCCGTCCTAGAACACTACTGGTTCTATTTCTGACGAGTTCATTCATATGTTATATTCCAGAACTAAGCTTAACCAAGGCTCTGGTACCACGATGTGACGACCCCATTTCCCGTACAGACGGAGACAAGTGTAATCTTTGGAATATAACACAGAAACAGATAATAGCAAAACAGAAATAAATAAATACACCAGATAATGTACAATAGAATACGCTGGATAAACGTAATCATCAGAGTTACACAGTATACAGGATCATACTTAGTACAAATACAGTTCAGCTATACATAAATGTCTACAGCGGAAAATAAACATAATGTACAATAGGAGCTGAACAGCATAAAAAGAGATAAATGATAGAATCCATCTTCAGCTCCAGCTATCCAGAGAAAGCCAGCTAAAACCTGAATACAAGGTTGCCCGTGTAGAAAAAGGGGCACCCGAGTTTGAAAGTGAAACAAACTACGAGTCAGTCATGGGACTGGTATGAGAAATCTACTCAACGCATTTATAATATAGCTAATCACAGGACCACGCCACTTTCGTGGAACGGGTTTACTCCATTGGATTGCCAGTGCTTTAAAAACAAATCTTTCTTTTAAACATCGCAATGCTTTTTATAAAAATGAAGCCATTATAAGACTCAGTTCCCATCACACAATGCAACGCAAACCGGAGGATAGAGTTTTTACCTTATAACAGCCAAAATATGCTTGATACGAATAAAACAAAGGCATTTGATATTATTGCTAGTGTTTATATGTTTGAAAACAATTTCAAATCATAACTACCAATCATAGACGGCATTAATGCCCCATACCACTATGTCGCCATATATAGGTATACAATCAAAATCGCACAGTCACGTATTTGGAAATTGGATTTCCGTCATGAACCAAGGCAAAAGATAGTCCTTACCGAATTCGAGACTGCCTAGCCCGAGTCTTAAGATCAGAACGCATCGACCCTTGGATCGTCAGGGCCGGTCCACACGGAGTGGATTAAAATGCCTGAACACTACGTTTCCCCGCCCTTTGGGGCGTAAGCGAGCCAACAAATGACTCCATCGGACCCAGATCATCCGATCAAACCGAGGCGCCTCGCAACAGCAACAACCACATAAGTCAAACTCGTCAGGGCGTGTAAAACCACTGACGCCACTTCTAGTTAGGAGGAAACGCAGGCCCTCCCTGAGGTCCTTTCTCCCGTTTCTGGTTCATACCGGGGTGTGAGGCTCGCGATTTCACGTTATACACAAAGCTACGCCACACAGGTGGTGCTTTGATCATCACCACAAGACTTTGCTTTTCAACAGAAGCCCTGATCACTGCATCTTAGCATGCCACACAGGCAATTCACACCGTGCAACTGATGGCTATCAATCACACAGAATAAATTCCAATGTCAGACACACTGTCCATTTGCAAGTCCGTTCTGGGTCTGAACGAAACCGAAGGCACTATATACCTCGCAAACCCATCGATCACCACGTACATCTGGACGATCACCACTCATTATCTATATTTCGGGATGCCTCCCATTCAGGACCTCGGTTACCATCCAAATGAGGTGAAGATCTCTGGTCTTCGACCACCGTCTTTATCTTTGATTTCTTATCGTCGATTCAGTTATTCAGAATAGGTTAAACCCGGTCTTTCTGAGAAACTCGCGTATAATATAAACAAGTGCAACACTAACATACACATGCATCATTTCAATTCATTAGTCACTAACCGTCAATCAGTAAGAGAACGATTTTCCCAAATATTAACCCCGAAGGCCGAAACCAACATCAGATCAATACCCAAGAAACCATTCGACTTAGCCAACCTTCAGTTAATTTCTAAATTTCGCATCCATATCGTTTATAATATTTTATAACGATTTATCGCTATTTTTATTTATTTTAAAATAGCCAATTTATTCAAAACGACGATTCGGCCCGTAACGCGGCTGTGGCGCTGTTTTTCTCCAGATTTGATTTACACATATCTGAAAATCTAACTGTTGGATCTTCACAAAATTTACATCATTAGAAAGATCTTTTCAAAACGAATCCAACGGTTCAAGTTTCGGGAAAGTCCGACGGTCGGATCTCCCGGTATAATCGTTTGAAGTTTCGATTTCAAATTACGAACTGCAGCATCGTTATTCGATTAAATATAATTATATTTATATATATATATAAAAAAATATAATCGATTCTGGCGTTGTTTTTCTTCAAATTTGAATTAAACATTCCAGACAATCCAACCGTTGGATTTTTACAAAGTTGGTGCCGTTGGAAAGATTTTTCCAAAGCGAACCCAACGGTTGCGATTTCAGGAAAATCCGATGGTCGGATCTCCCGGTATAATCGTTTGAAATCACGGTTTCAAAATACAAACTGCAGCGTCGTTATTCGATATATTTTAATTCCATTTTTATATATATATCGATTCTTCGATTTCAAAGCTATATTCTTTTCATACATTTGATAAAAATGATATTTTTATCTAATTGTCTTCTATTTCAATACTTCGCTATATTTAACAATTCATGTATATAATAAAAATGTGATTTTTATTGTAAAACAATTCATTTCAAAACACTATTATTTTATATAGTTTATATAGGTAATAAAAATAGGATTTTTATTATAAAACAATTTCTTTCAAAACGAGATTATTTTATATAGTTCATATAGATGATAAAAATGTGATTTTTATTATAAAACAATTTATTTCAAAATATGAATACCATTCAACACATGAATTTCTATCCAACGAATGAATTTCGATTCAACACATGAAGGTTTTCTATAGTTTCTATATATAGATAAAAATGTGATTTTTATATTTAAAACACGAATACCATTCATGTAACAAACGGAATTTTTGGGGCCAATTTAAAATTTTTATTTTGGGAATTTAAAAGAAAATTGGATATTTAAAACTATTTATTTTAAATAATAATGGCTAAAAATTTAATTTCTAATCAAAAATAAAACAAATAAATTTATTTAATTATATAGGGAGTTTAAAATAGCACTACAGTTTGTAATTTTAAAGGTGTGGAATAATGAATGTTATATTTAATGATGATTGTTTTATTGAAAGCCAATATCTCATGTTAATTTAAATTTGATAAATCGTCATGTTAGTATACATTATACGTTAGAAATCAATTTTGTCCTATATGTTAAGAAATCAATTCTGGTCATTACTATTAGCAATCAATTCTGGTCATTACTATTAGCAATCAATTCTGGTCATTACTATTCGCAATCAAATTTGTCATCTATGATAAATAAATATGTCATTGATTAGTATAAATGTTGTAATAAATGAATATGTCATTGATTAGCATAACAAAAATTAACATTTTGTTAAGAGAATTTGTGTAATAACAAAATTAACATTTTGTTAAGAGAATTTGTGTAATAACAAAAGTCACATTTTTGTTAAGAGAATTTGTGTTAAAACAAAATGACGTTTTTGATTGGAAATTTAGAAAGAATAATCAATTATAAATATACATGAGAATAAAAGATGAATGGAAACGTTAGGTAAATTAAATAGATTGTTATAAATGGATACAAGGCAAAATAAATAAAGAGTATTCTATGGAAAGCACTAACGGCTTAAAAGAATAAAAATCATGTATACTTATAACGATTCTCTCTCTCTTATTCTTTGTAGTCCAATTTAATATATTCCCTTAATTATGATAATGGATATTTATGTTTGAAATTTAAAAAGGCACACACAAACATTCTAACCATTGGCGTTAAATAATTAATGACGCATTCATTTCTTTCCTCCATTTGCCTTTGAAATTTAAATGAGAAATAAGATGCCACTTCAGCCTTAATAACAATTTATTTTCCATTGTAACATACAATGTGGGGATTAGCAGGCCTTAACTAAAATTAAATAATATTTTAATATAATATTATATATTCCTTCATAAAACAAACTCTAATTCATTCTATACACTAGTCGCCACTATCAACTTCAATGGCTGAAACTGTTCCAAAATTATTCCCCAATAATTCCCAATCCATTTCAAATTAATTCAAATTTCCAAAACCAAATCGTAGAGATTCTTCGTGGCTTCCGATCGGATTCTGGCGTTGTGAGGTGATGGCTACGACGGTTTGAAGGGGTCAAAGTTTGGGATTGGTTGCCACAGAAGGGAAGACGATGAATAACAGTGAAAGGCGGTGAATGTTTTCTGAAGCGAAGGTTAAGAGAAATATTTGTATTAATCATACAATTAATTCATAAATATAATTAAAATTGCATATGACTATAACTCTTTAAAATTGAATCAGAAATGGACGGTTTTCGTTGCGTTGGATTCGTAGCGATGAGATTCACAAACTTGGACAGAGAAGGAGTAGTTCAGATTTTGGTCAAATTTCGGTTTTGAATTATTCAGCCAATGCTCGGTGAGAATTCTAATTTATTTATAATAAATATAAATCAATGAAAATTATGAAATTATGGGTTGTGTATTTTGATCCTGATCTGCGATGTGATGATAGTTGTATGTGATTATGCATGATTATTGAAATATGTGGTTATGCTATGTGATGGCTATGTTGTCTAGATCTGTAAAAATTTTGATGCAATCATAATAAAGTTCCCATCTTATTCTTATCTTTACTCTGTTCTATTAAAGTTTAAATTTTAAATTTTATTTACAAAATAAATGACAAGGTTTTTACTTTAATTTTTGTTTTTATTTTCATTTTATCTTCTTAAATAAATTTAAAACATTTAATCTTGTTTGTTTATTTTGTTTACAAATTTAAAACAAATTTAACATTTAATTTTGTTTATAAAATAAAGGACAGGTTTTACCATTATCTTTGTCATAGTAAAAAAAAACAATTTTTATGTTAATTTTGTTAACATAGTAAAAAAAACAATATTTATGTTAATTTTGTTAACATAGTAAAAAGACAATCTTTATGTTAATTTTGTTAACATAGTAAGAAGACAATTTTTATGTTAATTTTGTTAAAATAGAATAAAAGGACAAAGTTTTACATAAATTTTGTTAACAAAACAAAAGACAAGGTTTTTACATTAATTTTGTTCACCAAATTTTTAACCTTATTTTATGAACATAATAAGGTGTAAGTTTAATCTTTATTCCTTATTATATAATAAAATGTAAAGTTTTAATCTTATTTTCATTTACAAATA
Organism: Allium sativum; assembly: GCA_030737875.1. Taxonomy (NCBI): domain Eukaryota; kingdom Viridiplantae; phylum Streptophyta; class Magnoliopsida; order Asparagales; family Amaryllidaceae; genus Allium; species Allium sativum. The sequence goes on along the minus strand of CM060921.1, from coordinate 527,492,173 downwards.
AAGATGAGGCTTTTATTGTGATTCATCAGAAGTACACCAAAATTTACATCATTGTGTTAGTATAGTTACAATGACACAATTTACGCCGTTGTGTTAATATTGTTGTGATGACACTAATTTATATGTCATGTTAACCTTGTTGTAATGACACAAATTTATATGTCACGATAACCTTGTTGCGATGCCACCAATTTGTATGTTGTGTTAACATCATTGAGATGACACAAATTTACATCATCGTGTTAATATTATTGTTATGACACAAGATTATATGTTGTGTTAATTTAAATATTATGACACAGGATTACATCGTTAAGTCAATGACATGAAAAGTCACATTTTTATGTGTTAAAAATGTAATTAAGTTAAATTTACATTTCATATTAGTTAAAATGTAGTTAAGTTAGAAATACATTTTATGTTAGTTAAAATGTAATTAAGTGAAATTTACATTTTATGTTATTAAAATGTAATTAAAGTTAAAAATGCATTTTATGTTAGTAAAAACATAATTACAACATGATGCAGATATGGTATGGAAAAGTAAGTTCATCTTTTAGCTATGTTCTTTGTTTCAAATGAAACTTAGAAATAAAGGTTACATGTTTTATTTACATCCCTCGATGTAAATAAACATGAAAGAAAGGTACAATTTTAATTGTGTTCCTCACCGAAAATAAAACTAGAAATTAAGAGTTACATTTCTATGATCATTAAAAACACATTTTTAATGTTAATATTTGATGGATTAAGAAATATACATGTTTCACTACGAAATATGTTTCACATTAAAAACACGTTCTTTTAATGCCAATATCTGAAAGATTAGAAATGTATAGGGAAACTATTTGAGTAAAATATATTTTGCTCGACATTAGGATTATGATAATATGTTTAGTGAATAGATAAGAAAAGTATTTATTTACACTTAGGTAAATAAATAAGAACAAGGATGCTTAACTCGAGGTTTGATTGAGTTGTGATGTAAACCTGCCCGGACCCGCCCGGCTGTCCAGTAATCACAACAATACCTATCCAATGTGGGAGGTTAAAGCATATTCTAATTGTCTAAATTTACATTTAATATTACTTCAAAATATTTAGTATAAATAAAATAAAACATAGAGCAAGAAAAACATATATTTACATTAGATAAATGAGAGATTAAATAAAATTACATTTTTATTAAATAATTAAAGTATACGTTTTACATTGGAAATATAAATTACTTTTTATGTAATTAGGATTATAAACAATAAAATTACATTTTTATGTAATTAAGGTTATAAAGAAAAAACTACATTTTTATGTAAATAGGATTTATTTACATTTTCTTATGTAAATAAAATAATAACAGAAAATGTTAGAAAAGAATTAACATAAGATATTCTTTTTTATGTTAAAAAGAAATATTAGAAAAAGGATTAAAGAACTACATTTTTCAATGTAATTAGAAAAGAATTTAAGAATTACACTTTTCAATGTAAAGAAAAGAAATAAGACATTTACATTTGTTCAATGTAAATAAAGGATTTAATAAAAGTACATTTTCAATGTAAGTAAATATATATATATATATATATATATATATATATATATGTTTTACATTGTAAATAAAATCACATTTCTATGTGATTAAGATTATAAGAACAAATATGTGAATAAGGATTATTTACATTTTCTTATGTAAATAAAAGGGATTAAAAGAATAATTATGTGAATAATATTTATTTACATTTTCTTATGTAAATAAATAAGATAAAAGGAAAAGGTACATTTATTTATAATTTGTGTAAATAAATATAGTAAAACGATTTATATTTATATATATATATATAAAAATTAAATTTAAACGAAACACGCGCGGTAGTTCGCGTATCGACAATCGTAACTTTAAACGGTTATACCGAAAGATCCGACCGTCGGATTTTCCCAAAACAGGAACCGTTAGGACCGCTTTGGGAAAATCTTTCCAATGATATAAATTTCATCAAAATCCAATGGTTAGATATGCGTAAGTCAAATTTGGTTGAAAACAGCGCCAGGATCGCCCATTGACCCGAAGCGTCGTTATATTAATTTAAGCTATTTTATTTTAAATAAAAATAGAAATAGGTCGTTATTAAATACCAATAACGATATGAAATGATTTCAAGTTATATATATATGCGAGAATCATTTGAAAAGTCTGAGTTCAATCTTATTTCAAATGATTATACGACGTTCTAAGTCAAAGATTTAAAGACGGTGATTGAAGACCGGCGATCTTCACATCGAATGGATGTGTTGCTACTGAGACCCATGAGAGAAGTAGCTACCTTGAAAGGGCTTCAGTGGTGGCCGTTCGGACGAAGTGTTGATTTGTATGGATTTGACTTTCGCTCAGACCCAGGGCATAAGTTTATAAATGGAATGTATGTCTGACGTTGTAGTCCTTTATACTACATTCGTTGATCTCTCTTAATATATATCTGTTTGGTGGTTAACACCCTTCTCTGAGACGTACGAGCTTAGGGGTTATATATTGGTAGAAATCAATGGTATTGTATGGACTGACAATGTGGCATACTAAGATGCATTGATCAAGGCTTTTGTTGAAAAGAAGGCCTTGTGGTTGATGATCAAAGCACGGCCTGTTTAGGCGTAGCTTTGTGTATAGCGTGACTTCGCGAGCCTCACACCCCGGTATGAGTCAAAAACGGGATACGGACTGCAGGGAGTGCACACGTTTCTTTCTAGCTAGAGTGATGTCAGGGACCTACCAGCGCTGACATTTTACTTATGTGGATGATGGATTTTGAGGCGCCTCGTGTTTTATAGGCCGTTGGTGGTCATATTATAGGTCCAAAGGGACCGGGAAGCGTGTGTTCAGGCATAACTAATCCACTGCCCATAGGCGGGGACCGGCCCTGAAGATCCAAGGGTTCACTGCGGGGGATCCTGAGGCATTTGCTAGAGTGTCTCGAATCGGAGAGGAGCTTGCCCCTAGCCTCGACTCATGATGGAAATCCAATTTCCAATACGACCTTGCGGTTTTGATTGTAGAACTAGTATTGGCGACATGCTATATGGTAACCATGTCGTCTAGGATTGATACTTATGATTCAAATCTTTTTATTAAAACATATATACACTAATAATAATATCAAATCTGTTTTATACGTATCAAGCATCTTTTGACCATTATAAGGTAAAACCCTATCCTCTGGTGTGCGTTGCATTGTGTGATGGGACCTGGGTCTTATAATGGTTTCATTTTTCCAAAAAGATATTGCGTTATTTCTCGATTTACTTTGGTTTATGCACTGGCAATCCATAGGAGTAAACCCGTTCCGCGAAAGTGGCGTGGTCCTTGGATTTGTCTTATTAGTTATATTAGTTTAGAATTCTCACACCAGCCCATGACTGACTCGTAGTTTGTTTCACTTTGCAAACTCGGGTGCCCTCTTTTCTACACGGGCAGTCGAGTAGCTTTTTGCAGATATGTATCTCTTTAGCAGGATCCTGGATCGAAGCCTAAAGCTGTGTCCAGAGCTTGGTAGTCTTCCGCTGTTTGTTTGTATTATCTTTTATGTATCTTCCGCTGTAATTTAATTTCTTTGTACTCTGATATATTCTATACTCTGATGTAACATTATTGTAATGTAATAAAAGTTTGTGGTTGTTGTTCTAATGTTTTGTATTCCCAAAGTTAAAGTATTCGAAGATTTCCATCCTTTGGGTCAGACCTGTGTGGTTTATGGTCGATTCAAAAGGTGGGAATTTGCGGGTCTTTACAATTCAACACATGAATTTCTATCCAACGAATGAATATCGACTCAACACATGAAGGTTTTCTATTCAACGAATAAATATAGTTTCAACAAATGAAAATAATTCAAACACATGAATATTATTCAAAATTTCGGCAGCATAACGGCAGGGTAGTTAAAACCGGGACCGTCCCTAGTACGGCTCCTCGCTCTACCTTAAAACCTCACGGTTTTTGACAATGGGGATCATGCATCTAGTTCGCACGCAGACGGCATGTATATATTTATTTCATTTTCACAAACTAATCCTATGTGGTTTCAACCAAATATTTCTCAACCACAAATGGTATTTTCCAACCACAATCAATCAATATCAACCATAAACAATTTCAATCAACCATTCGCTATCAATCAATTTTCACACCAATCACAACCAATAAATATCGTCCATGGTTTGTGGACGAGGGGCGTATATATATATATATAGCAATTCACTTCTATTTCAACACATATATAATTTTTACAACGCATATATAACTTATACATCGAACGTACAACTTATACAACGCTTATACATGAGGTGTACAACGCTTACATAACTCCTACATCGACTATATAATTTATACATCGTCGTTTTCCATATCGTTTATAAATTAGAAATCTCACATTGGGTTCCACTCCACCAAAAATAGCAGAAGGCTCAGAAAAATATGCGGTCTCTTCTAGAAGGTAGAAGACGTCCACACGAGTCCACTGTCTCTTGTTTCACTGAATTTCGTCAAGAAACGAAAAAGATATGATTTTTACAGTGAAATCAAAAACCGTAGCGCTTTAAACTGCTATAATATAGTTAAAATAAAAATAGCCGTATACCTTTCTGAAATGTTCAAAACTAGGTCACGCGATTTCGTGAAATCCGTGAATCGATTGCTCGATCGGGCTACACAGTGTCGAAGTGGGAGGAGAGGCGCTGGTTCGCCGGAGGTGGGGTCCAGCTCGGTGGTTTGACGTGGCGACGGTGGCTCCTCAAACACCCGAACTTCACGAGGTCGAACTGGCTCCAACACGCGACAAAAAAAATCAATCCTTATATGGATTTGAAGATCTCGAGGAGCTCTACAAAATCTTCAACTGGAGGAGGGGATAATTTTGCGTGGATTGATCGGAAAATGAATGGGAAGATCTCGAGCAGTTTCCGCCTTCGATCGGGGAGAGAGAAAAAAGGATTTTTCTTTTTTTTTAAAAAAAAAATATGATTGGCCGATGGGTTTTAAAGGGGTTTCTGACGCGACCACCAATCTAAACCCAACGACTGTCGTCCCTAGCGTTTTGCCCCCATTTCGAACACAATGGGATATGTTTCGTAGGCCCATTCGACTGTTTCAGTCAGTTTCCATTCAAATTAAAATATAAAACATTCAATATTCAATTTGAACGTACATTTCAATTTGCCAGGGCCACAAACTGATTCGAAAAATTCCAGAAAAATAAATCTGGCTATGTTTTGACGATACGGTCCCAACAAAACAAGTTTCGTCGAATTCTGAGACCGTTTGCAAAAAGGCCCATTTCTGGTCGATCCAATTTAACTGTAATTGACCAAAACACGTTTTCCTTTGCCACGCTCACATACTAGTTTCAAAAATTATGAAATTTGAAACCTAGCAATAACTTCACATCCTAGATCCAACAAAATTGGTTTCGTCGAATTCCGAGGTGGTATGCAAAATGGCCAATTTCACGGGCTATATAAATTCCATAGCGAACTTTCTGAAAATTCATTCGGCCATAACTTTTGCTTTCCGCTATGAAAATTCGATTTTTCAGATTCGTTAGAAAGGTATTCACTAACAGATTTAAATATTTTTGGTTTCACTCAAATCCGTTTTGTTTTGCACCCGGTACAGTCCGACAAAATTTGAATTCAATTTTTGAAACTGCAGCGCCATTTCAGGCCTTGTTTATAATTAGAATTAATTATATTTGTTTTCAAACGTTGATTCAAACTCACATTTCATTTCTATTATTTAATATATTTATTTTAAATATTTATAATCCATTATTTTAGCCAATTTAAAAATTTTAAATTGGTTCATATTTTCTGGGTCGTTACATCCACAGACCATGGATGACTTGTTTGTTTGATTGGTGTGTTGTGAAAATTGATTGTGTGATGTGGATTGAATAAATATTTTATAGGAAAAATATAATTTTTAACGTGTATATAAAATAAATATTTATAAACAAATCGGACGGTTTGTTTATGTACACCCATTTGACTGATATTGATTGGGACGATAAATTTTACACATCGCCCAACTGCACAAATAAAAATCTGTGTTTGTTGACTGGAACCCCACACGGGTATTGGGATGATATTTAACGTACACTAATCTCGATTGTTTAGTTGTATGTCAATCGATGGATTGACAGTGTAACAACCCGTATTTTTAAATAACATGTTATAACATTAATCAAGGCAGAATTAAATGTTAAAATCTGAATCAAGGGGAACGGGCTGTTCCACTGCGTTCGTCTCGGAAAAATACGCGAAATAGAGTCTGAGTTTTCGAAAATCGGAGTCCGTATGACCCAGTTATGGGCCGTCAAAGTTTTCAGAAAATCCAGAGTTTAAAAACAGTTCGAAAATCAAATCTGGAGCCAAACAGACTGGGCGGGAAAATTTCCCGCCCAGCCCCAAGTCGACTGGGGAGTCGACTTGGGAGTCGACTTGCCCCAGCTGGTGTCGACTGCCCAGTCGACACCCCTGTCGACCTGGGTGGTCGGGCCAGTTTGGCATGGTGCACCTGTTTTTGCTCCTGGGTCTTGTTTTGTTGGCTTGTGACGTGATTTGATGGCTCAGATCTGAATTAGGGTTAATCCTATGGCCTAAACTAGTCTCTACACCTATAAAAACACCCTAATACCTAGCCTAAATCATCACAAATCAACCTAACAACTAAATTCTGCCAAAATGCTCCCTAATCATGGCCTCCATCTTCATCTTGAGAGCTTCTAAGGCAAAAAGGAGCCATCTTTCTTCATCAAATCAAAGGAGCTACTTATTCTCAAGGCTATTTGTGTTGCTACATCATTCCTAGAGCTTCTACAACATCTCTATCTTGTTCTATTTGGTTCTAGTTCTCATAGCCACGCTTTGTAAGCCCCACTCTACTCTTAGATTTAAACTATGAAGTTAATATGATCATGTAGCAAGTTGAAATGAGACTTTTGGGTATAATACTTGTCTTGGGGCTATATTTGTATGCATAGATCCACTTATGACTCTTTTGATCTATGATTGTGGCACTATCATGAACCTAGTATCATTTACCTTGATTTTTGGGTAGAAAGCTATGAGCTTTATTTGGTGGTTATGCATAATGCAACATAGAACTTGGTAGTTATGCATAATGCAACATAGATCCTCTCATAACCTTGATGTTAACTCGCATATGATGTTGAACTACATGCTACCCACAAGTTTATCACCCTATGACAACTATTATCATGTTTCACCTTTGCCTATGATGTTGAACTACATGCTAGTTTAATTGCTAAGTTTGATGTCATACATGTTTTGAGGCAAATAATGCCATATGCTAGTTGTGATGAACACCTTTGCCTCATATATCACCATGTTAAACTTGTGATAGACTTTGCCACTTTATGCCCAACTTATCATATCATTATGTTCCCCCTTTTGATCTATTTGTGTTGATGTGAACTTACGTGCGATGGGGTTACGTTATGGGTAAACTTAAATGACATGAAACATGACTTCAAAATATGACATGTGATTATGCTTGAAAACATGAACGTGGACATGACATGTAGAAAACATGAAAGTGGCCAACTCGAGGTTGGGTTGAGTTTGTAGCATAAATCTACCCGGAACCGACCGGCTTAACTAGTAGCTACAAACAATAGGACCAATGTGAGTAGTTGGTCATATCGCACTTAAAACCCGAGGTTAGACTAGGTTGTGGAGTAAAGCTACCCGGACCCGCCCGGCTTAACTAGTAACCACAACAAAGTCTAATGTGAGAGGTTGGGGTGCATTAAGTAATTAATGCCACATGGTAGGGTTAAGTCATGGACCACTTGAATACTTAACCAATTGAACACGATGGATTGTTGGGGTTAAGTCATGAACAACTTGGGTATACTTAACCAACTTGATACATGGTTTGGATAGGGTTAACCACACTTAACCCATTAGAAACCCTAGTTTGCGGGGCCCTTTTCAGCAGTAACCCACCAGGGAGTATCGGGATACCCTAGGGACTAGGCTAGGGGTGGGGCACGATTACTGGGCTGATTGTAAGTGACCAAAAGGGACGGCTAGGTAGGTGCGCCATTGTAGATTCCGGCGGACTATGGTCGTGCACATAGTCCGGGGATGAAAGACAGACATGGGCACCAGTAGGCTTGGACTGTGCGTGCTTGTTTTGTGTCAGTGGTTGGCACCCTAGGGCCCGGATACACCCTAGGGTGGACCTTGCACAGTCGACTACATCTCGCGGTTGGGCCGTATGACACCGACACTTGACGAGTTAGGCTTATAGGGAGCCGATCGAGTAGACCGTGTAGTTGGACCTTGATTTAGGTCATCTCATGATGTTGGGCCAATTTTGGGCCAAGGGATCATTTCTTGTTTATACTTGACATGGATTAGAATACTAGTACACTTGGTGCAACTTAACCTTGTATATGCGATGCCACACTTGATCTATCTTGTTAACTTTTCACCATGCCAGTTTAGTTATCATCCTATGTTTCATCTCTGTTTTACATGTCCAGTTAACTTTATTAGTTTTTATACTAATAGTAGGTAGGACTTACCAGTCTTTATGACTGACCCGTTTTCCTTTCGCCTCTTTTCTTCCGTTTCCCCCCTAGGTTCTCAGGGTGGGAACACTAGCACCTAGCTTGGATCTTTGGCTTGCTTTTCTGACAGCTCATATACGGTTTGGACTTGAGCTTTGCTATGGCTACACCACTATTATCTTTGGGGAATAATTTACTTATGTATTTTTCAGTTTATGTTTTCTAGACTTGTTGTGGCTGGAAAAATGATGACTAAGTACTTTGATGTAACTTGACTATGGTTTTGAAATAGTAATTTTATCCGCTGCTTTATTTACTCTGTTTTACTCATATGTTCTATCTTGTGATATCTTCATGCATGTTTACCTTGTCCAACACCCCTCCAAAGCTAGTGTACTTGCAAGAGTGACCCTGGCGGAGGTGGGGTGTTACATTTGGTATCAGAGCATGAGGTTTACTAGACCGGACAAAAGTTTTAAAAACCCTTTTGAAAAACTATTTTCAAAACCAATTAAGTATTTTCCAAGAAAAGTCTAGTTTATTTTAAAGGGCTATTCCCCAAAAGTCATTAGCACTATCCTTTGTTTCCTTATTCTAAATCTATCCTTTTCCTTTTTCAGCATGGCCGATCTTAACCTTCCCGAGGGAGTACCCATACCCAGATGGTTCCGGAGGTACCTGGAAGCTAGGGCCAACGATGCGGGCCCAGCAAACACTCCCACTCCTCCTCCCGTACCTGAGGTTCCTCCTCCTCCTCATCGTCCACAAGCGGATTTCGCAAAGGTTTGCAAAGACTTTAAGGCGATGGGTGGCAAGAATTTTGTTGGGACAGAGACTTATGTTGAGGCAAGAAACTGGTTGAAGGAAACTGAAGACCTTTTTGCTATCTTTGATGTGGAAGACTGTAGAAAAGTTCTATTGGCAGTATGGCTATTGAAAGAGGAAGCTGCTTATTGGTGGGAGGTCACCAACGCTACTGGGCCTATAGAGACTTGGGCCGACTTTAGGATGAGGTTTGGGCTTAAGTTTCTATCATCTGCTGAGGAGAACCTACAAATGGAGAAGTTTATATCTTTGAAGCAAGGGGACATGACAGTGAGGGAGTATGTGAATAAGTTTAACCAGCTTGCTCGATTCGGTTTGGACATGGTTAACACACCCCAGAAGAAGGCTCTACGCTTTGCACGAGGATTAAATGAGCCATTACAAGGTTTAGCCATGTCTCATATACCCATGGGGGCCACTTTTGAGAGCTTAGTGGATATGGCCTTGCTTCAGGGAGATGATAAGAATGGCAAGAAAGAAGTCGAGCCTAATGAGACTCAAACCAAGAAGGCGGACTCCAAGTGGGGAGGAAATCAGAGCAACCAGAGCAATCAGAGCAACCAGAACAACAAGAACAACAAGGGTAACAAGGCCAACAACAACAAGGCAAAGGACACAAGAAAGTGCAACTTCTATGGGATCATAGGACACATAGCCAAAGATTGTAGGGAGAAGAAAAGGAAGTTGGGAGAATGCTTTCATTGCGGAGAGTCTGGACACTTCAGTAAGGATTGCCCAAAGAAGCAAGGACAGGGCCAAGGACAGACTCAGCGAGCAGGACCTTCTGGAGGGCAGATGCATGCTCTCAACACTACTCCAGCTCCGGACCGAGGTAGTATTTCTATAGAAAGCCTTGTTTACATTTCTGGTTTTCCGGTTCGAACTTTATTTGATTCTGGCGCATCGCATACCTTTATCTCTTCTGACATTGTTGAAAGTTTGCACCTAAGTACTAGTCTAGTTGAGGATCCCGTTAGCGTTTCAAATCCAATTGGGGGTTCCGCCCATCTATCTATGATTTGTATGGATTTGAGGATTTCTATCTTGACCGTAGAATTCACATGTAATGCTTATGTTCTCGGGTTCATGGGATACGGGTTGATTTTGGGCATGGATTGGTTGTCCAGTTATGGAGCCATTCTCGATTGTGAGCATAGGGTAGTGAGGCTTATGACTCGCCTTGGCAATACCCTAGAGATTTCTTGTAACCCTCTGGATTCCGTCATGTTATGTTATCTTGAATCCCTCGACTCGTCTATTGACAATCTTCAATCTGTGAGGGTGGTCCGAGAATATCCTGATGTTTTTGATGAGGTGAAGGGGTAACCCACTAAACACGAGATAGACTTCCGTATTTATCTTGTTGATAATTCCAAGCCAGTTTCATTGCCTGTTAGGCACATGGCCCCGCGAGAAAGAAGAGAGCTTAGCAAGCAAATCAAAGAGTTGCTTGAGAAAAATTTCATTAGGCGAAGCATTTCAGAATGGGGTGCTCCGGTGGTATTCGCTACTAAGGCGGATGGTTCGCTTCGTCTATGTGTTGATTATCGTGAGTTGAACAAGCTGACAAAGAAGAATAGACACCCGTTACTGAGGATTGATGATCTCTTTGACCAGCTTGTTGGTGCTTCTGTTTTCTCTCAGCTCGATCTCGCCACCGGATTCCATCAGCTTAGAGTGGTTGAGGATAGTATTGATAAGACTGCGTTTAGGACTCCAGATGGATTCTTTGAATGGCTAGTCATGCCGTTCGGTTTGACTAATGCACCCGCATACTTTGTTGATTTGATGAGTAGGGTGTTCAGGGAGTTCCTTAACAAGTTTGTGGTTGTCTTCGTGGATGATATTCTGGTCTTCTCTAAGGACGAGGAAGAGCATGCTACACACCTCAAGGAGGTTATGTATACGCTTAGAGCTCATTAGTTGAAAGCCAAGTTCTTTAAATGCCATTTCTGGAGAAAGGAAGTTCGGTTCCTTGGGCATATAATTACTAAGCAGGGCTTAGCTGTGGATCCCGCTAAAGTGGTGGCGGTACAAGACTGGAAAGTTCCGAAGAATGCAACTGAAGTGAGAAGCTTTCTCGGTCTGGCAGGATTTTATAGGAAGTTCATTAAGGACTTTGCTAGGATTTCAGCCCCTCTTACTAAGTTAACGAAGAAGAACTTAGTCTTTGCATGGGACTTAGAGTGTGAGCTTGCTTTTCAAAGGCTCAAGAAAGCCCTCACCACAGCTCCAGTTCTAGCATTACCCGATGGAGGGAAGTTGTTTACCGTGTACACCGATGCATGTGGCACGGGATTAGGCGTTGTCCTGATGCAAGAAGGGAGAGTGATATGCTTTGGGGGTAGGCAACTCAAAGTTCATGAGAAGAACTATCCCACTCATGATTTGGAGTTGGCGGTGATCGTCTTTGCACTCAAATCCTGGCGCCACTATCTTCTAGGCGAAAGGTTTGAGTTGTATACTGATCACAAGTCGCTCAAGTACCTCTTCTCGCAGAAAGATTTGAATCTAAGGCAGCAAAGGTGGATGGAATTCATGGCATCATATGACTTCGAGATAGCTTATACCTCTGGCAAGGGCAATGTTGTGGCGGATGCGCTAAGTAGAAGAAGGTTGACTTTGAGTCCCTTGTTTGTTGAGATGAAGAGCCTAGAGTTCTTGGCAACCTTTGATTTTACACCTGCTGTTGAGTCGATGACTGGTTCGTTAGCATCCCTTGAGCTTAGACCTACACTTCTTGATCAAGTTGAGGCTTCACAGAGGGAAGACCCGCAGATAGTCGAGATCATAGACAAGTTGATTCGGGGTGAGACGTCAAGTCACCTCGCTAGATATACTATTGATGACAAGGGATGGCTAAGGCGTGATGGAAGACTATGTGTCCCACGAGTGGGAGACTTAGTAAATAAAGTTCTTGAGGAGGCGCATCACTCGAGGATGACCATACATCCCGGAGGGGATAAGATGTACCGGGATATGAAGCGCATTTTCTTTTGGGATGGGATGAAAAAGGATGTGGTAGAGTTTGTTTCTAGATGCATTGTTTTCCAACAAGTAAGGGCCGAGTCGAAGAAGCCCGGTGGGCTACTGCATCCATTGGAGGTCCCGCTATGGAAGTGGGAAAGTATCTCTATGGATTTTGTGGATGGATTGCCGAGATCAAGGAAGGGGAATACTAGCATATGGGTCATAGTTGATAGACTTACGAAGAGTGCTCACTTTATTCCGGTGAAGAGCAAGAGGACCGCATCATGGCTAGCATCTGTTTATCTTCGAGAGATAGTGCGATTGCATGGAGTTCCTTCTAGCATAGTTAGCAATCGTGACTCAATCTTCACTAGCCAATTTTGGAGTAGTTTGCAAGAAGCGATGGGTACGCGATTGAATCTAAGTACAGCCTATCACCCACAGACGGATGGCCAGACCGAAAGGGTGAATAAGGTACTAGAAAATCTGTTGAGGCTATGCATTCTTGACTTTGGTGGCACTTGGGAAGACCACCTTCCTCTCGTAGAGTTTGCTTATAATAACAGCTACCAAGCAAGCATAGGGATGGCACCATTCGAAGCTTTGTATGGGAGGTCGTGCAAGTCACCAACATGTTGGTGGGAGACGACGGATAAGCTTATACTTGGGCCCGACATGATAAGGGACACATCCGAGAAGGTTGAGTTGATTCGAAGGCGGATGAAAACGGCCCAAGACAGACAGAAATCCCATGCAGACAAGCGAAGGACAGACTTAGAGTTTGAAGTTGTAGATATGGTCTTTGTGAAGGTTTCTCCTTTGCGAAATGTGGTTCGTTTTGGAGTAGTTGGGAAGCTGGCACCAAGGTTCGTAGGACCCTTCCCTATCATAAAGAGGATTGGGAAGATGGCTTATAAGGTGGAATTGCCCGAGAAGCTGGCCGGAGTGCACAATGTTTTTCATGTATCGCATCTCCGAAAGTTCCTACATGAGTCAGCCGAGGTAGTTGAGCCTAGCATTCTTGAAGACGTGGAGGTAGAAAAAGAGGCAACTTTGAGGTGAGCTCAGATTCGTATCTTGGGAACAGAGATCAAGAAGCTGAGGAATCGAGAAGTCAAGTTAGTAAAGGTTCAGTGGAGTGAAGCCGATGAAGATGCAACTTGGGAAACCGAGGAGAAGATGTGTGGGCTTTATCCATTCCTTTTTGAGGGTACATTCTCAATCTCTTTTCCTAGTTAGCATATCTTTCTTTTGTTATCCATGTTTATCTTGTTATCTCGTTGACCTTGTCATGAGAACCTTAGGTAGAAACCCTTTGGATGAAACATGTATTTGAAACATGTTATGCTTGATGTTTGCAAGTGGTTGCAAGTGTTTGCAAGTGGATACTCGTGGATGCATGATACACATTAGGCACTAAGATCGGCTCACACACTTTCATATTGCATATGCATGAGTGCTTATACTTATTCATGGCTGAAACTTGTTATGCTATCACGTGGATGTTGCATATGGATGAATGTTATGTGCACTCATGTAGAGATTATGAATTATGTTAGGAATTTGCATACATATGGACTCATTTCACTAACATACTTTGCATTAAGGAGGTTTACTGAATCAGTAACCGCCTGATTTTCGCATTAGATAAGTACATATACACACACCTTTCGCATATGATCATACAGCATTTAGAATCTTTTAAGGACAATGACTGCTCGTGGATGAGGTTTTGAGTAGATGGATGATGGATGGTAGGATACGTTCTTCCTAACTTGAAGATTTCGGGGACGAAATCCTTTAAGGTGGGGAGAATGTAACAACCCGTATTTTTAAATAACATGTTATAACATTATTCAAGGCAGAATTAAATGTTAAAATCTGAATCAAGGGAAACGGGCTGTGCCATTGCATTCGTCTCGGAAAAATACGCAAAATAGAGTCCGAGTTTTCGAAAATCGGAGTCCATATGACCCAGTTATGGGCCGTCAAAGTTTTCAGAAAATCTAGAGTTTAAAAACAGTTCGAAAATCAAATCTGGAGCCAAACAGACTGGGCGGGAAAATTTCCCGCCCAGCCCCAAGTCGACTGGGGAGTCGACTTGGGAGTCGACTTGCCCCAGCTGGTGTCGACTGCCTAGTCGACACCCCTGTCGACCTGGGTGGTCGGGCCAGTTTGGCCTGGTGCACCTGTTTTGGCTCCTGGGTCTTGTTGTGTTGGCTTGTGACGTGATTTGATGGCTCAGATCTGAATTAGGGTTAATCCTATGGCCTAAACTAGTCTCTACACCTATAAAAACACCCTAATACCTAGCCTAAATCATCACAAATCAACCTAACAACTAAATTCTGCCAAAATGCTCCCTAATCATGGCCTCCATCTTCATCTTGAGAGCTTCTAAGGCAAAAAGAAGCCATCTTTCTTCATCAAATCAAAGGAGCTACTTATTCTCAAGGCTATTTGTGTTGCTACATCATTCCTAGAGCTTCTACAACATCTCTATCTTGTTCTATTTGGTTCTAGTTCTCATAGCCACGCTTTGTAAGCCCCACTCTGCTCTTAGATTTAAACTATGAAGTTAATATGATCATGTAGCAAGTTGAAATGAGACTTTTGGGTATAATACTTGTCTTCGGGGCTATATTTGTATGCATAGATCCACTTATGACTCTTTTGATCTATGATTGTGGCACTATCATGAACCTAGTATCATTTACCTTGATTTTTGGGTAGAAAGCTATGAGCTTTATTTGGTGGTTATGCATAATGCAACATAGAACTTGGTAGTTATGCATAATGCAACATAGATCCTCTCATAACCTTGATGTTAACTCGCATATGATGTTGAACTACATGCTACCCACAAGTTTATCACCCTATGACAACTATTATCATGTTTCACCTTTGCCTATGATGTTGAACTACATGCTAGTTTAATTGCTAAGTTTGATGTAATACATGTTTTGAGGCCAATAATGCCATATGCTAGTTGTGATGAACACCTTTGCCTCATATATCACCATGTTAAACTTGTGATAGACTTTGCCACTTTATGCCCAACTTATCATATCATTATGTTCCCCCTTTTGATCTATTTGTGTTGATGCGAACTTACGTGCGATGGGGTTACGTTATGGATAAACTTAAATGACATGAAACATGACTTGAAAATATGACATGTGATTATGCTTGAAAACATGAATGTGGACATGACATGTAGAAAACATGAAAGTGGGCAACTCGAGGTTGGGTTTAGTTTGTAGCATAAATCTACCTGGAACCGACCGGCTTAACTAGTAGCTACAAACAATAGGACCCAATGTGAGTAGTTGGTCATATCGCACTTAAAACCCGAGGTTAGACTAGGTTGTGGTGTAAAGCTACCCGGACCCACCCGGCTTAACTAGTAACCACAACAAAGTCTAATGTGAGAGGTTGGGGTGCATTAAGTAATTAATGCCACATGGTAGGGTTAAGTCATGGACCACTTGAATACTTAACCAATTGAACACGATGGATTGTTGGGGTTAAGTCATGAACCACTTGGGTATACTTAACCAACTTGATACATGGTTTGGATAGGGTTAACCACACTTAACCCATTAGAAACCCTAGTTTGCGGGGCCCTTTTCAGCAGTAACCCACCAGGGAGTATCGGGATACCCTAGGGACTAGGCTAGGGGTGGGGCACGATTACTGGGCTGATTGTAAGTGACCAAAAGGGACGGCTAGGTAGGTGTGCCATTGTAGATTCCGGCAGACTATGGTCGTGCACATAGTCCGGGGATGAAAGACAGACATGGGCACCAGTAGGCTTGGACTGTGCGTTCTTGTTTTGTGTCAGTGGTTGGCACCCTAGGGCGCGGATACACTCTAGGGTGGACCTTGCACAGTCGACTACATCTCGCGGTTGGGCCGTATGACACCGACACTTGACGAGTTAGGCTTATAGGGAGCCGATCGACTAGACCGTGTAGTTGGACCTTGATTTAGGTCATCTCATGATGTTGGACCAATTTTGGGCCAAGGGATCATTTCTTGTTTATACTTGACATGGATTAGAATACTAGTACACTTGGTGCAACTTAACCTTGTATATGCGATGTCACACTTGATCTATCTTGTTAACTTTTCACCATGCCAGTTTAGTTATCATCCTATGTTTCATCTCTGTTTTACATGTCCAGTTAACTTTATTAGTTTTTATACTAATAGTAGGTAGGACTTACCAGTCTTTATGACTGACCCGTTTTCCTTTCGCCTCTTTTCTTCCGTCCCCCCCCCCCCCAGGTTCTCAGGGTGGGAACACTAGCACCTAGCTTGGATCTTTGGCTTGCTTTTCTAACAGCTCATGTACGGTTTGGACTTGAGCTTTGCTATGGTTACACCACTGTTATCTTTGGGGAATAATTTACTTGTGTATTTTTCAGTTTATGTTTTCTAGACTTGTAGTAGCTGGAAAAATGATGACTAAGTACTTTGATGTAACTTGACTATGGTTTTGAAATAGTAATTTTATTCGCTGCTTTATTTACTCTGTTTTACTCATATGTGATGTCTTGTGATATCTTCATGCATGTTTACCTTGTCCAACACCCCTCCAAAGCTAGTGTACTTGCAAGAGTGACCCTGGCGGAGGTGGGGTGTTACAGACAGACTGTGTAAGCGTTAATTATTTATATTTAATGCTTATGCAGTTGTGTGGTGCACTCTGGATGATGGTTGATTATTTATCGTTGCTATTATATACATGTGTTGTATGGAAATCCATATAATTAACATTATATGGTAATTGATTGGGCCTCATTCCAATTTGGAAAATATAGAATATTATAAAATAAAGATTCATGTGTTGAATAGAATAAATAGTCATGTGTTGACAATACTCATGTGTTGAGAATATTCATGTGTTAAAAAAAATTCATGTGTTGAAGAAAATATTCATTTGTTGAATAGAATAACGAAGTTATTGAAATATATAAAGCTGTGTTGATTAGATATGCGCTATTTTGACGTGAAAGATTTCTATATCGATTATATTCGTTTTTATAATGAATATAGAAAAGGAAGTGATTTCAAAATATAACGTTTTGAAAATATTATCATTTGTATATCGATGATATGGAATATTCAATTTTGATTTGAAATTGAATATAAAGTTGAAATCGTTTTGAAAACGAATTTAAAATGATTTATAAAATACGTTTTAAAAGGAAATCGACGAAATACATAATATATATACATATTATATATAATGGCCTGAATAGAACGCGTCGCGCTGCGTCAATTCGCGAATTTCGACCATTGACTTCGAATGGACGTTACGATAGATCCGACCGTCGTATTCTCCTAAAACCGGAACCGTTGGGTTCGTATCGAAAAGAGCTTTCTAACGAATATTAGAGATTTGAAATCTAATGGTTGGATTTGGAATTATGTCTAAATCAAATTTGGAAAAGGTCACTGTAAGTGCAGTTCGATGGCCGTTGATGGAAATCGACTGTACGGGCCTTGATAAAATTATTAAAAATAGTAATGATTTGTGTAAAATCATAAGAAATGATTTGGAAAGAATTGGGATGAAAAACTCCATATTTGAAAAGATAAAAATAGTTTTTTATCAAAATGAACTAGTTTTGAACTAAAATTATAATCCATTTATTTTTGAAATAAATAAATTGGATTTGAAAGGATTTTAAAAGTAACTAGAATTTCAAATAATTAAATTGAAATGGATTTGAATCAAAATTGTCTTTGGAATATTTCGATGTTGGATTTTGTGATTATACAGATATTGTTATGGAAATTTGAAAGATATATTTATATCGTTATTTCCAATACGATATTTGTTGGTCGTAGAATTTGATAATGAATATAAGCCGATATATTTTCTATTCAGAGCCTTGTATTTAATATCAAATGGGATTTGGGTTTGTCGTGAATGGCGTCTTCATTTACACGGTTCTTAAACCTAGTTGAGAAAAAGATTAAATCTTTTTATTTAGATTTAATGAAGTATACCAATTAAATAGTATTTAATTGGAATTGAATTTGAATTGATTTTTGGGTTTATCGTGAACGGTGTTTTAAATAACACTTGTTCTTTAACCCGATAATTAATGGAATGTGATTTTGGGTTGTCGTGAATGGTATCTTCAATAATACTATTCTTAGACCCAACGGAGTTAACAAAATCAGAAACTAACTGAAGATTAGTTAAGTTGAATGGTTTCCTGGGTATTGATCTAATGTTGGTTTCGGCCTTCAGGGTTTTTACTTAAGGAATTGTTCACTTGCTAATTTACAGTTAAAGGCTGATGGAATAGAATGTTATTTTGGGTTTATCGTGAACCGTGTTTAAATGACATTGGTTCTTTAACCCAGTTAAAGACAGGATATGATTTCCCAAGTTAAACCATCATTAATATTGATTTTTTGGAAGATTAGAACCAAGTGGAGTTTTAATGAATCTTTAATTAGATTGAAATGATCGAGAATGGAGTATCACCAGTTTTGCTCCAGGCGATAGTTAAATCTTTAATTAGATTTGAACGTGAAATGGTAATTGAATTTACCGATAACACCATGGTGTTAGATATGAAGTATTACCAGTTTTACTTCATGGGATGAATAGGTTGGGATTGGGAAATTAAAACAAATGATTACTTCGGTAAGGTTCGTTAATCCCGACTAGTTTGAATAAACCATAATTTGGTTTGAATTGATATTCAAAGGAAGATTAAAGAATAAATTTAAAGAATTTATCTTTGATAAAATTAATGGGAACCTTTCCCAAAGTATAAGGATATTTGAATAAAAGAATATTCTGAATTGGAATGAGGCGTATACGCGGGTTATTCAGAAAGACCAGGTTTATCCCATTCTGAATAACTGATTCGACGATGTGTCGAGGATGAAGACGGTGGTCGAAGACCGGAGATCTTCACATCGTTTGGATAATTACCGATGATCTTGATTGGGTTGTACACCCAAGAGGAGGGAATCAGTTGGTGATCGTCCAAACGTACTTGGAGATCGATGGATATGCGAGTTACAATGTGCCCCCGGTTTCGTTCAGACCCAGAATGGACTTGTAAATGGACTGTGTGTCTGACATTGGATATCATTCTGTGTGATTGATGGATATCGGTTGCATGGAGTGGTTTTCCTATGTGGCATGCTAAGATGCAAATGATCAAGGCTTCTGTTGAAAAGCAGAGTCTTGTGGTTGATGATCAAAGCACGACCTGTGTGGTATATCTTTGTGTAGCGTTGATTCGCGAGCCTCACACCCCGGTTGTGAACCAGAAACGGGAGAGGACCTCAGGGAGGACATGTGTTTCTTTCTAGCTAGGGTGGTGTCAGTGACCTACCAGCCATGACATTTATATTATTTTCACGTGTGTGGTTGTTGGATTGCGAGGCGTCTCGGATATATCGGTGACTATGTGGAGCCGATGGAGTCATTTGGCTCATTTACGCCCTAGAGGGCAGGGAAACGCAGTGTTCAGGCATAATAATCCACATCGGTGGACCGGCCCTGACGATCCAAGGCTTGCCTGCGCGCTTGCCTGAGGCTCGGGCTAGAGAGTCTCGAATTCGGTAGAGGGAGATCCCTTGCCTCGGTTCACAGATGGAAATCCAACTTCCAATACGCGACTTTGCGGTTTTGATTGTAGAGCCTAGTATTGGCGACATGATATATGGTACCCATGCCATCTATGATTGATACTTATGATTGAAATTGTTTTGACACTATATACTTATAGTAATAAAAGATGAAATTTAGCGTATAAAGCATTCTTTGGCTATTATAAGGTAAAACCCTATCCTCCGGCTTGTGTTGCATTGTGTGATGGGACCTGGGTCTTATAATAGCTTCATTGTTCTTTATTTAGCATTGCGCTGTTGTTTTATGCACTGGTATTCTTGGGAGGAAACCCGTTCCGTGTTATACGGCGTGGTCCCTTGATTTACCTAACTTTAAAATAAAGATTAATAACTGTTTTAGTTCTCACACCAGTCACATGACTGACCTGTAGTTTATTGTTTTAACCTAAACTCTGAGTGCCCTTATTTTCGACACGGGCAGCTAGTAGTTTTGGTTTTGCAGATTTATACTCACAGGATCCTGATTTACAGTTGAAGCGGTATTCGGAAAGCTCTGTATCCATGTATCTGTTTTCAGTTGTGCTTTGTATTGTTTTTCCGCTGCGATGTATTTAAATGTAATTTAAATCTATGATATTTTCTGTGTAATATTTATTCATACTCTGTATATTCTTGTATTCTGATGGAATTGTTGTAATATACAATGAAATGTTCTTCTGTTTGTGTCCCGATGTGTGTTGTTCTAAAGGAAATCCGTTCATTCCTTCACGGGAAAGTTCGGGTCGTTTCACTTTATATTCAGAGAGAGAAAATCCAAGGTGTTATAATCAATCAAAAAGGGGGAGAATGTTGAGAACAAGATTTTGATCGATGCCAACATATAAAGTTGCAATGAAGATCATTTCATAGAGATAAGGTTTTATATATATATGTATATGTATACATATGTATATATATACACACATTGAGTCGTGTTAGAAATATGTTAAAATCTATCCTCAAAGTATAACACGAATGCTCATATCTTCGTTGCTGAAATCTGTAAATTTGAGGATTTGGAAAGTCACAGCAAAAGCTCATACGGTCCAGGCTCCGACCGGGAAAGAGTGAAGAGTGATCTAGACTGTGGACCGAGGTCCTCTGGTCCACAGCAATAAAACGGTCAACTGCCCAAAAAGAACCAGTCAACCGTTCATGTTTCTGTTTCGAAATAATATTTCTCAGTTCAACCAGTCGACCGGTTGAAACTCACCAGTCGACCGGTCAATGTGTTTTTGCACATAACGGCTATTTTTCTGGAAATTTTAATTAAATTCAACCAGTCGACCGGTGATTTTTTACCTGTCGACCGTTTTCAAATAGCAAGCTTTCTCTGAAAGGTTGCTTCTATTTGTGAAGAGATTTCTATTCAATAATCAAAGGAAATGGACAGAACTTTTTATAGAAACTCTTCATGAAGAATTACTACCTTTTTACTATTATATAAACAACTTCAAACTTGTTTTACAATCACGAAATCATTCTATATTCTCTCTAATTTCTGAATTGCATTTTCATATTCTTTGCAAAACAAAAGCACTCCAAATTTAAATACTTGTTGAATCCTTGAATCAATTTAATATCATTTGATTCAACAAGCATTCTACTTTCTTAAATCTACGCATTCAAAGTATGTACTCGAGGATCATATTATAGGAAGATTGTACTCAAACTGTTGATTATCCATGTTGAATCAAGAATACAAAGTAGAAGTCAAAACCATTGTATTATTTGAAGTCATGTGTGTGATCAGGCACGTGTTAAAGTCCTCGTGTGATTAGAGGCGTGAAATCTCGTTCGGGTGCTCGGGTGTTCTATACTTGTTCCTCCGGGTGAAGTGAGGAGATTGTTAGCGAAATTCCAGAAGGAAGTCTGGGACTGGACGTAGGACGGTGCTCCAAACTAGTATCAAAATCCCTGGTGTGATTTTTCTATTTTTACTGCATTTACTATCTTATATCTGTGATTAGTTATCATTTAATACTTGAGTGTTATACACCATATTACATGATCCTTGTGTACTGTATTAGCATATACACGCGCAATTTCTTTCAAAAGCAACAAAATTATATTTTCAAACACTCATTCAAGTTCAATTTTATTCCAATTTATTTTCAAATTTCACTTATCTATTTCAGTTCATATTAATTTATCAAACATTTTATTAAAATTTATCCAAACAATTTTAAATATTTATCTAATGGTTTCAAGTATTTCTTAACGTTTAAATTAACTATACAGTCATCCCACTTTCGAAACTTGAAAATAATTACTGATGATGTAGCAGTCGTCAACAGTACCATCTTCAAGCAACTAGAATGTGATTCTATATCTATCTAGTATATATTGGACTTCATATATACATTGATTAGGCGTATATTCAAAAATTAGTACATACTAAATAGTCCAATCTCGACGTCAATAAAATACTCGAAACTCTTATCATAAATTATATTTCAAAATAATCATGCTTTCAAAATGATTTATTTAATTTCAAAATAAAATATATTTTCAAAATACACTCTCTCTCTACAGTGATTCAAGTGTCAATTTCACTCATTCTAGGATATCACTTTCCTATCTCTAATGGGTTTTTAAACCCGATAAGCTAAGCTTTGTCAAACCAAAGCTCCGATACCACTTATAACGACCTACCCTTTTGATCGCTCCAAGTCGGTTATTAAACCAACTCAGAACATTCAAAACGACGGGTAGTTATTTTAGCTTACCAGGTTTAACAGAATATCACACACAGAATCACAGATAGAAATAAACAGTTTGCAGCGGAAAAAAAAATTATATAAATAATATCAGAATTGTACAAATTTTTACTATACAGCGGAAGAAAATAAAATATATACACGAATTTTAAATAAATTTTACAGTTTTGGTTGGGTCTTGCGTGCATTGATGCATCTTCACGTATCTCTCCAGTTTGCGAGCTGAACTTTAAATCTAGAACACTTAGGATCTGACCCGAGTGTTCCATGCAAAAACATAAAACACTTGATTCAGGATTAATCATAGTTCAAGTAAATTAACTTCAATAAGAACTAAAATATAATAGTTAAGTGTAACATAAGATTTAAAGTTGCTAAATATAGGAATTCAAGCCACATATATTTCCAATCACGGGTGTTACATGCACAATAGTTATGGTTAAGGAAACACATGCATTGTACAACAAAGACAGTGGGCAAGGCCAAGTATATCAGTAAAATAGAGATGACACAAGGCCATAGGTGACCAAACATTTCCATAAACTCAAATGCCAAACATTACGAGTTACTGAAGTAACCATGAGGTTATAACAACATCTCAGTATAGCAAATATGATAGATGGGAGCATGCACAAAGTTCGCATCACATACAAGTCAATTTCCAGGATTTACGGGCACACAAGTCAAGCCATGGATAAAGCAAACATGGAAGATGAATGACATAATGACCAGTCTCAAATAAGGTACAACCAGCAGTAAGCATGTTCAGACTAGTAATTGCAACAGGTCGAATGTCTATTAATGGATAATAACAAAAGTGTTTACAACTAACCAAGACATGCTAACAGTAGGTAAAAGATGCAAAAACAAAGATTATATTTGCAGACACAAACTATCAATTGGGCAATATTTTTTCGATACCCAATTTAAAGATCCCTCGGATGTCAAATATTAAATGTATTGATAAATCCATGTATGTAAGTTGTTATAATATCCAAACCTGATATAGTACAAATGTAAGGATACAGACAAAACATGCAAGGGAAAGGAAAGGCCAAATGAGAAAATAGCATATAGTTATGGACTATAAAAACCTTTTAAATTTACAATTCACAAGAACTATCATTTGATAATAGCTCATCACCATTTGATAGCAGCAAAAATTACAATGCCAACCACACTTAAACTAACAGCAGATGTAATACCGTGGAAACAAGGTCTTTAACACACAGTCAACCCCAAATCAAGCACATTTCTATTTATACCTAGTATATATTGAGTTAAAATGCTTGAAACGAGACTAATCATAAGGTAATTTACCTTCGGACGACGGAGTAGCAAAACAATAGTGACTGGCTACATGCGCAACGAACGAGGAGAAGCTACGTCGATTCGGTCCTGTTGGCTTCGGGTGGCTCATGAACTTGGGAGGGACGCCATTTCTCTCTTCGATTCTAGGGCTTCCGGTGATCAGTGACAACGATGCTGGTATACGGGTCGTGTCAACGTCGAAGGGAGGAACCGAATTTCGAGTGGCACGGTGGTCACGGCAAGATCAGTGGTGGAGATATGACGAGGAGCGGTAGAGCGAGGCTCAGACAAGGAGGTGGACGGCGATGAGGCAATGCCATTATTCCCGATTTGGATCTTTTATTTTTTTTATTTTGGTAAAAAGAAATCGGTTGATAAAAGGGAAAAAGGAATAAAATAAAGAAAGGGAAGAAGTGGTGCCTTCATCTTATAGGGATAAAACCAATTTAATTCATATTTTAAAATGTCGAAAATTTGATTCGTTACAACTCCATCTATAAAGCTTCTGATAAGATTACTCTTATTCGTGGAAAGAATGAAAGAGATACTAAGTTGCTAGAATTCCTACGTTAACAGCCGTAGGAAGCCTCTTGAGTTCTCTATTCGTAAATCTCTTATACTCGTGCATATCCTTTAGAAGAAATGGTATGCTTTTGTTAGGTTGGGAAGTTAGCTCCTCAACACATAAGGCCATTTCCTATCGTTGAGCATATCGATTATGTAGCTTATTGAGGTACACTTCTAGTCTAGTTTCTGATGTTCACAACGTGTTTCACATATCTCAATTATGGAAGTGTCTAGTGACTCGAACCGTGTTGATTGATTCTCGCGTATTAGAGGAGCTTGAGATCTCACCTGATCTTTCTTTCATATAACACCCCATAATTGTTCTTATTTCGATGGCTAAATGCCTTCAAAACAAGAATGTTCCGCTCTGAAAATTCAATGGTCTGATAATTCCAATGATTGCACTTGAAAACCAGAGAATTCATTGAGCGATCATATCCTACTTTCCTGTCATCTCATGGTACAGTAAGAAATTTTAAACCCAAGCATGTGTTTTTCGTTGTTTATTTCTTAAGTTAATGTAATAAATTTAATAGATACAACTTTTCCCGAAGGAAATTGTGGGGACGCAATTTTTATAACGGGGAGTATATAGCAACGCTGGTTTTGTGATTACGTGTAATAACGATTGATGAATTATAATGAGGATTATAATTTAAAAATAAGAACTAAATATTGTTCGGGAAGATAATTTAAAACAATTATCTAAGCTTAACTTGATTGTTGGGTTTGAGTTAACTTGGGAGTTTGAAGAAATTGGTTGTTCAACCATTTATATGATCAAACAAGGAGTTTGGGAAAATACATTTGATTTTGTGGTTAAATCGTTGTAAATAAATATAAATATGAAAAATAAGTTTTCATAAAAACTTTATAGAGTGAATCGAGACAAAATATGAGTTTATAAGATTTTATTATAGCTTATTGCAATAAACTGCAATATATTTAGATATAGTGCATTTTGGTTTAAGTTGTGTTTTATAAATATAATTATGTTGTAAATGAACTATAAAAATGTAAATATTGATTGAAAATTAATATTTATGAAATAATTTTAATATGATTGTATAAGTTATTTGTGTCAAAACATTGTGTTTTGTACAATTATAATCTTAAAAATGTAAATTTGCACACAAATATATAAAATGAGAAATTTAGTTGCAAAATGTAAATTTTACTCTAAATATGTTAAAATAAGATCAAAATAGTTTAAAAAGCATTTAAATATGTTTTTACAAATTTTACGTAGTGGAAACAATGTATAATTATGTAAAATATGGTGAAACATGTGTCAGAGTATGTTAAAAATTAACACAATAAACCATTTTGGCCTAAACTAAGTACGCTTAAATCTAATGGGCTTTAATTCCACCAATCCCAATAGATTAGAGTAAAGGAATAGTCTAGTGAAAATGTGCGTTCGTTTTTCCTGAAGCATTCTCCTCCTCCTTCTTTACTTTACAGTAAAAGAAATTAAATAAAGATTCTCTCATTTATAATATCAAACCCCAAACTCCAAACCAAAGTTAAAATAACTTGTTAATCTCAAAAACATACAAGCAATCCTTACAAAACCTTGAATCTATTTCAGGTTCTCTAAATTTGAGAGATTTTATTTACTGCTTCTTTCTTAACACTTGGATGTTACTAGAATGGATAATTACAAGTTGTTAAAGCTTTTCTACAACCAAATTCAAGTTCAAGTCATCATGTTTTATGTTAACAACTGGAGCTTCAACCTAAATTAGCGTGTTAAGCTCACACTTTCTAGTTTGAACATGATTTGTTACATTTTCTCTGAGTTTTAGTAACTCTTTGTAAAAATATTCATATTTGTAACTGAAAAAACTGAGTTTTTATGTTTACAGTGAAAACATGCTTTGCCTTCAACTTTGAGATGTCATATCTTTCTCGTTTCATGTTCCATTCGTGTCCAAATTTGTTTTGTTTGTTAACATTATTGTTGAACTTCATGTAAGGTAAATTTTCAGGTCATTTTAACCTTTCTAACCTATTGGAATTTACTTTCAAACTTTGAATCGGAGAAATTTTGCTCCTGTGGAAATTCACATGCTAGAGGTCGACCCTGACCTCAAACAGCTCAACCCCTAGGCCGACCTGGAGCAATTATGGGTCGACCCCTGAAGCATTTTGGATATAAGAAATTTTTCCTACATACGGAAGCTTGTACCTAATTTCAAAATAAATCTTTAAGCATTTTCTTGTAGATTTTGATGATTTCTGGGACGATCTTTTGAGTTTTTTTCTTAGACTCAAGTCTAGAATGAAATAGCCAACATTGTCTCTAATTCGTGCTTTGAATTGTTGAAGTTTTAGTGAATTTTTGTGTATTGATTTCATGAGATTTCTAACATTGTGCACGTTTTATAAAACAAGTTCATTAAGAAATTTTCTATGAATATATTGCTTTGATACAAATGATGTTCTATGTTTTGTTTTATTAAAATAAAGTCATCTCGAAGCTATGTAGAATACAATATTTTCTAATATATATAGATTTTCAAAGAAACAATTCAAATAATTTCAAAACCTTTTTATAAACTTGTTTTCTTAAATCAAGTGTTTTTCTTTATATAAAACTACATGTTTTTGTACATTTGGAGAAAGGAAGATCGAGGTTTAAATGATTTAACGAATCATATGTATGTGTAACGACCCGTATTTTAAGGATTAGATATTTAAATATTTTATTTTAATATTGATCGTTAATTATTCGATTGATGGTTCTAAAATGGGATTTACCACAAAGGATCGAATAAGGATTTAGGACCAGCTCTATTGAGGCCATTTTGCTTGTTACGTGAAGAATAAGAATAAAAATTGCTATATTTTAAGATCGGAGATTTTAGGATCAAAACCATGTTGAAATACGCGTAAAATTATCGTTTCGAACAACAATATTGGATTATGATGAAACTTATACCATCGAAACTGTATCGTTGTGAGGACGCATGCCATTAAGTTTCGAACTGTAGTAAACAAAAAATGCACGTTGACTTCTAGTTAAGAGATTTAGCAAACTTGAATATAATATGATATAAAATTTAAAGATGTTACAGTTAACCCGACCCATTTTCTCCCTCGTGCAGTTTCTATTGTTCCATTGCAAAGCTTCAAAAAATGGCCGCCTCTTCCTTTGATATTTCAAAAATAAAAAACACTCAATCTACTCAATTAAAATTCTTGAAACGAATTCCTAAATTCCCAAAATCTCAAGGGCTTCAAGCTCATATGATTTTTAGAGGGTGCAATGCCATTTTTGATGGAAGGCATTTAAAGCTTAGCGGTTAGGGTTCGGCCTTGTGACGGGATTGCTGGTTTTGGGCGAATGCGAGTTCACCAATGTCTTCACCACATAGAAGTACACCTTCCTGCAAATTTTTTTCGACATCTGATCATGATTTGGTGCGCGTATTCTTCATTGTAGCTAGAAATTCCTGGAAGTCACATCATGTCAGAAGCATTCGAGTGTTTTGATTTAGGAATAAGCGAGTTGCATTTTCGTAGGAGATCTCAATGATAAAGACGGCATTGAATTTCATTGAGTATTTATCTGTATCACTAGAATTATGCACATTGGGATATTGGGTTCTGTTAGCTTCAGGTGGCATCCTGGGAATCATGTGGAATTAGGGAAGAAATACTAGAGGCAATTCGGTAATTAGTTAATAGTTTTATTTGTTTGTGTCAATTCTAGTTCGTACAATTTTTGTTGATCATATCATTCGCATACGATGTTAGATTTGGATGTTGTTTCTTGCATTGGACTCGTATTGACGAGCTCTATGCTTTAGAGCTGGTTTGGAGTAATATGGCTAAGACGAGTGATATTGTCTCTCACTGGACTGTATTTATTTGTATATTATAGATTTGATGTTTTAAACTGTTTTCTAATTATAAAACGTAATACTTTGGATAACTGGATTTAGTAAATAATAAATAAAAAATTTATAAAGTGATTTAAGTAAATTTAACCAAATTGTCATATTTTATCTAATTGCGCGCTATTTACCCATATATGCGCTATTGCGCACTATTTTGACCACACTATTAGATTTAGGTAATCCGGGCACTTATTTCACTTCGATTGTTATAGATATTCTATTTGATGTATTACTACTATTATGGATGTTTATGCTAGTTTAGGAATTTGTATGATTATTAGTTGCACGGTTGTATTGTTGCTTAGTTTAGACTAAAATATTGTTCGTAGGCGATCTATTATTTGGAAACATTTCATCCGTTAGATTTTGAAGTGCTTATCGATGATGCACATATGCTGGCGTGGGTTGATTGACTGCTTAAGGATGGTAGACTCGAACGGATGAGATAAATTCTCAAAGGAGCTTCAAAGCGCATGGATGGACTCAACGACATATAGACTTATTTCAACTTCCAGTTAAAATACTTAAAACTTTTTAAAATTGATATGGAAAGAACATTCCCTCATGGATCATAGTTACATAGCGGTTACAAAACTATACCATTGGAATTACTTGTTACTATAGGCATCACACCCTCTGCCTCACCGAACTACTCGAACTCCACCTCGCTGTGATACCAAATGTGACAACAAACCTTTCTAGACGGTTATAAATCAAAAACAAACGACATATGTCAGATTCAAACCATTCAAAAAGATAGTTTATTAATGGGTTTGTTCTAAAGAAATAAAATTCAGATGAACAAATATATAATCTCGCAGCGGAAAGAATAAAATACAATAACAAAATATCATAAGTACATAAAACAGTTCATGAAGCAGTTTACATTTGATTTCACTTATGCACACAATACAGAATGATAGAGAATACCATATGGGACAAGCAATACTCAAATAATAACTAGGGTCTTCGGCTCCATCATCATCTTCTGAACCCAATATTTTCGCTAAACTGAAATACCCGGTCTGAGACCAAAGGGGAGAACAGAATGTTTCGTGGTGAAGGGAGATAGATGCAACAGCTTTTCATTTCGTTCATTTTCATTATTTTTTTGTTTGAGTGAAGAGAATGCTGCAACACTTTATCTTATTTTTATTTTATAACAGAAGTTTCAGAATTTAAAGTGAGAAGAAGAAGAGTAGTCCGAGTGAGAGAAAACGGTTAGAATAAATAGGATGGCAGATGTTTGCTTCATGTGTTTCCAGCTGAAGAAAATGCACAGATATGTAGGAATGAGTGGAATGAAAAAGAAGTAAATAAAAAGGTAGTTGACCACGTGATATTAGAAATTTAAACATCGCGTTTACTGGGTCTCATGGAACGATTAAAAAACCGAATACGTTTGACTGAAATAATCTCGTGTTTGGTTGCTTAAGTTATGGACCAGTCCAGACTAATCGGAAATTTGATTTCAATGGTACCGAGTATCCAACCACATGAAATTAACTATAATTGCACTCAGTATGCCGATACGAACGAGATGGTACATTAAAAACATATATTTTATTATCTTAAGTCAGTAAATTTTTATAACTTGAAATCTTAACAAGTTTATTTTCATTCTTACAGAATTTAGGCATACGTTGATCAAGCGCATGATTAAAATCTCCAAGTACTGAATAGACTTGTTTCAACGTCCATTGAAAATCGGGGCCCTACTATGTAGGAATACGTATTGGAATCCCACTTGGTGGGTCACCTTGAATGATTATACTAATTATTTGATATGTTTTATTGCGTAATTTGAGGGGAGAGATGACTACGGTTACAAGTTATTCCACTGGGATAGTGGCATAACGGCTGAGTGACCGCGATCTATGCAACAACCGTAGCGTAATTCGAGGGGTGAGATTCCTATAGTTATAAGTGATTCCACTGGGATAGTGGCGTAACCACTACGTAACTATGATCCATGGGGAAATGTGCTTTCCATATCAATTTTCAAAAGTTTTACGTATTTTCAATGGAAGTTGAAACAAGTATACTCAGTACTTGTAGATTTTGGTCATGCGTCTAATCAGTGTATGCCTAAATTCTGTAAAAACAAAAATAAACTTTTTAAGATTTTGAGTTATAAAAATATTTAGACTTTAGATAATAAAATATATGTTAATGTACCAACTCGTTCATATCGGCACGCCGAATGCAATGATATTTAATTTCATGCGGTTGGATACTCGGTTCCGTTGAAATTTAATTTTTGGTTAGTCTGGATTGGTTCATAACTTAAGCATCCAAACAAGAGATTATTTCAGACAAACTGTCTTGTTTTTGTACCATTCCACGAGACCTGGTAAACGCGATGTTCAAATTTCAAATATCACATGGTCACCTACCTTTTTGTTTGCTTCTTTTTCATTCCACTCATTCCTACATATCTACGCATTTTCTTCATTTGGAGACCCACGAAGCAAACATCTGCCATTCTATGTATTCTATCCATTTTCTCTCACTCCCTTTACTCTTCTTCTTCTCACTTTAAATTCTGAAACTTCTATTATAAAAATAAAAATGAGATAAAGTGTTGCAGCGTTCTCTTCACTCAAACAAAAAAAATGAAAACGAACGAAATGTAAAGTTACTGCATCTATCTCCCTTCAACACGAAACACTCTGACCTCCCCTTCGATCTTAGACCAAGAATTTCAAGATATTTGTTTCAAATGACGATGATGGAGCCGAAGACCCTAGTTATTATTATATGAGTATTGCTCATCCTGTAAGGTATTTTTTATCATTCTGTATTGTGTGTATAAGTTAAATCAAAATTAAATTGCTTCATGAACTGTTTTCTGTACTTATGATATTTTGTTATTATATTTTAATCCTTCTGTTGCGAAATTCTATATTTGTTCATCTGGATTTTATTTCTTTAGAACAAAACCATTAATAAACTATCTTTTTGAATGGTTTGAATTGGACATGTGTGGTTTATTGTCGATTTATAACCGTCCAAAAAGGTGGGTTGATACGGAGCATCATTGGAGCTTGGTGATGGATTTGAGGATGAAGCGGTATTGGAGCTTGATAGCCAACCTGAAGACAACGGATGGACTTGGCGACATGGTGAGTTTCGTAATGAATGTCAAACGTTTTCCCTGGATGCGTAATTTAACCAATCTGGTTAAATAGGTGATCCGAGTGATCGTTGTTGATTACCATGTAGTGGTCGATACCAACTACTATTATGATGGCCAATTTGACATGGATGA
Source organism: Allium sativum (assembly GCA_030737875.1). Classification (NCBI taxonomy): domain Eukaryota; kingdom Viridiplantae; phylum Streptophyta; class Magnoliopsida; order Asparagales; family Amaryllidaceae; genus Allium; species Allium sativum. Next base: position 527,460,372 of record CM060921.1, on the reverse strand, counting down.
TGGTGTGTTCCCAGGATCAGAATACGATGGTTCGTTCGTTAGAAATTTCAATATGATGACTCTTTGATCAAAGGCTTTGTATTGAGATGAGGGTGTGGTGCTTCTACGTAGTGATTTGTCAATCGACGATGATGATTCCAAGAAGGGGAGCAAGGCTGCTGTGATGGATAGTTTTCTCCCATATCCAAAAAGACAACATTAAGCCGTATTGAGGTGACTGTCATTTGAGGATGAGATGGCATGTAGTTCTTATTACCTAAAGGGAAATCGATGAGATCTCACGGCATTGTTGTTCGCTGGGGATAAGCCACTTGTTAGATGACTTTAGACATGAGTTTCATTGACAGCCTAGACATGGATTCTGCTACGGAGAATGTGAGCAAAGAGGTTATTGGTATTCGTGACTTCGGTACACCTTTGAGAGAGTGGCACAAGGATGGATTAGAGCCAATGCAGTGTAGACTGATCGGCCCTGACCCCAGAGCCAATGCAGTGTGGATTGGGTACCAATGTTGGCAACAGTCCTACAGAGGGACATAATAATAATTTGGTGTAGCTCATGTAGTGAGGCCTACCAGTTCCTTGATGTATTTGGTGATCAGAGTAATGGATACCATATGCTTTACGCACTGAGTAGGTGAGTGTTATTATGGTTGATGAATGTTATGGTTGTTCACTTATTTATCACCATTTAGTGTTTAGACATCTTTCACACCCTATTTATATGATGTTCATTGTATTGTAGCATATATCGATTGTTATTTGCTAGCTATGTGGATCCAGGGGCAGGACATGTACGATTTCTCATACCTTCCATTCCATATATGCTACTACGATTTTTTACAGTACTTTGAGATTTGTTTATCGCTAACTCTAGACTTTTGTCTGATCCAAGGTTTTATTTCCCTCGTATTACCTTGGGTGCTCATCGACGATGCTGATGAGCAGATCCGGTGATGGTATTTTTTGGAGCTGCACCACTAGATTAGCATGTGGCTACATTTTACATACTTATATGTGTATCCTTATTGTTTATTCCATTGCATAGCACTGCGGAGCCTTGACAGTGTTATGTGTTTTTATTAAAGATAGTTAATCAACTGAGTTTATTTATCTCTTATATAAACTTTATTACTGTTCTATATAATTGGATGAGAATATATACTCTGATTATATGGTTTGTATGGTTATTACTGTCTCGTCTATTTTATATTTGTAATTTGATTATTATATATTATCTGATGTGCTACGAGATATACAACAAGTTATGTGATTGTATGTATGTTTACTTCTTTCTGTTCTCTTCAATTTCTTCTACTCTTCATCTTTTCTCTTCTTTTTCTACTATTCCTTTCTCTTGACGATCTCTTTACATCGATTGGGTGCTAGTATAGCGCGAATTTTTAATTCTGAGCACTGGTGTATGGCGGTCGTCACATTTGGTATCAGAATTTAGGTTTCATTGTTTAAGCTAAGCAGTATTGAATTTGAGAGTAAATATATATGAGAGAGTACTTATCTATATATATTTTGGTTTTCAAATCTATATATTAGTAGTATGTATAGTGTAGTTTGTTTTGCACACGTGTGCCATATGAATAGTTTTCTCTATTAGCGACTGATCAACCTACGATCAAGCGAGTGAGAAATATTTCTAATTACTCCATCTTTGGAGTTGAGAATTAGGCAGAATTGAGAACTACTAGCCTCAGTTTACAGCTTATGTTTCCAGCAATGGTATAAATCGTTATCTAGGATGTCGTAATATCTCTCATTACTTATGACTCTCAAGTGGAACGAGTCGACTATGTCGTGTTGTGTAGATGCTTATGTGTCCATGCGGCACACCGTTCCTTGGAATGAAACCAACTATTATGGTGTGAAAGCTATTTGGGTTCTCACAAGGGTTTTTTTCGATGACTTGGAGTAACAATTGAATAAATTAGGAGTTTACACTTAACAAACTCCATGATTGAGCCTAAATTGGTTGAGTATCTTTATCGTTTCGAGTTCTCGAAATCAATTCGCTTGAGACCAGTACTTCAAAGAGGTTTGTATCAACTTCTTAGAGTTTGACCAGAAATTTGATGATTTAGGCGATGTGTCTGTGTTGGAGAGTGTAATCGAATTCGATATGACATCAAGGTACAATTTATTCCTTCCTTTGTCACTCCAAAATGAGGAAGTTGTGGTTAGGTTGTTAGATCGACTCGGAGGGTGATTATTTCATTCCAAGCGAATGATGCATTGGAGGAGTCGATTGAGTTAGCTCGCGATGTTCAAGCTTGCACTAGTATGTCCTACTTTGTTAGGGACAAATTATGGGAACATATGTATTGAATGTCATTTCTGTTTCGTCGAGTGATCCATCGATGAAAGAGAAAGGGAATAATATCATCACTCGATATATGTTTTCACTAAAGCGGTTTCTATATGTGTTTCAGTTTGACATTGAGATTTCATTGTTCCATCTGATCTTGTAGTTCGATGGGTGGAACAATATTGGAACTCGTGATAATAAGTTTTTTTCTTGATTGTGACTACCACTATGGGTGACTACAACATTTAGGGCGACTAATCCTCGAGGTGGGGCAGTTTTATGGCATAGCCGGTCTTTACTTGGAAGTATACATGGTTCGTCAACAACTTAAATTCATCGAGTCACGGTAGCATGTTTGATAAATTGGATACTTGTCATTAATAACTCTAGGTGGGACTTAAATATTTATCTTAGCATGAATTACCCGAACACTATGATTAGGGTGTTAAACACAGGAACCACTCATCATCGGATGGAAAATTAAGAAATCACTGGAATCGCAAAGAACACCAAAATCAAAAGAAACATTCAAATCAGGGACTCATACAGAGTTCCATCCATAAAATGAAATCACCATACATATGTATATACACCAATGTCTTCTAATAACTTGAAGCATTATATATTCAAATAATAATAAGCATCATGAAAGGGTGAAGTTATTAATAACACCAAACACTAAAAATACCAAGTATGGGATCCAACCACCCGAGTGGCAAGCCGAAGCTAGGCCTGCATGTACTAACACACCACAATGCATCAGTACTAATAACACCAGGAAGGGCCTTATAAAATGACCAGTAGGTCATTATACACCGAGTAACGACTTGACCATCGAATTGACCTGAAGGTCCAAAAAACTAACCCAAAGGTTTGGGACCTAACAACCCCCAAGTACTGGTTATAACACCATAATGTGTCATAGACTTACAAACAATAGTCCAAGTGGTGATAACTCTACGTCCCATACCACTGATTCTCACTACTAGATTACTAACCGCTCATCAATTCCACACGAAAACACATGAAACACCAAAAACATTGGAAATCATGAAACACAATAGAACATCTGAAATAATGGCTTCGATAAAATGAGTTTCGAATTAACTCATGTCCCATACTATGAGGTTCACGATATCGTTTAATCACAATCATGCCTACTCGAAAGGTTCAAAATTATTTTTTCTAATATACGAAAATATTTTGCTTTGTGAAAACAAGATTATAAAACAATTTGAATTTATTCTTTAAAAATCCTTCGTAATTACAAAAATATATAACATTACATGGAGATATTTTATCTTTAAAACTTAAAAACAAGGAAACCAGTTTTCCTCAAAGCTATATGAAAAACTATATATATATATATATATATATATATATAGTTGCTATAAAATCCCACAGTATAAACGTGCATTGTAACAACCCGAATTTCGACAAACCTGAATTTTTTTCAAAAATCCAAATCTATAAAGATCGAGTTGGTTTGCCTGGTATCCTGCAAAAAGTCAAAGATAAATATACCAGAGCTTATAATAGAAGCCTCACAGCGGAAAGGAATAAAATATAATATTAGGTAAACTAACCAATATATTAACATTATCTGACAAGTGTCTCTAAGCTACAGAATCTCAACCACCTGTCTAATCTACAGATTTTTTTTGGAGGAGGGGGTTAGAACAAAAGTTTTGATGAATGGACAAATTATACTTTCTACATATAACATTACATATATTGTTCTATCACTGATTCATATTTATTAAGTTATTCAGGTATATCTCACAATATACTTTCTATTTTTCTACATAAATCATACCCATCTACTACCTTGTAGATTAACCTAATAACTAATATATATATGTAGCTATATGCCTAATATATCAAGGTACTCCCCTTAGTGCCCACCTCGAGTGATCCCCATCGTCGTACTACGAAAACATACTGGACCTCCATCACCATGCTACGAAAGCATACTAAGCTACACAACGAAAGCGGTATAGCCTCTACCGTTGTGCCATAAGGACGCCCTAATACCTGAGTTCCTCCATAGAAATCAGTTAGGGGCTTTCGACATATTTGTAAGGGACAGACTCGTTAGTCCTACAACAAAGATATCCAAAGATAGGTCTGTCTCTTTCGGTGGCTCTCCAAGGCCCCATCCAGCCTACACCCGTACTAATGAAAGACTATTCAAAGAGCTAAATGACTGCCATAACATCCAATCTAAACAAACATGTGGTCCCTCATCCAATCGCCTAATATTAAAAAGTCACTGGCCTCTTGTCTTAAACCCAGTCTTTCCCGCACACACTCCAACTGACGATGACAGGTATGATATGACCTATTATCCTTTTTTGGGTCCCGATCATGAATCCTCCACCTTGAGGTAGCCACCAAATCATCCTAAGATCACCCCAGTCATTCTTTAGGCTGCCCACCATCAAAAATGCAGCTAAGGCATACTCACTTGATGGAACCGTACATACCATGCCTTTGTGGGCACAACTTCATTAGACCTACCATAGAGGTCCATCTCGAAGTACCCTCATGTAACACCCCACCTCCGCCAGGGCCATTCACGAGAGAATGCACTAGCTTTGGAGGGGTGTTGTCTAGGTAAACATGCACAGAGATATCACAAGACAGAACATAGATAAATAAATAAGTAAAGCAGTGGTAGAAGTTTAAAAACCATCATTTCAAAACCAAATAGTCAACTTACATCAAAGCACTTAGTCATTATTTCCAACTACCACAAGTCTAGAAAACGTAAACTGAGAATAACATAAAGTAAACTATCCCCAAGATAGATGTAGTGAAGCCATAGCAAGCTCAAGTCCAAACCGTACATGAGCTGTCAAGAAAGCAAGCCAACTGTCCAAGCTAAGCACTAGTATTCCCTCCCTGAGAACCTGGGGGGGAGGAAACGGAAGAAAAGAGGCGAAAGAAAAAGGGTCAGTCATAAAGACTGGTAAGTCCTACCTACTATTAGTATAAAAACTAATGAAGTTAACTAAACATGAGAAACTGAGATGAAACATAAAGATGGTAACTAACTGGCATGATAAATAGATAACAAGGTAGATCAAGTGTGGCATCGCATATACAAGGTTTATTTTTGCACCAAAAGTACTAGTATCCTGGCCCATGTCAAGTATAAACAAGAAATGATCCCTTGGCCCAATATCATGAGATGACCCAAATCAAGGTCCAACTACACGGTCTAGTCGATCGGCCCCCTATAAGCCTAACTCGTCGAGTGTCGGTGTCATACGGCCCAATCACGGAATGTAGTCAACTGTGCTTGGTCCACCTTAGGGTGTATCAAGTCCTAAGGTGCCAACCACTGACACAAATCAAGCACGCACAGTCTGAACCTACTGGTGCCCGTGCCTGCTTTTTCAACTCTGGACTATGTGCACGACCATAGTCCGCCTGAACCTACACCGGCGCACCAACTCAGCCGTCGTTCTGGTCGCTTACAATCAGCCCAATAATCGTGCCCCACCCTAGCCTAGTCCCTAGGGTATCGTGATACATCCAAGAGGGTTACTGCTGAAAAGAACCATGTAACTAGGGTTTCTAACGGGTTAAGTGTGGTTAACCCTATCCAATCATGTATCAAGTTGGTTAAGTGTATCCAAGTGGTTCATGACTTAACCCTAACATGTGGCATTAATTAATTTAATGAACCCAACCTCTCACATTAGACTTTGTTGTGGTTACTGGATATGCCGGGCGGGTCCGGGCAGCTTTACACCACAACCTAGTCTAACCTCGGGTTTCAAGCGCGATGTGACCAACTTCTCACATTGGGTCCTATTGTTTGTAGCCACTGGATTTGCCGGGCGGTTCCGGGCAGATTTACGCTACAAACTCAACCCAACCTCGAGTTGGCCACTTTATGGTTTTCTACATGTCATGATCACATTCACGTTTTCAAGTATAATCAAGTTTCATGTCATATTTTCAAGTCATGCTTTTCATGTTATTTCAAGTTTGCCTAACTACCCATAACGTATTCCCATTCGCACGTAGACTCGCATCAACACAAGTGAATCAAGGAACATAAAAATATGACCAAGGTGGGCATAAGGTGGTAAAGTTGGTCATAGGTTAAACATGATGATATTTGAGGCAAAGGTGTTCATCACAACTAGCATATAGGGTTATTGGCCTCAAAACATGCATGACATCAAACTTAGCAAATAAACTAGCATGTAGTTCAACATCATAGGCAAAGTTGAAACATGATAATAGTTGACATAGAGTGATAAACTTGTGGGTAGCATGTAGTTCAACATCATATGCAAGTTAACATCAAGGTTATGAGGGGTTCTATGTTGCATTATGCATAATCCCCAAATAAAGCTCATAGCTTTCTACCCAAAAATCAAAGTGAACGGTACTAGGTTCATGATAGTTCCACAATCATAGATCAAAAGAGTCATAAATGGATCTATGCATACAAATATAGCCCCAAGACAAGTATTACACCAAAAATCCCATTTCAACTTGCTACATGTTCATATTAACTTCATAGTTTAAATCTGAGAGTAGAATGGGGCTTACAAAGCGCGGCTATGAGAACTAGAACACAATAGAACAAGATAGAGACGTTGTAGAAGCTCTAGGAATGATGTAGCAACACTAGAAGCCTTGAGAATAAGTAGCTCCTTTGATTTGCTGAAGAAAGATGGCTCCTTTTTACCTTAGAAGCTCTCAAGATGAAGATGGAGGCCATGATTAGGGAGCATTTTAGCAGAATTTAGTTGTTAGGATGATTTGTGATGGTTTAGGCTAGGTATTAGGGTGTTTTTATAGGTGTAGAGACTAGTTTAGGCCATAGGATTAACCCTAGTTTAGATCTGAACCATCAAATCCCGTCACAGGCCAAGTAAACAGACCAAAGGACAAACTGGTGCACCAGACCAACAGGGTCCGACCAGGGGAGGTCGACACCTAGGTCGACTCTCCAGTCGACCCCCCTGTCGACCTGGGGTAGGGTGGGAAATTTTCCCGCCCAATCTTCTTCTGGCTGAATTTGAATTTCGGGCTGAATTTTGAATTTTCTGAAATCTTCTATGGGCCATATCTTGGTCATACGGACTCCGATTTACGAAATTTCGGACTCGTTTTCAAGCAGAATTTCAAGACGAATGCAATGGCGTAACCCGTTCCCACTGATTCTTAACTTATGATTTAATTCTGCCCTGATTTCTTGTTTTAACATGTTATTAAAAATTCGGGTTGTTACACCTCACATCCCGTAGAAGTCACGCACTTCCTTCGAGTTCCATCGAATAATAAGTTGGACGTGCTTACCTCGTGTCTCTAAACACCTATGATGATCTGCCCCGTTGGGCCCTTCACCCACACGTGTATGTACTGGTCTAAAGACATCCCATTATTATGTCATTAAACCGTATGTCTAATCTTCAACTATGCGCTTGTTTTCTTTATCGCATTGCTAGTTAACTTAAACATTCACTTCTTTATTGTGTATTAAAGTTATTTGTTTATTAGCTTTAGTTGGCCGCTTATTTTCCCTAATCAGCTCTCGCTGCCATAATGCACCACTACTTATAATTATATGATAGGATTATTTCATACATGTTGGACTCATGCCACTATCATACATTGCATTAAGGAGGTCGACTGAATCAGTTGACCACCTAATCTTCGCATTAGTATTGGGACATATACACACACCTTTGCATATGTTCATATAAAGCATTAGAAGTCTTCAAGGACCATGGATGCCTGTGATTAGTGAATGAGTAGATGGGTAATGGATGATAGGATATACATTCTTCTTGACATGGAGATTTCGGGGACGAAATCCTTTGAGTAGGGGAGAATGTAACACCCTGTATTTCAACAACACTAAAAGAGGATAAATTAAATAACAATTAACTTAATATTCAGAATTAAGGGAAACGGACTACACCATTGCGTCCGTCTCGATATTTTGGTTAAGATAGACATTTCGTTTGCGTAAAACGGACACCGTATGAAGAAGTTATGGAGGTTTGAAGTTTGTATACGCGCAAGAGAATTATATATATATATAATCAGAAAATCAAATTTCAGTTCAAAATTCGAAATTTCGTAGGTGGCAAATCTCCCGCCCCGGGGAGTCGACCCCTCAAGGGGGTGTCGACCCCTCAAGGGGGGTGTTGACCCATGGGTCGACCCCCCTAGGGCTGAGGTGGCAGGTCGAATTCTGGGGGCTGACAGCTATACATACAGGCTCATTTCTTCAATGGAAATCAATGGAGGCCAAATGTTGTCAGTGCCTAGACTGAATTGGACTCTTTTCTTCTTCTGTAATCAAAGATAAGAGATTCAAGTATAGATCTATGACTCAACAATATTCTCTTCTAGTTCTACTTTCTAAATCCAAACATTGTGAGTTTTAAGTTACTTTTAGATTTAAATAATTAAAAGTAAACATGATATGACTATAGTTTGGATCTATTCCAGTGACTGAATTATATCGGATCTATTGTAAATTGTGAATCTATGACATTCTGAATTAGTTATGACTTGGATCTCAATCTTTATCATATCAGATCTATTGTAACTTGTGAATCTGTGACATTCAGACATAACTATGATGTGGATCTTAACCTTTATTATGTCAGATCTACTTTTATAGATCTAATTCACTATTTAGATCTTGTACCTATCATGATTGTGGTTAATTTGGACATGTCATCAGTTGGAAATCTTAATTATCATCTAGATCTTATCATGCCCATATTGTCACTAATGCCACTATATGTTCATGCCTAAAATCTGTCATTTTATGTCATCCATGTTAGTATATTCATCTTTGTTCTATTCCCTCTATCTTTTTCCCTTTTATTTTATAGCATGGCTACTTTCGAGCCTAGGAATGCTGCTAAAATAAGCGAATGAGTTAAATGGGGAATGAGGGGAATTACTGAAATTGGGCATAACCTGAAATTGGAAGTTTAGGCATGACTTGAATAAAATATGTGAATATTAATTTGGCATAACTTGAATAATGGACATACAATCCATTATGAACATAATTGGGAAAATAGGGGCATGAAACCTATAATGACATAGGTAAAAATTAGCTAATAATGGAATGACTAGCATTACAGTAATTAGAAACTGTAACTGCGCCTATGACACGAGGTTAGATTACACTTGTGGTGGAAGTCTACTCAGAAAATGGAGATCCAAACGTGGAGGATGGTGTGGGCAGCACAAACCAACCGGGTCATGTGCATGCATGGGCCGGGCAGAGGGGGATAAGACGATCGTGACACCTATGGATATGGATGTGCATATCAGCGAAGGGTTGCCACTATAGGACGTGATACATCCTATGGTGGGGCCGGCACAAAGTATCTACGCGGATTAGGGAGCCGATCGATTAGGGTAGTAGTTAGGGTACGTCTGGACGTATGCCTAAGTCTACCATTTGATAGTTGTTGGGATCATATCATTTCTGGTTATACCAGTATCAGTGTAAAGAATCAGAGTAATCATTAGGGAAGCGCATACACTCTACCATGTTTACCTTGTCATACCTGCCTTATGTAGTGTTATCCTTCTTATCCACTTTATATGCCTATCATGCTATTTTTACTTATTTACTTGCTAAAAGTAACTAGACTTGCCAGACTTTATGTCTGACCCTTTTTGTTTCCTCTTCTTCCTTCCGTCCCCCCCCCCCAAAGGTTCTTAGGGTGGGAATACTTAGGCTTGACCATGATTCTGCTTACATTTTGCTAGCTGCTTAGATGTATGGCTCAAGCTCCTATCCTTGATGCTATGGCTATATTTTGTTTGGGGAATTTTACTTCTTTTATGTACTCCGATGATTTAAAGTACAAGACATTAGTTTTTATGATGTAATGGTTTTTGTGTGTTTCAGACATGTGATGTTTTTGAACCACAATGCTTTATGATTAATAAAGTTTTTAATTCCGCTGTCATTTTATATCTGTCTTGTAATATTTCTATTTTTGTTTACCTATAACGCTTCAAGAAACTTAATTCATTCCCTTTGTGAGTGACATTAACGGACTTGGGGTGTCACACTTGCTATCAGAGTTGATGGTTACTAGATTGGATAAAAGTTTTGAAGATTATTTTCAAAAAGGTTTTAAAGAAGTATTTTTCCAAAAAGAAAAGTCTTTTTTGGAAACATATTTCCTAAAGCCATATGTAATATCCTTCGATCCTTTATCTAAATCTCTTTCCTTTTCTCTTCAGCATGTCTGGGGAACCTAATATTCCTGAGGGCGTAACGATTCCAGGCTAGTTCCGTAGGTATTTATAGGCCATGCCGTCTGCCGGTGGTCAAGCCGACGCTCCTCCCTCAGCTGCACCCGTCGTCCCTCCTCCTCCAAGACCAGATAATTTCACTAAGATATGCAAATATTTATGTGCCATGGGAAGGATGCAATTCCGTGGAACCGAAACATTCGTAGAGGCAAGGAATTGGCTCAAGGAGACCGAGGGCTTGTTCGTAATCTTTGAAGTGGATGATCGAAGGAAGATTTAGTTAGCTGCTTGTCTACTGAAAGATGAAGCTTCTTTCTAGTGGGAAGATACCCAAGCTGGACGTCTGGTAGAAACATGAGATGATTTTAGGCAGAGGTTTGAAATGAAATTTATTTCCAAAGCCGAGAGAAGCATGCAAATGGAGAGGTTCTTGGCGCTCAAACAAGGAAACATGACATTTAAAGAGTATGTGAACAAATTCAACCAGCTAGCAAGGTTTGGATTGGAACTGGTGGACACTCCGCATAAGAAAACTTTGCGGTTTGCTAAAGGGCTGAATGAACCCCTTCATGGGTTAGCTATGTCCCATATTCCAATGGGAGATACTTTTGAAATGCTTGTTGATATGGTCTTGATGCATGAGAAAGACAACGGAGAAAAGAAGGAAGTTAAGGTTGAAGAAACAACACAAAACAAGAAGGTGTGGCCCAAGAAAGGACAACAACAACAGAAGAAAGGCGGAAATAATGACAAGGCAAAGGATAAGAGGAAATGTCACAGCTATGGACGTGAGTGTCACTTGGTAAAGGACTGTAAAAGGAGGAAGAATTCTTGCTTTCATTGTGGAGAGATCGGACACTTTGCTAGGGAGTGCCCGAAGAAACAGGGACAAGGTTAAAGGGTAGGACCTTCTGGAGGGCAGGTGAATGCTCTCGCAACCAGTGCTCCAGATAGAGGTAGGAAACTTTTCGTGGAAGGTTTTATTTCTCTTTCCATTCATCCTATTAGAACTCTTTTTGATTCTGGTGCTTCATACACATTTATATCTAGCTCTGTGGTTGAATCTCTACACTTAAATACTAGTATGGTAGTGAATCCCATTGTTGTCTCAAAACCTATTGGTGGTTCGGCTCATTTGTCTATGATTTGTCGGGGTTTGAGGGTTTCTATCTTAGGTGTCGAGTTTGAGTGCGATGTGTATGTGCTCGGGTTTATGGTCTATAGGTTGATTCTAAGAATGGATTGGCTAACCATGTATGGTGTCATTCTAGATTGCGAGAGGAGGGTCGTTAGACTTTTGACTTGCCATGGGAGAACTCTCGAGATTTCTTGTGACCCACAAAGGTCTGTTATGCTTAGTTTCCTAGAGTCTCTTGATGCATCTATCGATGATTTGCAATCTATTCCAGTAGTCCGAAATTATTCTGATGTTTTTGATGAGGTAAGGGGTTTACCTCCGAGGCGCGAGATCGATTTCCATATAACTTTGGTGGACAATGCAAAGCCGGTTGCATTACCAGTGCACCATATGGCTCCGAGGGAAAGGAGGGAGCTGAGTAAGCAAGTAGGGGAGCTACTTGGGAAAGGATTTATCAGACGAAGCATATCTGAATGGGGTGGTCCAGTTGTATTCGCGAATAAGGCGGATGGTTCGCTTCGTTTGTGTGTAGACTATAGCGAGTTGAACAAACTCATAAAAAAGAACATGCACCCACTTTCGAGGATAGATGACTTGTTTGACCAACTTGTTAGTGCCTCGGTATTTTTCTCAGTTAGACTTGCCCATGGGGTTTCATCAGTTGAGGGTGGCTAATGGCAGTATAGATAAGACCGCTTTTAGGACTCCATATGGTTTCTTTGAATGGATTGTAATGCCTTTTGGGTTGACGAATGCACCCGCCTATTTTGTCGATATGATAAGTAGGGTGTTTCGGGAGTTTCTAAATAAATTTTTCATGGTCTTTGTTGATGACATCTTGATCTTCTCAATGAGCGAAGAAGAGCATGCCCAACATCTGAGAGAAGTTTTGAAAACCCTCTGTGCATATCAGCTTAAGGCAAAGTTCTCCGAATGTCATTTTTGGAGAAAAGAGGTGAGATTTCTAGGGCATGTGGTTTCCAAAGATGGGATAGCAGTGGATCCCGCAAACGTGGTTGCAGTTCAGGACTGGCAGATTCCAAAGAATGCAACGGAGGTGAGAAGCTTTTTGGGATTGGCAAGTTATTATAGGAAGTTTGTTAAGGACTTCGCAGAGGTATCTTCCCCACACACCAGGCTGACGAAGAAGAATTTGGCATTTTCATGGGATATAGATAGTGATGTTGCTTTCCAACGACTGAAGAGGGCTCTAACAACTGCCCCAGTCTTGACCTTGCTCGATGGGAACAAAGTGTTTACAGTTTACATTGATGCATGTGGTACAGGGCTTGGTGTGGTTCTGATGCAAGAAGGGAAGGTAGTGTGTTATGGGGGTTGACAGTTAAGAGTTCATGAGAAGAACTACCCTACCCATGATTTAGAGTTAGCTGCCATAGTACTTGCGCTTAAGATGTGGCATCATTATTTGCTTGGAGAGAAGTTCGAATTGTACACCGATCATAAATCTCTCAAGTATTTGTTCTCGTAGAAGGATCTCAAATTAAGGCAACAAAGGTGGATGGAGTTCCAAGCTTCTTATGATTTTGAGATTGCTTATACCCCTGGCAAGGGTAATGTAGTGGCAGACGCACTGAGTAGACAGAGGATGGTCTTAAGTCCTTTGTTTGTAGAAAGGAAAAGTTATATCAGCTTTTGAATTTAGACCCTCCACCGAGCTTTTTCCTGGTTTGTTTGCATCGCTGGAAATACGACCCACTCTTATGGATCAGATAGGAGCTTCACAGCAAAATGATCCACAGATTTCATACATCTTGGATAGGCTCGGTAAAGGGGAGACTTATAGTCACCTCAGTAGATACTCCACAGACGATAAAGGGTGGTTGCAAGAAGATGGAAGGCTCAATGTTCCTAAAATTGGGAGATTGATAAAGATAGTCCTAGAAGAAGCCCATCATTCTAGCATGACTATCCATCTTGGTAGCGATAAGATGTATAGGGATATGAAGAGGGTTTTCTTTTGGGCTGGGATAAAGAAAGATGTGGAAGAGTTTGTTTCTCAATGTTTAGTTTGTCAGTAAGTTAAAGCTGAGCAAAAGAAGCCCGGTGGTCTAATTCATCCTTTGGAAGTTCCGCAGTGGAAATGGGAGAGCGTCTCAATGGATTTCATAGATGGTTTGCCTAGATTGAAGAAAGGCAACACCAGTATTTGGGTCGTGGTGGATTGGCTTACGAAGAGCGCTCACTTCATTCCATTTAAGAGTAAGAGGACGGTAGCATGGTTGGCAGCAGTTTATGTTCGTGAGATTGTTCGTCTTCATGGGGTACCTTCTAGCATCGTAAGCGATCGTGACCCCATATTCACTAGTGAATTTTGGAGGAGTTTGCAAGAAGCATTAGGTACAAAGTTACATTTAAGCACCACTTATCATCCTCAGACCGATGGACAGACGGAGAGGGTAAACAGAGTTCTAGAAAATCTTTTGAGGTTGTGTATTCTGGACTTCGGAGGTACTTGGGAAGAGCATCTTCTTTAGTAGAATTCTCCTACAACAACAAATTTCAATCAAGTATTGGCATGACACCTTTTGAAGCCTTATACGGACAACCCTGTAGATCACCGACTTGTTGGTGGGAATCTACAGAAAGACTATTGCTTGGACTATATATGGTAAGAGAAATGTCCGAGAAGATAGATCTTATTAGACGGGCAATGAAGACCACTCAAGATAGGCAGAAATCCTACGCTGACAAGAAAAGGACTGATATTGAATTTGAAGTAGGAGATATGGTTGTCATTAAAGTGTCACCTCTGAGGAATGTGGTTCTCTTCGGGTCTGTAGGGAAACTATCTCCAAGATTCGTAGGGCCATTTCCCATAATAGAAAGGACTAGCCAAATGGCATACAGAATAAAGCTACCAGAGAGACTATCCGGTGTTCATAATATTTTCCACGTTTCTCGCTTGCGGAAGTGCTTGCACGATACCAAGGAAGTAGTTGAGCCGAGTGTATTGGAAGAAGTAGAGGTGGAACAAGAGGCAACAATCAGACGAGTTCCTTCCCGTATTATTGGATAGGAAGTTAAGAAGCTACGCAATAAAGAAATCAAGTTGATGAAGGTTCAATGAGGAGATAACCCAGAGGATGCAACTTGGGAGACCGAAGACAAGATTCGTGCTTCGTACCCTTTTCTTTTCGAGGGTGTGTTCTTAACTCCTTTTTCCAAAGTTATATCTGTGCTTGTTTCTATCATTTAAGTAGGTCCTATCGATAGAATTTCCGACCTTTAGATAGGAATCCCACGGATCTAAACATGTGTTTGAGACATATTATGTTTGATGGATGCAAGTGGATACAAGTGTTTGCTAGTGGTTTCTCATGGATGCATATACACACACATTAGGCACTAGATCGGCTCAATCACTCTCATACTGCATATGGATGTGTGTGCATTTTATTTTCTTATATCGATGAAATTAAATGTATAATTATATGGATGTTGCATTTGGATGAATGTTTGTGCACCCATGTAGAAATTACATGATAGGATTATTTCATACATGTTGGACTCATGCCACTATCATACATTGCATTAAGGAGGTCGACTGAATCAGTTGACCACCTAATCTTCGCATTAGTATTGGGACATATACACACACCTTTGCATATGTTCATATAAAGCATTAGAAGTCTTCAAGGACCATGGATGCCTGTGATTAGTGAATGAGTAGATGGGTAATGGATGATAGGATATACATTCTTCTTGACATGGAGATTTCGGGGACGAAATCCTTTGAGTAGGGGAGAATGTAACACCCTGTATTTCAACAACACTAAAAGAGGATAAATTAAATAACAATTAACTTAATATTCAGAATTAAGGGAAACGGACTACACCATTGCGTCCGTCTCGATATTTTGGTTAAGATAGACATTTCGTTTGCGTAAAACGGACACCGTATGAAGAAGTTATGGAGGTTTGAAGTTTGTATACGCGCAAGAGAATTATATATATATATAATCAGAAAATCAAATTTCAGTTCAAAATTCGAAATTTCGTAGGTGGCAAATCTCCCGCCCCGGGGAGTCGACCCCTCAAGGGGGTGTCGACCCCTCAAGGGGGGTGTTGACCCATGGGTCGACCCCCCTAGGGCTGAGGTGGCAGGTCGAATTCTGGGGGCTGACAGCTATACATACAGGCTCATTTCTTCAATGGAAATCAATGGAGGCCAAATGCTGTCAGTGCCTAGACTGAATTGGACTCTTTTCTTCTTCTGTAATCAAAGATAAGAGATTCAAGTATAGATCTATGACTCAACAATATTCTCTTCTAGTTCTACTTTCTAAATCCAAACATTGTGAGTTTTAAGTTACTTTTAGATTTAAATAATTAAAAGTAAACATGATATGACTATAGTTTGGATCTATTCCAGTGACTGAATTATATCGGATCTATTGTAAATTGTGAATCTATGACATTCTGAATTAGTTATGACTTGGATCTCAATCTTTATCATATCAGATCTATTGTAACTTGTGAATCTGTGACATTCAGACATAACTATGATGTGGATCTTAACCTTTATTATGTCAGATCTACTTTTATAGATCTAATTCACTATTTAGATCTTGTACCTATCATGATTGTGGTTAATTTGGACATGTCATCAGTTGGAAATCTTAATTATCATCTAGATCTTATCATGCCCATATTGTCACTAATGCCACTATATGTTCATGCCTAAAATCTGTCATTTTATGTCATCCATGTTAGTATATTCATCTTTGTTCTATTCCCTCTATCTTTTTCCCTTTTATTTTATAGCATGGCTACTTTCGAGCCTAGGAATGCTGCTAAAATAAGCGAATGAGTTAAATGGGGAATGAGGGGAATTACTGAAATTGGGCATAACCTGAAATTGGAAGTTTAGGCATGACTTGAATAAAATATGCGAATATTAATTTGGCATAACTTGAATAATGGACATACAATCCATTATGAACATAATTGGGAAAATAGGGGCATGAAACCTATAATGACATAGGTAAAAATTAGCTAATAATGGAATGACTAGCATTACAGTAATTAGAAACTGTAACTGCGCCTATGACACGAGGTTAGATTACACTTGTGGTGGAAGTCTGCCCGGAACCGCCCGACATATCCAGCGACCACAAGCGATAAATCTAATGTGGGAGGTCTAGGTGCACAAATATGAAACGTGCTAAGACACGAGGTTATGCCTGATTTGTGGAATAAGTCTGCCCAGACCCGCCCAGCATGTCCAGCATCCATAATGGTAGACTTAATGTGGGAGGTCTAGCATACTACAACCATAAATGAAAATATGGTAATAAACCTTAAACACTTAACCTAGTTGAATCCATAGGGATTGTATGAACATGAATTTAAATTGGGGTTAAGTAAATTTGGTTGAACAGATGGTGGGTCAAGTAAATCTGAGGCGGTGGGCAATATTTAAATATAGGCCCGCGAACTTAAGTTGATAGGGTTATGTAATTAAAGACACCTAGTGGTAACCATAACCTGTGAAAATGTTGAAGTTATGTAATTAAAGACACCTTTTTAGGATAAGCATAACTTGTAGAAATTGTAGGGTTATGTAATTAAAAACACCTAGTGGTATACATAAACGATAGAAATCCTAGTGGGGATACAAGACAAGGGGGAGAGCTTGTATCATATTGTGTGGGGGACCCGTTTCAGTCAGTAACCCTTAATAAGTACCAAAACGAATACTCCGCCCCATGTCAGAGTGGGAGCACGCTTACTGGACTGATTATAAGAAATCCAAAGGTGGGGGACGGTGTGGGCGGCGCAAACCAACCGGGTCATGTGCGTGCATGGGCCAGGCAAATGGGGATAAGACGACCGTGACGCCTGTGGATATAGCAGTGCATATCAACGAAGGGTTGCCACTATAGGACGTGATACATCCTATGGTGGGACCGGAACAGAGTATCTACGCGGATTAGGGAGCCAATTGATTAGGGTAGTAGTTAGGGTACATCTGGACGTATGCCTAAGTCTACCATTTGATAGCTGTTGGGATCATATCATTTCTGGTTATACTAGTATCATTGCAGAGAATCAGAGTAATCATTAGGAACGCGTATACACTCTACCATGTTTACCTTATCATATCTGCCTTACATAGTGTTATCCTTCTTATCCACTTTATATGCATGGCATGCTACTTTTACTTATTTACTTGCTAAAAGTAACTAGACTCGCCAGATTTTATGTCTGACCCTTTTTGTTTCCTCTTCTTCCTTCCATCCCCCCCCCCCCCCCCCCCCCCCAGGTTCTCAGGGTGGGAATACTCAGGCTTGACTGTGACTCTGCTTATGTTTTGCTAGAGCTGCTTAGATGTATGGCTCAAGCTCCTATCCTTGTTTCTATGGCTATATTTTGTTTGGGGAATTTTATTTCTTTTATGTACTCTGATGTTTTTAAGTACAAGACAGTAGTTTTTATGATGTAATGGTTTTTGTGTATTTCAGACATGTGATGTTTTTGAACCACGATGCTTTATGATTAATAATGTTTTTAATTCCGCTGTCATTTTATATCTGTCTTGTAATATTTTTGTTTTTGTTTACCTATAACGCTTCATGAAACTTAATGCATTCCTTTTGTGAGTGCAATTAACGGACGTGGGGTGTCACATAATCTACTTGTCCATAAGACCAGCCTACCTATTATATTATATTCCTGTCTTATATTGTTTATATAATAAGTTACATTCCTCATTCATTACATACTTCATAGGTTTCTTATTCCTTTTTCTATATGTAATACCTTTCACTAATGTTACCTCTTTTTATTTCCGTCTTTACATTTTATTCTTTAGGAAATTAGACTAATTCCTAATTGATTGATTATTAAAACTATACAAAATCTATTTCCATAGTTTAAGGTAGTTACTGAAATGGAAACCCATGATTGCAAGATATTACTTTCAATTATTTTTAGACTATTGGATAGTGCACCTTACGGATAAATAATTATTTCGCACTAATACACATCTTTATTTAATTTTAAACTTGCAATTATGTTTTCCACTTGTTTTTTAAAAACCAAACTATGGAAATATATCTCCTTTTTCCTAACCAATCAATCTAGGTTATTAATAACTTCCTAATTTAATTGATATACATTAATTCCTGTCTCTAATTTATTTTCCTCTTTTATTTTACATAACTACAGTAAAATTGGACACAATTAGGTTTATACCCATTTTTCTTTCAATCCCTACAATTTCTACATTATTTCATTTTAAATCTGAAAGCAATCTCTTACAAATAACATGAAAATCCTCAAGCTTATTCTTTTTGCCATAAATTTACTTTATATAACCTTGTTTATGCTATATTAATCTTTGTCACATTAATTTAGTAAGCCTTACCAAGTTTGCCTACGTTCAAATATCTATTTTTTACACTTTTGGCATAATACATTCATTTAGCCCCAAATCATCAAGTTTTCCCCTTTTCATTACAAATCCTATTAATTTGCGCAGAATCAAAATTAACTTAATTTGCATATAACCACAATTCAAATAAATTTGCGCCTACTCACAATTTAATTATTTTTCTCATAGCCATAATTTTATTTATTTTGCACATAACCACAATTTTATTTAATTTGCACATAACTACACTTTATCCTAATTTGCGCATAACTACACTTTATCCTAATTTGCGCATAACTAAAATTAACATAAACTGTATATTCTAACGAAGAAGATGGGAAAAGAAGAAGAACATATTGTAAATTCCAACAGGAATTAAACTATATAATATACCATTATCGGAAAATATAATTTAAATCCACTCACCTAAGGTTTACGCTCTAAAATTTTGGATTTGATTTGAATTTGCATTATTTTCTTTTTAATTCGGATTTATAGATCTGTCTGGACAAAGGATCTAGACATCTATATAGCTTAGATCTACAACTTTCTTCTCTAAATCTTGAATCAGAAACCCTAAAATGAATATATATATATATATATATTCATTATCTGAAGAACTTAGAGGAGAAATGAAATGGCAGAGCTCTGGTGTGAGGACCCGTTTCTTCCCCATGAAGAAAAGGGCGGATACTTTGAGAACAACACACAAATGAACGTAGACGGAAGAACATTTCATTGATATTACAACAATTCCATCAGATACAAGAATATACAGAGTATAATTGAATAGATTACATTCGATAAATATCAGAGATTACAATAAATTACATAGCAGCGGAAAATAATACAAAGCACAACTGAAGGTGATATGCGGATACAGAGCTTTCCGGATATCATTCCAGCTATAAACCAGGATCCTGTGAATATAAATCTGCAAAACCAAAACTACTAGCTGCCCGTGCGGAAAATAGGGGCACCCAGAGTTTAGGTTAAAACAATAAACTCCAGGTCAGTCATGTGACTGGTGTGAGAACTAAAACAGTTATTTAAAACTTTACTTTAAAAGAGAGTAATTCAAGGGACCACGCCGTATAACACGGAACGGGTTTCCTCCCAAGAATACCAGTGCATAGAATAAACAGCGCAATGCTTTTTCGAAAAATGAAGCTATTATAAGACCCAGGTCCCATCACACAATGCAACGCAAGCCGGAGGATAGGGTTTTCCCTTATAATAGCCAAACATGCTTGGTACGTTTAAAACAAATCATTTGATACTATAATAAGTGTAAAGTGTCAAAACAATTTCAATCATAAATATAAATCATAGACGGCATGGGTACCATATATCATGTCGCCATACTAGTTCTACAATTAAAACCGCAATACACGTATTGGAAATTGGATTTCCGTCATGAGTCGAGGCAAGGGGCAAGATCCTCTCCGCGTTCGAGACACTCTAGCAAATGCCTCCGGGTTACGCACTCTGGGCAACCCCGGATGCGGCTGGGCCGGTCCTCACTTACGTTAGAGGATTAATTATGCATGAACACACGTTTCCCAGTCCTTACAGACCTATAATCGAGGCGCCTCATTCCAACAACCACAAAGGTGAAAAGTATATAAATGTCGGGGCTGGTAAGTCACTGACACCACCATAGCTAGAAAGAAACGTCGTGCTCTCCCAGCGGTCCGTATCCCGTTTTTAACTCATACCGAGGTGTGAGGCTCGCGAATTCACGTTATGCACAAAGCTGCCACGTAGGCGTGCTTTGATCATCAACCACAAGACTTTGCTTTTCAACAGAAGCCTTGATCATTGCATCTTAGCGTGCCACATAGGCAATTCATGCCATGCGACTGATGTCCATCGATATACAACCTCTGAGCTCGTACGTCTCAGAGAAGGGCGTTAAGCAAAAGAATAAATTCTCCGCCGCCAAACAAATGTATATTTAATAGAAATCAATCAACACAGAATAAAATCCAATGTCAGACACACAATCCATTTACAAGTTCGTTCTGGGTCTGAACGAAACCGGATGCACTTTCCTCGCATATCCATCGATCTCCAAGTACGTCTGGATGACCACCAACTGATTCCCTCATCTTGGGTGTACAACCCAATCAAGATCATCAGTAATCACCCAAACGATGTGAAGACTTCCGGTCTTCAACCACCGTCTTCATCTTCGACTTATCGTCGAATCGGTTATTCAGAATGGGTATAAACCCGGCCTTTCCGAACAACCCGCGTATATTAAAAACAAATGCTACACAAACACAACATACGCCTCATTCCAATTCAGTAGCCACTAAACGCAAATTAGCAAAAGAACAATTTCCCAAATATTAACCCCGAAGGCCGAAACCAACATCAGATCAATATCCAGGAAACCATTCTTCTTAACTAACCTACAGCTAGTTTCTAAATTTCATATTCTTAGGGAAAGGTTCCCATTAATTTTATCCAAGATAAATTCTTTAAATTTATTCTTTAATCTTCCTTTGGATGTCATTTCAAACCAAATTATGGTTTTCCAAACTAGTCGAGATTAGCGAACCACACCAAAGTAATTATTTATTATATTTCCCAATCCCAACCTATTCATCCCATGAAGCAAAACTGGTGATACTCCATATCTAACACCACGGTGTTATCGGTAAAATTAATTACCATTTCACGTTCAAATCTAATTAAAGATTTAACTATCGTTTTGGAGTAAAACTGGTGATACTCCATTCTCGCTCAATTTCTAAATTTGATAATTTAAATTATCAATTCCCCATTTCAATTTAATTGCAGATTCATTAAAACACCTTTTACTGGGTTAAAGAACTAGTGTCATTTAAAACACAGTTCACGATAAACCCAAATCACATTCTATTTATTATCGGGTTAAAGAACTAGTGTTATTTAAAACACAGTTCACGATAAACCCATGAATCAATTCTATTTAAAACTCATTTCAAATCCAATTTATTTATTTAAAATAAATGGGTTGTTACTTTATTTCTAAACTAGTTCATTTCGATATAAATCTATTTTTATCTTTCCATGGAGTTTTTCATCCCAATTTTTCCCAAATCATTTCTTATGATTTTACTCAAATTATTACTATTTTTAATAATTTTATCAAGGCCCGTACAGTCGATTTCCATCAACGGCCATCGAACTGCACTTATAGCGACCTTTTTCAAATTTCAAATATTCGTTAGAAAGCTCTTTTCGATACGAACCCAACGGTTCCGGTTTTAGGAGAATCCAACGGTCGGATCTCCCGTAATGTCCGTTTGAAATAAATGGTCGAAATTCACGAACTACCGCTGCGCGGCGCGTTCTATTCAGGCCATTATATTATATATATAATATATATAATATATATTTCGTCGATTCCTATTTAAAACGAATTTTATAAATCGTTTTAATTTCGTTTTAAAAACAATTTCAACTTCCATTTCAATTCAAATCAAAATTGAATTTTTCCTTATAAATTCGTTTTAAAATTCATTTTTATTCAATTCAAATTTCAATTCAATTTGAATTCATTTCAATTCATTTTATATTCAATTCATTTCGAAATCATTTTATATTCAATTCATTTCGAAATCGTTTTATATTCAATTCATTTCGAAATCGTTTTATATTCAATTTATTTCGAATTCAATTCAAATTTCATTTCAAAATATTCGATTTCGAAATCACTTTTTAATATTCATTTTTAAATGAATAAAATCGATATAAATATCGTTCACGTCAAAATGGCGTCAATCTAATCAACACGGCTTCATATATTTCTATTTTCAAATATTCTATTTCAAATATTTCCTTTTCAAACATTTCTATTTCAAATATTTCGTTTTCAAATATTTCTACTTCAAATATTTCTATTCCGGTTTTATATTCAACAAATGGATCTATATCTCTTTCAATACACGACTCTATATCTTTGTCAACACACGACTAATCTCAGCGAATGAGTACTGTCCACGTGTGACTATTTTTGTTATTTAATATATTTTATGAAAATTAAGGTATCTATCGTTTGATATTGAATCAGACTCCAACCGTAAATTAGTAAGAGAATGATTTCCTGAATATTAACCCCGAAGGCCGAAACCAACATCAGATCACTATCCAGGAGACCACTCATCTTATCTAATTTCCAGTTAGTTTCTAATTTTATATATGATAAAGATGTAAATTTTATTGTTAAAATATTTCGTTCAACACATGGCTATTCTCAACGGATGAGTACAGTCAACACATGAACCTTTACTTTATAGTGATAAAGATATAAATTTTATTGTTAAAATATTTCGTTCAACACAGGCTATTCTCAACGGATGAGTACAGCCAACACATGAACCTTTACTTTATAATATTCTTTATCTTCTAAATTGGAATGAGGCCCAATCAATTACCATATAGCGTTAACTATAGGGATTTCCATACAACACATGTATCTAATAGCATTGAAAAATAATCAACCATCAACCAAAGTGCACTACTCTGTATAAGCATCAAATATAGATATCTAACGCTTATAACAGCCTGTCAATCAATCGATCGACATATTCAATCAATCAGGATGAGTGAACTTCAAATTTCATCCCAACACCCGTGTGGGGTTTCAAACAATCAAACACAGATTTTATTTGTGCAGTTGGGCGATGTGTAAAATTTATCGTCCTAATCAATGTCAGTCAAATCAGTGTACATAAACAAACCGTCCGGTTTGTAAATGAATATTTATTTATTCACATTCACTATATTCATATTCACGTTAAAAATTATATTTTTAACGATAAAACATTTTATTTTAACATATGAATTTCTATTCAGTTCATTCTTTAAATAAAATGATATTTTTATTTTTCAAACTTATTTTAGAAAATTTCGGCGGCATAACGGCACGATACTAGAAACGGGACGAGGCCTAGCCTTATCCCCGGTCTAGTGAAGGCCCACGCCATTCACACATCAATCAAATCCACCAAACAATCAAATTCAAATCTAATCATCTAACTAGTTTATGCAATCAAACAAACAAGTCCATGGTCTGTGGACGATTGTGTCGGGTGCTACTAAGCACCGTCTGCATCCTAGTATATATATATAACTAGAAAAGAAATTGAAGAGTGAGAAATTCTCACCAATAGCTATCCAACTTCACGACACTTCATTTATAGAAATCTTCGTCGTTCTCGCCTTTTTGTCACCTTCGTTGACCGTAGCCACTACATATATAAAAATCGAATTTTTACTTCGCTATTCAATATATAAAAATCGAATTTTTACTTCGCTATTCAATATATAAAAAAATCGAATTTTTATAACAGTGTTCGTATCGATAAAGATTATATTTTTATAATTCCTTTCACTTATAAAAATACCGACTTTCAAAAATACGGCTCTTTTCGTATATATAGATTTTTCCTTTTCAAAAATATAGATTTCATTTTTTTTTTCACTCCTTCTATAATATAGAAATCATATTTTTAATATCTATACTATATAAAGGTCATATTTTTAACCTTTCTATAATATAAAAATATCGCCTTTTCAACTTTAAAAATCTAATCTTTTGCATTTTAAAAATCTAATCTTTTGCATTTTAAAAATCTAATCTTTTGCATTTTAAAAATCTAATCTTTTGCATTTTAAAAATCTAATCTTTATGATAATCAAACATCTGAACTTTTGTTATATGAAATTCCGAGCTTTTCAAATATAAAAATCCGAGGTTTGCACATTAAAAATCCGAGCTTTTCACATTAAAAATCCTTTCATAAATCATAGTGGTTCATACAAAATTTTAATAGCAAAAATAAATCAATACAAACAAATAGAAGACTTACAGCGGTTTTTTTTTTATAAGAGGGAGGGGGTTCAGATTCACGGAAGGAGGAGGGGTCCGGCAGTCGGGCGGAGGCCGGGGGAGGGGCGTTTGGGGTCGGCGGTGGTGGCCAAATGGCTGAGGGAGGCGTTCGATTTTGGGGTTGGAGGGTTTGGGCTCGTCGAGAGATGGAGGCGCAAGTTCTTGGAAGGAGGAGCGAAGGGAAGGGAGGTTCGCGGTGGCGCCGGTCAGTAGGGAGGTCGACGGCGCCTGGCGCCGGTGGTGGCTGGGGATCGATGCGGTCTCCGTCGATCTTCTCTTTTTTTTTCTTTTTTTTTATATATTACTGACTGTCGATTAAAAATCAGAAAGGGGGAGGGGCCAGAGAGATTTAAGGGGAGAGGAGAGAGGATTCCAATTTTTAATTATTTTAATTATGAAAAAGTTGACTTTTACATATGACCTCAAAACGAGGCCCACCGTCTGTCGTCCATAGCGTTTTACCCTCATTCCGAACACAATGGGATATGTATCGTAAGCTGATTTGATCGTTACAATCAGTTTCCGTTGAATTTACATTTAAATCTATATATTCAATTTTAAACATACATTTCAATTTACCAGGGTCACATACGAACTCGAAAAATTCCCGAAAATTATTTTCTAGCTTCGTATTGACGATACGGTTCTAACAAAACTAGTTTCGTCGAATTCCGAGACCGTTAGAAAAATGGCCATTTTCCAGTCGATTAAAATCAACTGAAATTGGTCAAACGCGTTCTCCTTCGCCACGCTCACATATTGATTCGAAAAATTACGAAATTTGGAATCTAGCAATAATTTGACACTGCGGATCCAACAAAAGTGGTTTCGTCGAAATCCGAGGTCGTTTGCAAAATTTCCATTTTTAAGGGCCTGAATTCCATAGCGACTATTCAGAATTTTAAACTGGACATATCTTTTGATTCCCGCTATGAAATTTTGATTTTTCGGATTCGTTGGAAAGATATCATCAATTAGATTCTAATGTTTTTGGTTTCACTAAAATCCGGATTGTTTTTCACCCGGCACATTCAATTGAAGTTTGAAATCGAATTATCGAACTACCGCGTCATTTTCAATTCTATTTATAATTATATATATATAATTATATCCTAACGACGACGCATATAAATATATTCGTTCGAATTATATTCAAAATAAATTTCTCGTCGTTTTTGTTTAAAATAATCTATTTTAAATATACAAAATTCGCTAATATTGCTAAAATAAAAATTTTAAACTGGCTCAGAATTTCCGGGTTATTACAATCTCCCCCACTTAAAACTTTTCATCCCCGAAAAGGAACAAAGTCGAAAGTGGTTTGATTAATCAACTCTACGTTCGATCTGGCTTCCATTCTCCAACTTTTCAGTTTCTGAGAATTTTCAATTTTTCCAAAAATTTGGCTAACACCCTAAATTTTCGAAAAATTTCGCCATAACCTCCCCTGCACCTGGAGCCACGGGAAAATCCCGAAATTGCCATATAGGCCTTCTGATCTCAAAAAGAAAAAGAAAAAGCCAAGCGGCTAGCCAATAGGCTCATAAAATCATCATCACCCAAACAAAACAGTAAATTATGTAGTAAACATGTACCTATTTGTCGGGCAAACAAATTTTATTCTCTGCTCTAGCCTCCTTGCTATGACCTGTTCAATGTAAGTATAGGTATATGCAAGCAAATGCGACTAATTATCAATACAATTCAATATTTGATTCTATTAGGCTAAATGGCTAAAAATTATCAAACAAATAAACATACAACACAAACATCAATCAATTAGTGAATTAGAGTTTCAAATTCATAATTTTTGATATATATATACTAAAAATCATGTTTTTGATGCCAATCACAACAATGTGTTCTAACTATATAAGTTTTGGTTCTCACACCAGACTAATGAAAATATATAGATATCACACCTTCGTAACACGAAAATAATTACTGATGATGACGCGTCAATCATCAGAATCAGGTCCGGGCGACTAGAATGTGACTCTATATCTATCTAATATATTAAAACTTCGAATATACCTTCATGACGCGTATATGCAAAACCTTTATATATTGGAATGTCCATATTCAAAATAAATAAATATTCAAATACGTATAAAATGGTTTAAATTTTCAAAACAAAATTGTTTTCATTTGAAAAATATACTCTTCACACTCGTTCTAGGATACTACTGATCCTATCTCTAACGAGTCATTCCAATTGGATATTACTAATCCAATATCTGATGAATTCTTTCGTATGGTTCTAATGTGCCTTGTTCTCGAGCTCTGTAAACCAAAGCACTGATACCAAATGTGAGGACCCGTTTCTTCCCTGTGAAGGAAAGGGCGGATACTTTGAGAACAACACACAAATGAACGCAGACGGAAGAACATTTCATTGATATTACAACAATTCCATCAGATGCAAGAATATACAGAGTATAATTGAATAGATTACATTCGATAAATATCAGAGATTACAATAAATTACATAGCAGCGGAAAATAATACAAAGCACAACTGAAGGTGATATACGGATACAGAGCTTTCCGGATATCATTCCAGCTGTAAACCAGGATCCTGTGAATATAAATCTGCAAAACCAAAACTACTAGCTGCCCGTGCGGAAAATAGGGGCACCCAGAGTTTAGGTTAAAACAATAAACTCCAGGTCAGTCATGTGACTGGTGTGAGAACTAAAACAGTTATTTAAAACTTTACTTTAAAAGAGAGTAATTCAAGGGACCACGCCGTATAACACGGAACGGGTTTCCTCCCAAGAATACCAGTGCATAGAATAAACAGCGCAATGCTTTTTCGAAAAATGAAGCTATTATAAGACCCAGGTCCCATCACACAATGCAACGCAAGCCGGAGGATAGGGTTTTCCCTTATAATAGCCAAACATGCTTGGTACGTTTAAAACAAATCATTTGATACTATAATAAGTGTAAAGTGTCAAAACAATTTCAATCATAAATATAAATCATAGACGGCATGGGTACCATATATCATGTCGCCATACTAGTTCTACAATTAAAACCGCAATACACGTATTGGAAATTGGATTTCCGTCATGAGTCGAGGCAAGGGGCAAGATCCTCTCCGCGTTCGAGACACTCTAGCAAATGCCTCTGGGTTACGCACTCTGGGCAACCCCGGATGCGGCTGGGCCGGTCCTCACTTACGTTAGAGGATTAATTATGCATGAACACACGTTTCCCGGTCCTTACAGACCTATAATCGAGGCGCCTCATTCCAACAACCACAAAGGTGAAAAGTATATAAATGTCAGGGCTGGTAAGTCACTGACACCACCATAGCTAGAAAGAAACGTCGTGCTCTCCCAGCGGTCCGTATCCCGTTTTTAACTCATACCGAGGTGTGAGGCTCACGAATTCACGTTATACACAAAGCTGCCACGTAGGCGTGCTTTGATCATCAACCACAAGACTTTGCTTTTCAACAGAAGCCTTGATTATTGCATCTTAGCGTGCCACATAGGCAATTCATGCCATGCGACTGATGTCCATCGATATACAACCTCTGAGCTCGTACGTCTCAGAGAAGGGCGTTAAGCAAAAGAATAAATTCTCCGCCGTCAAACAGATGTATATTTAATAGAAATCAATCAACACAGAATAAAATCCAATGTCAGACACACAATCCATTTACAAGTTCGTTCTGGGACTGAACGAAACCGGAGGCACTTTCCTCGCATATCCATCGATCTCCAAGTACGTCTGGACGACCACTAACTGATCCCTCATCTTGGGTGTACAGCCCAATCAAGATCATCAGTAATCACCCAAACGATGTGAAGACTTCCGGTCTTCAACCACCGTCTTCATCTTCGACTTATCGTCGAATCGGTTATTCAGAATGGGTATAAACCTGGCCCTTCCGAACAACCCGCGTATATTAAAAACAAATGCTACACAAACACAACATACGGCTCATTCCAATTCAGTAGCCACTAACCGCAAATTAGCAAGAGAACAATTTCCCAAATATTAACCCCGAAGGCCGAAACCAACATCAGATCAATATCCAAGAAACCATTCTTCTTAACTAACCTACAGCTAGTTTCTAAATTTCATATTCTTAGGGAAAGGTTCCCATTAATTTTATCCAAGATAAATTCTTTAAATTTATTCTTTAATCTTCCTTTGGATGTCATTTCAAACCAAATTATGGTTTTCCAAACTAGTCAAGATTAGCGAACCACAACAAAGTAATTATTTATTATATTTCCCAATCCCAACCTATTCATCCCATGAAGCAAAACTGGTGATACTCCATATCTAACACCACGGTGTTATCGGTAAAATTAATTACCATTTCACGTTCAAATCTAATTAAAGATTTAACTATCGTTTTGGAGTAAAACTGGTGATACTCCATTCTCGCTCAATTTCTAAATTTGATAATTTAAATTATCAATTCCCCATTTCAATTTAATTGCAGATTCATTAAAACTCCTTTTACTGGGTTAAAGAACTAGTTTCATTTAAAACACAGTTCACGATAAACCCAAATCACATTCTATTTATTATCGGGTTAAAGAACTAGTGTTATTTAAAACACAGTTCACGATAAACCCATGAATCAATTCTATTTAAAACTCATTTCAAATCCAATTTATTTATTTAAAATAAATGGGTTGTTACTTTAGTTCTAAACTAGTTCATTTCGATATAAATCTATTTTTATCTTTTCAAATATGGAGTTTTTCATCCCAATTTTTTCCAAATCATTTCTTATGATTTTACTCAAATTATTACTATTTTTAAATAATTTTATGAAGGCACGTACAGTCGATTTCCATCAACGGCCATCGAACTGCACTTATAGCGACCTTTTTCAAATTTGATTTGGACGTATCTCCAAATCCAACCGTTAGATTTCAAATTTCAAATATTCGTTAGAAAGCTCTTTTCGATACGAACCCAACGGTTCCGTTTTTAGGAGAATCCAATGGTCGGATCTCTCGTAATGTCCGTTTGAAATAAATGGTCGAAATTCATGAACTGCCGCTGCGCGGCGCGTTCTATTCAGGCCATTATATTATATATATAATATATATAATATATATTTCGTCGATTCCTATTTAAAACGAATTTTATAAATCGTTTTAATTTCGTTTTAAAAACAATTTCAACTTCCATTTCAATTCAAATCAAAATTGAATTTTTCCTTATAAATTCGTTTTAAAATTCATTTTTATTCAATTCAAATTTCAATTCAATTTGAATTCATTTCAATTCATTTTATATTCAATTCATTTCGAAATCATTTTATATTCAATTCATTTCGAAATCGTTTTATATTCAATTCATTTCGAAATCGTTTTATATTCAATTTATTTCGAATTCAATTCAAATTTCATTTTAAAATATTCGATTTCGAAATCACTTTTTAATATTCATTTTTAAATGAATAAAATCGATATAAATATCGTTCACGTCAAAATGGCGTCAATCTAATCAACACGGCTTCATATATTTCTATTTTCAAATATTCTATTTCAAATATTTCCTTTTCAAACATTTCTATTTCAAATATTTCATTTTCAAATATTTCTATTCCGGTTTTATATTCAACAAATGGATCTATATCTCTTTCAATACACGACTCTATATCTTTGTCAACACACGACTAATCTCAGCGAATGAGTACTGTCCACGTGTGACTATTTTTGTTATTTAATATATTTTATGAAAATTAAGGTATCTATCGTTTGATATTGAATCAGACTCCAACCGTAAATTAGTAAGAGAATGATTTCCTGAATATTAACCCCGAAGGCCGAAACCAACATCAGATCACTATCCAGGAGACCACTCATCTTATCTAATTTCCAGTTAGTTTCTAATTTTATATATGATAAAGATGTAAATTTTATTGTTAAAATATTTCGTTCAACACATGGCTATTCTCAACGGATGAGTACAGTCAACACATGAACCTTTACTTTATAGTGATAAAGATATAAATTTTATTGTTAAAATATTTCGTTCAACACAGGCTATTCTCAACGGATGAGTACAGTCAACACATGAACCTTTACTTTATAATATTCTTTATCTTCTAAATTGGAATGAGGCCCAATCAATTACCATATAGCGTTAACTATAGGGATTTCCATACAACACATGTATCTAATAGCATTGAAAAATAATCAACCATCAACCAAAGTGCACTACTCTGTATAAGCATCAAATATAGATATCTAACGCTTATAACAGCCTATCAATCAATCGATCGACATATTCAATCAATCAGGATGAGTGAACTCCAAATTTCATCCCAACACCCGTGTGGGGTTTCAAACAATCAAACACAGATTTTATTTGTGCAGTTGGGCGATGTGTAAAATTTATCGTCCCAATCAATGTCAGTCAAATCAGTGTACATAAACAAACCGTCCAGTTTGTAAATGAATATTTATTTATTCACATTCACTATATTCATATTCACGTTAAAAATTATATTTTTAACGATAAAACATTTTATTTTAACATATGAATTTCTATTCAGTTCATTCTTTAAATAAAATGATATTTTTATTTTTCTAACTTATTTTAGAAAATTTCGGCGGCATAACGGCACGATACTAGAAACGGGACGAGGCCTAGCCTTATCCCCGGTCTAGTGAAGGCCCACGCCATTCACACATAAATCAAATCCACCAAACAATCAAATTCAAATCTAATCATCTAACTAGTTTATGCAATCAAACAAACAAGTCCATGGTCTGTGGACGATTGTGTCGGGTGCTACTAAGCACCGTCTGCATCCTAGTATATATATATATATATAACTAGAAAAGAAATTGAAGAGTGAGAAATTCTCACCAATAGCTATCCAACTTCACGACACTTCATTTATAGAAATCTTCGTCGTTCTCGCCTTTTTATCACCTTCGTTGACCGTAGCCACTACATATATAAAAATAGAATTTTTACTTCGCTATTCAATATATAAAAATCGAATTTTTACTTCGCTATTCAATATATAAAAATCGAATTTTTACTTCGCTATTCAATATATAAAAATCGAATTTTTATAACAGTGTTCGTATCGATAAAGATTATATTTTTATAATTCCTTTCACTTATAAAAATACCGACTTTCAAAAATACGGCTCTTTTCATATATATAGATTTCACCTTTTCAAAAATATAGATTTCATTTTTTTCACTCCTTCTATAATATAGAAATCATATTTTTAATATCTATACTATATAAAGGTCATATTTTTAACCTTTCTATAATATAAAAATATCGCCTTTTTAACTTTAAAAATCTAATCTTTTGCATTTTAAAAATCTAATCTTTTGCATTTTAAAAATCTAATCTTTTGCATTTTAAAAATCTAATCTTTATGATAATCAAACATCTGAACTTTTGTTATATGAAATTCCGAGCTTTTCAAATATAAAAATTCGAGGTTTGCACATTAAAAATCCGAGCTTTTCACATTAAAAATCCTTTCATAAATCATAGTGGTTCATACAAAATTTTAATAGCAAAAATAAATCAATACAAACAAATAGAAGACTTACAGTGGTTTTTTTTTATAAGAGGGAGGGGGTTCGGATTCACGGAAGGAGGAGGGGTCCGGCAGTCGGGCGGAGGCCGGGGGAGGGGCGTTTGGGGTCGGCGGTGGTGGCCAAATGGCTGAGGGAGGCGTTCGATTTTGGGATTGGAGGGTTTGGGCTCGTCGAGAGATGGAGGCGCAGGTTCTTGGAAGGAGGAGCGAAGGGAGGGGAGGTTCGCGGTGGCGTCGGTCAGTAGGGAGGTCGACGGTGCCTGGCGCCGGTGGTGGCTGGGGATCGATGCGGTCTCCGTCGATCTTCTCTTTTTTTTTCTTTTTTCTTTTTCTTTTTTTTTATATTACTGACTGTCGATTAAAAATCAGAAAGGGGGAAGGGCCAGAGAGATTTAAGGGGAGAGGAGAGAGGATTCCAATTTTTAATTATTTTAATTATGAAAAAGTTGACTTTTACATATGACCTCAAAACGAGGCCCACCACCTGTCGTCCATAGCGTTTAACCCCCATTCCGAACACAATGGGATATGTATCGTAAGCTGATTTGATCGTTACAATCAGTTTCTGTTGAATTTACATTTAAATCTATATATTCAATTTTAAACATACATTTCAATTTACCAGGGTCACATACGAACTCGAAAAATTCCCGAAAATTATTTTCTAGCTTCGTATTGTCGATACGGTCCTAACAAAACTAGTTTCGTCGAATTCCGAGACCGTTAGAAAAATGGCCATTTTCCAGTCGATTAAAATCAACTGAAATTGGTCAAACGCGTTCTCCTTCGCCACGCTCACATATTGATTCGAAAAATTACGAAATTTGGAATCTAGCAATAATTTGACACTGTGGATCCAACAAAAGTGGTTTCGTCGAAATCCGAGGTCGTTTGCAAAATTTCCATTTTTAAGGGCCTGAATTCCATAGCGACTATTCAGAATTTTCAACTGGACATATCTTTTGATTCCCGCTATGAAATTTTGATTTTTCGGATTCGTTGGAAAGATATCATCAATTAGATTCTAATGTTTTTGGTTTCACTAAAATCCGGATAGTTTTGCACCCGGTACATTCAATTGAAGTTTGAAATCGAATTATCGAACTACCGCGTCATTTTCAATTCTATTTATAATTATATCCTAACGACGACGCATATAAATATATTCGTTCGAATTATATTCAAAATAAATTTCTCGTCGTTTTTATTTTAAATAATCTATTTTAAATATACAAAATTCGCTAATATTGCCAAAATAAAAAATTTAAATTGGCTCAGAATTTCCGGGTTATTACATCTGGCGTCCTCTCAGAAAATAGGAGTTGAAGGCTTGGCCATATTGGTTTATTTATTGGTGCTCAAAAAACCAAATCGGTCAAATCAAAACAAATAAAATTCAAGATGCTCAAAAGGAAAAGACCATGTCGTTTTGACCCGAAGTGGGTCGTCCCATGACCCAGATGGGTCGACCCATGACCCAATTTGTTCGACGCAGTACCTAGGTAGGTCGACCCCACGGTCGACCCAATTGCAATATGGGTCGACCCAATAGCAATATGGGTCGACCCATATACGATCGTGTCGCTCCGATTTAAAACATTACTCTAATGTTTCAAATTTAAGTGCATGTGTATATATTTACGCACAACTCCACAAAATTTCAACCATTAATAGCTGCGTGATTTTTGTTTCTTAAACGTTATTATTAACATTATTCCCTAACCATTTCAATGATTCTTTTCGCTTTTAATATACATTCAATTTTCGAATTTTAAATCTGTGCGTATATAATTACGTACAACTCCATCTTTTTCAAAATTCAAACAACCCTATCCCGAAATTTTTTCTTACTTGTTTTGATTAATTGTGTATTACTTTTGAATTTCACGTATATATAAACACATACATATGTATGTACATACGCACTCATCTAAATATAATATTTTCTTATATGTACATACGCATGTACTTTTCTCTTAGAACATGCAGCTTTTTGGTTAGCCTTCTTAACATTTAAAAACATGATTTCGGTGGGATTCGAACTCGCGTGCTACAACCTGGGAGGCAAGTGCTCAACCA
This sequence comes from Allium sativum, assembly GCA_030737875.1. Classification (NCBI taxonomy): domain Eukaryota; kingdom Viridiplantae; phylum Streptophyta; class Magnoliopsida; order Asparagales; family Amaryllidaceae; genus Allium; species Allium sativum. The sequence continues at coordinate 527,425,735 of CM060921.1, read as the reverse complement.
GTGAACTACACTGCATTTTTGTTCAAAAAAATTAGAACATTGGAAACTCTTAGTTTTATGTGTGTTCCTTTTATTTCTTTTTATCGTGTTCGTTCTGAAACTCCATTTAATGGTTTCTTCTTCGTTTTAAGTGTGTTTTCTGCAAACCATTGGTCTAAATTGATCAAAAAATAGCCACAAACGCAATGAGCTTGTTCGGTGACCAAATTCAAAAATTTTGCGAATTTTATTTTATTAATCAATTTAAAATGTGGGGTGTTACATTCTCCCATCCTTTTGGAAGTTTCGTCCCCGAAATTTGGTAAGGGTAAAATTAAGTAATTCCTCACATAATTTACAACCATCATGTGTACATCCAATTTTACAACTATTTGTGCACTTGTGCAAAGTGTAACCCAACATAAAAAATACATAAATGCAATGAAGTGATACCTCCTATATAAATGCCAATTTCCTTGAAAACATGATGCACACATCCAAAATATACTGTTGATTTCTATATGAATGCAATAATTTGAAAATCAAAAATACTATTTCATCCATTTTTTTCTACACTCTTGCGAAGTAATAGTGTTGTTCATCTAATTTAAGCATCCAAATCCTACCGACCAACTTTAGATTTTTGAAATTTAGAAAAGTCTAATTTTCTGAATTCGATTTCTTTTGTTAGAAAGAGGTAGAAGACGGAAATTTAGAAAAGTCATATTTTCCATCCACTTTTACACACCTTTTTCCCCATACTTGGAATTTTAATTGCTAATCTTACAAAAAAAAAATCTATTCCAAACGCAGTTTACATAAGAAAAAATTCTTTCAGTTTTCCAAGATTACTTGAAAGAATTCATTTTTTTTATTGTTCTTTATTTTTGCAGCTATCATCTTTGTTTGTATTCTTTTAGTTGATCATTTTTATCTTTTATCTTTATTTTTATTTACAATATTCTATGTTTTGCTTTTATCTAGTGATCACTGCAAACACCTAAAAAGAAAATGTCAATCAAACTATTCTATTTTTCTACAATAAAATAGAGCACTACATAGAAGTGAAAATCTATGTTAAATGAATACTTTCATATTTCCTCAAGGTGTGATAAAAAGGACTTCTGTTAATTAGTAAGCTTGTTGTAAATTTACTTATAAAAAACTCAATTTGTGTTTTCCTATTTATTTCCTCTTTATCCTCTTCCTTTAAATCATGCAAGTTTTAAATGTACTTTTTTTACTTCTTTCAATTAAACAGTAACCACTCAAAATTAAAAAAATTCTCAAACCTTTACTAATTGTCCATGAACACTAATGGGACCCTTCTCACTAAATTATTTTTATCTAAATAAAATTAAATTTCCATGAACCTTTTTTAGAGAGGACTTTTGTGTTCTGTGTAAAGTAATAAGGAAGCTTCAGAACTTTTTTTTTCATTTCTTTATTGAAATAGGTGTCATAAAAAATGGTGCTTCGCCTATATTTTGTTCACCTCTTTCGCTGCACATTTCCTTGGCACTTTACCAAAACATGTTTACTTACAAACTTATTGATTCATAAAAACTTACCTTATAATAATTCTTGTTCCAACAAGTTAAAGTGTGTCACAATCCGTCCTATATGAAAACTTTTATATTTTATTTCACTCAAGGCCACCTATGCACCCTATATGGCCAGTTCATTTATTCATGCTTTCTCTTAACCACTTATATCACTTAACTCCACAACTTGCTTACGCATTCAATACTTTTTGAACAAAAAATTTGCACAATTTTCTAAAAAATCATTTTAACACAACTTTTAATATTACAAACTAGTAAATTTCTAAAATTGTAAACTTTTAAATTTTTGAAACTTGAAATCCTTTTCTAGAAATCTTTTTCTACATTTACATTTTTTTCAAGTTCTTTTCTTAAAAAAAGTTCTAACTGTTGTGGTTTCTAACTTTTGCAGTTTCCAAATTCTTTGCACGAAATTACATTTCTTTGTTCTAATTTCTTCTTCACATAAGTTCCTACCTGAACTAAAGAATAAGACTAGTGCCTCTTTTGCGCCAAATGCATATATATATATATATATATATATATATATATATATTCCTAATTCATTTTTCTCTTCCTTAACCTCTTCCTAATTTACAAATCTCTACTTCCTAATCCACTAATTTGAAATACTAAAATTTCAAATATTAACATACGGAATCTTTTTTTTCTTCAAACATTTTGTACACTTTTTACCTAGCCGCTCATGAGTCTATAATCCTCAAACTTCCATAACCATTTCCTAAGTGTACAAAATTGACGTCCCAACTTCCTCCATGTGTTGTTTCACTAAATTAGTTGGATCCTCTATGGATAAAGATATATATAATATTTATATTTTAAAAATAAAAAAAGTTCACTCATTATCTATATCGAAATCCTAAACCTAAGCTCTGATACCAGATGTAACAACCCGAATTTCAATATACCCATTTTTTCAAAAATCTAAATTTATCGAAGCTCGAGTTAGTTTGCCTGGTTCCTCCAGAAAGTCAAAGATAAATATATCAGAACTCATAATAGAAATCTCACAATGGAAGGGAATAAAATATAATAGTTGGTAAACATTTACCAATATATTGACACTATCTAACCAGTGTCTTTAAGCTGTAGAATCTCAACCACATGTCTAACTGGTGGGTTTGTTATAAGGAGGGGGTCAGAACAAAAGTTTTGGTGAATAGACAAATTATACTTTCTATAAATAACACTACATATACCTTTATATCACCAATTCGTATTTATTAAGTTATTCAAGTTTATCTCACAATATACTTACCATTTTTTCACATAAATCATACCCATCTACTCCCTAGTAGATTAACATAAAAAAATGTGTTATATACCCAATATATCGAGGCACTCCCCATAGTTCCCTTCCCGAGTGGTCCCCATCGTCGTACTAAAAAATGTACTAAACTTCGATCTCCGTACTACGAAAGCATACTACTCTACACTGCGAAAGCAAATAAGCCTCTTCCACTGGACTACAAGGATGCTCTAATACCTGAGTTCCTCCACGAAACTCAGTCGGGGCCTTTTTACATGTCTGTAAGGGACAACCTCGTTAGGTCTATAATACAGATATCCAAAGATAGGTATGTCTCTTTCAGTGGCTCTCCAAGGTCCCACCCAGCCTACCCCCATACTAATGAAACTATTCAAAGAGATAAATGACCGCTCTAACATCCAATCTAAACAAACATGTGGTCCCTCATCCAGTGACCCGATATTAAAAGTTCATTGACCTCATGGCTTAGCTCCATTCTTTCCCACGCATGTCCGACTGACGATGACATGTATCCGACGACCTATTATCCTTTATTGGGTCCTGACCATGAAGCCTTCCCCCATGAGGAATCCGCTGAATCATCCTAAGATCATCTCAATCAGTCTTTAGACTGCCCACCATTAAAGATGCAGCAAAGGCATACTAACTTGATGGAACCGTACAGACCATGCCTCTGTGCGTACAACTTCATTAAGCCTACCATAAAGGGGCCATCTCGAAGTCTCCTTGCGTCCCGTAGAAGTTCCGCGCTTCCTTCCAGTCCTAACAAATAATAAGCTGGATGTGCCTCCCTCGTGTCTCTAGACACCTACGATGATCTGCCCTGTTGGGCTCTTCATCTACATGCGTATGGACTGGTCCAAGCACATCTCATTATCACGTCATTAGACTCTATGTCTAATCTTCAACTACGCGCTTTTTCTACTTACTGCAATGCTAGTTAACTTAAATATTTACTTGTTTATTTTACATTCAAGTTATTTGTTTATTAGGTTTAGTTGGCCAATTAAATATTGCTAGTTAACTTAAACTTAGTTCCTCAATTATAATTTTATTGAATAATAAGCCTACTCTACTCTTTCCATTTGATAATATTACCACAATTATAATTGTGAGTTTGGCTATTAAACTTATTTCTCGTAATTTAAGTTCATTTATAATATGCCTCTTACTTTCCATTTCATCTTTTAATTATAAACTGTATGTTATAATCCTAGTTGTCCCTAAGACAAGCCTATCTATTGTATCACATTCCCGTCATATATAATTTATTGTAATAGGTTACATTACTCGTTCATTACATACTTCATAGGTTTCTTATTCCTTTTTTTCTACGTGATACCTTCCATTAATGTTACCCTTTTTTATTTCCATCTTTACAATTTATTCTTTTGGAAATTAAGACTTATTCCTAACTGATTGGTTATTAAAACTGCAAAAAAAATTGTTTTCATAGGTTAAGGTAATTAATGTAAACCCATGATTGTAAGACATTTCTTTCAATAATTTTTAGGCTAATGGACAGTGCGCAATTTTGCAAAATCCTTATTTCGCACTAATACACATCTTTATTTATTTTTAAACTTGCAATTATGTTTTCCACTTCTTTTTAAAAACCAAATTATGAAAATATATCCCTTTTTTCCTAACCAATCAATCTAGGCTACTCCTAACTTCCTAATTTAATTGATATACATCAATTTCTATCTCTAACTTGTTTTCTCCTTTTGTTTTGCATAATTGCAGTAAAATTGGATGCAATTGGGTTTATACCCCCATTTTCTTTCAATCCCTACAATTTTTGCATCATTTCCATTTTAAATCTGAAAAACGATTTCTTACAAATAACACGATAATTCTCAAGCTTATACTTTTTACTACAAATTTACTATATAACTTTTTTTATGTCATATCAATCTTTTCCATATTAATTTAGTAAGTCTTACCAAGTTTACCTAATTTCAAATTTCCCTTTTATTACACTTTTGGCATAATACGTTCATTTAGCCCCAAATCATCAAGTTTTCCCCTTTTTATTGCAATTCCCATTAATTTGTGCAGAACCACAATTAACTTAATTTGCGTCTAACCATAATTCAGTTACTTTGTGTGTAACCACAACTCAAATAAATTGGCGTCTAATCACAATTTAATTATTTTGTGCATAACCATAATTTTATTCAATTTGCGCATGATCACAATTTTATTCATTTTGCACATAACTAAAATTTAACATAAACTGTGTACTCTGATTTAGAAGAGGGGAAAAGAAGAAGAACATATTATAAATTACAACAAGAATTAAACGATACAATATACCATTACCAGAAAATATAATTTAAATCCACTCACTTGAGATTTACGCTCTAATATTTTGGATTTGATTTGGATCTACATTATTTTCTTTTTAATTCGGATTTGTAAACCTGTCTGGATAGAAGATCTGGGCATCTATCGCTTAGATCTATAACCTTCTTCTCCAAATCTTGAATCAGAAATCCTAAAACTAATATATATTTTTTTTCTAAAGAATTTGGAGGAGAAAGAAATGGTAAAACTCTGGCGCCCTCTTAGAAACCATGAGTTGGAGCTAGGTCCTGCTAGTTTATTTATAGGTGCTCAGTAAAACCACGTTTGTTAGATCAAACAAATAAATTATGAGTCACTCAAAATGAACAAACCATGTTGTTTTGACCCGAAGTGGATCGACCCATAACCCTGGTGGGTTGATCCCTAGGTCAACCCAGTACCTAGGAGGGTCGACTCCTGGATCGACCCAGTTGCAATATGGGTCAACCCATATACGATCGTATACCGGCTCCTCTACCATGTAATTTCTGCTCCGATTAAAAACATTACTCATACGTTTATTTTCTTGCCTAATCCTCTCCAATCTATTTTATTATTTTCCCTTTTTGTTTATGCTTTAGCTTTAAATCTATGCGTATTTATTTGTGCACAACTTCATAAATTTCAACCATTAATAGCTGCGTAATTTTCGTTTCTTAAACTTTATTATTAATACTATTATTCCTTAACCATTTCAATGATTCTTTCTGTTTTTAATATATGTTCAAATTTCGAATTTTAAATCTACACGTATATAATTACATATAAAACCATCTATTTCGAAATTCAAACAGCGCTATCCTGAGATTTATTTCTTGCTTGTTTTGATTAATTGCATGTTACTTTTGAATTGTATATCTATATACACGCACGCATACATACACACACACACATATATATGTATATATATATATATAATCTTTCCTTATATATACATACACATATACTTTTCTCTTAGAACATGCATCTTTTTGGTTGGCCTTCTTATTAAAAACATGACATTGGTTAGATTTGAACTCGCATGTTACAACTTGAGGGGCAAGTGCTCAACCGCAGAACCACACCGCGTTTTTGTTCATAAAATTAAAACATTGGAAACTTTTAGTTTAATGTGTGTTCCATCTTTTCGTTTTGTTCTGAAACTTCATTTAATGATATCTTCTTTGTTTTAAGTGCATTTTCAACAAACCATAGGTCTAAATGGATCAGAAAATCGCCACGGACGCAATGACGTTAGTTCCGCGACCAGATTCAGAAAATTTTACGAATTTTATTTTATTATTTAATTTAAAATGTGGGGTGTTTCATGCATGTGTGTTACTCCACCAAAATTCATCATAAAACATAGCACCAAAACCATTTTAAATCATCGAATCTAGAGCACGGATCAAATGTGGTATAGGCTTACATTATTATGAATAAAGCCCACAGCATAAACATCACGAATTAAGCTCAGAAATTCATTAAGAAATCCATTAAAACAAGCAGTTAAATATCCAACAGACTTAGGAATTTCTACCTATGTAAAACTCACTCCATGGATTGAGCCATATTACGTGAGTGTCAACCCATGGGTCGACACTACATAGGCTTGTGTCGACCCTTAAATCGACTTAGAGTATGCATTTTCTATAGGATGAAAATCCTGCTTCTCTTCCAACTTTCATTCAATATCTAAAACAATTGGAGATGAAAATATATCTTGCAATGGATGAATAAACTGGTACCCAACTTCAAAAGCATACAGAGATAAGGATTGCACAAAACCAACAATAATTAAAGGTGCTAACGGGTCTTAAAGGTTACACGAGATAAAGAGTTGATACCGCAACCAAACTGTAACATTTCCAGTTACAATAAATGGTTTCTAACTATTAGAACCTCTATTCTGCGCTTTTAATGACATCAGCTATACAATCATTATATACATATATCATATAAGCATGTAGGTATACGATCATAATCGAAGATTGAAAAACAAGCATAAGAGCTTCATGTATTAGTAATATTCAGTATGAAGTATTATGAATGATTTGTACAATCTCCTTGAATAGTATTTTAGTTTACAAAATGGTTTTATAAATGAAAAATTTCAAGAAATAGAACTTTGTAGATGTCAGACCTCTGACACTTAGTTCAGACATCTATCACTGGACTTTGGAAATTTCTATAATTCTAGAACATATGTTTGACAGTTATGTCAAATGACTGACTGAGTTCAGGATATTTTCTGGAGTACGAGCATAGAAATTTGACATAAATGACAGATGTCTGTGTTATGCAAAAGGACATTTTTTTTGAAAGGGTTTCTTCTACATATTGAAGGGATGCATTTTTCTTCATATGTACCTTTTCTTCTACCAAAAGAAGCAACCTTTAGAATGAAAGATTTCAGTCCAAAATCATTTCTCTTCAAAGAAACTCTTCATTTTCTATAAATAAACTTGAATCAAAGAGATTTGTTAACTTATCTTTCTTTATCTTTCCTATTTATACATTCTATTCTCTGTGTTTCCTTGGTTTCCAAAAAGCATTCAAAAGCATATATTTCTTCTATACATCAAGTACTTCAAATCATATACTACTTCAAGGAGATCATCGGAGATCTTGTACTATTCAGTCAAAATCAGTATTATTAAGAAGACATCTTTATCAAGAAAACTATTCTGTTATAAGCCAATTCCTCCGAACGAAAAGAGGGCTGTTTTTTAATATTTAGAAAGTCGTAAAAAAGCTTCGAGATTGGACATAGGCTGGGAAGTCCGAACCAATATAAACTCTGGCTTGATTGCTTCTTACTTTACTTGGTTTCATATTGTAGTTATTAAATATTTTTTGTTGTACTTGCTAATTAGATACTCACAAGATCCTTGTAGTTATTTGAACTAGTATCCAGTTCTTTAAATTATAGTAACACATAATTGAAACGTATTTTTATATGGAAAGTACTTTGTAAGAGGGTTAATCAACTGCATATCCTCCACTTTTCACGCGCTCAAACTATGACTATTGGTCAACATATATGTGTGTTTTTATGGAAGCTAATGGTCGCTAATGGCCTAGAAATATGGCAAGCAACATAGGTTAGATATAAAGCACTAAACACAAACATAAGCACATGGACTGATGCACAAAAGAACGCTGCTACTAACAAAGCTAAAGTTATGAATGTACTCTTTTGTTCACTAGACAAAAAACGAATTTTCACATGTGCACTACTGCTTATGATATTTGACTCACTTTGCAAATCACACATGAAGGCACAAGTAAAGTTAAACAAACAAGGATTTCAATTTTGTAGAATCAATTTTCTTCATTTAAAATGAAAGAAAATGGGTCTATTAGTGACATGGTTAGTAGATTTCAAACTATTTAATCCCATGGAACTCGAAGTCAAATTTATAGACTACGACTTAGTTACATGTATATTGAACTCTTTAACAAATGATTAAGAAAGAAAAGTATTGGCTATTAAAAAGGAAAATGATCTTTCTCAACTTAAAGTCGAAAATTTAGTAGGAAATTTGATGTCATATAAAGCTAATATGCAGGCTAGAAAGGAACAAAACCATAAAAAGAAAAATATTGATTTTCAAGCAAACAATGAAGATTCAAATTTGTTATGAAGAAGAGATTGTGTTTATAGCCAAGAATTACAAGAAATTCAGGAAGATGATGAAATTTCAAAAGGATGGAAAATCAAATACAATCAATCAGAACTCAATCAAATGCTTTGAATATGATCAGTTTGGTCATATGATGGAGGATAGTTCAAAACTCAATGATGAAAAGAAGAAGAAAAATAAACATGAGAAGTTTAAAAAGAAAACGCTTTCAAGTTACCTGGGATGAGTCAGATTCTTCCTCAGCAAACATGGAAAGTAATGGCGATACTGAACAAGCTGATGTATGTTTCATGGTAGACACGGATGAGGTATGTCTTGATCTTGCTTATGATGAAATTCTAGAACTTTGCACGGAATTAGATGATAAATATAGAGAAGTTAATAAGTTAAATTAAGAATATATTGCTAAGATGAATCGAATGGAACTTGAAATAGGATTGTTAAAAAAATGAAAAAACTATTTTAGAAGAAGAATTAGAAAATGCTCAAGAAAAATGCAAAAAACCTTTTATGGAAAATGATTTATTATCAAGTGAACTAGGAAAAGTTAAACTAGAAAATAATGATATTTCGAATAAAAAATTTGACCTTAGAATGTAATCTAGAAGCATCACATTCTAAAATCTCGGAACTTAAGAATAAGTTAGAAAAGATTACTTCTAATGTCTTAAAATTTAATAAAGGAAAACAAAATTTAGAACAAAGCAGCAAAAACGCCGATACCGGTAAGTAGTTAAAGTTAGATTCTCCTTTTCCTATAAGTGCTCCTACTGGTATTGACTCAAATCATATCTTAACTAGATCTAAGACAAGAAGTGCTGATAAACAAATCGAGTTTAATAATGCTGCAAAACATATGTGTTTGGAACATTAAAGCGGCTCATATGGATATGAAACTTAATAGATGCAAGCTACTAATAAGAAGATACAATCTCTCTGCTCTAGCAATTCTAGAAACCAAATTCAATGAGCAGCTATCTGGTAGAGCTATGAGATACATTAATCCAAAATGGGAAATGAGTCATAACCTTCAAGAAGCGAGTTATGGTAGGATCTTACTTATTTATGACCCATCCATTCAAAGATTCACAAAGATAAAATCCACGAACCAGTACATCCATTGCCAAAATCTTCATGTATCCTCTTCCATGATATATTTCTTCATGTTTGTATATGCTTTAAATTTCGCTAATGCCAGAGAATCACTCTTTATTGAGATACCATCATTAAAGAAGAACCTTCACTGTTGGCATGTTTGCGGTGACTTCAACTCTCCACTCAAGCTCTCGGATAGAATTGGGGGATCTATCGTATCTCTCTCTGAGATAAGGTCCATCAACTTGACAATTTCTACCTCTGAGATTGTTGAAATTAACACTTCTGGTCCTGAATTCTCTTGGAATAACAGTAAAAGAGATGACATTCGCACATTCTCTAAAATTGATCACTCCTTTTGCAATGTCGTTTCTTTTAGCACCTAGCCAAGTCTCTCCAATGAACTTGCTACGTCGATTCTTTCTGACCACTTGCCGCAGATTTTTCATTTAGATGAGAATATGACAATCTGATTTCCCAACTTCAATTTTTTTGACACTTGGACGAAGGAGACAGACTTCTTGGAAATTGTTAAGAAGACTTGGGATGTTCCTTGCAATGGAAACGCTATGTAAATTTTTTATAAAAAACTTAAAGCTCTTAAGAATGTTTTGAAGGATTGTTCCTCTACGAAATTCGGGAGTGGCAGTTTAAAGTCGAATATGCTTCAACACCAGCTAGTTCAAGTTTAAAGACAAATGCAACAAAATCACTCAATCCCTCACTAGCAAGTCTTGAGCATGAACTTTCTTGTAACCATAAAGAAGCTCTGATCTTGGAATCATTAATGGGGAAGCCAAAGTCGAGAATGAAATGGTTTGATGATGGGGATAGGAATTTCGCATATTTTCATGCAACGCTGAAAGCAAAACAAACTAGAGAGAACACACACATTATTGCTGACTTGGATGGATAGGTACATACCTCTCAATTCAATATTCATAATACTTTCATTAATTATTTCTCTAATCTGTTTGGCAACACTGATAATTTTCTTCCTCTTATTGAGAACATTGACCCTATGATCTTGCCTAAATTAAGTTCTAATAAAATTTCCTACTTGAGTGATACCATAAATGATGAGCAGATTAAAAAAGCCATGTTTTCCCTTAATCAAAACTCATGTGGAGGACCAAATGGATATAATGCAGTTTTTTGTACTTTTTGTTGGAATACCATGCAAATTGACGTTTGCAATGCAATTAAACAGTTTTTCAAAAATGGGAAAATGTTTGGATCTTTTAATAACACTGTTATAGCACTTATTCCCAAAGTGAAAAATGCCAACGTTGTGAGTGCCTTTAGGCCCATTTCATGTTGCAACGCTATCTACAAGTGTATTACCAAAATTATTGCTTGTAGACTTAAATTCGTGCTACCCACTCTCATTTTTGTTAACCAGTCTGCTTTCTTGCCTAACCATAATATACTAGATGATGTGCTTCTTGCACATGAGCTTATCAAAGGTTATAAAACCAAAAATATTTCACCGAGAGTGATGCGTAAACTGAATATTAGGAAAGCTTTTGACACGATTCAGTGGACTTCTATCATTAGAATTCTAAGCTATATGAATTTCCCTCCTTTTTTTACTGCTTGGATTTATGCTTGTGTGAGCACCGCGCATTTTTCTATCAATACCAATGGTAACCCGGTTGGTTTCTTTGACAACAAGTAGGGAATTAGGCAAGAGGACTCGTTTTCACCATATTTATCCATAATTGTTATGAAACTGTTAACTATGATGCTTAATAAATTGGTTCAAACAATCAATTTACTTTGCATCCTAAGTGTAAGGATCCTTGCATTACATCTTTAATGTTTGCTAATGATTTGATCATCGTATGTAAACCTGACAATATGACATTGAATAGCATCATGACCACGCTTGAAAAATTCTATCATCTCACTGGTCTGAAAATAAACTATGAAAAATCCAAATTGATGCTTGTTGGTGTCTGTCAGCAACGCAGAGAGTATATTCAAAACCTTACTGGACTGAGTTGTAGTGATTCTACAATCTCCTATCTCGGTCTTCCTATGGCAACATCTCGAATCACTACAACACAGTGTCTCCCGCTGTTTGAGAAAATCACGAATAGGCTTGAGTGTTGGTCAAGTAGCTTCCTTAGTCAAGCTGGTAGATTAACCCTCATTAAAGTTGTGATTATTTCCATGCAAGTATACTGGTTGCGTACCTATATACTTCCAAACAAATTGCATTCAATGATTAAATATGCCTTTATGAAATTTTTGTGGAAAGGAAATATTCATTCCAAATACTTAGCTCCAATATCATTTGTCGAGCTTGAACTACCCATACAAAAGGGTGGACTTGGTATTATTAATACCAAAACTTTTAATATTGCTGCTATAGGCAAACATATTGACGATATTCTTCGTAAAAAAAACTCCCTTTGGGTTAAATGGTCCTTGAAGCATGTTATAAAGAATAACAATTTCTGGACGTTGAGAACTTTGCAAAATTTCAGCTGGACTTGGAGGGGAATAAACAAAATCAAGTATTTGATTCACTGTTTCAAATCTCGCAAATATCGCCCGAGATCTCGTTTTGGGCTCCTTCTGAAATGAAACAGCAAATATCACTCTAAATCTCCTTTTGAATATATCGCCCAAGATATTGCAATATCGAAAGATATATTGACCGAGACGAAATACTGGAATATAGTCCGAGATCTTAGTTTTTTTTTGTTAAAATTTAAATTTGTGCCTGAACTAGAACTATAATTAAAAAACTCAAATCTAGCCATATTGTATGTTCATATATGTTTTACAATGCTTATTCGTCTTTTTACATACATGTTACTTGTGAAATTATGTATTTTATGGTCTATTTATGTTGAATTTTTTAATGTTTTGGATCCTTTTAATGTTTCCTGTCTAACAATATTCCTGTTTTAAGCATACTACGTTTTAGAGTATGAATGATCTTTCACAAAATAAAGAATAATAAAGTTATTTTGCATTTTAATTTTAAGTTACTATATTTTTGATAGCACTCATAAAAATCATTCTGTTAAAATATCATTTTTAACATATCATGTACCCTGAGATTGTTCCGATATGAACTTTCAGACCCGAGATGAAAATCCGAGACAAACTCCCAAGTTAGACTCATCTCGTCCGAGATCTCCCCCGATACGAGACCGAGTTTATAAAATCCCCGATACGAAATGCGACCGATATCCGAGATTTAAAACCTTGATTTGATTCTCCTATGCATTAAGTATGGGCATATGGCCTATAACTGTACTAATTTTTGGGAGGATCCCTGGTATGACTTTGGTTATATCATTGGCAATGATGTATCTTTTTTGGAAATCCAGCAATCCGGTGTGCCCCAAACTTGCAAAGTTGTAGATTTACTTCTACATAACCGTATCAGCCTCCCGAGTACTACCAATCAGAATATACAAGCTATATGGAATAACATCGCAAACAGCATCTTCCAAGCCACCAATGACCTCAACGTTCTCTGGAAATGGCAAGGTGAGCGCTTCATAATTTAGAATCTTTACTTTTCCTTGCGTGGCACTTCTTCTTTTGATAATTGCAGATGGTACAAGAATGTTTGAAAGAGAGACAACAATGCTAAAGAGAATTTGTGCTTGTGGAAGGGGCTAAACCGTGTTGTGCTTACCAAGGAGAAGCTAGCTGTAACGACCCGGGATTTCGCGATCCTGAGTAACTGACACAAACTCAATGTCGATCATCCAAGCATCGGAAACACCGGATAGTCCATGAAAGAAACTAGAGGGTGAGAATAGATAATATAGAAACTTAGAATAGAAGAAGAAGAAGAACATACACATCATCAGAGTAACACGAATCTCACAGCGGAACGAACAATATATAATAGATACATAACTTTGAAATAAAACTAGTATATGTATACAGTAACATTATCAGAGTACAACACTTACAACATAGCGGAAATAACTATAGCTATATAATCCTGAAGCCTCTTGCTCCAAGCTCTCCGAGTATATCTGTAAAATCCTGACTACTTGACTGCTCGTAAAAAATTGGACACCCAAGAGTTTAGGGAAAACAAAGCAAAATAAACTCTGGGTCAGTCATGGGACTGGTGTGAGTAAAACAATTTAAAATAGTTTGAGCAATAAAACGATATCTCATAAGACCACGCCGTATAACGGAATGGGTTTTCCCATATGAGAATCCAAAATAATCTTTATATAAAAATTCTTTGATATTATAATAGTGTCTGTCAACCACAATATAATAATCATGTAGCAGAAACGCTTTCATCTCACGTTCTACATACATAGTACACAATCAAAATTGCAAGCACTTATTGGATAATGGATTTCCAACTATGACAAGGTATGGAACCACCTTCCTATAGTGTACCTCTAGAGAGGAATACACTGGGTTCAACAAGAACATCTTGCAACCCGGCCACACATGACCGACCACTCATTTCGCTTGAGTGTATCGAACGTATATCACCAACGGTTGGGATCAGCAACCGTTTCTCGAATGGGACAACATCGAATAGATTAAATAAGTAAATGAAACTCTAGATTAGGTTACAATACACCCTAATTGGAAGCAACCCACTTAGCCATGCTGCCTACCCGATTTTTGTCATTTCCCGGTTGTGAGGCTAGAGGCCACGCTTATCTCTGACAGATCACACAATTATTCACTTTGAATGTCACATCGTCATACCCGCCAAATCACAAATTGATTTCCCCAAAAATACCAAGGGTATACAGCTAAGAGAAACGAATTCCTCCGCCACCAAACGTAAATACGTTTGAAGAGATCAACTTGTGCGATCTATTAAATATACTCCATAAGACATTCTTCCATACAGGTCGTCCTGGGACTGGACAAACCGAAGGCACTATTCTGTAAACATGACAGCCCTTGCATAACTCCGTCTTCCATTATCTTCTTCATATTCGATCGCAATGTTAACGCCCATACAGAGTGGTTTTCAGATAATGAATCTGATCCCGGTCTCTCTGTATTGACGAAAAATGGTCAAAAACTTCGATAGTCGGTGATTTAATATCAACGAAAAACACGTGTGCAAACAACGATATTATTTCCAGATGAAAATTTTATCGATCAGTCATCATTGAACATTTATCTCTTTAGTTCATTAATTTATTTATTTCTTGTTTCCAAATATTCAAAATTCCCTATTTTCTAAATTTAGAAAATAGATGTTATTAATCATTGGAAAACATTTCCATCTCTTTTTCACGTATCACTGTCATTCCGGTATTCTTTATCATTGAACATTTCATTTTCTATGATTAGAAAATATCTTTGGTTATATTTGGAAAATGTTTCCAAAACTCATCCATTGGATTTAACAGATGTTTAAATAAAATATCGCTATGCCAACTCAAACCATTACCTTCATCAACTAAATTCACTTAATCAACCTTACTATCGAACCTTAATCATTCTTTAGTTACAAACGAAGTCAATCAAGTTGGGGTATAACTACCTCTCAGACCTTAACTGAACAACAGTTCTAACTTCGAAATAGACAAAGTTCACCTTCTAAATCTTTAACAAACTTCCTTACGTAACTCTCGGATTCTATTTACGAATCCACTTTTTTTTATAGAAATCATTTGATTATAACAATAGTGTTATAATCCCATGCTTCCGAAATATAATTACTTAAGTATAAATTTTATTTATTAATTTGGATAAATAAACAAACAGCTAATTTATTTATAAATAAATAAATCTTGATTAAAAACGGAAAGTGAATTGTACTTTCCCGAATTCGATATAATCGAATTCCAACGTATAATTCTCTTTCGAATAATCTCCATTCGATAACTCCTTTTCGAATAAACTATATTCGATTAACTCTCTTCGAATAACTAATATTCGATAATCTCTCTTTCGAATAAACTATATTCGATAATCTTCTTTCGAATAAACTATATTCGACTAACACCTTTCTTCGAATAAACTATATTCGATTAACTCCTTTCTTCGAGCAAACTATATTCGATTAACTCCTTTCTTCGAACAAACTATATTCGATTAACTCCTTTCGAATAACTATATTCGATAACTCCTTTCGAATAAACTATACTCGATTAATCCTTTCGAATAACTAATATTTGATAACTCCTTTCGAATAACTAATATTCGATAACTCCTTTCTCGAATAAACTATATTCGATTAACTCCTTTTCGAATAAACTATATTCGACTAACTCCTTTTCGAATAAACTATATTCGACTAACTCTAATTGATTAACCCTAATTGATTAACTCTAACTGATTAACTCTAACTGATTAACTCTAATCGATTAACTCTAATCGATTAACTCTAATCGATTAACTCTAACCGATTAACTCTAATCGATTAACTCTAATCGATTAACTCTAACCGATTAACTCTAACTGATTAACTCTAATCGATTAACTCTAATCGATTAACTCTAACTGAATAACTCTAATCGATTAACTCTAATCGATTAACTCTAACTCTAATGGATTAACTCTAACTCTAATCGATTAACTCTACTCTAATCGATTAACTATAATTCGATTAACTCCTCTAACTCATTTTAATTAACACATTTTGATTAACACATTTTGATTAACTCTACTTCCATATTCAGTTTCAAATATCGATGTTGAAATCGATTCTTATTTCTCTATATAAGTCCTGACTTATGTATTCTATTTATCCTGCTAAATATTTTATTTAAATTATAAAATATTATGAGACGACCCGATTTCCCGTTCTCACGGAAACAAGGTTATCTTTGGAATATAACACAGAAACAGATAAGCAGAACAGAATTAAATAAATACACCAGAATGAACAACAAAATATACTGGATAAAAGTAATCATCAGAGTTACACAGTATACAGGATCTTACTTAGTACAAATACAGTTCAGCTATACATAAATGTCTACAGCGGAAATAAACAAAATATGTACAATAGAAGCTGAACAGCATAAAAAGAAAAAGATGATAGAATCCATCTTCAGCTCCAGCTATCCAGAAAGAACCAGCTAAACCTGAATACAAGGCTGCCCGTGTAGAAAAAGGGGCACCCGAGTTTGAAAGTGAAACAAACTACGAGTCAGTCATGGGACTGGTATGAGAAATCCACTCAACACATATATAATTGGCTAATCACAGGACCACGCCACTTTCGTGGAACGGGTTTACTCCATTGGATTGCCAGTGCTTTAAAACAAATCTTTCTTTTAAACATCGCTATGCTTTTTATAAAAATGAAGCCGTTATAAGACTCAGTTCCCATCACACAATGCAACGCAAACCGGAGGATAGAGTTTTTACCTTATAACGGCCAAAATATGCTTGATACGAATAAAAACAAAGGCATTTGATATTATTGCTAGTGTTTATATGTTTTGAAAACAATTTCAAATCATAACTATCAATCATAGACGACATGAGCGTCCCATGCCACTATGTCGCCAAATGTATATATACAATCGAAGTCGCACGATGTCGTATTTGGAAATTGGATTTCCGTCATGAACCAAGGCAAAAGATAGTCCTTACCGAATTCGAGACAATCTAGCCCATGTCTCAGGCAAGTACTCAGTCAAGCCTTTGGATCGTCAGGGCCGGTCCACCGATGTGGATTAAAATGCCTGAACAATACGTTTCCCCGCCCTTTGGGGCGTAAACGAGCCAACGAATGACTCCATCGGACCCGGATCGTCCGATCAAACCGAGGCGCCTCGCAACAGCAACAACCACATAGGTGAAAAGTATATAAATGTCAGGGCTGGTAGGTCACTGACACCACCCTAGCTAGAAGGAAACGCATGCCCTCCCTGAGGTCCTTCTCCCGTTTTAGGTTCATACCGGGGTGTGAGGCTCGCGAATTTACGTTATACACAAAGCTACGCCACACAGGCGATGCTTTGATCATCACCACAAGACTTTGCTTTTCAACAGAAGTCCTGATTACTGCATCTTAGCATGCCACACAGGCAATTCACACCGTGCAACTGATGGCTATCAATCACACAGAGCAAATTCCAATGTCGGACACACAGTCCATTTACAAGTCCGTTCTGGGTCTGAACGAAACCGGAGGCACTAAATACCTCGCAAACCCTTCGATCAACACGTACGTCTGAACGATCACCACTCATTATCCATATTTCGGGATGCCTCCCAATCAGGACCTCGGTTACCATCCAAACGAGGTGAAGATCTCCGGTCTTCGACCGTCGTCTTCATCTTCGACTTTCAATCGTCGGTCAATTATTCGAAATGAGAATTAACTCGGCCTTTTCAAATAATTCACGTATATTTAGAATTTCAAATCGATTTATTTCAATGGTTAAATTATTTGACAACATCACGTTTGTTCTTTAATGTAATTTTCACACCAAACACATTCAACCATCAAACATCACATAAATCAAGCAAATTCAGTTTATTTCCATTCCATATCGCTTACGATATTTTATAACTATTTATCGCTATTTTTATTTATTTTAAAATAGCCATTTTATTCAAAACGACGCTTCGGGCCATAAGGCTGCCGTAGCGCTGTTTATCTTCAGATTTGATTTACACATATCTGAAAATCTAACCGTTGGATCTTCACAAAATTTACATCATTAGAAAGGTCTTTTCAAAACGAATCCAACGTTTCCAGTTTCGGGAAATTCCGACGGTCGGATCTCCCGGTACAATCGTTTGAAGTTTCGATTTCAAAATACGAACTGTAGCGTCGTTATTCGATTAAATATAATTATATTTATATATATAAATAAATATAATCGTTTCTGGCGCTGTTTTTCTTCAGATTTGAATTAAACATTCCAGACAATCCAACCGTTGGATTTCTACAAGGTTGGTGCCGTTGGAAAGATTATTCCAAGGCGAACCCGACGGTTGAGGTTTCGGGAAAATCCAATGGTCGGATTTCCCGTACTAGTCGTTTGAAATCACGGTTTCAAAATACGAACTGCGCGGCTTCGTTTCGTTTTAATTTTATTTATATTTATATATTTATATAAATATAGTTCATTCAACAATTTCAATATCGTTTTCACTTCAAAAAAATTTCTAACACCTTAAATTTTGGAAAAAATTCGCCATAACCTCCCCTGCACCGGGAGCGTCGGGAAATCGCAAATAGCGTCCCGGTCCTTCTAATCTCAAAAAGAAAAAGAAGAAGCCAAGCGGCTAGCCAACAGGCTCAAAATCATCACCCAAACAAATCAGTAAATGTGTACCTATTTGTCGGGCACAAAATTTTATTCCTCTTCTCTAGCCCCTTTGCTATAACCTGTTCAATGAATATGCATGTACATATATATATACAGTCCATATCATTTTTCATTTTCTATTCAACTTCATATTCGATTTCTATTTGGTTTAAAAACACCATTCATTCTAATGTTACATAAATAGGTGCAAATCATTTCATTAGCTAATTAATGAATATTTCAACTCATATATGTTTATTTTGAACAAGTGGCTATTTTTAACACTTCACATTTCAACGATTTCTGCATACAATAAAAATGTGATTTTTATTGTAAAACGATTTATTTCAAAACACTATTTTTCTATATAGTTCATATAGTCAATAAAAGGTGATTTTTATTATCAAACAGTTTATTTCAAATTATGAATACCATTCAACACATGAATTTCTAAACAACGAATGAATATCAATTCAACACATGAATGTTTTCTATAGTTTTTATATATAGATAAAAATGTGATTTTTATTATCGAACTATTTATTTCAAAATATGAATACCATTCAACACATGAATTTCTAAACAACGAATGAATATCAATTCAACACATGAATGTTTTCTATAGTTTTTAGATATCGATAAAAATGTGATTTTTATTATCGAACTATTTATTTCAAAATATGAATACCATTCAACACATGAATTTCTAAACAACGAATGAATATCAATTCAACACATGAATGTTTTCTATAGTTTTAAGCATCGATAAAAATGTGATTTTTATTATCGAACTATTTATTTCAAAATATGAATACCATTCAACACATGAATTTCTAAACAACGAATGAATATCAATTCAACCCATGAATGTTTTCTATAGTTTTTAGATATCGATAAAAATGTGATTTTTATTATCGAACTATTTATTTCAAAATATGAATACCATTCAACACATGAATTTCTAAACAACGAATGAATATCAATTCAACACATGAATGTTTTCTATAGTTTTAAGCATATGAAAATAATTCAAACACACAAATATTATTCAAAATTTCGGCAGCATAACGGCAGGGTAGTTACACCGGCACCGTCCCTAGTACGGCTCCTCGCTCTACCTTAAAACCTCGCGGTTTTTGACAATGGGAAACATGCATCTAGTTCGCACGCAGGCGGCATGTATATATATTTATTTCATTTCCACAAACTAATCCTATGTGGTTTCAACCAAATATTTCACAACCACAAATGGGTATTTTTCAACCACAATCAACCAATATCAATCACAAACAATCCCAAACTATCATTCAATTTTCACCACAATTTCAACCAATAAATATCGTCCATGGTTTGTGGACGAGGGGGCGTATATATATATATATATATATATATATAGATATATATTTATAGATAGCAATTCACTTTCATTTCAACTTATATAATATTTTTAAATCAGAAATCTCACCAATAGCTACCCAACTGCACGACACTTCTTAATAGAAATCTTCGCCTATTTGTCGCTTTCACCCGTATTCTCTGCATATGTAAAAATAGAATTTTTACTATGCTATTCAATATATAAAAATCGAATTTCGACTTCGCTATTCAATATATAAAAATATGTTTTTTTTTCTTTTGCTTTCAACATATAAAAATATGTTTTTTACTTTTGCTTCAAAAACAGTTTTATTTCTTTTTTAAAAATTCAGTTTTAAACTTTATAAAAATTTCTGTTTTAACTTTAACAAAATCGGTTTTTAAATTTTAAACAAATCAGTTTTTAACTTTAAAAACATAAAACAGTTTTTAACTTTAAAAACATAAAACAGTTTTTAATGCTTATTTTATAAAATCAAATCAGTTTTTAAATATAAAATCAAAACAGTTTTTAATACTTATTTTATAAAATCAAATCAGTTTTACTGAATAAATAAATAAAAAAAGAAAATAAAATAAAAAAGGGAAATGCTCAACGTTGGCTTGCGAAGTGGAGGGAAGAAGAGGGAGTGTCGGCGTGGGGTTCGGTGGTGTCGCGTCGGCAGGGTTCGAGGTGGGAGGATGCTCCGCGAGGGTGGCGTCGCGATGGGATTCGACGGGGGCGATGGCTTCGGGGTCTGGCGGCTGCTTCGGGGTCTGGCGGCGAGACGAGGAGGCGGCTGCTTCGGGGTCTGGCGGCGGCGATGATTCGATTTAGGGTTTTGTTTGTTTTTTTTTTTTTTTTTTTTTTTTCCTTTCTCTGGTTTTAATCGAATGAGGGGGGGGGCCAAGCGGGAGATAAGAGGGAGGGAGGGAAATTAAAATAATATATATATATTTTTTTTTATTTAATTTGTAAAAAGGTTGACTTTTACATACGACCTCGAAACGAGGTCCACCGCCTGTCGTCCATAGCGTTATACCCCCATTCCGAACACAATGGGATATGTATCGCAAGCTGATTTGATCGTTACAATCAGTTTCCGTTGAATTTACATTTAAATCACTATTTTGAATTTTAAACGTACATTTCAATTTACCGGGGTCACATACTAACTAGAAAAATTCCAGAAAAATATTTTCTAGTTTCGTATGGACGATACGGTCCTAACAAAACTAGTTTCGTCGAATTCTGAGACCGTTTGGAAAATGGCCAATTTCCAGTTGATTAAAATCAACTGAAATCGGTCAAACGCGTTTTCCTTTGCCACGCTCACATATTGATTCAAAAAATTATGAAATTTGAAACCTAGCAATAACTTGACACTGCGGATCTAACAAAAGTGGTTTCGTCGAAATCCGAGGTCATTTGCAAAATGTCCATTTTTAAGGGCCTGAATTCCATAGCGACTATTCAGAATTTTCAACTGGACATATCTTTTGATTCCCGCTATCAAATTTCGATTGGTCGGATTCGTTAGAAAGATATTACCAATTAGATTCCATTATTTTTGGTTTCACTAAAATCTGGATTGTTTTGCACCCGGTATATTCAATTGAAGTTTGAAATCGAATTATCGAACTACCGCGCCATTTTCAATTCTATATATAATTATAATTAATTATATTCGTTTTCCAATGTCGATTCAAACTCAGTTTTCATCGCCATTATCTAAAATATTTATTTTAAATATTTAAAATCCATTATTTTAGCCAATTAAAATTTTTTAAATTGGTTCAGATTTTCTGGGTCGTTACATATTATTTATAAATTAATCTTCTCAATCTATCGGTTAGAACAGATTCTATTTAAAATCTTTGCTTTAAATCCATATCATGTTATACCCGTGTGCGAAGCAAGGGTCTAAACCTTTCAAATGTACAATTCTCTTTTTATACAATTCTATTCATTTTTCAAGTATTTCCTTTTATAATCTATTTATTTACCAAATAAATCCCTTTTGATAATTCTATTTATTTTATAAAATATTTCCTTTTTATAGAAAATCCATTGATTTTATAAGTAATTCCTTTTATAATCTAACTATTTCCTTTTCTATTTTTTTACAAATATTTACTCTTTCTATTTGTTTTACAAATAT
The DNA here is from genome assembly GCA_030737875.1 of Allium sativum. Taxonomy (NCBI): domain Eukaryota; kingdom Viridiplantae; phylum Streptophyta; class Magnoliopsida; order Asparagales; family Amaryllidaceae; genus Allium; species Allium sativum. The sequence continues at coordinate 527,403,094 of CM060921.1, read as the reverse complement.
TTCCTCTTTCTATTTTATCATATTTATTTCCCATAAATATTTCCTTTTCAAAAACCCTTTTTGATTTTATAACTATTTCCTTTTATAAAATCCTTTTCCTTTTATATATAAAATTCATTAATTTTATATAAATAATTTATTTTCAAAATACACTTTGAAAATCCCCTTTTCTACATCCCAGTATTCCTTAAGGTATTTAAAATACCAAATTACAATGATCGATATCATTCAACACACATAATCAACAACAGATTATATATCACATCATATATTATAATATATGAAAAGAACGGTATTATAAATATTGAGGAATCCAGTTGGATCCCTCCAACCTGTCTCCCTGCATCACGGATGTTAAACAATATCATTAACATCAATTTCGTTTCAATATGAAATATTCTGATAAGAAGAATCAATATATATTTAACGATTTATATATATATCGTTATCTATAATTTCAACCAATCAATCAGTAGTTCAACCAAACAGTCGGCACACAGCAATCAATCATCATTTATCAGTTCTAAAAATATGTTATAAAAATATGAACTGATAGAGTAGGTGAGTTTTACTCACATTGGACGATCATCGTTAAATAACGATAACCATCGGTTGATTCAGACCGGACAATTTATTTTGCTATAAATTGTAACGAGCCCCAATTCACTCCCAGTCAGTTTCATTGTGGAGCCACCGTCCATACGATCCCAATGGATCTTGTTTCGCTGAAAACCGGTATTGTATGATAAAGTTATTGTTATTACAAGTTTATACAAATATTTAAATGGATTTTAAATTAAAACTAGGCTAATTTGTTTGTTTAGAATGGGCTTTACCTTTTCAAAAATCAGCCCACTAAAAATCAGACCTGCCCCTTTAATTCCTCTTCTTCCCCAACTCAGCTATTCCACCGTGCTCCATATTCCCATTGTCGCTCTCTTTAACGGATCAAAACTACTCATTCCCTTCATGAATCCACAAACAAACATTACCGCAGATCATCTCTTCTTATCCTCTTTCCCTCCATCCCCAAAAAGAAGCACTTGATCTCTCATCTTCTGTTGCATATTCGAATAGTAGCTCGCAAAACGTAGCAGCAGGTACCGACATTCATATCTCCCAAACCAGCTCAAACTTGCACACCAATTTCGGTTTATTCCCCTGAATCCAAATATGATATCGATTTCACAAACAAAAGACTAAATATTCCACGAACTCAAACCCTAATTTACTGCTCAAAACTCGAGCTATAGAACACCGCATCGCACCATACAAAACTTACATAGAAACAAAGCTGATTTCACAGCAAATCCAAAGACACAAGTTTTGTATTTTCTTGTAATTTATTTGAATTGTTTTCCATTTTTAAAAGCAGTGATTTGGTTATGAGGAAGAAATTCCTGTCGGCGGATTTTAGTTTGACTAGTGAGAAAATGGGTTTAGGGTTACAAGGGTGTTAGGGTATATATAGGTTAGTTTATATATTATTTTATTTCGAATTTTATATTAATTTATATTGAACTACTACTTGTATTGATCTTCTAAAAATTCCTATGATCACATACAATATCCAAAAATCACGAAAATGGACATGCACTTTCAGTTCAACATTACAGACCCAACGAAACTGGTTTCGTCGAATCCCAACTTCGTTTGCTCACACAGCGTATTTTTAAAGTCAGATTATTGATTGTATTTCACATTAAAATCCCATACATCCACATACTGACTCCAAAAATCACGGAAATTAAAATCTAACAATAAATTAATATTCCGGATCCAACAAAATTAGTTTCGTCAAAAACGGAGGTCGTTTGCAAAAACGGTTATTTTTACAGCTCAAAATAAGCCAATTTAAATATTAACATATTGAAAAACAATTCAATTTAATATTAATAAATTAATATTATCATATATATTCACAACAGAATATCATACAGCTCCAATTGAATTTATAACTTGATTATTCAAATCCCGGTTGAATCGATATTCAATTTATATTAAAAAATTCTTTTATAATATAAATAAATCGTTATAATTTATAAAGGAATTCCATAGCGACTTTTCGAAAATTTGATTTGGACATAACTCAAAATATATACAATGAAATCTCGATTTTTCTCTTCCATTAGAAATTTATACTTCACTAGCTCCGAACGTTTCTTGTTTCACAGAAATTCGATTTAAAACGGATTCTGTATATTCGATTGAAGTTCGAATCGCCAAATTACGAACTGTAGCACCATTTCGAGCTCGATTATAATTATAATATAATTATACGTTCAACTGTCGTTTATATAATATATTCGATAATATAATTCAACTCAAAACTGAATTATATATTTTAAATTGTCAAATTCACACAATATTGTCAATTCACTATTTCCGACTATTTCAGAATTAAATATATTATTCTATTATTTATATTAATTAAATATTCAATAGTATTTAATTTAACGACCATTTAATTCTCTGAATCACTATTTAAATAATTAAATTAATTAATTATAATATCGTAAAAATATGGGACATTACACTAGCTGCGCTAGAAATGAATACCGACAACAACTGCATTTTTTGTGGTGCATCGCCTGAAAATACACAGCACATGTTCTTTGAATGTATTGTCGTCTTCAAGCTGTGGAATGAAGTGCTTGACCAAATCAACGAACACTGCTACGTGAGCATAAGTACTGACCAATGGAAATATATTAGGTGCAAGATGGGACACGTGAGAGCTAAACCGCGGCTGTTCAATTTTATTCTGAAGAAAGTGGTATCCAACATCTGGAAGGAAAGGAACACATGTGTCTTTGATCATGCGCATGCAATGGTCTACGTAAGCTTGAAGCAGCAGATATGGTGTGACATTCGGGATGGGATTAAGTTCCTAAAATTCACTTTTGATCCTGGCATTTTTGGGCTTTGATGCTGCTTCTTCTTGTATATGTTTTTGGTGCTTTTGTCTCTGTCATATTAGGAGTTGATATACTGTGTTATCTCTGTATACTCTTTTCTTTTTTTGCTTGTCTTTTTTCTATGTACTCGTCTTAGTATATCAATAAAAGTGGTAGGGGTCCACTCAACCCTGTCGGCTCTGCCAAAAAAATAATTAGAAAACCTAATAAAAAATTCCAAACCGTCTGTTAATTAGAATGGATTAGGTTTCAATAAAAATTCTAAAAACAAAAATAATAGTTTTCTTTACAAAAAGGTCAACAAGCCAGTTGCTAAAAAAGATTCTAGAACCTAAAGAAATAAAAATATGCATTTCTTTGTCTAATAATAAGTTAATTAGACAAAAAAATAGAATATTTCTAAAAAAAATATTGTTTATAACACAGACTATACTTCAAAGGTCCCAAACCCACTAGGGTATGACTACCTTTCCCACCTAACATTTAAGACTCTAAAGGAGGAAGTGTGTACCAATTAAATTGTTTTGTCTCTTAGGTACCCAAAAGAAAGAAAAAGAAGAAATGGATACTCAATAGTGGTTGCTCCAAATACACGACGAACAATACAAGTTGGTTATCCAATATAGCTTACGTTGATGGTGGCACGGTAACTTTCAGAGACAATTCAAAGAGTTGCGTCATTGGCATTGGAGAAGTTATCAACATCCGTATATCGAACTCTCCTATTATTTCTATTGTTTTACTTGTTAAAAGTTTTAAGCATAATCTCTTAAGTATTAGCCAACTATGTGATAAAGGCCTTTAAATCAATTTTGAAAAATTTAAATGCAATATTTTTAATAAATATAAAAATGTAGTCTTCGAAGGTATTTTAAACATGAATGTAAAAAAAGGTTTGACCTATGTTTAATAGTAAAACACGATGAGCTTTGCCAAAAAAAGAATAGTAAAACAGGATGATCCTTGATTATGGCATAAACGTTTTTGTCACATAGATTTTAAATATATTAATAAATTGGCAAAACTTGAACTAGTTAAAGGATAACTAAAAATATTGTAAAGTCAAAATTTTGCGTAATGCATGTCAAATCGGAAAATTAAAAGGAAGTTCTTTTAAATTTGAAAATAACATTTCATCCAAATAACTGTTAGAATTGTTACATTTAAATTTATTTGGTCTTACACAAACTCAATCAATAAATCATAACAAATAAGTTTTTGTAATAGTTAATGATTTTTCAAGATATACGTTGACTTTATTTTTGAAACATAAAAGTGACACTTTTGGTATGGTCAAATTTTTTGCTAAAAGATAAAAATTTAATGGATTTAAAAATGAATAATATTCATAGTAACCACAGAGGCGAATTTGAAAATGAACTTTTTACAAATTCTTATAATAAAAATGGAATTAACTACATTTTTTCATTTGCACGAACCTCACAACAAAATGGTGTACTAGAAAGGAAAATCGAACTTTACAAGAATGTGCACGTACATTATTAAATAGTAGTAATCTACCTAAACATTTTTGGACCGAAGCTGTTGCAATAGCTCGTTATGTATTAAATAGTGTAACACTACGTCCACTAACTAAAAACACATGTTATGAAATATTTTATAGAAAGAAACTCAAAGTTTCATACTTTAGGATATTTGGTTCAAAATGTTTTATTTTAAATACAAAAGATAATCTTGGAAGTTTTTATGTAAAAGCGCACGAAGATATCTTTGTTGGTTATTCAGATCATAGTAAAGCTTATAGAATTTTTAATAAACGATAGAAGAAAGTTTACATGTCTCGTTCGAAGAAATTTTTTTAACTAATAAAATCAATGATAAAGAAGTTGTAATATAGTCCAATGAGAATAATGTAGTTTCAAATAATAATAATGATGTCCCGAATACATCAAATATTAATAATCAAAATTTCAAATACATTAAGATCACCACCTCGTACTTTAAAGGGATATCCTTCTAACAACATTATTCAAGAGTATCCACTAGACATCAATTAAATTAGATGAGTCACATCGCATTTATTTCAACTTTAGAACCAAATAATTGTAAGGAAGCAGCAAATGACAAATCATGGATTATGGCAATTCAAGAGGAACTCAATCAATTCGAACGAAACGAAGTATGGGAACTCGTTCCTAGACCTACATATCAATATGTAATTTGAACAAAACATGTTTATAAGAATAAGTCAGATGAAAATGGAAACATCATTCATAATAAAGCAAGCCTACTAGCTCAAGGGTATAATCAAGGAGGCATTGACTATAAAGAAAATTTTGCTCAAGTAGCTCGTCTTGAAACCTTTCGAAAGTTGCTTGCTTTTGATTGTCATCCTAATCTTAAACTTATTCAAATGGATGTAAAAAGTGCTTTCCTAAACGGTTTCAGAAGAAAACAAGCATATGTCGAACAACCTCCGTTATTTATACATAAAAAATTTCTGGAACATATATATAAATTAAAGAAAGCTTTGTATTGACTAAGACTGGTATGATAGATAAAAAACTTATTTAATTAACTCTGGTTTTCAAATAGATAAAATAGAGACTACATTATTTATAAAAAGGGCTCACATTGATATCTTAATTGTTCAAATGTATGTATATGACATAATTTCCGGTTCAACTAATGAAGAATTATGTAATGATTTCTCAAATATTATGAAAAATGAATTCAAAATGTCTTATATGGGAGAATTAAATTTCTTCTTAGGATTGCAAATTAAATAATTAAAAAATTAAAAAAAAAATAGTATTTTTATGAATAAAAAAAATACTGTCTTGATTTGTTAAAATGTTTTGGAATGGAGAAAACCTCTGGAAAACCAATGCCAATGAGTACAAGTGCTTACTTAGATAGACATGAAACTGGAAAGGATTTTGATCAAAAAGAATATCGAAGTATAATAGGATACATATTATATATAACGGTTAGCAGGGATGATATCATGATGAGTGCATGTTTATGTGCAAGTTTTCAAGCACCACCAAAGAAATTACATTATAGAGCAATAAAACTATTTTGAGATACATCACCAACACTAGAGATTACGGTCTTTTCTATCCCAAAGAAAGTTATTTTGAACTCATATTATACTGAAGCTGATTTCAAAGGTTGCAAAACAGGTAGAAAAAGCACAAGTGGCACATGTCATTTCATTGGTTGATCTCTCCTATCATGATTCAGTAAAAAGAAAAAATCGGTTTCTCGCTCAACATGTGAAGCAGAATATATATCTACTGATTTGGCACATGTGCATAAGTAATATACATTCAACAAACAATTATGGACTTTGGAAAAACTATAAAAAGTTTGCCAATATATTGGGATAATATAAGTGCAACCAATCTATCTAGAAATCCTTTAAATCACTCCTTAACAAAACACATAGACATTAGACATCATTTTCTTAGAGGCAATGTTGAAAAAGGTGAAATAACATTAGAATTCGTTAATACTATAAAAATTTGTTGACATTTTTACAAAACCATTATGTGAAAATTTAGAAGAGAACTACGGATATATTCTATATCCAAATTATAAAATTAATATAAAAAGAGCAAAATAAAATTTTGTTTTTTGCATCAACTGATCCTACACTTGATCTCTAAACCTCTGTACTAATAGTCGTGTGTCATCCCCAATTGGTCTATTTGGGAAAATAAGACACTGTGACACGTGTGATAATTGCAATGTCTTTTGCTGATGTGTTGGATATGATAAGCCCAAAGCACATAGTGGGCATAGGTTATCAGTTTGGGTATAAGCAGTCAATCGATGAGTAGTATCAAGATAAGTTTTCCTAAGTATATTATGTTTCGAAATTATAGAAGTGTAAACAGTCAAAAAGTTAATAGTGAATGAGAACAGTCAATCTATTTATAACATTTTATGTGTTCACTTTTAGGCGTACACAGACACACTCTATACGACACTAGAACCACTATTTGACCTTTTTCCTTTGTTTATTCAAGCGTGCTAGTAATCACAACAGCTCACCAGACTTTATGTCTGATTCACTTCTCTTTCCTCCTTTTTCTTTCCCCTAGTAGGATTTCGTGACAGCGACTGATAGAGGCTAGGATGAAGGATTAGTGTCCAAGACCCGATGTATTAATTCCAATTTGCAACCTTTTTGATTTTGTACTTGAGAGGGGAATATTTCATTATACTCTGATTTGAGCTAAGATTTTGTAAGGCATATGTTTTGTGGTAAATATATCTTATGTAAAGCATTTTTTTCTGTAATGACAAACTCATTAAAATAGAAATGTTTTTGTTGTTTTTTCTTTATGTCTTGTGAATCTTGGTCTCCGTGATTTATTTCTTAGTACCTATAACACTCTACATTCGTTAGTATGACCTTAATTGAGAATACTAAGGGGTCCAAGGTGTTTTGTTACGCGCTTTTAAAACTGAAATTGATATGCTCTTAACATTTATCAAGTATATTCGAAGTTATATGTTTTTGGAAACTAATGGTGGATACAAATCCAGCATTTTAGAATGTCCGAAAATGGACCCATCTGCGACGCCAATAATCATTTAAGAGTCTTTATAATTGACTAAGTTGCACATCCATGTGTCCAAAACGAGATAGGTATAAGCAAGTGATGGTCTAAACCATTCTAACAAGCATCCATACATATAAGAAATTCCGTAAGTTTAGATTTCTGATGTATCCTTAGAAATTAGATGGGTATTATACCTTCCCTAAACAAAAGATGTAAACTTGAGATCATCATATATATGCATGTAATATGCTAATCGAAAAGAGGTGATACTCGTTCAGTGAAACTGTATATTTAAGGGGCATTGTTGTTGATACTCTAAAAATAGTTACGAGGTGTTACGGTCGAAAACAAAATTCGGTATACATCCACCATTTTTCAGTTTTTTCCATTTTTGGCAGTTATTTACCGAATTTAAGGGTGAAACCCAACTACACTCCCGTCGAATTCAGTGAATAAATACGGTAAAGCCTTGCCCAATTTCATCTGTGTCTTCCCCTTGATTATTTTTGGAGTGTCAATCGAAACACCCTGCACTTTGTATATTTCAAAGTTCCACATATACCCAGAGGTCAAGATAAATATATTTGAAACATTTTATACATCCCATATCTCGTAATATTCAAAATTAAACTTTTCAAAATAAAACCTATGTTAAGTCTAAATTTATAAGTTAGGGAACCTGTTACTTTTCGAAAATATAGATTTGGAAATTATCTGAAATAAAGGTTGACAAGCTAATTATAAGATTCAACAACTATTGAAATAGATGTTTGATTTTGAGTGTTGCTATTCACACCCCGATTTACACATCCGGCCACCTTTCTAAACCTAATACAAATGATTATTTTTTATATTCTTTTGGTCACCATATATTATTCTTTTACTTAGTTATTCACCACCGTACTTCTCCTAAGAAAGACACGTACTTCTCTATAATTTCAAACCTAAACCATAATAAAAGCAGTTATTTTTTGTGCCTAATAGAGATGGAGGAGAAAGATAAAAAGAGGTTAGAATTGCTCAATTTTTTTTTTATTTTCTACTATTTTATAAAGCATGTTATGGTTTTTTAATGGTAGGGTTTTCCATTGCGTTTTAGGATATTTTTTTCTGTTCGGTTGGAAACTTCAAGCTTGGTGGACATTAAATTTGACAACGTTGTAATAGAGAATGAAAATGTTAGTTTTGACGTGTGGGGTTTTTATCCATATAACTTATGTATCTTCTTTTATAAATCGATACATTAACTTTCTTTTTTGTCGCTTGATGGATGTACTATTTGAATGATGATAAATTAGACGATAAACATGGTGGTTATGATAATATGATGCAAAATGTTCGATCAAATGAATCAAAAGATATAAATGCGTGAAGTAAGGAAGCAAGCGTTCGTGTAGGAAGGTGCTGGTGGCCTCTTCATTTTTAGGTTATTAAATTAGACGGTGGCCAGCAGAGGAAATTTGAAATATATGGGGTGCTTTTAGTTTTGATGGCCAGAAGTGTAAATTGGGGTGTGAATAGTTGCACCCTTGATTTTTATGAAATGAAAGTTGATTAAAAAATAAGGAGCTTGAATTCCATGTTTTAATATGGTATCATCACCAGAAACTAAGACGACACATATATTAGAAGTCAAAGGGGACACGCCTATATCGAAATTCAAGGTGATATCCTCATCTGAATTTAGAGGCGATGCACTTAAAAAACTAAAGTTAGAAGTGTTACGCTTATCTCCAAATTCAATATGATAGGCAATGTTTTCAAAGTAAGAGCATCTTCAACAGGCTCAGATGTGGATCTGACAATTTGTGCATTAAGAAAATTGAATCTTAGGTTTTGCCCAACTATTTTGAAATCAATCGCTTGTTCAATAAACACCTAAGGATCAGACGTTTGTTGAACAAACTCTCAAATTCTAAAAAAATCCGGATGTTAATTCAACAAACATCTGATCCTCAGACGTTTGTTGAACAAGCCCACGGGTGAAATGCCTGTAAGATGTACAAAGGAACGATATTTTTCGTTTATTCGTTCATTTTATAAACGATATATAAAGTTTTTTATTTTTTAAATTTACGTTAACGTCGAAATACCGCCCAAACTGGTAAAATCTAGTGGACGGATTGTTCGTTATACGACAGATGCAGATATCGAATTAGCACATACTCCTCTGGATGTTATGGCGACCACTGATGGTCTACATTCTTTGCACAAACTTACATGCCACTATTTCGCATTGATTTACTGTGGCAATAGCGATGCCACATGTATCCATTTAAATCTTTATTATTTAATGCACAACACCTCAATAGTATACAAATGTTATTTGGTTATGTAATTTAACATTAATAAATATTATTTTTAGGTTTGACACACAGTTATGCATGGTAGGTGGTATAGGTGTATGTCGAATTATTATGATACTATACCAGAGCCCATTTTGGCTAGATTACATGTGTCATCTTTCGATGATTTTCGAGTTTTACCTAGATTTGCACACATAGACCGCAGAGGCTCCCATGAGAGATGGTGGTCTACTACTCATACGTTTTACTTTTCCAACTTTGAGTTAGGATTGACACCCTTAGATTTGTATATGCTCATCGTCATAGAAATTGGTCGACTAGACCGCATGCTTGTTTCATTTGAGGAGTTTGAATTGTATTCTATTCATTTACCTGCTTTGGCCCTCGAGGAGGTTATAAAAGGTGTTGTTACACTTTTTTTATCTGCGGTGATATATTTCAGATTATAAGGCTGCCGAGGAGATGCACACTCTAATTATTCGTGCATTCCTATTGTACTTTTTTGGGTCTATCTTTTTTAGTAATAATAAGAGCACTATTCGACTTGGTTATTTCGCTAGCATAGTCGACGTGGATGAGCTATATATGTATACGACTATGGCACAACCATTCTTGGTTATTTATAAGTAGCGTTGGATACATATGCGCTACAGTAGTCTCGACAGTTGTATGGATTTTGGTACATTTTATCGTTTTGCTACTATGAGTAAACAACCAATATGCATTCTTGACTTATTGCATAGGTGCATGCTACACCGTTATTTATTGCACTCGATTACGTCGTTGGGATCCTAATATGCATTTGCATTATATTGTACAAAAGGTGCCCAATGAGCTGATATAAAGTAGGCAGCAGATGGATATGAGGCGGCGCAGTAATATTATCTTACATCCTTGCGAGCAATGTACTCATTTTCTCGAGCCTTGTGGTGATTATCCACTCACTTTTCATTATTCTTTGTCAAGGCGTAGAGTTTACATTGAGTTTCCTACTTATCCATTTATATGGTGTTCGGGGGAGCGTTGTTGGCTATAATTACATAGTTAGTCGCAGTTCCTCGGATATGCTTCCTTAGAATGATATGTAAGGCGATATTAAGGTTGGCCCAAGTAGTATTGTTGTTATGAAGGTCGCGTGATGGGTTGGATGATGAGCCCTTTATAGTACAAGGCCATTTTGGTTCATTACAGACTAGGGTAGCCCCATGTGCTTACGTGCTACATGATTACATACGGAATTTGAACTTTGAACACATTTGCATGCATCTTCTTTTGGTAGATTGTCTGTACCTCTTGCTGTATTTGAGCATAATTTATTTCAGTACACGCAGCCTCCAGCATTCAACCTACCAGCCTCCTCATTCATTTAGAGCATATGATTTATAGGAATAGATTATGGAGTACCCCCTGCAGTATCCTACAGACGAGGATATATTGGGTGTACCATCTACTGGATTGTATCAGCCTCATCAGGTCCGTGTGACTTTTAAATTTCATATAATTGTTATATATTATATTCTCCATAAATGTATAATGTTTATTTTGCACATCTCAGTTTTCTTAGTACATGAATTATGATAAATGAGCCATTGTTGGATTTGAGTGTATGACGCTTTAGTATACCTAGATGATGCAGTAGACTTATCAGACTACATGCCAACAACATTAGACTAGGTATAATCGGTAGATACAAAGGTTACAGACTTACATTCAACGGCACCAGATGCAGCTTGAGCAGGCACAGAAGGCTCATGACGGTGATGACATGACTCCATAGATAATGATAGTATTTCACATCACATTGACTGATTTGTTTTATACAGTTAATTCGGTTCATGTTATGATGGTATGTTAGGTTTGTACTTTGTATTCGTTTATTCTCATTGTATAGGCATGTTTTCATGTATTATGTTATGTACCTGAGTATAGCTTATCATCCACTGACTGATGGAAAAAATGAAAAAGTGAATCATCACTTAGAGAATGTCTTGCAATCTTGTATAATTGACTATGAAGGCTTACGGGATGATTATCACTTACATCTCGCTGAATTCGCATACAAAAACAATTATTTGTCCAACATCGATACGAAGCCATTTGAAGCATTTTAGGACGACCGTTAAATGTGCCTTCATGTTGGTGGGAAGAGGACAAAAAACTAATACTTAGGCAAGATATAATTAATTTTTTTGGAGAAGAATGAGATCATCCAAATGGATGAAAGATGTTCAAGACAGAAAGCAGATCTAGGCTGATAAAAGATGCAGAGCTCTAGAATTCTCTTTCAACGATATGATATTTGTTAAAATCTCTCTATTAAAGAACACAATTTTAATTGGTAGTAAAGAGAAATTTGCAACGAGATTCGCATGTCCTTTTTGGATGCTAGAGAGGATTGGCAACCCTTCTCATAGAGTTGACTTACCTCAAAGAATAAAGGGAATGCAAATTGTGTCCCACTTTCTTACTTGTAGAAATTTGTGTTCGACTTATTCGCAATTGTCATATCGTATCAACTAGATGATATTGAGATTGAACTGGAAGATTGTAGACCTCGTATGCCCACTCGTATTGTTAGGCATGATAGAAAGCAACCTAAGAGAAAGACAGTGAAATTGGTGAGGGTTCAGTGGAACGAAAACAAAGATGATTGCACTTGGAAGACCGAGAAGAGCATAAGGAAAACTTATACAGGGCTTTTTACTTGGTTAGATTATTTATTTGTTGTTTTTTATTTTTGCTTACGATATCATGAAGTAAACCTTAGAGTAGTATCTTGCATGCTATGATAGGCTTTGTGTGTTACATTTATCATTTGTTATTGTGTATACGCATTGTGTGACAGTTCCCTATAGTTGTATATGATTGTAAGGCGTGCAAGATGATCTTGTTGGGGATTTCAGAGTAAAAATCCTAAAGGGGCAGGGAAAGAATATAATGACCTGAATTTTACATATTAAAGGATCGTAAAATAATAATACTTATTATTTATGGTCATATAATTCTATAAGTTTGGGTAAGTTTGGAAAGTGACTATTAAGACATTCTCCATCCTTAGAGTTTCATAAGACTATTTTGAACCTAAAAGTATTGTATGGCCTATAATTTTTTATAGGAGCCAAAGCAAGGAACAAAATTACTTCCATGTGATTATGATGATGGTTTCTCTTTTTATAGGGTGATCATAACCGAAAAACTGACTTACCACTTGGAGATATGGCTGTTTGAAGTTTCACAAGATTTCGAATGGCTTAGTGGGTAATCAAGAAGTTTAATGCCTAAGCCTAAGGTTCATTTCGAGATAAACATCCAAAAGGGGTTGATGGAACTTCTTTTTCTACCTTTCACATTTCCCACAAATAGTTAGAGAGATACTCTTAACATTCTCTAGCCTAAAAGCTACTCTAAATCTTCAATTAATTAGTCAAAACTTATCACTAGAGAAAGATTAGCGAAAATTGCATTTTGGATTGCAGAATTTGCTATTGAATTTGGATATGTTGTTCATCTTGGGGTTAAAGTTCATTTGGATTTCTTTTAGATGATTTGCGTTTTAGATGAGTAGTTAAGATCTTTCACTTGCTAATTAGTTATTATACACCTTAAAATGATGTTTTAAAATGTTTTTTGGATCATAAAAAGTATTTTAACTCTTAACTAATCACATATGTTAATTTCAAATGATTTTACAAAATTTTGTGAATTTGTGTTCTTATAGATATCCTTTCTTCTTGTAGTTCTTCCCTACTTTTTACCCTTAGATTTATGCCTTCATTTGATGTGTATGAATGTTTGCTTGCTTGAATGTAGTTTATATGTTAATTTCTTGAATGTGTGATGTTTATTTGGTTGAAAACACTAGTTGAATGATCGCTTAGAATTAGTCACAAAATCTTGCATCAACATAGGTAAAGGTATTTAGCTTCTCCCAAATTTGATGCAAATCTTGTGATGGTAACAAGGAAGGCCTCACAAGGCTATGCTTCAAGTTTCAAGTCAATTTATTTTCATTTTTATTTTTTTGCTTGAGATATGAACAAAAGAAGATGCATCAAAGATGGTGTTCAAGTCCTGGATTGGTGATGATTCAAGAATTGGAATTCATCCAAATTTGATGTTAATCGTATAGGGCAATAAGAAGGCGTCATCGGGGTACTACGTAACTTTAAAATTGTTTGAAGCTTGTTTTATCAAGATATGGCTCAATAAAGTATGGACCGATGGTGGTATGATGCCTTTGGATCAGTGGTGTTTTCTTTTAATGTTGGAAGTGCTTACTTCGAGACATGTGGAGAGCGCAATGAGTTGCATGGACATGTGTTTGGAGTTTCACGTAGAGAGGCAAAATGAGCTAATTGTTGGATCAGTGTCTATCTAAGGGACTTAGATCAATGCAATTTGGTTTAGAGTGGCTTAAATCGACGAAGTATTCGATCGGTAGTGGACGCAGTATGTCGTGCTTGGATCGGTGAAGTATTGGATTGATAGTTGCCTTAGTTTGTCATTGCTTGGGTCAGTGAAGTGTTGGATCGATGCAGGTTTTGGATCCATAGTGAGAATTAACAAGGTTTCTTAGAGCTCGACTTGAGAAATTTAACCATTTGCTTCGAGATTGACCTTAGAATGTTTCGAGTTGTTATGCTTCGTGTCTTCGATTGCTTGTTTCGAGTCAAACGTAGGAAATTTGTATGTTTGACCTAAGTTCGCTCGGTGCCATCCTATGGGCAGCCAATTGAAAAACACAAGTCAACCTTTTTTTGCTCATTTCATGATATCTCCATTATCTTGCATTTTAAAGATGTTTCTCTAGTTCTTAGGTCGTTTCTTCATAATTTTCTCATCCAATTTGATCGTTAAATTCTGTTCAAAGACTAGGAAATTTGACCATAACAAGAAGTGGCATCTTCGACGATTGGATATACCTCGTGACGTAGAGTATACAATGACGAGTCCGACCAAAGGAACTATAAAAGGAGATTTATGGTATAAATGATGATATCAGACGACAATTGTCGAGAAACTACAACTTCAAACACAAGTTGTAAGAACTCCAAGACGTGCTTGCGGATAACTTCAACCGAGAGTTGTATGTAAGGTTCCAAGATGTGTTCTACTGCATATGATGCGTGCAAAGGAATCATAGATATCCACATGTTTTGATTAAATTGGTGAAGCAAGTGTATGTGAGATGCTCGCATGGGAATACGGAGAACCTGAGATCACAAGAAGTTTCAATCAGATTATTGTGGACGGTCTACAACGGCACGGTCTAGTTTCTGACTTATTGAGTGACATGGATTCGAGTAGTCAGAAACCATGACATTGAATAATTCATGACTCTACGGGGAGATCGTACGAATATCATATATCCAACGCATTGAGTGGATACGAGAATTAATGTTATGTTTGCTTTGGTTGCTTACCACCATAGTGTTGTTGAGAGTTAACCATATAGGTTTTATCCTAATGATTGAAATTATTGAATGTATGTTGCCTCAATGGTATAGTGAGCATTTCTATAGGAAAATTCAGCATAGAAATTCCACGTTTGAGTTGAGAGTTACATATTTAAAAAACTTGTTCATTGCACAAACTGCCCTAACTGTTGGTTTGAAAATAATCTATTTCCTCTACTCCAACAGTTTAAATAACAATTTGCAATGCAGTTCATAGACCGACACAAGCACTATTACATACATGCCTAAGCAGAACGACCTTAAACAAAATTTCCAATAACAAGTCTGCGATCATATATCACATACAACTTTTATGATACAGATAATCTAATTATTATTATTATCATAAAATAAACTAATAGATAAATACAGGATTTTCCACCAAAAATGTTCTCAACTACGTCCAGATCTTTTAACTACAGCTGAAATGTATTTGCAAAGGTGATCACAAATTTCTCTATGATACTCAACATGCAAACACAATTGCCTAATTGCTTCTCTCTTTTCTTCATCTTTTTCTGATATTTCCACCATCTTCTCCTTCAAAATATCCTCAAGCTTTCTGGTCCTCCCTTCATATTCAGATAGCTTTTCCCGCATTATAACTGACTCCTTTTCTTTTTCAACAAATTTATAGCTGATTTTTTCAGATTCGGCTTTTAACAGTGCTATAATCTCTTCATTTTTTTTCAACTTAACCAAAAGATTTTGTCGGTCGCCTTTCAATTCTGTATAACTCCTTTTGAATGATCTCATTTCTTCGTTGGACACAGATAGCTGGGTGAGAATGCAACTAATTTTCTCCTTGAGAACGCTTTCAAGCTGGTGATATCTATTGGCTAAAGCCGATAAACCGACCTCTACCACTGCTTTCAACTGTCTGACGTTGCTTTCAAGAAAATTCTTCATTGACGATAATTTCAGCATTTGTTCCTCAATTTCCTTGCGTTCTGCATTCATTTCTTCAATTGCTCGCATAACTCCTTCAATGCTTGCTTTGTTCTCTGTTTCTGTGATTTTAAGCTTTTGATTGGACAATCGAAGTTGAACTTCTAAATTCTGGATTCTGCTAGTTAGTTTTGCATTTTCTTTATCTTCGCGTTCTTTTTCTGCTTTAGCATGGTTAAGTTTCTCCAGTACTTCCCTGTAGTTCTCTTCTAGTTGATGCGTCTCTTTCTCCTTCTTAAGTAATTCTTCCTCCAGTGCATTTTTAAGAGAAACGGTCTCAGAATGACTGCTTTCCAGTGTAGAATACTCCTGTTTCATATTTCCCAGTTCAACTTCAAGTGCTTTTACATTGAGCTCAACAGTCTGTAACTCATTTTTTAGTGATAAAATTTCCGAGTTCAGGGTAGACTTTTCTGCTTCAACTAAATCAAATTTCTCTTTAAGTTCCTTGCAGCATTCTTGCAGTTTATCGATTTCAGCTTCCTTCTCCACAAGTTTTCCTTCAAGTTCAATTTCCTGACATTGCAGGTCATTTTTATTTGCTTCAAGCGCCATGATCACCTCTTGCAGCCTTCCAACTTCACCTTCTAATCTCTGAACTTGAAGATCTGAATTCTGCATTTCACCCTTCACCGTTAAAATATCTGATGACAACATCGTATTTTCTGCTTCCGTGAGATCAAGTTTCTCCCCAAGTTTCCTGATATTAAGTTCTAAACTCTCAATTTCCTTTTCCTTGTCTCCTAACTTGCCTTCTAGCTCATTTCTCATATGTTGAAGGTTATATTTGTCATTTTCAACAACCAAACTTTCTTGTTTGAGCTTATCCAATTCAACTTGTAGCATCTGTACTTCAACTGTTGACTGTTCGAGCAAACTCCTGGTGTTAACAATTTCCTCCTCCTTTTCCTCCAACTTTTCTTCAAGTGAAAGTTTTTCACTATTGATCACACTAATAATTAAATTCTCTTGCCTCAGCATTTCCAGTTCATTCTCTAATCTTTGAGTGTTAAGCAATGAATTCTGCAGTTTGCTTTCCATCTCTGCAACATCCGAGGACAATATGGTATTTTCTGCTACCGCAAGGTCAAGTTTTTCCTCAAGTTGCTTAAAATCTAGTCTCAACCTCTCCGTTTCATTTTCCTTTTCATCTAACTTCCTTTCCAGTTCAATTTTAATATGCTGCAAACTATTTATGTCATTTTCAAGAATCAAACTTTCTTGCTTCAACTTATCTAGATCAGCTCTAAGTGCTTGCACTTCACTTGTTAAGTGCTCAAGCTCACTTTCTGCCTTTACAGTCTCTTTTTCTTTTTCTCCCAACTTTACTTCCAAAGAACGTTTTTCAGAATTAGTTTCACTAAGATTATTCTCAAAAACTAAAATTTCTTGCTTCAGAATCTCCAGTTCGTTCTCTAGCTTCTGCATGTTAAGCACCAACTCCTGTTGCATGTTATTCTTTGTTTCAAGCTCTGACTTGAATGACAGCTTCTCTTCCGCTGCAGAAGCTTTTGTTACTTCAAGTTCCAAGCTTAACCCCTTAATTTTTGTCTGAAGCTGATCATTATCATCTCTAACTTGATCTAGTTCACTTTGCAGTTCGCTTATTTTTTGCGATAGAGACAAATTATCATTTCCCATTTCCAGTGCATCATTTTCTAGCTTTCTAATATATGTCTCGGCTTCCTCTAATCTGCTCAAAGCAATAGAACAATCTACAGCAGATGCCTTCTTCTCTCCCTCAATAGTTATCAGTGTTTTATTCAAACCACTTAATTGAAGATTTGAAGCTTCTAGCTCGGTTTGTAAATAGCTAACTGAAGATGTCAACTGGGAATTCACATTCCTCAACTCATTCACAATAATTCCGTCTTCTTCTAACTTCGTCGTTAAGGTTGAAATTTCAGAAGCCAATTTTTTCTTCTCTTCATCTGCTATGGTAGCATCCTTTTCTAATTCATCTTTTATTTTCTGAAGTTGAGAAATAGTCAATAATTGTCGCTCGCCCTCAGTTTTGATATCATTGATTACATATTCAAGTTCTTGCTTCATATTTTCATATTCAACTTGAATTTCAGAATTCTTGGTTTTCAATATTTCTACTTCTTCTGATAACAGTGTGATTTTTTCAAATGCTTCCCGTTTTCCCAATACGGCAGCATCATTTTCAACAATTTTTACTTCTAACTCCTGCTTCGTATTTTCATATTCAACCTGAATTTCAGAATTCTTAGTTTTCAATATTTCTACTTCTTCTGATAACAGTGTGATCTTTTCAAATGCTTCCAATTTTCCCAATACGGCAGCATCATTTTCAACAGTTTTTACTTCTAATTGTTGCTTTAGATCATTGATAGAGCTCAAAAGTTTTAAGTTTTCATCCTTCAATACAAGTGATTCAACTGTGAGAGTTTCAATAGCTTTCTGTAGGGAATGTATTTCCTGTTCCGAAGCTTCTACTTTTATCTTTAGACGTTCCTTATCAGACAATAAAGCAGCATTTGTTGACTTCAAAATTTCAGTTTCATCTTTTAAAACTGCAAGAGCTTTCTCTCCCTCTTGTATTCGCTTCAGAAAACTAAAATTCCCTTTCCTCAGAGATTCCTTTTCTTCACTTAAAGTTGTTATTTTATGACTTAAACCAGAATTCTCAGACCGGAGAGTTTCAACTTCTTTTCGAAAATGATCTAATTCTTTATTTGCCTTGTCTGCAATTTCAGCAGACAAAAGTTGTTCTTTTTCAAGATTTTTCTCCAGATCAATATTTATGTTCCTGACTACCTCCAACTGACTTACAAGGGCCTGATAAGTCTCTAATGACACGTGACTATTCTTTCTTTTATCCTTCTTTTCTGATTCATCTGAGGATTCTGAATCAGATGAAGAAGTGAAGTCAATTGAGAAGCTTCCATTGTTCTCTTTTGAGCTGATTTTATTCCTAAATTTTCCCATGAGATTATAGTAGCGCCCGTGTATTTCTTGGTATCCTTTGTGAAAATCATCTATCAGAGAAGCTAATTCGGACTTGTTCAAATTCTCAGATGCAATTCCATCGTTTCCGTCTGCATGTAGCATCTTCAATATTTTTTCCACGTTTTTATCAACATCTGCAATATAAACAGATAACTATATCTATGAGAAAGGGAATGTTTACGGTATACTACTAAAATACTAAGCATTCAACACATAATCCTGGCATTATCTGTAAACACTGAAAAGGGGGGGAGGGGGGGGGGGGGATTGGCTAGAGATGGAACCCAAAACCAAATGACACAGTCAATTTAAAGGTAAATAATAATAACAAGATATTTAAAAGTGAAAACAAAAATAAAGATAAAAATAAAATAAAATAACTATACAAATGATAAATAGTAATAATAATGAAAAAAAAAACCAAGATGATGATGATAATGGTACTAGTAGTATAACATACCGAAGACCAACACTGCACCTCATAGCCCTATTTACTAGTCTTCCACTCTAAAACTTATAACACTCTCCCTAAACTAACCCTAAGCTCATGGTTCTGGTACATGAATCGCTAACTTTCATGTGCTCCTGTTCGACAATAGCGCTTCAGATATATTCTAATTTCTCAAGTTCCTTTTTACTGCTTCCTCCCATGTCATTTTAACTTAGGGGGAAATAGCTTACTGGAAAGGAAAAAAAAAAAGGTTTGAAAAAACAAAATGGATCACTGGCCCTTGTTGCACTATACTGAAAGTAAGTACAATATATATATAGAACAAGTCCTATGTAAATAACTTACTAAGAAACATGTTACCCTCATTTTTACTCTCTTCCACCTAAACTAAACTGTCGTATTTACGTTTATTGCTGTACATATCCTTTCATCTCATATAACAGTCAACAAATTGCTGCACTGGTTTCATAAACTTAACAGACACAGTACAGCAAAATAACATGAAACAATTATATTTAAAAAGGACAAAATTTCAAAGTAGACTTCTTTTCGAACCAGTTTCGTGCCTGAAGCTAGTTTGCAAACCTATTACCGAATAAGGCTGGTTTTCTACCCAGTTGGCTGCTAAATCAGCAGTTTTGTAACTGCCTCGTTTGGGCACAACTCATAGCTGGGTCCAAAACCAAAACAAAAAAATACTATACTGTGGCTAAGCCACATTTTTATATTAAAAAAAAAAAATACAAGTTGGTGGTGGCGCAACTCATAGTTGCACCACATGAAAATAAAGTATTTTTTATTATCATTAAGAAAGAAAATAAGGTGGATACCCAGTGCCAAAGGCTCCCGTACTTAAGCGCGAGGACTTCCCAGGTCAGTCTCCCGTCTTGGTACTATTCACGGCTTTCCAGGCTCTGGGGGTGGTCGATTAGCGTGCGCAGCCTTTCCCTCACATTATGTGAACAGGCCGGGATTCGAACCTGTGCACTCCAGATTATCAGCCGGGTAACCTTACCGTTGTACCAGGCACCGAGACAGTTACAAAACTGCTGATTTGGCAGCTGGCTGAGCCGGTTTGGTAATAAGTTTCAAAATTGGCACCGAACACGAAATTGTTTTGAAAAAAAGCCTACTTTAAAATTTTGTCCATTAAAAAATAGCTTTACCTTCCTTAGTGGGCAGAGACTCTGAATTCTCAGCTTCAATGTGGTTGCGGAAGACCGAGCGAAAGAAATTCTCTAATCTGTGTTTCTTCATCTTGATTTCTACATTCAACATCAAATTACAGATGAATATTCAATAAGAAAGTTTCTGAGATAAATGAGCAATAAACAGCAGGGTCAAATAGTATTTTTCTCATAATACCATAATTATCAGAAGATCCAATTTATGTTGTTAGTTCTTTGGACATAAATGTGTAGTTTCGCTCGGTCAACAAGACAAGCTGACAAGAATAACTCAATATAGTGATTTTGGTTATCTTTACAAACAACCATAATAATTCTATTAACGGTTAAAAAAAAAAAGAGCAATAATTTTAAAGATGGTGAATCCAATAGCGAAGGATAGAGTATGTTAATCCAAACATGAAGAACAAAAGAAAGGATCCCCTTAGATACATGAATAAATTATTCTTTAGACTGCCAATTAGTGTGTGTGTGTGCGCAGGATATATAGTTATTAACAAGGTAAACTTAGGCTCATCTATCAATTAAGCTTGAGCATCCAGTGTACGTCATATTAGTCAACATGAAGAACAAAAGAAAGGATCCCCTTAAATATATGAATAAATTACTCTTTAGACTGCCAATTAGTGTGTGTGTGCAGGATATATAGTTATTAACAAGGTAAACCTAGGCTCATAATGTATATATCTTATTATGCATGAAAAGCTAAGGTGGTGTTTGGTTTAAATTATGTTTTATGTTTTGAGTTTTCAATATCAATTACAAAATGTAAAAAGAGTTGAAGAATATCGGTGGGAATGGACGAGAGATGGAGGGGACCATGGAAGGGACTGGAGGGAAGGACGACAAAAGGATAAATTTTCTTTCATTCTTCCGTTACTTTCCAAAACAAAGAAAATGAATAAAAGTTGTTTCTTGTTTTGTGTGTTAACTTCATTTTCTAAAACGGCAGTTTTTTGCGATATACATGCATCGTTCGCAATTTTGTATAATTGAAAATCGAAAAAGGTAAAACAAACACCGCCTAAAATATCAATTGTCAACCGATTTTAATTTGAATATATGTGGTTTATGGTTTGGTTGTGCAAATTTGATCGAATAGAAACAAACTAAAAGCATTATGTTGCGATGATTATAAAATTGCAAGAGTAGTGGTAACTTCATAATGATTATAAAAGTGTTGAAAGTCTTATGACTTGAACCTCGTTTCAGATCGAATCTCTCCAATTACAATTCGTTCCTCAATTACAATTCAAAACTCAACTAAAGCTGCAATTAAAATCAAGTTGCAAAAAAGAAAACATATACTATACTACTTAAACCAATTCATATTTACTATTTCCTAGAAAAAGATATCAAACAAATTGGAAGATAAAGAAACCATCTAAATCAGTTTAAAATTATAATTTCATATATATATATATATATATATATATATATGTGTGTGTGTGTGTGTGTGTGTGTGTGTGTGTGTGTACAGACAGGTTCAATGGCACCTCAAACAGTGGAGCACCCCTCTGGCCTATCTCTTTTCCACCACACAATCACTTTCTCTCCCTCCACTAACTCTCTTTCCTTCTCCACTACATACTTTGATATAAATGAGATGTGGAAATTAGAGGGCAAATAAGATGCTCCATTGTTGGGGTGCAACCGTATAAGTACGTATTTATATATTACAACATGAACCTCTGGAATCTTCTATTTACACTAAAAATCCATTCAATCTTTTTAATATAACTCTTTTTAAACTTGGTTATATAACATATACCCTGGGAAGCAAACTCAAGTCCTCTGAGCACACAACCTTAAGACCCATGCCTAATTATCCAAATTGGTATTGAACTTCATGAATTTCAATTTAAACTTTATTTTGAAAACTACAGAAAACTTAGGCTAGATACAAATACAATAACTAAGTTATGGAATACTTAAATCCATTCATTTATATATGTGTGTGTGTATTAAATATAATTCATTTTAAACTTAGTTATATAATATATACCCTTGAGCTCCGGACCACACAACCTAAGACCCATGCCTAAATATCCAAACTGGTTTTGAGCTTCATAACTTCCAATTTTATTTTGAGAACCACCGAAAACTTAGGATAGATATAACAATTAAGTTTTGAAATACTTAACAATGAAATGTTTTTTCATCTTTGAAATTGTAGATGCTTAGAATAGCATGCAGTTAGGTAGAACGGAATACGGTTAGCAAAAATGGAATATGCTTAGTTCCCACTTTCGAAAAATATTTCCTTAACATAAAAATATGTGTAATGTTGTTAACCGGTATAAACAGATGAACACAAAGTAAAACCAAGTATAAGACATACTTTTTAGTTCTACAATGCTGATTTGAAATAATTCTCTTTTTTTTATTCTACATAAATAATTCTTCACACAACTTCGAAATAATTTTACATACGTGCACAAGGAGCGTTGAATGGCATCGCAAATAGTGCAGCACCCCTATTCCCCTGACTTTCCCCACAAGTTTTTATTTAATAATAGTTTGTTCTCTCTCTTTCTACTATCGCTATTATTTAAATCGGAATTTGTGGAAACCAGGGTCACTAGGGTGCTGTTGAATGCTCATACCCCAATTGTCCTCGATTTGCACAACTACTTCTTATTTAAATAATGATTATTTCTTTCTCTTTATTTACTCATTTCATTATTTAAATAGAACTTGAGGTGGAAATCAAGGAGCAATTGGAGTGATGCACTATGAACGTTATACACAGCGCACATACATATTTAGAACTATCGAAATGAACGTCAGGGAATGTCAAAACAGAAGTTTCGGAACATCGGATTGAAATTATGAAACAACGGATTCAATGTTTCAAAATGTCAAAATAACGCACTAAACTGTGAATGCACAAATTTTCAAAATTCTATAATTGCATTTCAGAAGCAAAATGGAATATGGTAGTCAAATCGTGAGCTGCGGTGACATGCTTGTTCGCATAATACGTTGCTAACCAAGGCTACGAAAAATATTACAATCATTTATACTCAAGTCATCAAAATTTAGATAACAAAAAAAATCAACGCATATTTCGTGGGTGTTAGCCAAAAGCATGCACGTCCACAAGGGTGGACTGATACTACAAAATAAAAATGACAACAATTCTAACATTAAAGAATCAAAACATTGGACAAAAATATTTAGGATACATTTTTTGAAAATAAATTCGCTAGAATAATAAAATTAATTTTTTCAACAACATCAAAAGCACTAAATTACAAAACATCATTATTGTCATACAACTCAAAGCACCAATTTTATTTTTCAAAAACTCCCTACCATTTAACGTCCATTTGGGCATAATATTCAAAAATTTGGAATGGTGAAAATAGTGTTGGTTTTCTGACACCTAATTTTGTGAGCTAAAGAGGAAGATGAGACAAAAAGATGATGAAAAGGAAACATTAGACATAATTTCTCAACATATCATTATCAATAAATAACCAATCAAACGGACTGGGTGGGGTATATAGATAAGAAAACAATTACACTTAATCCAAAGTTGGAGGAATTATCAAATGTAATACATTACCTTTTTTTTGCCCCGAAATTCACGTGAAAGCAGAGATATTAGACATAGCTTCCAATATTCATTTTATGAAACCATTTTTTCTTAATAATTAAGGTAACCTTATCTAATGGATTAGACCAGAGTTGACAAATTATGATGCAAAATTTAAAATAAAAAGACGAAGTTGGTTCGATTTTCCAAGTATGATGGGGGCTATGTCAAAGATTCACCAACAAAATTAAGATCGTCCAGAGGGTAAGCATTAAAACCTATATCCTAATCAAGATATTGTAGTAAACTGTATGATGTCATGCTGAACTAATAATAATACTGCAAATATTTTTTCCTATTAAACTGACAAGTGAAATAAATGTACCATTGAAACAGGAAATATAATGGTCGATCAAGAACATAGTGAAAATAATGAAGAAATATGATAAAAATCACAGGATTGCACGGTTCATATAGCTAGTCTTTAAATGACCAACGATCACGAGTTCAACTATTGGTAACAATGATGGACATATAAAACTTCACCTTTTGCATGTAGCATGCAGTGAGTCCAGTACACACTTCCTTAAAGTTTAAAAGCAAAACTTGATTACCTAGATCTTAAAAAATGATTGGTAGAAAATATAACTAATATAACTAATTTGAAGAGTTGTGAGGTACAACACTCTTTAAATACTTCAAACCAACAAAGTTGCATTGTATTAACCAACTAATACTACAAAGTGCGTAGTACACATCTGGTTTTATTTTTATTTTTATTTGTGAATTTGATATATATATATATATATATATATATGTGTGTGTGTGTGTGTGTGTGTGTGTGTGTGTGTGTGTGTGATTTTCATATATATATATATATATATATATATATATATATATATATATATATATATATATATATATTTGTATCAGGGCTCAAATCCAAGATCCCTCGTAACTTCTCAGATTAAACGTCTAATACTTGGACCAGTAGTCATTGGCCACACATTAGATGATTGATTAAGGATTTATGTTAGGGTTTATTTATGTGCATGATCGTGAAAAAGAATCGAACATAACAGATGGATCCATGGCTTCCCAAATTAGTTATTAATAGTAAGCACATTAAAATACTGTAAACATGAATCAGAAGCACATAATTTATTTTATTGGTAGGGGTAGATGGTTTCTTAAACATTAATGGTGATTTTTTACCGAATATTCCCATTTATAACCAATGGTCGTATATGAAATTATGATTGATTCAAGACTACTTGACATCTTTCGACTTTTAAATATAAATACTCATTTGTTCGATCAGTGTCATAATTGTTCTTAATGATAAATTACCTAAAAAGGCAAAAATCTTCCAGTGGTGAAGTTTTAACGAAATGGTATGTTTTCAAATAAAAGCTACAAACTGGCGGACAACCCTCAAGCATTTAAAAAGCAACACAACTGAGATATTACTTGAGGTTGTTATACAAATAATACCCCTGTAGGGAACTTCAATACACAAATAATACCCCAGTAGGACACTATAATTAATAATACACAAATAATACCCTAGTATGGTAGCACTGAAGTTATACTCACTCTATCGGTTCGTAGAAATCAACTGGTTGATTGCAATCACGTGCCGAATGTTCATAACATCAAATAGTTAAAATTGAGTGATTCAAATATTTGTCAAAGAACAAACAATTTAGCTAATTGATCTTATCAATCAATTATGCTATATGCGGAAAGACTTTAGAGGATGCTTTAAAAGAACACAAATTAATTATCAAATTAATTAAATAATCAATGGATTTATAAACGAGGAAACAAGTCTAATTATAAATTCGCTGATTTTGCAATATGAAGAAAGAAAATATTGTTGACGAAGATTAATTCACCCAGGGAAAAGTATGAAAACCAAGATAATCATTTTCTATTTACAGCGCAATCAAATCATGGATTTGTGAAGAGGTTTCATGATGATTGAACAACTGACTTACTTGATCTCCCAGTAATTCCTTCATTTTAAAGTCTATTTAAATGAAGGAGTTCATCTTCATATTCGTATGTGTAAGTGTCAAAGAGAGCATTCACCGTTATTATCTTCTTTTGTGAACCCTAATTTCTACATTCAAACCAAAATAGGAATTTTTAGCGAACAAGTCATTAAAGAAATTTATTTGTAATTATAGGTTGATCTCTCAACATTGCTACTTATAATTTTGTAATCTCTCTTGTATTCTCTTTTATATCATCTTTCTTCATTGAATAAAGAATAGTTGTTGAATGCGTAGATGTAAGAAAAGCAGAACCATGTTAAATCTCTATGTTCCCTACTCTTTTTTCTCTTTGTTTGATGATTATAGTTTATTGAATTGACGTTGATAATTAATCGGCAAGCTAGATTTTTCTTTTACTGCTTTCGTGTCTTCAAATTCGGTTGGAGCTTTGAAGTTAGTGCAAATTTGTTGTAATTTTCGCACATCAGACTGATATCGAAACAAAATATTTTATTCAACAGATAAATTCCCTTTTGTTACAAGCAAAAGTTTCCATGAACACGTATGTGTTTTAAGTGGATGTACGATTATCTAATCATGACGCTGACACCGAAAAACTACATTTGGTGGTCTTGCTCCAGCTACGCTGAATGAAGTGCGCATATGATTAAGAAATGAGGGGATGTCGAAAATTTCAATATGGTACCAGAGCCGATGGTTCAAGAGACCATTAGAAGATGAAAGATTGATCAAAGCAAGGACTCCTTGAGGCTTGGAGATATGTGAGCAGTCTGACATCCACTGCATGATACACATCACGTCCCATTAAGTTGGGAACTGATGGCTTCAGTAGAAAGTGCTTGCCTTAAGGAGATTTGGCAACACGGTCTCACCAACTGCGCAATAAAATGAGAAAAAACGGTATGAACTCACTATGCTCCAAATGAAGGTTAGATGGAATGCTTGCCAACAAGGAGAACTATTAGATGTGGCTTGCATTGTGAGTGTGTAGCTTGAACAATAAGTCTTACATCGCAAAAAATATGATGAATAACGTGGTATATATGTGGGATGGATGGCACGTAACATAGAGAATTCTCTTTGTTATAAGCAAGTGTTATCAAGATCATGTATGTGTTCATTACGAAAATTGATGCAAGAGATGTTCAATTGAGAAGTTGGAACATCGAAAGCTTCATTAGATAGCATCATTACAAACAATGAAGCACACATATACGAAGTTGCGATGGAGTGCTGAAAACTGCAACACAAGTAAGTGAAAAAAATGCTTTTCTAAAACCTTTGAAAATTCAACCATATTTGCACACATGTGCACCACATAATATATGCGTATGTGATGCGCACACATTAACAAGTTTCTTCTTGTATACATGGACGTATAATTATTTATATACAGAAAATAGAGGATGTTAGAAATCTATATTAGTAGAAATAAAACGTAATGTTGCATCAAATAAGAAACTACATCAAATAAAATGGTGCATTGGATATAACACTATAACAAATAAAATGGTGTATTAGATATAATACTGCGTCAAAAAAATAATAATAATATGTGTTAGGTAATTTGTGTGTATAGTGGAGAAATGCAAATGTCACACATGATAGAAGAAGAAGGAAATGCAATGTATATAATGTTTTGTCAAACATGATAAACAAATTGAGTAAAGCCCACAAAGAACTAATTGGGCTAACAAATTGAGTATACATTTAAATAGTCATAGATAGGCACTTGGGCACTTGGGGCATCTTGGGCCTTGACTGTTCATACACAGGCGCTACCGTTCAAATTTCGAATTTTATTTTTGAAATTTAAATGCGCGACTGTTGAAACAGTTGTTTCTTTTTAAACGGCGGCGACTTTTCGCCAATAGAAACCTTCTTCTCTATAAATCCGCCTCTCTCCAGTCAGAAAGAAAAATAACCGATCTCTTCTTCTTCCTCTCTCACAAGAATTCTCGAGCCTTGTTGTATCCTTCGAGCAAGTTTCCTGTACTGGAAATATTGTTTTCGGATAGTGACAACACGCCTCAAGGCTCTCTTATCCTTCTCTGTTTCATTCCTTTCTCATACCCTCTTATAAAATAACAATATGTACTACCTGATAAGGATGTTAGTGAAAAATTTATTAAAATTTTGCGTGATTGTTTGGTTGTAAACGAGAATGACAGAAAAAGAAGGGGAAGTGAGAATCGTCTTACGTCTTGACTTGTAATAATGAGAATTATATTTACTTAAGTATATTACTTTAGTATTCTCATGAAAAGGATCGAACTCTTTGGACACTCAAATGTTTGCTATGTTGTGACTCTTGTGAGGTGAGAGGTCTTGCATAACTATACACAGGGAAGCCGCCCCTGCTGTTGTCCAACCATACCGTGTCTGGCCGAGTTTATCTCCAAAACAATATTTTTGGATAGAGTAATTATAATTAAAACGAATCAGATTTGATCCCGTTATCAAGTCCATAATTTTGAATTTATATAGGCAGAAATAGCAGGGATATGACTGCTGAAAACAGTGAAACATGAACGTTTCAAATTTTAAACAAATAGACGCGCACATAAGAAAAGAAACGTTGCTTGAAAGAGACGGGACAGTTACAAATGGATCTCTCCTCGCATTTATATATAGCAACATCCTGGAATCGTTACAAACAAATTGATACATTAATCTTCTTCCTCACAGCTTTGCATCCAAAAACTATTAAAAATATATCTGAATTCAGAAATACCTGAAAGCGTTGTAAATTTCTGGAATTAAAGAAGTCGGAAAGGCGTTACAAATCAATATGTGCTCACTCTCTTCTCCTTTTTCATTTTTATCAAAACAATATCAGTTTTGTAATACTGCAGATCGCAAATTCGATGCTCTTGTCACTGTGTCAACTCGGAAGATAGCTTGAATCAATTTTGACAGTGCTACCGCAATCGATCAAAGAGATTAACATCTCGGCTCCATTGTATCTTGGAAGACAATCTGTAGCTCACGGCACTCGTTTGTCTGATTAAACGAGTGAAGATGACAAATAAGGTCTTAAACAAAATGTCATCGATGTTCTTGGAGTGATCTATTTGAGTTCTTCACCACTATATCATTTCTCCACATTTCAAAATTTAAATCCACCAACAAAGGATTCAATGTTATTCTAGCAATTATGATTGCAGATATGACATTTTCATTTGGATTTTCATCCTTACTACGTTTGGACTTCCATTTATTTTCCAAACTGTAAAATTGAAGCATGAAAGTAAAAGTAAAAAGTGAGAAGGAGCTTTGTTAAGAGCATGCATGCGGAATCACCCGATGAGAATCCGTTATTTGATACTTCCTGAGAATCCGTTATTTGATACTTCCATCGGGTATAAAGCAAATTTATTTAGCCATCAAGCAATTATCTTTTGGGATGCTCGTGTGGCATGTAATGAATAAAAAAAAAAAACCGAAAGTGACAAGTTTTCAAACATCAATCTCAGTGCTTCATCAAATATTTAAACTTCAAGGCTTCCAGCTTCGGTTTGTTATACCTCAAACAACTATCTTAAATTAATTCTAACCACACGAAATTTGAACGGTGGAAATAAGAAACAAGAAAAAAGAACCATTATTTCTTTCACTAGAATGGCGACCTAATCTTTAACCAACTTCAAATTTCAGTAAAATGTTCCACCACATGCATAAATCTGAATTAAAATATTAACTACAGAACTTACAAATTTTAAACATCAAGCTCATCTTCTTCTTCTAATAACTCATACTAATTTTCATAGGACAAAACTAAAGCGGATATTTGAAGCTTACCTAGCAGTTCCCCGCTCTCTTCGATTATGCCAATGAAGCTCTAGGAACCGAATTTCAAAGATACACAGATCTGAGATAGTTAAGATTTCAAAAATAGATTTTATAGCACCAGAAGGAAACAAAATCAAATTTAAAATAGGAATCATCAATTAATTAAAAATGAGGACCCAACCTGGAGCGGGTTGGAGTTTCCCTCTGCATACTGCAGTAGAGGAGGGAGAAAGATTGGAGGGATTATATTTTTGGAATCTTATACTGTCTCATTGCCATTCATTTTTAATGTTATTTACGAGTTGGACTAAAATAACCTATGACAAGTTTCTAGCTCCGTCGACGTTAAATTCGAAGGAAAATGAGTTATTAAAATAACATAAAGGTGACGTACACCGTTTTCAACACATGTCAGAATAATTCTCAATTCCAAATAGATATGTTTGCAGCATAAAATCTATTAAATAATAGTAAAGCAGAAGAATTTCTAGCTCTTTCCTTGATTCTCTCAATTCTCTCAATTCCCCTTAATTCTCTCAATTATTTCAATTCTCCTTAAATCTCTAAAGATACTTTTATTTAAGTTCTCAATTCTCTCAATACTCCTTGAAAAACTAAGATACTTTTATTAAATCAACTCAACATAGTAAGTATTAAATCTTTTCTAATTTTCCCCCATGGAAACATTCTTTCCACTTCGTTGCTTATCCCAATCTTAAAAACCAGCAGTTGTGTTTCCCTAATCTAAAATATTTGTAGCTAATAGATTCTTCAGCTCCTGCCTCCCATTATCGTTCGGTTAGGTCTACAGTGTGCTTCGTCGCCGGCCTCCAGTTATCCCCGCTACATCGCAGATTGGATGCTTTCACATGCAGCCCCTTCCTCCTACTTCAATTTTGAATCCATTACCTAAATCGTCTTTCTAATCCTCTGATGTCTTGACCACACACTAGAACCACAGTTAAATTAGAATGAAGCATGAACGTCGCCATCTTAAAAAACTGCAGCCTCAACTTTCTACCTCTAGAAACCTTCGCAAGGGAAGTTCTGTTCCGATGAAAGCTTCTGGGGCATGAGAACAAAAATTGGTGCTTGAGGTTTGAATGTCGATTATGGATGATTTGTACAAAGTTAAGACTGAAGTAAGTATCTGTGATTCTCTCTATGGCCTTATTATTTATTGAAATTAGGCATATGCTTAGTCATGTAGAAAGAACATTTTTGTAGTTGTTGATAATATTATGGATGACTTTGATATTTGTTTGTGAAGTTAAGAGCAATAGGAAGATTCCATATTATTATGTACATATCAAAGTTTGAAATTTAATTAACTAAACATTTGTTTGGAAGAAATGCAATGCAGGTCAATCCATGATATGAGATATACCTTGAAGTTATATACAACACTTTACTGATGTTGTAAATTCAATCTCATATCCATGAATATAAGAAAATAACTAATTTGATTACATTTTGGCCATATATTTTACCAACATTTTCCTGCATTGTTCTCATTTATTATGAAAGGAAACTGTTGAAACAAGTTCCACATCGGCTAATTTGTAAAATAATTCCTATATAACTAATAAGTGTTCACCCTTCACATTGCCAATTGGTTTTGTGATAACTTGGGGTTCTTTAACATGGTATCAGAGCAGGTTTAATTTGTGCGCACATTGCCACACTTATCTGTGTCACCCAATAACATCCACGTGTTAGGCTTAGATATGCCACACGTGCGGAGGTGTGTTGAAACAAGTTCCACATCGGCTAATTTGTAAAATAATTCCTATATAACTAATAAGTGTTCACCCTTCACATTGCCAATTGGTTTTGTGATAACTTGGGGTTCTCTAACAGAAACATATGCCTTTGTGGATTTCCAAATATGTACATTTTCAGCATCTACTTCTGTAAATTGGAAGTGGTTTAGTTAGTACTTTTGACATTTCCAAACAGAAGTTGGAACAATTCTTCCTACCTTCAAAAAGATGGTGATTGTTACATGTTCATTAATTCTTTTGCATATGCATTTCCTACCGATTTTATCTATTTTTTACTTTTTTTTTAAAACATCTGTGTATCAATGTGGATAATGCCGATAATTGAGACATGAATCCATGCTAAATGAATTAAAACCATGACATATATCCTGCAAAAATTCCATTATTGGCATCGAATGCACATATTGTTCACCCATATATTCCTTTTATCTTTTAATTAATTTTTTTTCATTCTTGAAATTTTAATAAAATGTTGTATGTTAGCACAAGCACGCTTGGAAGATATTTCTGTTGCAAGTGAGCAAGTTTTCAGAATGAACAGAAGAAAAAAGTATTCATTCTATTTTGATATTCCATTGTTACCAAATATTTTTTTCTGGAAGCAAATATCACTCATGCAAATTTGGATATTACAACGTGCTAAAATAAAGCAGTGCATGCAACATAAATTTTAGTCTCTCCTGCATATTTATCTGTTATTATTCTTTTTCTTTAAAAAAAATTCTTAAATGGACCAACTTTCCTTATACTTAGCAAGGGTTAACTTCTTATGTAACTGGATGACAGGTCAGGCCTTAAGGCGCAGAGAGCTAAAGCTTGGAAACACACAATGTGCAAGTATGGAACATAAGTAAACGCAGCGAATAAGGCATAGGGATAAGCACATGCACTGGGGAGTAAAGGACCAGCGAAAGGGAGTGTGCGTTCTGCATGAAAAGTGCAATGAGGGAACTGGAAACAGAGCCATGAAGGGAAAAAGAATTAGAACATACTGTACGTTTGATGGACGCATACTGACAATGTAATGTCCATTTGTACATGTATTTTTGATTTTCGGCAAATTATAAACAAGAAATTAGAGTATACAAATATGTTACTTCCGACTGTAAACTTGCTCATATGTTATTTCCATTTTTTTAATCTTTGGGACTGCTGAAAATTACTTTTGTCTCAAAACAATGCTAAATGTTGTCTTCATTTGAAATTTGTTAAGAAGATTTTTTTTTTTTTTTTTTTTTTTTTTGGGTTCTAAATTAACTCTAAAGTTGAAGATTTAATGAAAAAAGGTGATTTGGTTTACCAGAGAGTCATTGTTTCTACATACATTTGTTATACCAGAATTGACGCTTAAAATGATTTGAAACTTCCAAGTTTATAGTGTGTATGAAAGTGCACAGTTTGGCACCAGGTTGTTGTGATTATCGATGGTTTGTGCCTGCACTGTAGTGGTGATGGTTAGAGGCTGGTTTCTTTGGTGATGTAGCATTTTTTTTGAATTGTGAAGTTATGAGTTATGGATTTTGGTAGTGTGTTTGAATGTGCACTGTTTGGCGCAATGTAGTTGCGATTTGAGGTGGTTTGTGCCTGTGCTGCGAGGGTGATGGCTCGAAGCAGTGCAAGTGATTTAAGTTTTTATTGGTTTGTGAATGTTTGAAGAGATTGTTTTATCTTGAATTGTTTGGTTTTTCGTTCCGAAAATTAAAAAATTAGCATAGCGTCCACCACCATAAAACTCAAATCTTAATAAATAAATAATTTAGAGTTTATTTAAGTGATCGTCGCTCGCATCTCAGGTAATGTCTGTTTTATCTCCACTAACATTTTTTTATGTCGTTATTTTTCATATAAGTTTATGAACCTGCAGTTTGTGTAATTAGGTTTGTTGGGATGGATTTATAAGCTTGAATTTCAACTGAAAATCGATGGAAATAATTTATGTTACGTTGAACAGAGATAGGTTTGCTGAACTATCTCAGTTATTTCCTAATATTTTATATTACTTCATATTAGAGTTAATCAAGAATCTTAAAACTATAATTAAAATTAGTAAACTATTAGTTGTTATGTGTCAAATAAATCACAAAAATATGAAAAATTCAACATTTGTACAATATTCGTATTAACAAAAAAAGGTACAAAATTCATTTGGATATACAAATGCATCGGTAACATAACATAATTATATATGTAAGGCATGATTGCAAATTTAATTTGTAATTCATCTATATCGATACATTGATGCATTATATTGTAAAATTATTATTTTCACTGAAGTGCCTACATTTTGATTTTTCCATGGTTGCTTACAAAACTCACCTCGATGTCATAATTTTTTTTTACATCTACATCAATATATTTTTAATCAAGCATGTAATCTTGGTTTCAATTTATTAGAATAAATTTAATTAATAAATATTCATTAATTCATCTAATAAATTCTTAAATGTGAATGTTTCAATTTGTGTGTCACAATGATGTCGAAAAAAGCAGTTAAATAGATTTTTCATTTAAATATAAAGATATATAATTCAAATATCATAAATATTTTACACAAGTAACGTTAACAAAATTAATTTATTATTCATTTATCTCAATAAATTTATTTGCATTGTTGATTTCTGTTTTTAACTTCAGTAAATACATGTTTTGACATTTCCATAGTTATGTCCAACTTCAGTTGTGTATGTACAGTACACACATACTAATAAAAAAACAAAAAATTTGTGTTATAGATATATAGGTCACATACGTATATTTATGTACATAGATAATAATAACAAAGTTAATTTGTAAATTAATTATAATCATTTATGTGCATAAACAATAAATTTATTATACACAACATTAAAAAAAAATTAACTTCATATAACTCCACATTAGAATCTATATAATCTTTTTACAATATCATTCTCAATTTATTCATATTGTTTTTCATAAGTCGGTATATTTTAACTAATTACATAATCTCAAATTTAACATATATAAAAGAAATAAGTTAAATAATATTTGTTAACTTATCTAAAATTATTAAATATGGCCCTACAAAAAAAATATTATAATATGCTAATTTCAAAAAGAATACTTACTCAAAATAGTAAGAATAATAAAATTACTATATTGTTCCAAAGAAATATAAACACATACCATGTATAAACAACAACAATAATTTATATTATCGAATCCATCGTATATTGTATAATAAAGTTTCAATTTTAACATTAAAATTTTCAAATCTATATTTTATAATATTATCGTGTGCAACGCACGGGTTACACACTCGTTACAGTCTAATGTACGAATAATCGTGGAATGTAAGCGTAGCACAACTGCAGGTTACGAGTAGGAATTTTAGTGGTACAAATAACAAAAAGAATACTTCCTTTCCTTTCTTTTCTTTTTTTTTCTTTTCTTTTTTCCTTTTTGGTGCAATATTTTTTACGGCTATTGTTGCTCAAGTAGAGCTGTATAACAGACAGGACAGTCCGTTGTCTGACTCGTTTCGAAGCTATAAGATGTTTAGTCCGTGTCCGTAGGATTCTCTTATAGGACAAGACACGGACACACCATCGTCTCGTCCAATCAATAATGTTCGATGTTTTCTTTATTGTTCGAGCATTGTCCGTCCATTGCCTGACTCGTACGAACAGTGCTCGAATTCAATATTTGTCTGATTTGTGTCCGTCTGAATCTCTTATAGGACAGGACCAGGACGCACCTTCGTCCCGTCCAGTCCAACCTGTTTGCACCCCTACTCTCAAGAAGATTAGGCAGGGCTTATATTGGGGGCGTTGGATTTATTACAAAATTTAATAGTTTATTGACTAAATTCAGTAATTTTAAAAAAGGAAACGATAACTTATTTTATTTTTCAATTTTTAAGACGAACTTCTTAAATTTTGGATTTAAGGCCGCATCGCTCATTTAAGTGGAAAATTTTAACTTTTATAATTAAAAATAATTAGACCAGTATCCCTTTCACTTATAAAATACATCGTTGTTTATAAACTATTAAAATAAACTTATTCACATATCTGTTATGGTTTACATTCTACACAAAATATTTTTCATGTCCGCAAACATCATAACGTAATTTTTAATTCAAATAAAAACACACTTAAAATCTTCCAAAATTGTTAGCCAAAAAAATTGCCAATTAGAATAAGAAAAAATCTAATTAGAAAACCTAGTTTGCAAACTATATATCGAAAACACTGTTGGTCGCATAACAATTCAGAGTCGAAGAACATATCGGAGTGAGTTCTCAAAAAGATTATATAAAAAACTGCAATAGAAGACGACAACCAACGATATATTTTGTGAAGAACATGCATCGGTCTAATATGGAAATCCCACAAGTAAAGAAAAAAGATAATATAACATCACACACACACACACATATATATATATATATATATATATAATTAAATTATATGTGTGTGTGTAATGATAATTTTTTGATACATATAATTTGGTTAAAATAATACTACTTCAATTTACACATATAGTTGGATAAATAATTGACATGCAAATATTTTGTAATGACTCATATTTTTCGTATTGCGGAAACGTGAAATATTTTTATTTACTTCATTTGAGGTCATATGACCTTTTAATTTTAGAATAAGACTTAAAAAGACATCTTACATACCTTTGATTTTGTGAATTTCTATGTGACCATTTTGACCTTGAGAATCTTGTTTGGATTGGAACTTTTGATAAGACTCGAATTGGTGCCTCAAACTAGTTTCTTTGCTTTGGGTTGATGGTTTCCCATTTCGTAGAGTGATCATAGGAAAAATGACTTACGTTCATAAAGTTGTGTTTATTTTAAATTTTAAGAATTGTTAGCTCGAATTGATGTGTAATTAGTTATGCTCATTACTTGACTCGTTAATTCAATTAGATATCACTATAAACAGGGATTGTCTGGGTCATATTAGAACTTTCTCTTTTATTACAAATCAAATCTAAAACCCTAATTAGTCATATTTCCATCCTAGTACATTCAGATTTATCTCTAATTCAAAATAGATTGGTATTTGGATATTATATAATTGATCAAATGGTAGAGATCATGAAATTGGTTGATTTGGAGTGCTTTTCTTACCCAAATTGGTTGGATTTGGTAAGGGATGAGTGGTTTATCCCTTCTCGTTATTCTATGTAGGATTATATAGTTAAGTCGCATGTTTTAACAAGATTTTGAAGTTAAAACAGTTTGAAACCCTAATTACATATTAGTTAGAGCACATGATTATACTGACGCATAATTCACTTCATTTATGTGCATATATTCATATAATGTATGGGGTTTACGTTAGAGAATGATATATATATATATATATATATCTGTGTGTGTGTGTGAGGAGCGTTCAATGGCACCCCAAATAGTGTAGCACCCCTTTAGCCCATCTGGTTTCCACCACATATTTTCGTTTCTCTCTCCTTCCACTAATTCTCTCTCCCTTCACTAACTTATTTAACTATAAATACTTGGTCACAAACGAGGTGCAAAAGGGAAGCCAAAAATATATGGTGCTATATGACCCTCATCTCTCTCTCTCTCTCTCTCTCTCTCTCTCTCTATATATATATATATATATATATATATATATATATATATATATAATTTCTACGAATTGCGTGTTAAAATTGGATGAAATTGTTTATTGTATTATACTTGAATGTTATGCTTCGATGTTGTTTGTTAGTGTTTTGAATGCACAAAAATTAAATTAGATAATTAAGTCAATCTGGAGCCAGTTAGTCGGAATTGAAGAACTTGGCAGATGGGCTTTAGCGCATGACGGTCCAATGAAGGTCCATGGCATAAATGGCACCTATTTGGAGTTAAGTCATAGATCACACTTGTGTTTAAAGGATAAGTCGGACCAGACCTGTATGCCGGTTCGTGGTGGGCGGATGACTTGATGGATGGAAATGTTATAGCTAATGAATATTATCTATGAAAAAGTGCAATGAGTTTGGAAAGATATTGGATGATATGATGTGTTGCTTCTAGAATTGGAGATGGTTTCTTGGAAGTGAAGATCGAATTGTCATGATTAATATGTCAAGGTCTATAGCATCTGAAGGTGGAATACTAGAGGAAGGAAGAAAGGCCACGCCAAGATATGGCTAATTGATCACTTAGACTCGGGTTATGAAGGTTATCTTATAAAGTTAAAGATATGCCAATGGGAAATTATGTAATTTATTACATATATCTAAGTTCATAACCAATTTTGTTCAAAATAAAAGGTGACTTCTTTGTATTATATACTTAATATATTGTATAATATTAATTAATTTAGTAAAAGGTATTTTTAATGGAAAATGCATGAATTGAATATTTTGTGATAGCAATTACCAAATTTATAACTGTGAGTAACTTACCACTATGAAAATAAATATATTATTTTAAATATTTCAAGTCAAGAAGTATTAAGACTGGATATTGATACATCTACTGAGACTATAATACGTAACGCTCTACGAGTGTTGGGCAATGTATTACGCATGGCCGTTGGAGATTCCAAAGGGTTACATACTGTTAGTTATCCATTAACTATTAAATGAGTCAATCAATAGTTTTTTGTTAGTTAATATAATTAAGGTCATGTAGAAAATATTGTTAAGACAAACTTACATGATTCTCTTGACTTGAGAACATTATTAATCTTCAATGTGGAAGCTCTATCTTGATTATAGTTAAATCATGGTATGATGCCCATTAAGCGACTCTAGTTGGGTCTGGTGAAAGCATTAGAAGCAAAACACAATTCCGGATAGGATTAGTCCCCTCGGTTAGTATCACGGCAAACTGAAGTCAACTCAAAATAAACTCTTTAGTCGTAGCATTTCGGTTAATAATAATTGTTATTTGAGCTAAGAATTTTGAATTTGGAGTATAAAGTTGAATATGTACGATATTAGAATTTTAACCACTATCGATTTTCATAAATCCAAATTTATACGTTTTTACGAAGAATTAGTTTAAATAACTATCATTATCGAGTAACGTTCATGATAAGTAAAACTGAATTTTACCAAAAGATATATAAGCTATAATTCAGTTAAAATGTCATACCATTGGCTAAGCGACATATGAACGCTAATACTTGAATATTTGAGTTGCATAACCGTAATGATGAATACTCTGCATAAAACCACGCGATTTAATTAATTTATCAGTTGTAATTTAATTAATCAAACCGACCGTTAGGGAGGTTTCCCTGCTGTAAGAGGCAAAAAAAAATTTGTCAAAGCCAATAAATTTAGGCATAATTATCGCTTAACAATAATATTTTCTCCGTCTCTTTCGAAACCCTATTTAAAACGCAGGCTTTCTCCTTCGTCTGTGAGGTTTTATTCTTATGGTTTTCGATTTAGTTTCAGAATAGGTACTCATTTTAGGTTTTTGATTCACGCTGGATCTGATACCGCTTCAGGAATAGTATTCCACTAAAAGCACATGAATGGAAAGCTTGTGCCCTTTCTGGATCTAAGGCATATCCTAGCCATTTTTGATGTATTTGGAAGAAGCTTTGTGAAATTTTCCCTCTTTCAGTGGATTAAGGCCTACCATGAACAACGTTGTGTTAGGTTGGTACTAATATTCGCCCGAAATATTTTCCATCGCTCTTCCTTATTTTGTCGATGACGGCCACCACTATTCACCGGTTGTCCGCCTGATTTTCCTGAAGGCTTTGGTAGGTCATCAACTGTTGGTACTGTCTATTATTTTTCCCATTATTACTTTAAGCTTCTTTGTTTGGAAGATACTTCTGAACTGTATATTTCAAAGTTGAAGAATACTTCCATAATTTATTATTTTCCATGTTTTCTATAAATTTGTTGTTAACTGTGTGTGTATGTCCTATAAATTGTTTATTTTTCTTGCTACAAATTGATGATTTCATCTTAAAAATTCACTAAAAGTTTTTGGTGTCCATAAGTTCATAAATACAAGGTCATTGTGTTTTCTTTCATCTTGAAAATTCACAAAGATTTTATAAGATTATTCAGTTGGAAGATGCATGTGTGAATATTAATATATTATGCTCTAATTATAGAAACATACTATTTTTAAGAATTAGAATAGCTGAACATGGACATCTAACTCATAAGAAACTCACATTTTTCTTTGCTAAATTGGAATGTTTTACTTTGAAGTTTACTATGTCTTTTTGGTTGTGATATGATAATACGACAAACATATATGCACACTAAAATGTAAGATGCATGCCCTATGATGGACAAAAATTGTATATGAATGAATTTGATACAAGATATTACTAAAACTGTCTAAAATAGTGGTTGTATCGAAAAAATCTACTAGAGATATTAGTACTGGCAACAAACGTGTTAGGATGGTTTTGAATTAGTATAACAAGCCAGGTTTTTTTTGGGATACCATTTAATTCTTAGTTCGGTGTGGTGTATTTTAATAGTTCAATATCGAATATCTTGTTTTTCTACTATAGAAAGCAGGTGAACCTGTCTAAAATAGTGGTTGTATCGAAAAAACCGACCGTTAGGGAGGTTTCCCTACTGTAAGAGGCAAAAAAAATTTGTTTGAGCCAATAAATTTAGGCATAATTATCGCTTAACAATAATATTTTCTCCGTCTCTTTCGAAACCCTATTTAAAACGCAGGCTTTCTCCTTCGTCTGTGAGGTTTTATTCTTATGGTTTTCGATTTAGTTTCATAATAGGTACTCATTTTAGGTTTTTGATTCGCGCTGGATCTGATACCGCTTCAGGAATAGTATTCCACTAAAAGCACATGAATGGAAAGCTTGTGCCCTTTCTAGATCTAAGGCATATCCTAGCCATTTTTGATGTATTTGGAAGAAGCTTTGTGAAATTTTCCCTCTTTCAGTGGATTAAGGCCTACCATGAACAACGTTGTGTTAGGTTGGTACTAATATTCGCCCGAATTATTTTCCATCGCTCTTCCTCATTTTGTCGATGACGGCCACCACTATTCACCGGTTGTCCGCCTGATTTTCCTGAAGGCTTTGATAGGTCATCAACTGTTGGTATTGTCTATTATTTTTCCCATTATTACTTTAAGCTTCTTTGTTTGGAAGATACTTCTGAACTGTATATTTCAAAGTTGAAGAATACTTCCATAATTTATTATTTTCCATGTTTTCTATAAATTTGTTGTTAACTGTGTGTGTATGTCCTATAAATTGTTTATTTTTCTTGCTACAAATTGATGATTTCATCTTAAAAATTCACTAAAAGTTTTTGGTGTCCATAAGTTCATAAATACAAGGTCATTGTGTTTTCTTTCATCTTGAAAATTCACAAAGATTTTATAAGATTATTCAGTTGGAAGATGCATGTGTGAATATTAATATATTATGCTCTAATTATAGAAACATACTATTTTTAAGAATTAGAATAGCTGAACATGGACATCTAACTCATAAGAAACTCACATTTTTCTTTGCTAAATTGGAATGTTTTACTTTGAAGTTTACTATGTCTTTTTGGTTGTGATATGATAATACGACAAACATATATGCACACTAAAATGTAAGATGCATGCCCTATGATGGACAAAAATTGTATATGAATGAATTTGATACAAGATATTACTAAAACTGTCTAAAATAGTGGTTGTATCGAAAAAATCTACTAGAGATATTAGTACTGGCAACAAACGTGTTAGGATGGTTTTGAATTAGTATAACAAGCCAGATTTTTTTTGGGATACCATTTAATTCTTAGTTCGGTGTGGTGTATTTTAATAGTTTAATATCGAATATCTTGTTTTTCTACTATAGAAAGCAGGTGAACCTGTCTAAAATAGTGGTTGTATCGAAAAAACCGACCGTTAGGGAGGTTTCCCTACTGTAAGAGGCAAAAAAAATTGTCTGAGCCAATAAATTTAGGCATAATTATCGCTTAACAATAATATTTTCTCCGTCTCTTTCGAAACCCTATTTAAAACGCAGGCTTTCTCCTTCGTCTGTGAGGTTTTATTCTTATGGTTTTCGATTTAGTTTCAAAATAGGTACTCATTTTAGGTTTTTGATTCGCGCTGCATCTGATACCGCTTCAGGAATAGTATTCCACTAAAAGCACATGAATGGAAAGCTTGTGCCCTTTCTGGATCTAAGGCATATCCTAGCCATTTTTGATGTATTTGGAAGAAGCTTTGTGAAAATTTCCCTCTTTCAGTGGATTAAGGCCTACCATGAACAACGTTGTGTTAGGTTGGTACTAATATTCGCCCGAATTATTTTCCATCGCTCTTCCTCATTTTGTCGATGACGGCCACCACTATTCACCGGTTGTCCGCCTGATTTTCCTGAAGGCTTTGATAGGTCATCAACTGTTGGTACTGTCTATTATTTTTCCCATTATTACTTTAAGCTTCTTTGTTTGGAAGATACTTCTGAACTGTATATTTCAAAGTTGAAGAATACTTCCATAATTTATTATTTTCCATGTTTTCTATAAATTTGTTGTTAACTGTGTGTGTATGTCCTATAAATTGTTTATTTTTCTTGCTACAAATTGATGATTTCATCTTAAAAATTCACTAAAAGTTTTTGGTGTCCATAAGTTCATAAATACAAGGTCATTGTGTTTTCTTTCATCTTGAAAATTCACAAAGATTTTAAAAGATTTTTCAGTTGGAAGATGCATGTGTGAATATTAATATATTATGCTCTAATTATAGAAACATACTATTTTTAAGAATTAGAATAGCTGAACATGGACATCTAACTCATAAGAAACTCACATTTTTCTTTGCTAAATTGGAATGTTTTACTTTGAAGTTTACTATGTCTTTTTGGTTGTGATATGATAATACGACAAACATATATGCACACTAAAATGTAAGATGCATGCCCTATGATGGACAAAAATTGTATATGAATGAATTTGATACAAGATATTACTAAAACTGTCTAAAATAGTGGTTGTATCGAAAAAATCTACTAGAGATATTAGTACTGGCAACAAACGTGTTAGGATGGTTTTGAATTAGTATAACAAGCCGGAATTTTTTTGGGATACCATTTAATTCTTAGTTCGGTGTGGTGTATTTTAATAATTCAATATCGAATATCTTGTTTTTCTACTATAGAAAGCAGGTGAATCAATCAGAATTATGCAATATTTCGTTTAGATTTGGTTCAGATCAGTATTAATTTAATTGATTAAAAATTTGGAAGTTATTATTCGGGTCAAATTGCAGAATTTTTTGCTCAGTAATATTTGAGTAATTTTATTTCGTTCTGTTTATCTATTTTATATTTGTTTATTCGTAATCGCAATCAATAATTTACCGAAGCAATTCTCAGATAAGTTTGGATACTAAAAGCAATAGATCGGAGCCTGATTGCTCTAAGTAATTTCATTGTCTGCTCTGCTCGGCACGTTATTGCTATGTGATTGCTGCCCATCTTTTCATGTTGCTTGTATGGGTTCAGAGGTAAACTGCTCAGAATAAATAAACTGGTTTTCTACTATTTAGCAGTGTTTGTTTTATATATTGGCCTTCTAACTGTGAATTTATATTTTTAGAGGTATATTGCAGTTTTGTACATTATCAGTTAATTGATTTCAGTGAGT
The DNA here is from genome assembly GCA_030737875.1 of Allium sativum. Classification (NCBI taxonomy): domain Eukaryota; kingdom Viridiplantae; phylum Streptophyta; class Magnoliopsida; order Asparagales; family Amaryllidaceae; genus Allium; species Allium sativum. The sequence goes on along the minus strand of CM060921.1, from coordinate 527,359,581 downwards.
TATTTTCACGATTTCGGTTTGCATCATTGCTCTATATTACTATATACATATCAGATGATATACCAGACTATTTCGATATTTTTCCTTTCCAGATTTATTTATTTATTTATTTTCATATGAAGTTCCCTGATGATAGCATGTGATCTTCAAGAGTCATTCTTGAATATCTAAACTTTTTATGCTCTTGTTTTCTTGGTATATATATATTGATCAAGTTAGTTGTTGCACATCTACAGTTTATTTCTTAGAATTTAACTTTATTAATTACGCACATACTTGTGTTTTGTATTATAGATCTGAGCTAAGAAGGCTAAATTTTTATGGATTTTATATGATGCTTCTAGAAAAAGGAGATGACCAAATATCAGTGGCATCTTTCAGGTATTTAGCTCTTGGATTTATATCTCTTATACCTGCACTGTGTATTATTCTTTAGAACGACTAAACTTATTTATTTTGCTATATTCTTGTCAGTATTCTGTATTGTTTCTCAGACTCTATGGTAATATCTTATAGGCACACGTGTGAACTATAGACACCAAGGAATGTGCTGCCTTCTTATGAATAAACTTGAAAAGGCAATTCACACCTGTTAATTATATTGTAAAATTTATTAATACAAGGGTAATGTGGGAAACGGTAGCAAATATATATAAGGAAACATTTATAGCATGTTTCTAATACGTACTTACATACATAGATAGATATATGAATACACACACATCATACAATGATTATTTTCGAATAAAATAAAATAAAATCATTCAATGGATAAAACTTTTCTGCAAGATTATGGATTCTTACCCAAAATTTAGAAAAATTTGACACAAATATATATTTTCCCAATATGAACCCATATAAATATGTTGATTAATTTTCTGTTCTCAATTATTTGTGTTGACGTTCTCAAATCTTATTTATGGTGGGCTTTTTTATGTGCTTAGGCTAGCCTCCATTAAAATTAGTATTTTAGCACATAGTCATCTTCGACTAAAACAATTTTCGTCTAATGTTTATCATGCATTTTAGCTCAGTAACAAAATTCCAAGTCTTGGATTACAGATAAATTCTTGGATTGTTATGTCGGTCTAGATCCCATGTAGAAATTTTAATGCCTGAGTGATGTATTAAACAAGTCAACGGATGAAATCTGTCTTGCCCATGTACAAAATTTGATATTGAGGTAGAACTCTGTCAGCATGAAGAAGATACTTAAATTGAAATAAACATTTATCGATACCATAATTTACTACTTGCTTCATGAAATATTAACTTAGATGCCAAAAAATATTGGTTATGCATCCGCTTACCTAGCATACATAACCTCCAGTTGATTTAGACATTGTCCTGAATACAAACATGTTCATTTTTACTTTGTGTTTGAGATAAAAAAAAAATCCTTGTGAACGCTCATCCTTGAGGAGTGCTGGGAAAGTCTACATAGGTAGTTAATTTTAAATAATATACATAAGCAGTTGGTTCTCCTTTGGATTTATATTGTTGCTTATAAATCTTTTGATTCTGTAGGATGTCGCAGCAAAGTGATTTAATTTGGTGAATTATAATTGAAAGTTAAAACAAAGACTTACGAGTATTCATTGATGCAGGTTATGGTATGGAAGACAAGAAGAGTTGGATACTATGAGAGATTTGATGAGCGAACATAATTTTGGATTATTATACAATGGTTAATGTGTCATGTTGAGCATTTTAATTTTTTATTTTCTGTTGATGTAAACTAGGAGTTCCATTAATGTGTAAAATAATTGAAAATAAATAAATAAAGGATGCTAGATTCTAATTGGTGTCATCATTAATGAATTTTGTGGAGCATTAGTTACGTTTATTTTTCATGTACTTCAAAGATCACTCGCCTTGTATTCTTCAGAAAAGGGAAGCTATAATTTATGTTTTGCTGTAAAGATGGTAAAATATGTGCTCCTGTTTTCCTTTTGTTCAGTCATAGATTTTGTTGAAGAACTATGTTATTTTTGCTGTTATCATTCGTAAATTTTAAATATCAAATAATAAGGGTGCGTTGTTGCATGATAGAATGTTGGGAAAAGAAATATTATGACAGTATTATAACCAAAAATGTAGAAATAGGGAGTGGGAGAAGGGATGTTCGAAATGGGAGTGGAGCATAAGAGAAAGCACGTGACATACAAACAAAGTTGTAGAAGCAACAGTCGAAAGTTATTAAATTGTACATAGCAAATTGGAGAGAGTGAAGTATGGTTGGAAGATGTGCAAATATTTTACCTCGATAAATAAATATCTAAAGCTGAGGGCATAGGAGTATATTATAACATCAGGAGTGGAGAAATGGAAAGAAAACGTGGGATATAGTAATTTGTTGATCTACGTAAATACGTATCATTCTCTTTAGTCCAGATCCATGATAAATGAGGCATCACAGGGTACGTTTTGTGATCGTGAATTCATTGGTATTTCTCTAGCAAGGCATGAAAAGGTGATTCCATCACAATGTTATTAATTATTCGCATGATATTATTTTTAATAAAACATGGATATATTGTCAAATCCTCATTGAACAAAAGGTGAATCCATCACAATGTTATTAATTCTTCTTCTTCTTCCCAAAAACAAACTCTCTTGTGCTATCTAGTCCACTTTAATCTAGTCATTTCTTTACATACTATGGTAAATTGAACAAAAGCATAATTTTATCATGTGCTTCTGAACAAGCAAACCATGAAAAAGAAGTAATGCTAACAGTAAACGCTTCAGTTTTATCTTGCTAAATATAATTTATTCTTTTGATTTGTTATGTCATTTTCATTGCCTTTTATGCACCATTTATTATTTGAGCTTAGTTTTTTAGTGTGAATACTGCATGCACATTTAATTATAACATTCGTTGATTTGGAACATTATCATTATAAGGGATGGCAATTAGACCCGACCCGATAGACCCGGACCCGACCCGACGGGTCTCGGGTCTAGGCAGGTCGGGTTTTGTCGGGACTAAACTATACATTTTCAAAATCTGGACCCGACCTGACCCGAACTTCAGTTCGGTTCGGGTCGGGTCGGGTCGGGTCGGTTCGGGTCTGGGTGGGAAATAACACTAAAATTACATATATTTCAATGTTTTTTGGTCGGGTCTTTCGGGTCGAGTCGGGTCGGTTCGGGTTTTATCGGGTCTTTATTGTATTTTTCATCACCCAAACCCGACCCGAGACCTATCGGGTTCGGTTCGGGTTCGGGTTTTTTCTGGTCGGTTCGGTTCGGGTTTTCGGTTCTCGGTTCTAATTGCCAGCCCTAATCATTAAACCAAAACTTCTATAGTAACATCAAATTATTCCCGTACTAAACTGAAAATGGAATTTTGATCTTATAATCATATAACCGATCTGTTTAGTGTATTTCCATGTATAACGCATTATTATATATCTATCCTTGAATTTTATTATCATTGATTGAAAGATCGAAATATTTTATTAGAAAGAGCGTTCATCGTTAGAAATCGTAAAGAACGTTTGAAAATAAGTAACCTTAGTGAAATGCTCATGTGATCATAGTTATATATTGAATAAAACAAAGAATGATTACCATAAAAAATATAGTTTCTCATGTGTGTAGCACGAGTTTGTATCCGTGTTTTTCAATTACCAAGACCAAAAATGCTATTAGGCTCGGGAATTAAGATAGGGCAAACTGCCAGAACAATCAGACGTGTTTAATCCAACATGACACCTTTTGCACCCATGAATTACACCCTTCGATCTGAAACTCGTACAATCTGACTAAAATTCCTTTCGAGCTTTGTGGCACCGCCCTAACAAGACAACCAAACTTTTCAAACATATCTAAAATAAAGAGGGATTCCATTTGAGAATTTGAATCGTATATTCTATTTCCTTTTGATTGGAAATAATCGGTTCCTAAATTCACAATAATAATAATAATAATAATGATGATGATGATGATGATGATGATAACAATAATAAGGTGGTCATGGCAGGAGTAATGAGTGATTCAAGTGGTAGACGTAGTTGACAAGGTGGTGGACGCATGAGGAGTCTTTAGAGTTGATCAATAACGTTCCCTTATTTAGCTCCATTCGCAACACCTTAGAATTGATTCAACTGGTAAGTGTGTACTATCTAATGCAATAGTATGAACAACAGAAAATTGCCATCTGCAGAATCTTACAAAGAAATTTTGCAAGGATAACCTACCTGACACTGATACAGACATGATACTAGAAAGCAAGTATGGAATCAATTATATCAGTATGAGGAATGCTTTGTCTCAAGGATGGTCATATTTTGCAAGGGTGTTTCATTACAAACGGGTTATGTGTTGGTATTTGAATTAACCAGTTCATCTCTATTGAAGGTATTATTAACTGCATTGCTTATTATGTTGTATTACAGTGATAAGTGACTTCTAATTGAGTATTTTGTTGGATTTATGATTTCAAGTCCACACAGTGAAAGCAATCCAGGAGGACTAGGTTTTTAGGTGGAAACTTCACTAAAACAGATCATCAGATCTTTTTGGCTGGATCTCTACTTTGGTATAGAACTTACTCAATGATTAAAAGGTAAACTTCTGTTTATTTCTCGAGTTATGCTTTATCTTATTTTTTGACTAAAATGTGGTTTTTTTTTAAGGATACTGTGAACGATATGCATCCAAATAGATCGATCCTTTCCTTTTTTGAGTAAAAATTTACAAAACTGAAGATGACATATTTATAGATAAATAGATTGACCCTTTCCTTTTTTTAAATGAAGGCTTATTAATGTATTTTTCTTTAAATCTACACTTTATGGTACCCAAATTAATAAGGCACTTGGTCAACAACGCATTCCCTCCTTGGAAAGAAAATTATTAGGTGTATTTTTCTCTCAATCCGCTCTTCGTAGTACTCAAATTAATAAGGTGCTTGGCTAACAACGTGATCCCTCCTTGGATCCTTTTCTATTCGTCGTTTTTCATGTACTTAGCAGTAGCTTGATGCTAGCATAAACTGAATTTCAAACAAAATCAAGACTTCACATGCATTTTAGTGATATATCTGAAGTTTAGTCTATGAGTATTGCATAGTATAATATTATAAAATTAGTATATGAAATTTTAAAGGTGCATAAGCAGAAAAATTAAAGGCTTGCTTCATCCAAAGTTTATGCTTTTTGAATTAGTGAAAGTTGTTAGAGCACAGACTATGTTTCACTTATGTATTCTACATGTGTAATTTGATTATATGTGACCACAAGTATGGCGATGCACTTGGTAGATATGATGTGCATTTGTTTGTCTTTCCAAAAGTTTTAAAAATGATTATTAATTTTAAGTTTTTCTTTGATTACTGTTAAAGTTTTGAGGGTTATATTTTTCTCAAATGATATCCATTAATGCAATGAGGATAACGATATATGCAAAAGTAATTATGGCATGAGAGGGTTAGTTTTACATATGAGCAAGAAAAGCAAAAGATCGTTGTTGTATCGCAATTATTTAGTCGAATTAAGCTTTTTGTTGGAAGAAATATTTTAAACGACGGAGTCCATTATTTTGTTTTATTTTCAGTATTTTTATTTCAACAGTTTCATTTTTTTCATATAACAATGATAATTTTAAGTGATTTATTTACATAAATTTGTTATATAATTTCGGATTTATTACACCTTACTCTTGCATTTTTTATTTCAACTAAATATTCACTGATATGATATGTTTTGAACTTATATTTGTTTCGTTTCACTTTTTGTTTTTTCGATCCATTAATGGTTTAGAGTTGTAAAATAACTAAATAATAAGATTACATTGATCCTACTTGGTATATAATAAAATGTATGTATGTGTTTGTGACTGATTCCAATTAATACATTGATAGTATATTTTTAGTCTCAAGTTGGTTTACATGTAAAATTCAGTTTGATTGAATTTCTACTTAATTACTTCCATTTTCAGTACTCTATAATTTTTTAAATAAAATCTTAACTTGAAATATATTTTAACACATTTTTTATTTCATATTGAACCCTTAACGGTCGGTTTTTCCACCGTTGTATGGTAATACTAGTATTTATGAAATATTAATTATTAAACTTCATTTGATTTATTTGTATTAGCAGTTAATAAAATGCATCTATAAAGGTTATAAACGTGCATATTGATATTAATACAATATTTAAATTGGATTTAAATGGATTAACTTCGTAGTGTTTTTGGATTTTTTATTCGAGCACACATGCGTGATGAAAAAGCGAAAGGTTTCAAATGTGATAGGGGAATCCAAAGGATAATTAAAGAAATAAATAAATCTCCTCTTTATGAGTCACTTAATTATCATTTATGGAACGAATTTTGTCTTTTTCTCTTTGCTTTGTTTTTCTTCTAGAGAAAATATGTAAAAAAATGGAAAAGGATTTGATAATATTTAATTTAGAATTAAATACGTAAGGTGTTAAGAGAGGAAAATGAAAAGTTTTAATGTTTTCTTTAAAACTTCTCCATCTCTCATCTATTTACGTTCTATTTGAGATAAAAAAAATGTTTTGATCCCTTCATCTTTCTTAACGGCCTTCATGAAAGTAAAAATTCCATAAATAAATTTATATGAAACAAACAAATTCGAAGAGGTTTTTATTTCTAGATCCTTGCAAAATCTTAAGGCTAATTTTTAAATATATGAGTTTTGATTCATTATTCAAAAGAGGATTTTCTTTTAAAGAACAAACTTTGGAAAATTTTTGGCAAAAAGTACGGAAAGTTTCAAAATTAGGGAGAAGGACACGTTTACACTAAAGGTGGAATTCAGGGGGGCCACTAATCTTTTTCCATTTACACTACTAGTATAACCGCATAACGGTGGGAAAACCGATTTTGTAATACATCTTGATTTACTTTCCATATAATGAAAAAAAATACATTTCCATGTTGTTTTTTATATATGGACATATTGAAAATTTCACCCAAGTACCTATCATTTGTTCATTCATAATTAATATTTATGACTAATTTGTGCATGGAATTCAAAAGTGATAAGAGAAAATAAGCATCATGATTTTGGCTTTAAAGGCAAGGCTATAAGGCTGCAATTAATGTGAAATAACTTTACATATGAAATGAATGTTCCTGAACAACTTCTTGCATGACATATATGGACATAAATAAGGTAAACAATTATCATGCCCCATTAGGGAAAATGTTGAGATTTATAAAATTAACCTGATAGCTACTCCTGAGTTCCACCTATTTTCTTTGAAGTAATAACAAATTATGTAATCAAAATATTTTTTTCCTATTACGGATAGATATTAAATGTGCATTATTACTTACCATTATCACTATCTCTTTTCAATTAAGGTTTTGTTGCTAACTTTTCAATTATAGTTAACTGATGTTTTTAACGGCGTTAACTTTTTAATGTGAAAATTGAAGCTTTGTCCTACGTTGCAGTATACAGAACCGTCTGATATATTTGTTTTTATTAAATCCTATCCCTTCTTTGTCTTTTCCATTATCTCCAAGCAATCTTATTATATAGACTTTATTTGTATACTTAAAATTGCTAAACATACATCAGAAACTATAGTACACATCAAATATTACTTTACATACGCATGTCTTTTACTAAATTGTCATTTTTTCATCTTCTGTTTCTTCCCTCTTTCCAACCTTAAAAACACAATTATCCATAATTAGAAATTCGTTATACCAAATTGAATAAAATTTAACAAAACAGGCTTTACTTCTTGCAATAATTTTTTCAAAAATTTCTCAATTTTAATAGAATTGCTTAAATTTTAGAAGAAAAATATCAATATATTTAAATTACAAAGATTATTTTTAATGTTGCCTTAATTGAAATTTCAAGTTTCATGATAAAATAATTCATTAACCTTTGAACAAACATATATAATTCGTATCAAATTTTATTACTTTAAAGTTTATTTTATTTACTAATATTTTCTTATTTCCAAAAAATATATTTTGTTTTAAAATAAATTAATAACTTAAATAAGGAGTAATAAATAAATAAAGATTAATAGTCCCTAATAATTAAGATTGAATAATCAATATTCGATTATAATTAAGTAGTAGTTACTAGTTAACAATTGATGAATAAGAAATAATAATCAATAATTATTATTTTCAATGATTCATAATTAATATGAAATAACTAATATGTATATATATATATGGTAAAAAAGATGGCAAAAACTGAATTATATAGTTATTGTTGCAGGTTTTTCAGTAAGCATTAATGAATCAAATTGTATAAGTCTTGTATATCAGTTGATTGTATAAAGTGCATTTAATTAACATTAACGTTAAAACTGGTCATAAATGCACATAAAGAACGAAAATACAAGGAACTGATATATAAGGCTTGTAATGATTATTCAATAGACATTGTAATTAATGCATCATTCAAAGGAGGACAAAATGGGTATTGTAAAAAAACTTCAGACGGACACAAGTTTTCGAAGGCTCGGTAGAAATAAGAAAAACCGCAACGTCGGTTTGATCATTTGGCCTTCTCACTAAGTTCTAAACTTTCCATACTTTTCACGAATTTTTTTGTTAAGTTTGCCCTTCTCCTTATTTCCACTATTCAAAATGTGATTTATTGGCTACATCTAAAGGCGATCTTTATTTAATTTTTCCAATATGTTTGTATGATTAATATAATTAAATTTCCTATGATTAAGGTCATGTTTCAATTTTTCATCTTGAAACATGTAAAGTAAACACGTCCCATGCCTTGTTTGATTAAACTATGTTTATTGTTTTTTAGATCTATGTTTGCTCATCAATTCTATTTAGTGTATATTTATGATAAATTGATGTGTTTTGAATTTCATGTTATTTCCAATAAATTGTCATCATTCTTTGTACATTTAGGTTTGTAAATCCTTATCACAAATTTTTTTTTTGCCTTGCTGTTTTTTTTCCTTTTTGATACCTATGAAATCGAGAATTGATTTTGAATGAGTCCTTAATGTGTACTACGATTTTACCTTTATTTATTCAAATTCTAATGAATCATGTAAATGTGAATTTATATTTCGCTCCTTGAACTAGATCTTAATTTCGTATCTTGTGTATGATCGTTTCAATCCTTGTTTTCCTTCAAAGAAGGAAAATCTTGATTTAAGATTAATGAAATTGCAGATTCCATCTTTTTTTGTTTTCTATTTTTAAAATTTCATGTAAAACTTAAAGTATTTTTCTTTCCTAAATTAAAATTTGATGGAACTATTAACTTTAAAACCAAAGCTTTTTACGTTAACGTTATATTCACATATCATATGCTACAATGTTTGCAAATATATGTTATTCAGATCTGAATTGTTGAATTATAATTATCATACATGTGGAACATAAATGTTTAGTTTGATTCAAATTTGTACAAGGATTATGAGCAATAATGTGACCTTTTTTTTGTTAAATCTTTTCTTAATTGAAATCATTCATATCGATGTTAATTTTGAAATATAAATTATTCAAACAGCCAATGGGGTTCCACGTATATATTTGTAATTATTATGATTGCATGCATATGTTTCATTGATAGAATTTAGGTGGTAAAACCATGTGTAGATTTGGTTGATAAGCAATAAACATCATTATATATATATAAGGGAGATAAATGGGAGGTTTTCTTTATTCATAATCTGCCATATCTTCTGTCTATTAATTGAATAAAGTAAGCTAGGGAAATAATTGGTTTTTTTCTCTCTTAATTCATTTTTACATGTTTTTTTTATTGGCAAAGCCGACCGATTTTTGGATCTAACATTATGGTGCTTTCACTGAGAACTCTTCAAATTCTCTATATTTTGGGCTACTATTCTACTATTTGGGTTTGTATATTTAAAGAAGAGTCCGTACAGTCAATATTTCTGAAATTCTATTCAAAAAAGATCTTGACAAATTGAATATTATGACCAAGGGAAAAGGAAAAGAAGTGCAAAATGCGCGGGAAAGCGGAGTAGGTGAGGATCAGCAAGCTATGGTTGTCACAAGATTGAAGGGACAAAGTTCAGGAGCTACCCGATCCGGCAGGACATCTCCAACCCGATTTGATCCCCAAGCTCTGAACCGATCCGAAGAGGCCACCCCGATCCGACCTGGTTCCATGAACACTCCTGTTTGCTCTCCGCCAATCCGAACCACAGAGGCAGGGGGGCCGATCCGAACCGAATCTAGTTGAAGTTGGTATCTCTACTCGAGCTCCTACAAATGCTCCGATACTAGCCGTGGCAACTGATGATCAGCCTACACCTTCTGCACTCATGATCCATGGGGAATTTTCCCGCTTGCTTGGTATGATTGAGAGCACTAGGGATGCTTTGGAGGATCACAAACGCGATAGTGTTCGCATGAGGGAAAACATGAGGGTTATGAACGAGGAAATAAGCGATCTTCGCAGACAAAGGGTGTCCTCTCCAACTCGTCGTCCTACTATGGATCATTCATCATCTTCAGATGAAGAGCGCCAGCGTGGCCATACAAAAGGCCCTGTAATGTCCCGTATTTTCACGGTCGAATAATTTATTTATTAAAATAGTGAATTAGAAATTTAAATGGTTGTTGAATTAAACAATATTGAATATTTAATTAATTTAAATAATAGAATAATATATTTAATTCTGAAATAATAAAAAATAGTTGAATTCACAATATTGTGTGAATTGGATTATTTATAATATATAATCCAGTTTAGAGTGGAATTGTATTCACGAATATATTAGATAAACGCCATTTGAAAGTATAAATTATATTATAAACATAATCAAACTCGAAATGGTGCGACAGTTCGCTATTTGGCGATTTGAACTTCAACTGAATATACATGGTCCGTTTTAAATCGGATTTCCGTGAAACAAGAAACGTTCGGAGCTGGTGAAGTATATTTTTTAATGGAAGAGAAAAATTGGGATTTCATTGTGTAGATTTTGATTTATGTCCAAATCAAAGTTTAGAAAAGTCGCAATGGAATTCCTTTATAATTTATAACGATTTATTTATATTAAAAATGAATTTTTCAATATAAATTGAATATCGATTCAACCGGGATTTGAATATCGAGTTATAAGGCCGATATGGAGCTGTATGATATTTTAATGTGAATATATATACAATAATATTTATTTATAAATATTTAATTTAATTATTTTTAAATATATTTAATATTTAAATGGGTTTATTTAGAGCTTTAAAAATAACCAGTTTTGCATACGACCTCCGTTTTCGACGAAACTAATTTTGTTGGATCCGCAATATTAAATTATTGTTAGATTTCAATCTTCGTGATTTTTGAAGTCAGTGTGTGGACGTACGGGTTTTTAATGTGAAAAACAGTTGATATTTTGATGGTTAAAAATGCGCTCTGTGAGCAAACGAAGTCGGAATTTGACGAAACCAGTTTCGATAGGTCCGTAATGTCAAACTGAAGGTGTATGTCCATTTTCGTGATTTTTGTATATCATGTGTGATTATAGGAATTTTTAACAATAAATAAATATAGCGTCTGCTTAAAAATAAATAAAATAATCGAAAAAATATATATTATATCCTTCTATAAATACCTTACCACCTTCCTAAAACCTAAACCACTCCCTCACTCTCTGGTCAATCAGGATTTGTAGCCGCCACAAAATATAACCAAAACATGAGTTCATAAATTAATAATAAATCAAGGAAAATTCCATAATATTAAAACCAATTGCGTTTGTATCCTTTAGGCAAGAGCTTTACCCCCATGTTTGTTTTTACTGAGCTCGGTGTACATACGTTCGCTGAGAAGAAAATACAGAGAAGCTAGCAGCAAAATCGTGAGTATGAAGCTTGGATTCTCGAAATAGACATTGTTTTTAAATTCAGGAAAGTGTGCTCGTCATTTCCGTAATAGTTTTTCTTAGTATGAACCTGTTTCCACTCAATGTCGAGTGTGACGCCATCCTAGGGTTCGAATTTGTAAGCTTTTGAAGCAGTTTTGGGTGAAAATGAAGCGAGCGCATGGTTCAGTATAGTGAGGCGCATGTTGTAGAAGGATTTGGCGAGTTTCCGTGGACTTCGGTGTTGCGAGTCTTGCTGGAGTTAGCCGGGACAGGTTGAAGATCGAAATGTTGTGATGCAATCGAATTTAGATTTGAAGGTAGGAGTAGAAAGAGGGTTGGAAGAGAAGAAGGTGAGAGGTCTCATTGTGGAGGTTTATGCCAAGATGAGTGAGAACGGGAAGGATTTATGAAACGAAAATGGTGTGTATTTGCTGAAGGAGGAGCGTGTAATTTGTCGGAGAAGAAGGAATTAAGGTGCGGGCGGGCCGGAATTAGAATGGGCCGTTGAGAAAAGAGGGGTAAAGCCCAATAACTTTCTAATTAGTTTAATTTAAAATTAAATAGTATAGTAACTTGTATAAATCGTATCTTTGTCAAACGTGATCAGAATTGAGCGAAACAAGATCCGTTAGGATCGTATGGACGGTGGCTCCACAATGGAACTGACTAGGAGCGAATCGGAGCTCGTTACAATTTATAGCAAAATAAATTGTCTGTCTGAATCAAGCGATGGTTATCGTTATTAATGATGATCGTCCAATGTGAGTAAACCTCACCAACTCTTATCAATTATATTTTTATAAAGTATTTTTAGAACTGATAAATGATGATTGATTGTTGTGTGCTGGCTATTTGGTTGAATTGCTTATGTATTGATTGAAATTATAGATAACGATATATATAAATCGTTAATCAAATATCGATTCTGTTTACCAGAATATTTCATAGTGAAATGAAGTTGATGTTAATTTTATTGTTTAACATCTGTGATGCAGGGAAACAGGTTGGAGGGATCCAACTGGATTCCTCAATATTTATTTTACTGTTTTTCATATATTGTAATATATGATGTGATGTATAATTTGTGTTGATTACGTGTGTTGAATGATATCGATCATTGTTATTTTGGTATTTTAAATACCGTAAGGAATTCTGGGATATAGAAAAAGGGATTTTCAAAGTGTATTTTGAAAATAAATTATTTATATAAAATCAATGGATTTTATATATAAAATATAAAGGAAATTATTTGTAAAACAAATGTAAAGGAAAATATTTGTAAGACAAATAGTTATAAAATCAAAAGGGTTTTGAAAAGGAAAATATTTGTGAAACAAATAGAAAAGGGAAATATTTGTAAAACATTTATAAATAGAATTCAAAAGGAGATATTTATTTGTTAAATAAATAGAATTCAAAAGGAGATATTTATTTGTTAAATAAATAGAAGTATAAAAAGAATATTTATTTAGAAAGTAAATAGAATTTTAAAAGGAAATATTTGGAAAAATAAATATTAAATAGAAATCTGTTTTAATAGATAATTGGAGAAGATTAATTTATAAGTAATGTTTTTATAAATTAAGTAAAATAATTATCATAGGATAAATTGGATATATAAGTCTGAACTTATATAGAGAAGTAGAAATCGGTTTTGACACCGATATGTTAAGTAGAAGGTGAACTCAACATTTTATAAAGGAAACTGATTTTGAAATAGGAATTGAAAAAGGAGTTAATCAAAATGTGTTAACCAAAAGGAGTTAACCAAAATGAGTTAACCAAATGTGTTAATCAAAAGGAGTTAAGCAAATTAGAGTTAATCAAATAGAGTTAATTGATTAGAGTTAATCAGTTAGAGTTAATTGAATATAGTTAATTGATTAGAGTTAATTGAATAAAGTTAATTGATTAGAGTTAATTGAATAGAGTTAATTGAATATAGTTAATCCAATAGAGTTAATCGAATTAGAGTTAATCGATTAGAGTTCAAGTTAATCGATTAAAGTTAGAGTAAACCGATTAGAGTTAGGGTAAATTGATTAGAGTTGAGTTAATCGAATATTAGTTATTCGAAGTGAGTTAATCAAATATTAGTTATTCGAAGTGAGTTAATCGAATATTAGTTATTCGAAGTGAGTTAACCGAATATAGTTTATTCGAAAAGAGTTATCGGATATTAGTTATTCGAGGAGAGTTAATCGAATATAGTTTATTCGAAGTGAGTTAATCGAATATTAGTTATTCGAAGTGAGTTAATCGAATATAGTTTATTCGAAGTGAGTTAATCGAATATTAGTTATTCTAAGTGAGTTAATCGAATATAGTTTATTCGAAGCGAGTTAATTGAATATTAGTTATTCGAAGTGAGTTAATCGAATATAAGTTATTCGAATGGAGTTAATCGAATATTAGTTATTCGAAGGAGTTAATCTAATAGAGATTACTCGAAAGAGAGCTATATCGAATTCGGGAAAGTACTATTCACTTTCCGTTTTTATCAAGATTTATTTATTAATAAATTTGTTATTTGTTTATTTATTCAAATAAATAAATAAAAGTTATATTTGAAGTTAGGTATTTCAGAAGTAGGGATTATAACGTTATCGTTATAACCAATGTTTTTCAATAAAGAAGTGGATTCGTAAATAGAATCCGAGAGTTACGTAAGGAAGTTGTTAAAGATTTAGAAGGTGAACTTTGTCTATTTCGAAGTTAGAAATGTTGTTCAGTTAAGGTCTGAGAGGTAGTTATACCCCAACTTGATTGTCTTCGTTTTTAACTAAGGAATGGTTAAAGTTCGATATTAAAGTTCGGTTAAGTGAATATAGTTAATGTAGGTAATGATTTGAATTGGCATAGCGATGTTTTATTTAAACATCTGTTTAAATCAAATGAATGAGTTTGGAAACATTTTCCAAATATAATCAGAGATATTTTCTAATCATAGAAAATGAAATGTTTGATGATAAAGAATACTGGAATGACAGTGATACGGGAAAAAGAGATGGAAATGTTTTCCAATGATTAATAACATATATTTTCTAAATTTAGAAAATAAGGAATGTTGAATATAAGGAAATAGGAAATGAATAAATCAATAAACTAAAGAGATAAATGTTCAATGATGATTGATCGATATAATTTCCATCTGGAAATAATATCATTGTTTGCAAACGTGTTTTTCTTTGATAGTTAACTCACCGACTATCGAAGTTTTTGACCATTTTTCCGTCGTCAATACGGAGAGACCGGGATCAGATTCATGACCTGAAAACCACTCTGTATGGGCGCTAGCATTGCGATCAAATATGATGAAGATAATTGAAGACGGAGTTATGCAAGGGCTATCCTGTTTACAAAATAGTGCATTCAGTTTGTCCAATCCCAGGACAACCTGTATGGAAGAATGTCTAACAGAGTATATGTAATGGATCACGTAAGTTGATCTCTTCAAACGTATGTACGTTTGGTGGCGGAGGAATTCGTTTCTCTTCGCTGTATACCCGTTGTATTTTTGGGGAAATCAATTTGTGATTTGGCTGGTATGACGATGTGACATTCAAAGTGAATAATTGTGTGATCTGTCAGAGATAAGCGTGGCCTCTAGCCTTACAACCGGGAAATGACAAAAATCGAGCAGGCAGCATGGCTAAGTGGTTGGCTGCCAAGTAGGGTGTATTATCACCCATCTAGAGATATTCATTTCATTCTATAATCTATTGTCGATGCTGTCCCATTCGGGAAATGGCTGCTGATCCCAACCGTTGGTGATATACATTCGATACACTCAAGTGAAATGAGTGGTCGGTCATGTGTGGCCGGGTTGCAAGATGTTCTTGTTGAACCCAGTGTATTCCTCTTTAGAGGTACACTATCGGAAGGTGGTTCCATACCTTGTCATAGTTGGAAACCCATTATCCAATAAGTGCTCGCGGTTTTGATTGTATACTATATATGTAGAACGTGAGATGAAAGCGTTCTGCTAGTTGATTATTTAGTTGTGATTAATAGACACTATTATAATATCAAAGACTTTTGATATAAAGTTTATCATTTTGTTCAAAAGGATCTTTGATGTTAAATCAAATGTTTTGGATTCTCATAAGGGAAAAACCCGTTCCGTTATACGGCGTGGTCTTATGAGATATCGTTTTATTGCTCAAACTGTTTTTAAATTGTTTTACTCACATCAGTCCCATGACCGACCCAGAGTTTATTTTGTTTTGTTTTCCCTAAACTCTTGGGTGCCCAATTTTGTACGGGCAGTCAAGTAGTCAGGATTTTACAGATATACTTGGTGAACTTGGAGCAGGAGGCTTCAGGATTATATAGCTATTGTTTATTCCGCTGTGTTGTAAGTGTTGTACTCTGATAATGTTATTGTACACATATACTGATTTTATTTCAAAGATATGTTATGTATTATGTGTTGTTCGTTCCGCTGTGAGATTCGTGTTATTATGATGTTGTATGTTCTTTTTCTTCTATTCTAAGTTTCTATCTTTTCTATTCTCACCCTCTGTTTTCTATCTATTAGTTTTCTGGGTTCCAGTGTAATTTGGGTTGGACTTGTGTTATTTGGTCAGCTCAAATTGTACCGGAATTTTGGGACACTACAGTTGGTATCAGAGCTAAAGGTTAAGAAATTACCTTGGCTTTGTGGCGTGACTCGGTAGAGATAGGGTTAGTAATACCCTAGATTGAGTTTGAGTGTGTAATGACCCGAAAATCCGGTAGAATTTGAGCTGACTAAATAACACAAGTCCAACCCAAATTGCACTGGAAACCAGGAAACTAATAGGAAGAAGTTAGAGGATGAGAATAGATAAGATAGAAACTTAGAATAGAAGAAGAAGAAGAACACAACATCAGAGTAACACGAACCTCACAGCAGAACGAATAACATATAATATATATAACATAACTTGAAATATATATCTGTACTTGAATATACATCATTATCAAAGTACAACACTTACAGCACAGCGGAAATAAACTATAGCTATATGATCCTGAAGCCTCCTGCTCCAGCTCTTCAAGTATTTGTAAATTCCTGACTACTTGACAGCCCGTACAAAATTGGGCACCCAAGAGTTTAGGGAAAACAAAACAAAATAAACTCCGGGTCAGTCATGGGACTGGTATGAGTAAAACAGTTTAAAACAGTTTGAGCCATTAAACGATATCTCATAAGACCACGCCGTATAACGGAATGGGTTTTTCCCTTATGAGAATCCAAAATATCTTTATATCAAAAACCTTTTGATATTATAACAATGTCTATTAACCACAATATAATAATCATCTAGTAGAAACGCTTTCATCTCACGTTCTACATATATAGTATACAATCAAAACCGCAAGTACGTATTGGGTAATGGATTTCCAACTATGACAAGGTATGGAACCATCTTTCGCTAGTGTACCTCTATAGAGGAATACACTGGGTTTAACAAGAACATCTTGCAACCCGACCACACATGACCGACCACTCATTTTGCTTGAGTGTATCGAATGTATATCACCAACGGTTGGGATCAGCAACCGTTTCCCGAATGGGACAACATCAACAATAGATTTTTAGATGTAAATAAAACTCTAGATCAGGTGATTATACACCCTAATAGGTGCGACCTACATAGCCATGCTGCCTGCCCGATTTCTGCCATTTACCGGTTGATGAGGCTTGAGGTTACGCTTTATCATCACATCAGATTCACTTCGAATGCCACATTGTCAGATCCATCAAAAATCACTAATTTGACGTCTACAACCATATATTACGTGTCAGCTAAAAGAAGTTTCCTTCTTCGCTTCCACTCTTGGTACGGTTGAAGAAATCAATGTACGTGACCTTTCTGGAAATACTCTGTCAGACATCCATCCATACAAGTCATCCAGGAACAGGATGAACCGAAGGTACTATTCAGTATATCCATCTTAGGCACTGTTATCTAAGATTTATACAACAGCCCTTGCACTTTACTCCATCTTCAATTATCTTTGGCATATATGATTCGCGGTGCTTATGCCAATACAGAGTGGTTCTTTAGATAATAATTCAACCAGTCTCTCCATATTAACAACATTAAAATGGTCAAAACTACGATAGTCTGTGATTTAACCATTAAAGAAAAACAGGTGTGCAAACAACGATATTATTTCCAGATGGAAATTTTATCAATCAATCATCAATCATATATATATATTTCCTTATCTTCTATGTTTAGAAAATATACGTTAACACTGGAAAACATTTCCATAACTTATTTACGTATCACTATTCTTCTACAACTATCAGTCTCTGATTGTAAACTAGTATAAGAAAAATTCCCTAAGTACCAATCCCGAAGGTCGAAACCAACATCAGATAGACACTTAGGAAACCATTCAACTTAACAAGTCTCCAGTCAAATTCTGATTTAGCTTAACTCCATTTCTTAACTCCTTATAATTGAACACTTCCTTTTCTAATTCATATTTCAAATTTCAATATTTGATTACGTTTCTGATTCTATTTGGAAAACATTTCCAAATCTTCTTTACTTGGATTTAAACAGATGTTTTAAATCAACATCGCGGCGACAACTCAAACCACTATACTTATTTACTAAATTCACTTAACACTTTCACTCTCGAACCTTAACCATTTCTAAATTTAAAACGAAGTCAATCAAGTTGGGGTATAACTACCTCTCAGACCTTAACTGAACAACATTTAAATCTCGAAATAGGGTAAGTTCATCTTTTAACTCTTTAACACTTCCTTACGTAACTTCCGGATATAATTTACAAGTCCAACTCCTTTACAGAATCATTTGATTATAACAGTGGTGTTATAATTTCCTGCTTCTGAAATATAATAACTTTAATCTAACTCTTGTTTTCTAACTCGAATAAATAACGAACAACTAATTTATCAACTCCTATTTGGTTAACTCTTATTCTATAACCCTTATTCGAATAACTCCAATCTAATAACTCTTATTCGATTAACTCTAACTCTATTTAACTCTTACTGGATTAACTCTTATTCGAATAACTTATATCCGAAAAACTTATATTTGAAATCTCTCTTCTTCGAATAACTATATTTGATTTAACTCCTGTCGAATAACTAGATTCGATAACTCCTTTTAACTCGATTCGAATAACTAATATTCGATAACTCCTTTTAACTTTATTCGAATAAACTATATTCGATAACTCCTTTAATTCTATTTAATTAACTCTATCGATTTAACTCTAATCGATAAATTCTAATTCGATTTAACTCCTTTAGTTAACTCCTTTGATTTATTCCTTTGAATTATCTCCTTTGAATAATTCCTTTTCTATTTGTTTACTTAACAAATCTGTTCCCTTTTCAATTCTATTTATTTAACAAATAAATATTTCTTTTACCTTTCCTATTTATTTAACAAATAAATATTTCTTTTATCTTTCCTATTTATTTAACAAATAAATATCTCATTTATAACACTCTATTTATTTCCTATAAATAAATATTCCATTTAATCTATTTGTAAATGTTTACAAATATTTCCTTTTATATCTTATTTGTAAATGTTTTACAAATATTTCTCTTTCTATTTTATTTGTAAATGTTTTACAAATATTCATCTTCCTATTTTATTTGTTTAACAAATAAATATTCCCTTATCTTTGTTTTACAAATAATTTCCTCTATATTTGTTTTACAAATATATTTCCTTTATAACGCTTATTTATTTTCCCAAATAAATAATTCCTTTATACTTCTATTTATTATCCCAATAAATATTTCTCTTTATAAAATCCTTTGATTTTATAAATAATTCCCTTTTCGTCTTTATCATATTTATTTTCAATAAATATTTCCTTTTCAAAACTCTTTTGATTTTATGAATGTTTTCTTTAAAAAATAATCCCTTTTTCCTTTTCTATATAAAATCCATTGATTTTATATAACTAATTTATTTTCAAAATATACTTTGAAAATCTCCTTTCTACATGCCAGTATTTCTTACAGTATTTAAAATACCAAATCACCAAGATCGATATCATTTAAACACACATCATCATCAACAGATTTTATATCACATCATATATCACCATATATGAAAACAGTAAAATAAATGTTGAGGAATTCAGTTGGATTCCTCCGACCTGTTTCCCTGCATCACAGATGTTAAACAATATAATTACATTGATTTCATTTTAACATGAAATATTCTGCTAACAGAATCAATATTTGGTTAACGATATATATATATATCGTTATCTATGATTTCAATCAATCAATCAGCATTTCAACCAAACAGTTAACACACACCAATCAACAGATAATTATCAGTTCTAAATATACGTTAGAAAAATATAATTGTTCAGAGTTGGTGAGTTTTACTCACATTGGACGATCATCGTTAATAATGATAACCATCGCTTGATTCAGACAGATAATTTATTTTGCTATAAATTTTAACGAGCTCCGATGGACCTCCAGTTGGTTCCATGGTGTAGTGTCCGTCCATACGGTCCTGTCGAATCTTGTTTCGTCTAATTCCGATAACGTATGACACAGTTATGATAGTTACAAGTTCATATACATTTTAATTGAAAAAAACTTGGATTTTATTTACTAATCTGGGTTTTAACCTTTGTTTTTTTCTTGCTTCAGCCCATTCCCAACGCATCAGCCCACCTTCAACTTTTCCCTTCCTTTGTTAAATCGTTTTGGGCTTCACAAATAACAATAGGCCCATCTAGACAAATAGCCCACCCCATTAATCACCTTCCAAATAATCATTACCACGCTAACCCTCTTTGCTCATCACGTTTCTTCCCCAAATCGAACATACAGGAAATGCAACTCTCAGACAATCTCAACTCCATTTCCCTCAACGAACATCAAAACTGGTCATACCATCTTCTTCCTCATCGAACTCTTGTCTAGTCCGCAGCCATTTAACCCAATCGAACCACCCGTCGCGACCTCGAGATCCCAACGCACCAGTACAGTAAAGTAGCGACACCTTTGCTCATGGATTTCCACCAAACCCACACAACAGCGACCAAATCCAACCACCATTCCAAGTTTGAACTCCATTTCGCGAATTAAAAACCCCCAAAAGCTTGAACGCTTAACCCTAATATCTCTGTATAAATAGGACCCGACCAAACAGGGATCGAACTGACTAAAAACCCTACCAGCGGATGGAGCAAGTGACCAGGACCTCATCCATATACTTATACCGATTTTAGGAATTTTACACAATAAATTTAGGATTTTAGAAGATATTTCTTTCACGTTTGAAGAAAGAAAATTGTTACGGCGCTTTTCTGTTGACCAGAGGAGTTAGGTTTAGCAGAAAAAAGTGAGGGTATTTATAGTGTAAATTAAATATTTTTATATTCAATATTTATATTTATTTTTGAGCATACACTGTTTACATATGTCCTCTAAAATTCCCGTGATCACATAAGATACCCAAAAATCACCAAACTGGACATACTGCTAGAGTTCGACATTATGGTCCCAACGAAACTGGTTTCGTCGAATTCTGACTCCATCTGCTCACACAACATATTTTTAACTATTAAAATATCGACTGTCTCTCACATTAAAAATCAGTACGACCACATACTGACTCTAAAAATCACGAAACTTGACATCTAACAATAATTTGATGTTGCGGTTCCAACAAAATTAGTTTCGTCGAATTTCGACTTCGTTTGCAAAAGTGGCTATTTTTAAAGCTCTGAATAACCCATTTAAATATATAAATATATTTAAATATAATTAAATTTAATATTTAAAAATAAATATTATTGTATATATTCACAACAGAATATCATACAGCTCTAGACTATTCCTATGTGAATTTCTAGCTTGATATTTCAAATCTCGATTAAATCGATATTCGATTTAAAATGAATTTCCTTTTAAAAAATAAAATAAATTCCTTTATAAATTATAATGGAATTCCACAGCGACTTTTCTAAAATTTGATTTGGACGTAAATCAAAATCTACACGATGAAATCCCGATTTTTCTCTTCCACTAGAAAAATATACTTCACCAACTCCTAACGTTTCTTGTTTCACAGAAATCCAACTTAAAATGACTTCTGTATATTCGTTTAAAGTTCGATCGCCAAATCGCGAACCGCCGCGCCATTTCGTGCTCGATTATAATTATTATATAATTTATACATTCAACCATCGTTAATTAAATATATTCGTTGTCGTAATTCAATTTTAAACTGAATCATATATCACAGATGATCCAGTTCACACCATATCGTCATTTCAGCCAATTCTGATTATTTCAGAATTAAATATATTATTTAATTTATTATTTTAATTAAATATTTACCATTATTTAATTAAACCACCATTTAATTCACTATATCACTATTTATATAATTAAATAAATTAATTATAATGCCTCTGCAAATGCGGGTCATTACAATCTTCCCCACTTAAAATAATTTCGTCCTCGAAATTGCTAAGGTAGAAGACGACCCTATCGACTGGTTGGAACATATTTGTTCACTTCTTAACTTCAGTTTCAACTGAACCAATTTAATTTCAATTAAATTATTAATTAATTCTTATCAATGAAAATTTCCAAAAAATCCTGAAAATTTTCTAACGCCTTAATTCTTCGAAAAATTTCGCCAGCACCTCCTTTGTACTGGTCAATCGGTCAAACTCCAACTCGCCTCTCTGGGCCATCTCCAACCCAAAAGAAAATCAAACAGCCAAGCGGCTTGCATATTCGGCTCATAAATCTCATACCATATGAAATATGAACTTGTACCTTTTTGTCGGCATATCATTATATCCTTTCCACCTGTTATCAATTCAGCGGATACAAGGGTCATCCCAATCAAATTCCAATCTGCTTTTATCCACAACACAACCATTCGCTTATATCCGAGCCAAATATTATTTCAACTCGAGTTTCTTCTCGATTCCCAACTCTTAACTTGATTATCACATTACACTTCAAATTTGATTCTCACAATCCAATTTGTCTTGATATCATTCTAATTCAATCTCTGTTACCACTTTACTGGCTTTACTTTAATTCAAATTTGCTTTCACAAATTTCGGTTAAATTTGTTTTTAATTCAAACAGTCTTTCCCTGGGAGTTTTTAAACAGTTTACTCTTTTTAAAAATCAAATTTTTCTTTCTGAAATTCAACACAACTTGTCTTTCCCAAAAAAAATTCAAAACAGTATCTCTGGTAGTAATTCGTCACTTACAACTCGAAAATGAATACTGATGATGCAGCTGTCATCATCAGAATCTATTTTCCAGCGATCGAAGTGAGTTCAATGCTATAAAACCATTTCTAAACATTTCCACTTTGAAATTCATTTCAAAATATAATCCACACTGCTTGTAAAACAATTTAAAATCTCCCAGGATCTTAAATTTTCCTTATTTTTAATCCAAATCTATTTACAAACACTTATCCTATTTTCCAGAATTTTAATTCAATTTTTGGTTTAAATTTCAGATTTAACTCATCTGATTTCACGTATTTCACTTATATGAATTCTGATTGGTTATTTACATAACCGTTTAATTTATAATCTTGCTCGATTATAATAACAACCAATATATCCACTATATTCTAATTTTGATACATATATATATATATATATATATATATATATATATCTTCTCTATATCAAGATATATCTTGGGTAAACTTATTTTGATTTACCCTCTTTTCAAAACATATCGTGTCGACCCATCGTATTCGAGTGTTTAGAAACTCCTACCGATACAGTGGATCAAACTGATCGACCGGGACCCATAAACAACTCAACCAATGAATTTCCACAATATAAAACCACTTTATATCAATAACAAATACGTTCACTCGTATATATACACTCAACTCAATCTAGGGTATTACTAACCCTATCTCTACCGAGTCACGCCATAGAGCCAAGGTAAATCACTTAACCTTAAGCTCTGATACCAAATGTAATGACCCGAAAATCCAGTAGAATTTGAGCTGACTAA
The DNA here is from genome assembly GCA_030737875.1 of Allium sativum. NCBI lineage: Eukaryota > Viridiplantae > Streptophyta > Magnoliopsida > Asparagales > Amaryllidaceae > Allium > Allium sativum. The sequence goes on along the minus strand of CM060921.1, from coordinate 527,335,724 downwards.
ATAACACAAGTCCAACCCAAGTTGCACTGGAAATCAGGAAACTAATAGGAAGAAGTTAGAGGATGAGAATAGATAAGATAGAAACTTAGAATAGAAGAAGAAGAAGAACACAACATCAGAGTAACACGAACCTCACAGCGGAACAAATAACATATAATATATATAACATAACTTGAAATATATATATCTGTACTTGAATATACATCATTATCAAAGTACAACACTTACAACACAGGGGAAATAAACTATAGCTATATGATCCTGAAGCCTCCTGCTCCAGCTCTTCAAGTATCTGTAAATTCCTGACTACTTGACTGCCCATACAAAATTGGGTACCCAAGAGTTTAGGGAAAACAAAACAAAATAAACTCCGAGTCAGTCATGTGACTGGTATGAGTAAAACAGTTTAAAATAGTATGAGCCATTAAATGATATCTCATAAGACCACGCCGTATAACGGAACGGGTTTTTCCCTTATGAGAATCCAAAATATCTTTATATCAAAAACCTTTTGATATTATAATAATGTCTATTAACCACAATATAATAATCATCTAGCAGAAACGCTTTCATCTCACGTTCTACATATATATTATACAATCAAAACCGCAAGTACCTATTGGGTAATGGATTTCCAACTATGACAAGGTATGGAACCACCTTTTGCTAGTGTACCTCTAGTGAGGAATACACTGGGTTTAACAAGAACATCTTGCAACCCGACCACACATGACCGACCACTCATTTCGCTTGAGTGTATCGAATGTATATCACCAACAGTTGGGATCAACAACCGTTTCCCGAATGGGACAACATCAACAATAGATTTTTAGATGTAAATGAAACTCTAGATCAGGTGATTATACAAGCTAATAGGTGCGACCTACATAGCCATGCTGCCTGCCTGATTTCTGCCATTTACCGGTTGATGAGGCTTGAGGTTACGCTTTATCATCACATCAGATTCACTTCGAATGCCACATTGTCAGATCCATCAAAAATCACTAATTTGACGTTTACAACCATATATTACGTGTCAGCTAAAAGAAGTTTCCTTCTTCGCTTCCACTCTTGTTACGGTTGAAGAAATCAATGTACGTTACCTTTCTGGAAATACTCTGTCAGACATCCATCCATACAAGTCATCCAGGAACAGGATGAACCGAAGGTACTATTCAGTATATCCATCTTAGGCACTGTTATCTAAGATTTATACAACAGCCCTTGCACTTTACTCCGTCTTCAATTATCTTTGGCATATATGATTCGCGACGCTTATGCCAATACAGAGTGGTTCTTTAGATAATAATTCAACCAGTCTCTCCATATTAACAACATTAAAATGGTCAAAACTTCGATAGTCTGTGATTTAACCATTAAAGAAAAACAGGTGTGCAAACAACGATATTATTTCCAGATGGAAATTTTATCAATCAATCATCAATCATATATATATATTTCCTTATCTTCTATGTTTAGAAAATATACGTTAACACTGGAAAACATTTCCATAACTTATTTACGTATCACTATTCTTCTACAACTATCAGTCTCTGATTGTAAACTAGTATAAGAACAATTCCCTAAGTACCAATCCCGAAGGTCGAAACCAACATCAGATAGACACTTAGGAAACCATTCAACTTAACAAGTCTCCAGTCAAATTCTGATTTAGCTTAACTCCATTTCTTAACTCCTTATACATGAACACTTCCTTTTCTAATTCATATTTCAAATTTCAATATTTGATTATGTTTCTGATTCTATTTGGAAAACATTTCCAAATCTTCTTTACTTGGATTTAAACAGATGTTTTAAATCAACATCGCGACGACAACTCAAACCACTATACTTATTTACTAAATTCACTTAACACTTTCACTCTCGAACCTTAACCATTTCTAAATTTAAAACGAAGTCAATCAAGTTGGGGTATAACTACCTCTCAGACCTTAACTGAACAACATTTCAAATCTCGAAATAGGGTAAGTTCATCTTTTAACTCTTTAACACTTCCTTACGTAACTTCCGGATATAATTTACAAGTCCAACTCCTTTACAGAATCATTTGATTATAACAGTGGAAATATAATAACTTTAATCTAACTCTTGTTTCCTAACTCAAATAAATAACGAACAACTAATTTATCAACTCCTATTTGGTTAACTCTTATTCTATAACCCTTATTCGAATAACTCCAATCTAATAACTCTTATTCGATTAACTCTAACTCTATTTAACTCTTACTGGATTAACTCATATTCGAATAACTTATATCCGAAAAACTTATATTTGATAATCTCTCTTCTTCCAATAACTATATTTGATTTAACTCCTGTTGAATAACTAGATTCGATAACACCTTTTAACTCGATTCAAATAACTAATATTCGATAACTCCTTTTAACTTTATTCGAATAAACTATATTCGATAACTCCTTTAATTCTATTTAATTAACTCTATCGATTTAACTCTAATCGATAAATTCTAATTCGATTTAACTCCTTTAGTTAACTCCTTTGATTTATTCCTTTGAATTATCTCCTTTGAATAATTCCTTTTCTATTTGTTTACTTAACAAATCTGTTCCCTTTTCAATTCTATTTATTTAACAAATAAATATTTCTTTTACCTTTCCTATTTATTTAACAAATAAATATTTCTTTTATCTTTCCTATTTATTTAGCAAATAAATATCTCATTCATAACACTCTATTTATTTCCTATAAATAAATATTCCATTTAATCTATTTGTAAATGTTTACAAATATTTCCTTTTATATCCTATTTGTAAATGTTTTACAAATATTTCTCTTTCTATTTTATTTGTAAATGTTTTACAAATATTCATCTTCCTATTTTATTTGTTTAACAAATAAATATTCCCTTATCTTTGTTTTACAAATAATTCCCTCTCTATTTGTTTTACAAATATATTTCCTTTATAACGCTTATTTATTTTCCCAAATAAATAATTCCTTTATACTTCTATTTATTATCCCAATAAATATTTCTCTTTATAAAATCCTTTGATTTTATAAATAATTCCCTTTTCGTCTTTATCATATTTATTTTCAATAAATATTTCCTTTTCAAAACTCTTTTGATTTTATGAATGTTTTCTTTAAAAAAAACCCCTTTTTCCTTTTCTATATAAAATCCATTGATTTTATATAACTAATTTATTTTCAAAATATACTTTGAAAATCTCCTTTCTACATGCCAGTATTCTTACAGTATTTAAAATACCAAATCACCATGATCGATATCATTTAAACACACATCATCATCAACAGATTTCATATCACATCATATATCACCATATATGAAAACAGTAAAATAAATGTTGAGGAATCCAGTTGGATTCCTCCGACCTGTTTCCCTGCATCACAGATGTTAAACAATATAATTAACATCAATTTCATTTTAACATGAAATATTCTGCTAACAGAATCAATATTTGATTAACGATATATATATCTATATATCGTTATCTATGATTTCAATCAATCAATAACACACACCAATCAATAGATAATTATCAGTTCTAAATATACGTTAGAAAAATATAATTGTTCAGAGTTGGTGAGTTTTACTCACATTGGACGATCATCGTTAATAACGATAACCATCGCTTGATTCAGACAGACAATTTATTTTGCTATAAATTTTAACGAGCTCTGATGGACCTCCAGTCAGTTTCATGGTGTAGTGTCCGTCCATACGATCCTGTCGAATCTCGTTTCGTCTGATTCTGATAACGTATGACAAAGTTATGATAGTTACAAGTTCATATACATTTTAATTGAAAAAAAACTTGGATTTTATTTACTAATTTGGGTTTTAACCTTTGTTTTTTTCTTGCTTCAGCCCATTCCCAACGCATCAGCCCACTTTCAACTTTTCCCTTCCTTCCTTTGTTAAATCGTTTTGGGCTTCACAAATAACAATAGGCCCATCTAGACAAATAGCCCACCCCATTAATCACCTTCCAAATAATCATTACCACGCTAACCCTCTTTGCTCATCACGTTTCTTCCCCAAATTGAACATACAGGAAATGCAACTCTCAGACAATCTCAACTCCATTTCCCTCAACGAACATCAAAACTGGTCATACCATCTTCTTCCTCATCGAACTCTTGTCTAGTCCGCAGCCATTTAACCCAATCGAACCACCCGTCGCGACCTCGAGATCCCAACGCACCAGTACAGTAAAGTAGTGACACCTTTGCTCACGAATTTCCACCAAACCCCCATAACAGCGACCAAATCCAACCACCATCCCAAGTTTGAACTCCATTTCGCGAATTAATAACCCCCAAAAGCTTGAACGCTTCAACCCTAATCTCTCTGTATAAATAGGACCCGACCAAACAGGGATCGAACTGACTAAAAACCCTACCAGCGGATGGAGCAAGTGGCCAGGACCTCATCCATATACTTATACTGATTTTAGGAATTTTACACAATAAATATAGGATTTTAGAAGATATTTCTTTCACGTTTGAAGAAAGAAAATTGTTGTGGAGCTTTTCTGTTGACCAGAGGAGTTAGGTTTAGCAGAAAAAAATGTGAGGGTATTTATAGTGTAAATTAAATATTTTTATATTCAATATTTATATTTATTTTTGAGCATACGTTGTTTACATATGTCCTCTAAAATTCCCATGATCACATACGATACCCAAAAATCACCAAACTGGACATACTGCTAGAGTTCGACATTATAGTCCCAAGGAAACTGGTTTCGTCGAATTCCGACTCCGTCTGCTCACACAACATATTTTTAACTGTCAAAATATCGACTGTCTCTCACATTAAAAATAAGTATGGCCACATACTGACTCTAAAAATCACGAAACTTGACATCTAACAATAATTTGATGTTGCGGATCCAACAAAATTACTTTCGTCGAATTCCGACTTCGTTTGCAAAAGTGGCTATTTTTGAAGCTCTGAATAACCCATTTAAATATATAAATATATTTAAATATAACTAAATTTAATATTTAAAAATAAATATTATCGTATATATTCACAACAGAATATCATACAGCTCTAGACTATTCCTATGTGAATTTCTAGCTTGATATTTCAAATCCCGATTAAATCGATATTCGATTTAAAATGAATTTCCTTTTAAAAAATAAAATAAATTCCTTTATAAATTATAACGGAATTCCAAAGTGACTTTTCAAAAATTTGATTTGGATGTAAATCAAAATCTACACGATGAAATCATGATTTTTCTCTTCCACTAGAAAAATATACTTCACCAGCTCCTAACGTTTCTTGTTTCATAGAAATCCGACTTAAAATGGCTTCTGTATATTCGTTTAAAGTTCGAATCGCCAAATCGCGAACCGCCGCGCCATTTCGAGCTCGATTATAATTATAATATAATTTATACATTTAACCATCGTTAATTAAATATATTCGTTGTCGTAATTCAATCTTAAACTGAATCATATATCACAGATGATCCAGTTCACACCGTATCGTCATTTCAGCTAATTTTGATTATTTCAGAATTAAATATATTATTTATTTTATTATTTTAATTAAATATTTACCATTATTTAATTAAACCACCATTTAATTCACTATATCACTATTTATATAATTAAATAAATTAATTATAATACCTCTGCAAATGCGGGTCATTACAGAGTGTGTATATACGAGAGATCGTATTTGTTTTTGAATATAAAATGGTTTTAAATTGTGAAGATTTATTGGTTGAGTTGTTTATGGGTTCTGGTCGATCAGTTTGATCCACTGTATCGGTAGGAGTTTATAAACGCTCGAATACGATGGGTCGACACGATATGTTTTGAAAAAAAGGTAAATGAAATAATTTTACCCAAATTATATTTTGATATAAAGGATTTATATTGAAATGATTATAATATATTGGATATATTGGTTGTTATTATAATCGAGTAAGATTATAATTGAATGTTATGTAAATAACCAATTAGAATTCACATAAGTGTAAAATATGAAATCGAAATGGATTAAATCTAAATTTAAATCAGAATTGAAATTACAACTATGGAAAGTTGGAAAGGTGTTTGTAAATGGACTTGGATTAAATATATGAGAATTTTAAAATCTTAGGAGTTTTTAAATTGTTTAAAGCATTACAAATGGTATTTTGAAATATATTTCAAATTGGAAATGTTTAGAAATGGTTTTGAAAAGTGATATAGTATTGAACTCACTTCGGTCGCTGGAAAATAAATTCTGATGTTGATCTGGACATCATTAGTGTTCATTTTTGAGTTCTAAGTGACGGATTACTGCCAAAGATTTTGTTTTTGAATTGATTTGAGAAAAGCAAGTTGTCTTGAATCCTGAAAAGGAAAGTTTGATTTTTAGTGAAGCAAAGCTGTTTAAAACTCCCAGGAAAAGATTGTTTGAATTTAAAACCAAATTAAGTAGAAATTGGGAAAAGCAAATTGAAATTTGAAATTGAATTGGATTAGAATGATATTGAGACAAATTGGATTTGTGAGATTTGAATTTGAAATGTTATTGGATAATGGAATCAAGAATGGATTTGAGTTTGAAATATAATTCGGCTTGGACAAGCGAGTAATTTGATTGTATTAAGGATGTACTGATTGCAGTTTGATTGGGATGACATTGTTATATGTTGAATTGATAACAGGTGGAAAGGATATAACGATATACCCGACAAAAAGGTACCAGTTTATATTATATATGGGTTTGAGATTTTGATGAGCCGAATTGGCAAGCCGCTTGGCTGTTTGATTTTCTTTTGGGTTGGAGAAGGCCCAGAGAGGCGAGTTGTAGTTGTACCGATTGACCAATACAAAGGAGGTGCTAGCGAAATTTTTTGAAAAGTTAAGGTGTTAGAAAATTTTCAGGATTTTTGAGAATTTTCGTTAATCAGAATAAATTAATATTTAATTGAAATTAAATTGGTTCAGTTGAAACTGAAGATAAGAAGTAAAAATAATTTTTAACCAGTTAATAGGGTTTGTTTTCTACCTTAGCAATTTCGAGGGCGAAATTATTTTAAGGTGGGAAGAATGTAATGCCCCGTATTTTCACGGTCGAATATTTAATTTATTTAATTATTTAAAATAGTGAATTAGATATTTAAATTGTTGTTGAATTAAACAATATTGAATATTTAATTAATTTAAATAGTAGAATAATACATTTAATTCTGTAATAATAAAAAATAACTGAATTCACAATATTGTGTGAAATGGATTATATATAATATATAATTCAGTTTAGAGTTGAATTGTATTCACGAATATATTAGATAAACGCCATTTGAAAGTATAAATTATATTATAAATATAATCGAGCTCGAAATGGCGTGGCAGTTCGCTATTTGGCGATTTGAACTTCAACTGAATATATAGGGTCCGTTTTAAATCAGATTTCCGTGAAACAAGAAACGTTCGGAGCTGGTGAAGTATATATTTCTAATGGAAGAGAAAAATTGGGATTTCATTCTGTAGATTTTGATTTATGTCCAAATCAAATTTTAGAAAACTCGCTATGGAATTCCTTTATAATTTATAACGATTTATTTATATTATAAATGAATTTTTCAATATAAATTGAATATCGATTCAACCGGGATTTGAATATCGAGCTATAAAGCCGATATGGAGCTGTATGATATTTTAATGTGAATATATATACAGTAATATTTATTTATAAATATTTAATTTAATTATTTTTAAATATATTTAATATTTAAATGGGTTTATTTAGAGCTTTAAAAATAACCAGTTTTGCATACGACCTCCGTTTTCTACGAAACTAATTTTGTTGGATCCACAATATTAAAATATTGTTAGATTTCAATCTTCGTGGTTTTTGAAGTCAGTGTGTGGCTGTACGAGTTTTTAGTACGAAAAACAGTCGATATTTTGATGTTTAAAAATACGCTGTGTGAGCAAACGAAGTCGGAATTAGACGAAACCAGTTTCGTTGGGTCCGTAATGTCAAACTGAAGGTGTACATCTATTTTCGTGATTTTTGTATATCATGTGTGATTATAGGAATTTTTAACAATAAATACATATAGCTTCTGCTTAAAAATAAATAAAATAATCGAAAAATAATATATTATATCCTTCTATAAATACCTTACCACCTTCCTAAACCACTCCCCCACTCTCTGGTCAATCAGGATTTTTAGCCGCCACAAAATATAACCAAAACATGAGTTCATAAATCAATAATAAATCAAGGAAAATTCCATAAATATTAAAACCAATTGCGTTTATCCCCTTTGGGCAAGAGCTTTACCCCCATGTTGTTTTTACTGAGCTCGGTGTACATACGTTCACTGAAAAGAAAATAAAGAGAAGCTAGGTGTAACACCCCACACCTGCTAAGGTCACTCTCTAAGGGAATGCCTTAACTTCGGTGGATTATTTTAAGCGAATATAGAACAGAAAAATTACAACAAGACAGATATAAATAATACTTGAAAATCTAAAACATCATTTCATTGCAGCAGAAGGTAAACATGTTTAGTTACAACACCATAAAAGAGTCAAGTACTAAATATCCATCCTGATAAAAACATAAGTACATAATCCCACTACATAACCAATAGCCATAATAGAAAAGATAAGCTGGGCTTTACATCAACGTCCAAGCTCCAAAAGATAGATAAAGAAATCTGATCAAAGCCCACTAGTGCTAGGCCCAACCCGAGGACCTGAGGGGGAAAAAGATAAAAACAACGGGGTCAGACATAAGTCTGAGTGAGCCCTATAACTTTAACAATACAATCATTAAAGTAATTAGGGTATGATATAAACTTGGTACGGTAATGACTGGGGATAAATGACTACACTAAGTAGCCAACTACACATAGGTTGAACCAAGATATCGGTAAAGACGCATCTACCCACCCAAGGGTAATTACTACACTGCACCACACCAGTCGTTCCTACTTAAAGGTTGATCCCACCCAAGGACTTAGAAAATTTAACTAGTAGTTTCGTGTACCCCTAGCTGACTACATAGGTGCCGTCTGCCCCTATCTCCACTAGGTGTACCCACTACTCCCCAAGCGATCGGCTCCCTAACGTAGATACCCGTGCTGGCCCCACAGTGGGGTGTATCACTCCCCAAAGTGGCAACCCGATACAACCAACGGTGCACGGCTTATACCTACACGATGCAACAACATCTTACCTACCAGCCCGGGTCCACACACGCATATGAAACCCGTTGGACTTGCGTTGCCACCGCTAACCCGTTTTGGCCTCTTATATTCAAGCCCAGTACGCGTGTCCCGTCCTCGACATGGGTCGAGCCCAAAAAGATACATATGGGTTACTGGTTGAAATGGGCCCCCACAAGCTATCCACCTAAGCTTGTCCCTTTTTCTAGTGCATCCCACTTAACCCTTTAATCATGTTTAATTACATGTTTCCACTTGGTTAAGTATTCTAATCGTATTTTCTATTGCCACCCAAGGCAACCCACTAGATTTCCACATGCCACCCAAGGCACTTACTTGATTTCCACATGCCACCCAAGGCACCCACTTAACCCCTCATGCCCCACTACATGCTTATCTGGTTAAGTGTTTCTTAATTGATTAAGAACGTAACCTTTGTAAAGACCTCTCACATTAGACTATCTTTTATGGCAGCTGGATTTGCCGATCGGGTCCGGGCAGCCTTACGCCATAACCGAGTCTAACCTCGTGTCTTTACACTTGTCACGTATTTAGTTTGTGCCTAAGACCTCTCACATTGGGCCAATCATTTGTAGCCGCTGGATTTGCCGGTCGGTTCCGGGCAGTCTTATGCTACAAAAGGGTCCAACGTCGTGTCTTAGTCGATTAATTACACCTAATTAATCACCCCCATAATTTGTATTAATTATCCCTAATTAATTACAAATTTAACGATGTACATAATTGACTCAATTATGTCCATCCACTTTATGGTATGCATAATCATACCAACTTCACACCATTTTATTAACATGAATATTAACCCCATCGTTCCCCACGTAATTCGCTAACATGACATACTTAAAAGGGAAGATTCATCACACATACAATGGGTTCAACTTGCATAACATTAGCATCAACATGGGTTTTAAAGGTGTCAACATGCATATAGCATCAAACCCAATTAGCATAAATAATCAACCCAACTTGCATGAATCACATATGTCATAAAGAGGGTAACTTGCGTAAGTTACTTATGTCATACAAAGGGGTAAACTTGAATATGTATGTATGACATACAAAGGGGTTAAATTGCATATGTATGCATATCATACAAAGGTGTAAACTTGCACATGTTACTTGCATATAATCAAACACCAAACTTGCATAACATGTCATATATGAACTTGCATATAATCAAACACCAAACTTGCATAACATGGTGTCATAATGGATCAATGTTTATCATAGTGATTTGCATAACTAGCATCATGAGCACATAGCATAAAACTTGCATAACTAGCATCATGAACATATAGCATAAAACTTGCACTCATAACATATGACTTGCATAACTTGCATAACATCATGAACACTTAGCATATGACTTGCATAACTTGCATAACATCATGAACACATAGCATATGACTTGCATAACTTGCATAACATCATGAACACATAGCATATAACTTGCATAACTTGCATAACATCATGAACACATAGCATATGATAACATAACTTGCATTGATCCACATACATAACCATAACCTCATTATATCCTATCATAATTAGTTTAGCAATTGCTTGCTAAAGGCATAGAAACTCACAACTTATTGATTAGCACTCCTATGAAGAAGATTTAGTTGCTAGAGTTGATTAGAAGTTGATTTGAGAAGCTATCTTCTTCTACAATTTGATGGAGGCTCCTTCAAGTTGCATTTTGACGGCATAACGACGTTGTATCTATTTTTAGTATGAATTAGGGTAGTCTTAGGGTGTATTTATAGAATTAGGATGTAGTTTAGGCCCTTAGATTAACCCTAGATTAGGTTAGAGCCGTCAGATTTCGTCACAAGCCCCAAAACCTAGCCCAGATCCCAACTGAGTGCACCCATGTCACCTGACCGATAAGGGGGGTCGACCCCTGGGTCGACACATGGGACGACCCCTTGGGGGGGGGGGGTCGACACCCATGTCGACCCCTATGTTGACACCCTCTGTCTGGCGGGAATTTTCCCGCCTCTTCTGAAATCCGAAATTTAAATATTTTAAATCTGTTTTGAATTTTCTGAAAACTTCTTCGGGCCTTAACTGGGTCATACGGACTCCGATTTTCGAAAACTCGGACTCTATTTCGCGTATTTTTCCGAGACGAACGCAATGGCATAGCCCGTTTCCCCTGATTCAGATTTTAAAATTTAAGTCTGCCCTGTTTTATATTATAGTGAGTTATTCGACATACGGGGTGTTACACTAGGTTTAGCAAAATCGTGAGTATGAAGCTTGGATTCTCGAAATAGACATTGTTGTTGAATTCAGGAAGGTGTGCTCGTCATTTCCATAATTGTTTTGCTTAGTACGAGCCCGTTTCCACTCAATGTTGAGTGTTACCATCCTAGGTTTCGAATTTGTAAGCTTTCGAAGCAGTTTTGGGTAAAAAATGAAGCGAGCGCAAGGTTCAATACAGTGAAGCGCATGTTGTAGAAGGATTTGGCGAGTTTCCGTGGACTTCGGTGTCGCCAGTCTTTCTGGAGTTAGCCGAGACAGGTTGAAGATCGAAATGTTGTGATGCGATCGAATTTAGATTTGAGGGTAGGAGTAGAAAGAGGGTTGGAAGAGAAGAAGGTAAGAGGTCTCGTTGTGGAGGTTCATGCCAAGATGAGTGAGAACGGGAAGGATTTACAAACGAAAATGGTGTGTATTTGCTGAAGGAGGAGCGTGTAATTTGTCGGAGAAGAAGGAATTAAGGTGCAGGCGGGCCAGAATTTGAATGGGCCGTTGAGAAAAGAGGGGTAAAGCCCAATAACTTTCTAATTAGTTTAATTTAAAATTAAATAGTATAGTAACTTGTATAAATCGTATCTTTGTCATACGTGATCAGAATTGAGCGAAACAAGATCTGTTAGGATCGTATGGACGGTGGCTCCACAATGGAACTGACTGGGAGCGAATCAGAGCTCGTTACAATTTATGGCAAAATAATTTGTCCGTCTGAATCTAGCGATGGTTATCGTTATTAACATTGATCATCCAATGTGAGTAAACCTCACCAACTCTGATCTGTTATATTTTTATAACGTATTTTTAGAACTGATACATGATGATTGATTGCTGTGTGCTGACTGTTTGGTTGAATTGCTTATGTATTAATTGAAATTATAGACAACGATATATATATAAATCGTTAATCAAATATCGATTCTGTTTACCAGAATATTTCATAGTGAAATGAAGTTGATGTAAATTTTATTGTTTAACATCTATGATGCAGGGAAACAGGTTGGAGGGATCCAACTGGATTCCTCAATATTTATTTTACTGTTTTTCATATATTGTAATATATGATGTGATATATAATCTGTGTTGATTACGTGTGTTGAATGATATCGATCATTGTTATTTTGGTATTTTAAATACCGTAAGGAATACTGGGATATAGAAAAGGGGATTTTCAAAGTGTATTTTGAAAATAAATTATTTATATAAAATCAATGGATTTTATATATAAAATATAAAGGAAATTATTTGTAAAACAAATATAAAGGAAAATATTTGTAAGACAAATAGTTATAAAATCAAAAGGGTTTTGTAAAGGAAAATATTTGTGAAACAAATAGAAAAGGGAAATATTTGTAAAACATTTATAAATAGAATTCAAAAGCAGATATTTATTTGTTAAATAAGTAGAATTCAAAAGGAGATATTTATTTATTAAATAAATAGAAGTATAAAAAGAATATTTATTTAGAAAGTAAATAGAATTTTAAAAGGGAATATTTGGAAAAATAAATATTAAATAGAAATCTGTTTTATCAGATAATTGGAGAAGATTAATTTATAAATAATGTTTTTATAAATTAAGTAAAATAATTTATCATAGGATAAATTGAATATATAATTCTGAACTTATATAGAGAAGTGGAAATCAGTTTTGACACCGATATGTTAAGTAGAAGGTGAACTCAACATTTTATAAAGGAAACAGATTTTGAAATAGGAATTGAAAAAGGAGTTAATCAAAATGTGTTAACCAAAAGGAGTTAATCAAAAAGAGTTAACCAAATGTGTTAATCAAAAGGAGTTTACCAAAAGGAGTTAACCAAATTAGAGTTAATCAAATAGAGTTAATTGATTAGAGTTAATCAGTTAGAGTTAATTGAATAGAGTTAATTGAATAGAGTTAATTGATTAGAGTTAATTGAATAGAGTTAATTGATTAGAGTTAATCCAATAGAGTTAATCGAATTAGAGTTAATCGATTAGTGTTAGAGTTAATCGATTAGAGTTAGAGTAAATCGATTAGAGTTAGAGTAAATTGATTAGAGTTGAGTTAATCGAATATTAGTTATTCGAAGTGAGTTAATCGAATATTAGTTATTCGAAGTGAGTTAATCGAATATTAGTTATTCGAAGTGAGTTAGTTGAATATAGTTTATTCGAAAGGAGTTATCAGATATTAGTTATACGAGGAGAGTAAATCGAATATTAGTTATTCGAAGTGAGTTAATCGAATATTAGTTATTCGAAGTGAGTTAATCAAATATTAGTTATTCGAAATGAGTTAATTGAATATAGTTTATTCGAAGTGAGTTAATCGAATATTAGTTATTCGAAGTGAGTTAATCGAATATAGTTTATTCGAAGTGAGTTAATTGAATATTAGTTATTTGAAGTGAGTTAATCGAATATAAGTTATTCGAAGGGAGTTAATAGAATATTAGTTATTCGAAGGAGTTAGTCGAATAGAGATTACTCGAAAGAGAGCTATATCGAATTCGGGAAAGTACTATTCACTTTCCGTTTTTAATCAAGATTTATTTATTTATTAATAAATTTGTTATTTGTTTATTTATCCAAATAAATAAATAAAATTTATATTTGAAGTTAGGTATTTCAGAAGAAGGGATTATAACGTTATCGTTATAACCAATGTTTTTCAATAAAGAAGTGGTTCGTAAATAGAATCCGAGAGTTACGTTAGGAAGTTGTTAAAGATTTAGAAGGTGAACTTTGTCTATTTCGAAGTTAGAAATGTTGTTCAGTTAAGGTCTGAGAGGTAGTTATACCCCAACTTGATTGTCTTCGTTTTTAACTAAGGAATAGTTAAAGTTCGGTAGTAAAGTTCGGTTAGGTGAATATAGTTAATGAAGGCAATGATTTGAATTGGCATAGCGATGTTTTATTTAAACATCTGTTTAAATCCAATGAATGAGTTTGGAAACATTTTCCAAATATAATAAGAGATATTTTCTAATCATAGAAAATGAAATGTTTGATGATAAAGAATACAGGAATGACAGTGATATGGGAAAAAGGGATGGAAATGTTTTCCAATGATTAATAACATATATTTTCTAAATTTAGAAAATAAGGAATGTTGAATATATGGAAATAGGAAATGAATAAATCAATAAACTAAAGAGATAAATGTTCAATGATCATGATCGATATAATTTCCATTTGGAAATAATATCATTGTTTGCACACGTGTTTTTCTTTGATAGTTAACTCACCGACTATCGAAGTTTTTGACCATTTTTCCATCGTCAATACGGAGAGACCGGGGTCGGATTCATGACCTGAAAACCACTCTGTATGGGCGTTAGCGTTGCAATCAAATATGATGAAGATAATTGAAGATGGAGTTATGCAAGGGCTATCCTCTTTATAGAATAGTGCCTTAGGTTTGTCCAGTCCCAGGACATCCTGTATGGAAGAATGTCTGACAGAGTATATGTAATGGATCACGTAAGTTGATCTCTTCATACATATGTACGTTTGGTGGCGGAGGAATTCGTTTCTCTTAGCCGTATACCCATTATATTTTTGGGGAAATCAATTTATGATTTGGTAGGTATGACGATGTGACATTCAAAGTGAATAATTGTGTGATCTGTCAGAGATAAGCGTGGCCTCTAGCCTCACAACCGGGCAGCATGGCTAAGTCGTTGGCTGCCGAGTAGGGTGTATTATCACCTATCTAGAGATATTCATTTCATTCTATAATCTATTGTCGATGCTGTCCCATTCGGGAAACGGTTGCTGATCCCAACCGTTGGTGATATACATTCGATTCACTCAAGCGAAATGAGTGGTCGGTCATGTGTGGCCGGGTTGCAAGATGTTCTTGTTGAACCCAGTGTATTCCTCTCTAGAGGTACACTATCGGAAGGTGGTTCCATACCTTGTCATAGTTGGAAACCCATTATCCAATAACTGCTCGCGGTTTTGATTGTATACTATATATGTAGAACGTGAGATGAAAGCATTCTGCTAGTTGATTATTTAGTTGTGATTAATAGACACTATTATAATATCAAAGAGTTTTGATATAAAGTTTGTCATTTCGTTCAAAAGGATTTTTGATGTTAAATCAAATGTTTTGGATTCTCATAAGGGAAAAACTCGTTCCGTTATACGACGTGGTCTTATGAGATATCGTTTTATTGCTCAAACTTTTTTAAATTGTTTTACTCACACCAGTCCCATGACTGACCCAGAGTTTATTTTGTTTTGTTTTCCCTAAACTCTTGGGTGCCCAATTTTGTACGAGCAGTCAAGTAGTCAGGATTTTACAGATATACTTGGAGAACTTGGAGCAGGAGGCTTCAGGATCATATAGCTATTGTTTATTCCGCTGTGTTGTAAGTGTTGTACTCTGGTAATGTTATTGTATACATGTACTGATTTTATTTCAAAGATATGTTGTCTATTATATGTTGTTCGTTCCGTTGTGAGATTCGTGTTACTCTGATGTTGTATGTTCTTCTTCTTCTTCTTCTATTCTAAGTTTCTATCTTATCTATTCTCACCCTCTGTTTTCTTTCTATTAGTTTTCTGGGTTCCAGTGTAATTTGGGTTGGACTTGTGTTATTTGGTCAGCTCAAATTGTACCGGAATTTCGGGACACCACAGTCCTGAAAATCTGGACCAACTGACATTCGGATCATTGGGATCCTGTGAAGATGCAACTCGTGTTCTAGGACCTGACGATCCTAGTTTGAGGGAACCAATGTTGTTACCGATGTAAGGATCACATGTTCTCCCTAGGGATCCAAATATAATCAATCCCACCCAGGTAAACTCCTTCAGCATGTTCGTCCTGTGAATGATCAGGATCGCAGGAGGCGAGGAGGTTTAGCTACCAACCAAAACCAAAGGGCGTCACCTGAAGTAGGTGATAGATGTTTCAGAAGGGAAAGAAGAAGGGATCTTGAACCGGCTCTAACCAATACGGAAGTAGAAGCAATGGTGCGTCAAATCGTGGCCGATAGTCGCCGATATACCAATGAAGATTGGGTTATTAAGCGCAGTCATACTCCATTTACTGATGACTTCCTAAACTTCCAATTCCCTCGACAGTTCAATTTCCCCCAAATGGATTGATATGCTGGAAGAACAGATCCAAAACAACATCTGATGAGGTATGCGTGGTATATGAACACTACAGCTACACTGACGCTGTAAAATGCAAAGCCTTCCCAATATATTTAGAAGATGTTGCATTAATGTGGTTTACGCGACTTCCCCCGCGATCGGTGTCGAGTTTTCAAGAACTAAGCGAGCTTTTTATGAAACAGTTCCGAGTCCGTGGCCGAAAAGCTAAAAGTGTTATCGAACTGTCCAGAATCAAACAGCCCCCTGGAGAATCTCTGAAATCATACTTGGATCGCTTCAACTTTGCAGTTACTGAAATAAGCGATCCCCACGAACCAACTATTTTGATGGCCTTGATTGATGGGGTCGATCCAGATACTGAATTCGGAGGTTATTTAGCTGGGAAGCCACCATTGACTAGGGAGGCTTTCTACGAAAAGGCAAATATTCGTCTAAGACGAGAAGAGATATACGCCATTCGAAAGAGAAAATCTGATGGAGCTTTGAGAGAAGATATTCAAAGTAACATTGATGTGAAACAGTCCGGTGACAGTTCAGGGAAAGTTGAGGTAAATGTCAGTAACAAAAATGAAGGAAGTAACAACAGGAATGGAAACGACAATACGAGGAATAGGAACCGAGGAAACAACTCCGGCAAGAGACCTCAATTCCAAACCTTTGAAAACTATTCGCTGCTGAATGACACATTGGAAAACATCTACCTGGATACTTACAACATCTTGCAATATAGAAAGCCTCCGCCCAGAGACTCCATGGTTGAGGTGGCGACTAGAAAATTTTGACTGTTTCATGGAACCCACGGACACTCTACTAATAAGTGTCGACATTTGAGAGACGTTGTTGAAAGTTATTATGGGAAGGAAAGTTAGATGAATATAAGGTTGCCCCAAGAGATAGGGGCAAGGAGGGCAGACCCCGAATCAAAATAAATCTGCTCCTAAACCCATAGCTCAATAAAAAGGTAAAGGAATTGTCATTAACACCATAGTGGGGGGGGCATCCAGCTGGCCATAGCTACAAGGCAATGGACCAGTATGTAAACGCTGCCAAACACCTTGAAATAGGGGAATGTAATAACCTCGAGGACACTACTCCAGTGAAGTAACAGAAAACGATGTCAAATGATGTCATATTTTGTGATAGAGATGATACTGGAGTTCAGTCACCCACTGAAGACCCATTAGTGATCACTACCAATATCGGCCCAGCTTTAGTTCATAGAGCTTTAGTGGATAATGGGAGTTTGTTAATATTCTCTTTAAAAAAGCATTCGATCAGATGAAACTCGAAGCGAAAGACTTGAAGCCTTGCGAGGGATGGATATGTGGCTTCAATGGGGCATCGACTGCTCCAATGGGATATTTAGAATTGTCAGTGACATTGGGACAAGGAGACCGCCGGAGAGTGAGAATTCTCCCATTTGTAGTTTTGGACATTGACTCACTCTATAACGCCTTTTTGGGTCGACCAGCCCTCCCGGAATTTAGGGCTTGCATTGCACCCTGGTGCTTATTGTTGAAATTCCCAACTGAAGAAGGGGCAGGAGTAATGAGAGGTGATCAAGCCACCGGACGAGCCTGCTACATGGCTGAACTGAAGATGTTGCTGAAGGGATTAAGCATCGAAGCTAAAGAGGCCTCTTCCCCTGCGAAGGAGGGTTCAGCATAGAAATTAAAGGGACCATCCCTAAGGGAGTCGCCTAGAGAAATTCTCGAGGATATAGATCCTAGAGAGGATGAAGAGCCTGGGATAGAAAGGCGACCCCCAATGAAACGACTGCGGACATCTCTGTTGACGATGTTGATCCGACAAAGGTATTAAAGATTGAATCCCAGTTGGATCCATTTCGAGAAAAGGAATTGACTAATTTTTTAAAGGCAAATTTGGATGAGTTTGCCTAGACTCATGCTGATATGTGTGATATATATCCCTCCATTATGAGTCACTCATTGAGTATTAATCCAAAGCATCCACCCGTTAAACAGAAGAGACGTATATTAGGCCCGGAGAGGTCGGCAGCCCTAAAGGAAGAAGTGGAGAAGTTGAAAGATAATGAGTTCTTTAGAGATTCAACGTATCCCAAAACTGGATATCGAATCCTGTTTTGGTCAAGAAATCAAACGGGAAATGGCGAATGTGCATTGAGTTTTCGGATTTAAATAAAGCTTGTCCAAAAGATAGTTTCCCACTTCCTATGATTGAGCAGCTGATGGGCTCAAAACAGTCGGACATGAACTTCATTCCTTCATGGACGCATACTCAGGATATAACCAGATCCCCATGCATTGCCGGATCAAGATCACACAAGTTTTATAACAAACTTGGGATTGTACTACTATATGGTGATGCCGTTCGGGCTAAAGAATGTTGGAGCCACGTATCAGCGCCTGGTGAATCGAATGTTCTATAACTAGATTGGAAAAACCATGGAAGTTTACGTAGATGACATGCTCGTGAAATCCAGGCAATCCTCTAGTCATACACAAGATCCGACAGAGATGTTTGACATCCTACGGAGGTACAGGATGAAGTTGAACCGCTTAAAATGCTCATTTGGGGTTGCATCAGGGAAATTCCTTGGGTTCATCGTAAGTTCTCGAGGGATTGAGTTTAATCCTAGCCAGATAGTAGCAATAAGGAACATAGAAGAGCCACGGAAGATTAGGGACGTTCAAAGCCCGGCACGGATAGTGGCCACATTAAGCAGATTCATTTCCAAAGCCACGGACAACTGTGTCCCATTCTTTGATTTAATCAAACGGGGGACACGTAATTTCGAATGGACTCCCGACTGTGTAGAGGCCTTCCAAAATCTGTTGGACTTATTAGAGAAACCCCCAATATTGTCAAAACCGGTGGATCATGAAGATCTATTCGTCTATCTAGCGGTGTCATCTCATGTTGTCAGCACAGCCTTGGTGCGTGAAGAAGACAAAGTCCAGAGGCCAGTATATTATGTAAGTAAGAAGTTAGCAGTTGCAGAACGTTATTATCCCAGAATAGAAAAGCTTTCTTATAGCTTTTTGATTGCCTCCTGAAAGCTCCGTCATTATTTCCAAGCTCATCCAATAGTCATATACACTGATCAACCTCTAAGACAAATATTACAGAGACCCGAAGCATCAGGGCGATTACTTAAGTGGAATATCGAGTTGAGCCAATTTGATTTGAATTTTCAACCAAGGAGGTCAATAAAGGGCAGGCCTTAGCCGACTTCATAGCAGAATTCACGATTTCTGAAGAAGAAATAGTGGATGACAAAGTTGTTACTTTAGAGCATAAGTTAGAGCTTAGTCCGTGGAAATTATATATGGACGAGGCCAAGAATGATGAAGATCTAGTGCCGCTGTTGTTTTAACCAGTCCTGAAGAATGATCCATTTACTACGCCCTGCGATTGGAATTTTCTGTCACTAATAATGATTCCGAGTACGAGGCCTTGATTTTCGGGCTAAAACTTGCTAAGGAATTAAGGGTAAGAACATTGGACATATTCTGAGACTCCAAGATAGTTGTCTTCCAAGTTCGAAAGGAATTTGTGACTAGGGGACCTCGACTTGTTACTTATCTTGAAGAAGTAGAGGAGTTACTGGGCAACCTGGAGCAATACAGTATAACACACATTCTAAGAGTGGAAAACCAAAAGGCAGATCGACTGGCTAAGCTAGCAAGTTCTGACAATCCTGAGGAAATCGAAATGGTTCCAGTAGAGATATTGGAATCACCAAGATTTGACCTAATGGAAATTGAACTAACCCTGGAAGCTGAGCCACAAAGGGAGTCATGGATGACACCGATTAAGAACTTCCTTAAGAACGGAATTCTCCCATCAAAGAAGAGCGAGAGACAAGCTGTAACATGTAAAGCTGCAAGATATGTTTTATAGGACGACGTCCTTTATCTCCAAGGATTTTCAATGGCTCTGCTACGGTGTATAGCACACGACGACATCAGATGTGTACTGAAAGAAGTACATGAAGGTGAGCGTGGGGATCATACCGGGGGTCAAACTCTGACAAAGAAGGTATTGCGATATGGTTATTTTTGGCCTACGGTGAATAAAGATGCAGCTGATCACTCACAACGCTGTGACCAATTCTAGAGATTCGCTAAAGTTCCGAGAGCACCCCCAAGGCATCTCAAATCAATAGTCAGTCCATGGTCGTTCGCAATGTGGGGATTAGACATCATCGGGACCCTACCGATTGCTAAAAGAGGAGCTAAATACGCGATCGTGGCTGTGGATTACTTCACGAAATAGGTGGAGGCCAAACCCTTAACCACTATCACGACAAGAAAAGTGATAAGTTTTGTGGTCCGGAATATTATTTGCCGATTTGGAATACCGAAAACCATATAACTGATAATGGAACCCAATTCGACAGCGTGGAATTTAGAAACTTTTGTCAGCAGTATAAAATTGATAAGAGGTATACCGCCGTAGCTCACCCGTAGTTGAATGGACAAGTTGAAGCAATAAACAAAGTTATTAAGTCTATTCTTAAAAAGCGGTTGGAGCGAGCAAAAGCCATGTGGGTTGATGAATTGCCGCTAGCTTTGTGGGCCTATCGAACAACCTTTAAGAGGCTACTGGTCACACTCCTTTTTCACTCTCCTTCGGGTCAGAAGCGGTAATTCTAGTGGAACTTAAAGTCCCCTCTCATAGGGTGATGTATTATGACCCAATGACGAATAAAACACTCCTCCTAGAGTCTCTGAACAAGGTTGAAGAGAAAAGGGACGAAGCGGACTTGCGTGCTTTAAGGCATCGACGCCAAGTGGCACGCTATTATGACAGAAAGGTTCGCTTTAGGACTTTCGAACCTGGAGACCTAGTGCTGAAGCAAGTCTTTCCGCCTCCCGTTCATCTAGGCCCAAAGTGGGAAGGACCACTCACCTTCCGATGGAAACTTGACACGGGAGCTTTCAAGTTAGCGACCGTGGAGGTGAAGAAATTCCTAGAGCTTGGAACATCCAACATTTACAGTGGTACTTGCCTTGAAATTATACTATTTTCTTTTGTTTTATAGGCCATGTAAAAAGGCACGACTTGCCTAGAAAAGTCTAGTTAATATAAAAAAAAGATTATGAAGTGGACGTAGGTCACGACTTGTCCGAACCACTATAAAATACTGTGTGTGATTTACTTTACCCATTTGAGCCTTGTTTTGTATTTTTTTGTGTTTTCCATAACGTAAGTCGAATATCAGACATTTGAATCAATACGAAAGCAAACAAAATGACCATTTGCCTAATGATATAAAAAGGACAGGAAGACGGTGTCTCGAACTCTAACTCTCATGAGTCGAGAGAGAGTATAAAGGACGGAAAGACGACATCCTCGAGGCGTGACGGTGCACCATGACAAAAGACCGCCTTGAATCTACTCTAGCCTGACTAGACGACAGAAGAGTATAAAGGTACAAAGAATGTGTACCAATGGAAACGAATTTTAACCCTGCCAAAAGACCTGGGGGAAATTTAATCAATCTCTAACAAGCCTTAGATAAGTTCTATATTCAAAATTGATTGGAGGGCATATACACCATGCACCTTGCCGTCAATCATTCATTTTATTAAGGAGCAGTTTCTATGAATGATATTTTCTCTGTTTATGCATTTGCACGAAATCACAACTGTGACTTGAATCATTACTTATGTTTGTTAATTTCTCGACACTAATAGAAACGAACGACGAACTTGCAAGCATTTGACATGGTGGGAAACGAACTACTTTATTTACACAGGTGCAGGTTTATATAAAAGAACTAAACAAAGGCGAGGGCTGCGCTCGCTACAACAATAGCGGACCGAGAAACAAGAAAAATGGAAAATAGAACTGCCTCTCATTTGGACTTTGGGGTGGACTTCGCTTTCTTGGCAGCTTTAAGTTTTTCTTTCTCCTCTTTTTCAACCTCGGTCTGGATCCGCTTCTGTTTCTTCTTCCCTAGAACTGGAGCGCTGGGATCAGTAGTAGATTTTTTAGCAAGCTCTTCAGTGACTGATCTAGCTGAAAGTTTAACAAATAACCTTGACCCACGAGGTACTGTCGCAAGAGGCTTAAAACTTTCGGGATCTATTTCCTCAACTTTCAACTGCATACGCTTATCCTGCTTGGCCTTCATCTCGGCCAAAGTCATGTCATTGACATTCCCCGAGTCTCCAGTTATAGTAACATCACCATCTTCCTCATGTCTACCATCACCACCGTTGTCCTTTAGGGCAGCTATTACATCTTCTTCCGGGGGGTCTTCAGTGGTAGATGGCTTGGGAGTCTTCTCGGCAACCTTGTCCTTATCCTTGACCTCTTCCACAGATTTTGAGCCAGTAACCTCAACATGCTTCTCTTGGATCTCTTCAGTAGACCTCGTATATGTGGTTTCCCTCTGCTGCTCATCGGCCTTTTCAACTGGTTGTGCACCTATAGAATGAGAGTTAACTGGTATTAGCTCAGGAGAAACAATAGGGTCTTCGATTGACTGTCCAATAATGTGGCGAAAGGTTGAAATAGCTCTAACAAATTGGGGTGAAAAGGTAGAGATACCTTCAGATGATTTATCGATTGGGGTAGCTAGGGTCTCTGGTGTCGCTTCAGGAATGAGGGATAAAAAGGATGTCTTAGGAATTCCCGGATTTTCTGGATCATATCCCTCTGTTCTGGTATCCTCAGGAGCAGCAGAAGAAGAACCAGTTTCGAGGACAATTTTCCCCTTAGCTTGACGTGTCTCTTCTTCCATAACTGCAACAATGAGTCTGCGTCCATCAGCCAAGAGCACCGGTTCTTCACCCCTCAGGGATTTCTCCATAAGTTTGTTTTCATCGATGGAGTCCACCTTGAGCTCTTTCTTCTCCCATTCGATGATTTGGTCTCACACGTAAACCGGAGTTGTCGGGTAATCCTCGATCCAAGAAATGTCCCGACGACGGATCACTTGAGCAAAGAACTCTATCATCAACTCTCCAAAGCCATCCAATTCCCTCTAGTTTCTTTTGAACCTCTTCGGCAGATTTAATGGCAATGCTTGTGTTCCCCGCGGCCAAAACTGCCTTAGATTCAGCCTCCAGTAGTTTGGCTTCCAATTCGGCATCCCGCTTTGCCAAATCAGTGTTTTTCTTCTCTAACTCAGCCTTCTCCTGTTAAAGGGTAGTGCAAGCCAACTGTATTTTATCAGATTTAGCATCCTCAACTTGCTTTTTCAAATCTAAGCACTCTTGGCTATGGGATTCCAATCAAATGTGATAAGGCCTTTGTAGTTTCTCATGTTGTTTTTTGTAGTTGTCGGCATCATGTTGTCGAGAGCAAGCTGAGCTTATGCATCTTTCAAGTCTTTCTTTGAATTTTTCAGGATGCTTTCGTTGTAATCAGCCATTTCCTTCACGTGGTCAATGTCAGTGATTAAATTATGGATAATCTTAGAAAGGTTGCGCGAATATCTATACATTTCCGTATATTGCTTGTCCACTAAGTTTATCTTTGCTTTAGCATCATCCGCCCACTTCGAGGGAACAGGCTCAAGTGCGGGAACAAAATGTAGATAATCAAAATAATGATCCGCAAATTGTTTCTTCAAATATGCCAGTTTTGCTTTAGCTTCAGAATCAAGTGGCACAGATTTAGATATGGACAACTCGACCTTTTTTCGCTTGGCAGATACGACGGATATGTCGTCCCTACTCGACCTTTTCTCGATTTGTTTATGCTTATCCTGCGAATCAACACGCTTCGACGGCGGCTTCTCTTAGGGATGCTTGTCTTTAGGAGGAATTGGATCTTTGGAATGTGGTTTGTCCCCTTTGCGACGATCTTGGTGGCTCTTATACTGGTCCAAGTATGACTGATGAGGAGAATGAGAGCATGAAGAATGAGGACGATTAGGATCATAATGCCTCCTGTCATCCCTACCGCGGCTCTTGCGGTGATCATGTTCAGTGTCGGAATCAAATCTAGGCATACTGGTGCGGACTTTTCTGACATCATAGAGGGGATGTGTCATAGTTCCTGCAAAATAAGGTACGTAAAGTTCAGAACCAATGTTTATGTGAAGCATAGGTACTGTGACGTGCCGTGTTGGTGTGTTGTGCATATCCTAAGTGATATCCCTCCCCCAACCAACCAGAGCCCGAAGTTAGACCGATATGTGCAGTTTCCTTAGCCTTTACAGGAGTAGCTTCCTCCGAGGAAGTAAAAATAAGAGGATTCGTTCCAAAATCTTCTAAAGTGTAAAGGGTCTCGGGCAAAGGGAGATTTCCCAAACCCCGAAACGTAGAATCATCCATAGTGGGGGCATCTCCTTTTGGAGCATCTAATAGCAATTCTTTCGGAGAGATCGGCTTTTCAGGAGTGGCAGCATCCTCGGGAGTAATGTATTTATTTCTATCTTTTTCTGCTATATTTGCTAATATATCATCTTAAGTCGTAGAGGGAGAAGGAGGATCCCTAAGGGGCACTGTTGGATCTTTTGAACTTTCTCCCCTCTCAAGAGAACTGTCGATTGGCCCCTCAACTGGAGGTATGTACACATAAGGGCCTTCACCGTGACCTACGTTACGAGATATAACAATTAGACGATGCCGATGGAGATATTCATCTACTAAGCAGTCCTTGATGGTCAAGAATTTTTGGTCACCATTGAATAGTCGATTCAAATGATCAAATTGCATCGGATGCTTCTCTTGTGATGGGTTAGGAATTGTAAGTGAAAACAAGCAATGCTTAATGTATTTATGATAAAGGCTGGAACTAGAGCATAAAAACTGAGGTCCTTACTTGACTTAAGCCATCTTCTGGCACACCCAGGCTGTTGCTTAACATAAAACCATTCACATTTCGGGTCCCCGGCTTTGCTGCTAAAAGGAACCGTGATGATTTTCCTTTTTTGCACCGATTCAAAGTATACAAAGGACAAGGTGTCATTGGTCCAATGCTTGAAATTGTAGAAGAAATGAACATCCTTAAAAGTTAGCTCTACACCTAGAATTTCTTTATAAGCTATGTACAGAGTATTCATATAAGCGTAAGAGTTGGGATGAAGCTGCATGGAGGCAATCCGCAATTGTCTCAGAAAATCGACGACGAATGGTGGAAATGGAGGTATTGCCCCAACGAGACACGTTAACCTGGTGATAGCCATATACCCTTCCGATGTATTATGAGGACGATCTGTTTTCGAAGGCAACTCGATATCTCTTTGAAGAATCCCATGCTTTAGGCACATCCGTGCAAGCCTATCATTGTCGATTTTTGATTCGACTGAATCCTTAGGCGGTTCCAAGATAGTACGTAATAGTCCTAAACTCATCTGGGGCACGACTATCTCCTACCCCTCCTTCTTCTTCCTCGCCTAGAGAGACATCACCCTCGGATGATACATCACCTTCATGAGTTCCCATTTCATAGTCTGGACCTGTACTATTCCAACCTGAATCTGAAGTTGAAGATAGTCTTCAATGAGTGGATTATCAAATGACCCGACATCTTCTCTCCTTTCTGCTAATCTAGACGAGCGTCTCTCAGCCATAGTTGCTAAAATATCGAAGAAACAATAGTTAGAGTTAGAGTAAAATTGCCTGTGTCCTCCCGTGCATGTATGTGCCAATGTGTGTGCAGTGACAGAATTAAAGAAATACAAAGTAAGCATGTAATGCAATGCGGAGATAAGCAGAACAGTTATGTGTTCATCACCAGTCCAAAAGTTCATTCAAGAAGGGCTCTATCCTAACTATCCATGATTCCACAAGTCACACCTGGTCTTAATTTAAACTGACTAGGACATGTTTATGTTTCATATTGAGTGTTGATGGATCGGTTGGGAATGTAAGATTTAAGCGGTTTGGATCGGGATATGTCTAGCATGGCAGGACCAATCAAGGGCCAGTGTATTAATACACATCGGTTCGAATCGAAGGTCCTAGAGAATCGCGGATCGGCTCAGAGTCTTTAAACAGATGACATCGGATGGTTTTTCAAAGGGGAAGCTCTATTCAGATCGGTCTACCCCGAACCGAACCGTGTCTATGTCCCGAAGCTGACTCTCCCTGCTCACATATCTCTGAAGTCCCCACCCATCTTTAACCACTCCGACCTGAACCAAAACTATGGAGTTTTCTACATGTACATGGACACACCGAACCAACATGCCTCCTCTCTTCTTAGAGGATCATCCACCTTCTTCCTCAATTAAGCAAGAGAACCACTGATAGAGCTTTTAGCTCGTAAAGGACCTCCGCACACACAGCCACCATCGACTTTGTGTTTAGATCATCAGCACTAACACCTTGAGGCGGTGAGGACCCTGCTAACGACGGTGGTGATGTGCTGAAAACCCGTGAAATTAACGTTGAAATCGATTGAGAAGAATTGGCGTGAGTTAATGTGGATGTTGAGTACGATTGTTACAAGATTATCAATTAAAACCAAACAAACAAAAATTAAAACCCAACCTATGAGTTTGTTTCGAAAAACTAGAGAATTCCTGTTCGATATTTAAAAGTTAGGGTTTTAGAGATGAAAGAGGCGATGGTGAAAAGTGGCAAAGTACAGAGGAATGCGTGAATTTATATGAAAGGAAGGATGTCCCTTTGTGTTTTGATGGATTAGACGCCTTAGCCTGATCCGATTAACTGAGGGCCCTCACTAGTATAAAGCCTTACAACCCATTAACACAGTAAAGGTTGAAGCATGGACCAGGTTGGATGAGACCAATCCGAACCGAAGAACGGTCACCAATATCAATTTAATGCATAAATATAAATCCAAATAGGAATGAAGAATTCATAAATATTTATCATAAGACTCTTACCTAAGAGTATTAACCGGATACTGGATGGATCCTCAAAGCTGCCAAAAAATGACAAAAATAATTAGTGCATCCAAGGTTATATTTATAAGCTTCCAAGAGATACGGTTTCGTAATGTGTCACAACGTTACAAGCAAATGGAAACAATTATTCAATGGCTACAACTCAGAAGTGAGCAGATACATCATTTCGAAGCACACCGTATCTCCAATAAGCATGTGCTTCGAGGTGGCAAAATGTTAGCTCACTTTATGATCGGGCTACACAAAGTTAAAAGGTTACTCGGTGAATAGGTGTAAAGCAAGAACTTCAAGAAGAAGCCCGGACCGGTTCGGAGACCCCTGAACTGAACCTACTAGCCCTGAAGAAATCAATCCAGGAAATGATAAATAGAGAATGCAACCGGATCAGTTCGGGCTCCCCCGATCCGGACCTTCATTATTCCACCCGATCTGATCCCAAGGCCGATGAAGCAGCGGTTACAATCCACGACTCCAGAAGACGCGAAGCAGTTAACCACCTATTATCCCACGTTCACCCACGAAGGCTGTGCGCTGGCAACATCTCAAAGCCCCTCATTCCAATCCGAATGGGATGGCTGCCACATATACCCGAACCGGTTGCCTCCCAGAGAGATTTTTCACCTATAAATACACCACCAAGGATCATTTGAGGAAGGTTTTTTGCCAACTTCTTGAATTTAATTTCCATTACAACCGGACTTCACCAATTAATTCAGATCATTTTCATCATTTGAAGCACAATTTAGCAAAAGTTGAGTGAAATTATCCTTTGTAAAAGTGAGATTGAGTCTTGTATTTGTACTTGGATCATTTATCAACAAAGTTCAAAGTGGACATAGGCTTTTTAACGCCGAACCACTATAAATCGTGTGTTTTCTCCATTACTATTTTCATTTCATTTAGAATTATAATTAATTTGGGTGTTAGAACCATTTTTGGATCTAACATTAGGCTTGTTCGAAAGTATATGCAAGATGGAGTGCACTGTTATATGTTGGTTTTCCAATCTATATAGTAATATATTATGTAGTATAGTTCCATGCACTTGAGCACCATTTGCAAAATTTCTATATGAGAGACTTATCATTCTTATTATGGATAAGAATATATTGCCATATAGGAAACGTTGCAAGTAATTCAGCTCCAAGAGTATAGGAAGAAGCTAGGATATGAGCTTCCACTTCTGACTTTCAGGCTAGTTCAATGTTTTGATGGCAACGATAATAAGGAATGTGCAAGATGGTGCTCTTGGGGGTGGCTGTTGGAGAAAATGCTCCCATGCAAGCATCAGGGGTTGATTTTGCCAAGCTAAGCAAGGACTATTCTACACTTAAAGGTAAGACAAACCATAAAACATAATTAGTTACAAAAATGCATGATATTATTGAAACTTGTAATAGCATCTAGGCATGGAGGTGAAGGTTGCTATGAAGAGGAAATTTATTTCGAGCGGCTCCAGGGTAGAGCTATTAATTAGTGGAATTCTATTGGTATTTCTACTCTAAACAACAAGCTCTTTTATGATCATTTAAGATAAAATTTGAGCGGAAGTTCATCCTAGCTGTCTAGATTTTAGTGTTGTTTAGAAAATCTACCGACCTCGAGAAAGGAGACATTACAGTTTTTTTTAGCATGTGATGTCATTTGTCGACACTCTGTTCAAGAGGAATGAGAAGTTCATTATAGGACTGAATGACTATCTAGGAGAGAGTCTACACTGTGACACCCCACGTCCATTAATGTCACTCACTAAGGGAATGCATTAAGTTTCATGAAGCATTTTAGGTAACCAGACACATAATAATTACAAGACAGATATAAATAAGACAGTAGTGGAAACTTAAATTTTTATTTCAACATAAATCATAATACTGTGGTCCACAGTACCATAAGTCACAAAAACCATTACAATAAAATAACTTCTGTCTTGCACCATCAGAGTACATAAGTATATAAAAAGCATAATTCCCTAGTTGTAAGAGTTAAGCCACAATAGAGACAAAAACTTGAGCCATACTTCAGAAGTAGCTCCTAGCAAGATGATATCTGAGTCCTGACTAAGCCTGAGTGTTTCCTCCCTGAGAACCTGGGGGGAATGGAAGAAAGAAGGAGAAACAAAAGGGCCAGACATAAAGTCCGGCAAGTCTAGTTACTTTTAGCTAGTAAATAAATAAAAGTAACATGATAGGCATATAAAGTGGATAAGAGAGATCACTACATAAGTGGCATGTGTTACAAGGTAGACACGGTAAGGTGTATACACTTCTCTAATGATTACTCTGCCCTATTACTAGTATAACTAAAATGAGATGATCCCATCCACTATAAGTTGGTAGACTTAGGGCATACGTCCGAGTGTACCCTAACCACTACCTTAATTGATCGGCTCCCTACTCCGTAGATATCCTGTGCTGGCCCCACAGTAGGAGGTATCACTTCCTAAAGTGGCAACCCTTCATTTCCCAAGATGTGCACAACCATATCTACTGGTGTCACGATCGTCTTATCCCCCTCTTCCCGGCTCATGCACGCACATGGCCCGGTCGGTTTGCACCGCACACACCATCCGTTTCTTTTGGATCTCTTATAATCAATTAGTAAGCACGCCCCTTCTCCGCCTAGCACAGAGTATTTTATTTGATACCAACTCCAGGATACTGACTGAAATGGGTCCCACACAATATGATACAAGCTCTCCCTTTTGTCTTGTATCCCACTAGGTTTTTCACCGACTATGTATACCCCTAGGTGTCTTTAATTACATAGACCTATGTCTGTTATGCTTACCCTAAAGGGTGTCTTTAATTACATAAATTTATTATATTTTCCACCGGTTATGTATACCACTAGGTGTCTTTAATTACATAACCTTATTGGGTTAAGTTCGTGGGCCTATATGTAAATATTACCCACCACCTCTAATTTACTTAAACCACCTACTGCCCATCCAATTTTACTTAACCCTAACTTAAGTTCATAATCATACAATCCTTATGGATTAAATTAGGTTAAGCAGTCCAATTCATTATCATGTCCAATTATGGTTATAATGGGCTAGACCTCCCATATTAGACCTACAACGTGTGGATGCTGGATATGCCAGTCGGGTCCGGGCAGTCTTATTCCACAGTTGGGTTTAACCTCGTATCTTAGCCCGATTCATATTTGCATACTTAGACTTCTCACATTAGGTTTAACATTAGTGGTTGTTGGCTATGTCGGTCGGGTCCGGGCAGACTTCCACCACTAATGCGACCTAACCTCGTGTCATAAGTGCAATTACAATTCCTAATTGTAATTACTATTTTTTTAATCCAAATCTACCTATGTCATTATAATGATTATTTATCTTTTTATCCCCATTTGAATTATATGTCCAATAATGTTTATATTCAAATTATGCCAATATTAACCCTTCTCCCCCATTCCCTAACTAGCGTACTCATAAACTGGCGGCATGCCTAGGCTAGACAATAGCCTAGTCATAAACGATAATAGGGAAAATAATGGGAATATAACTAAAGTGATCATCTTGGCATAACCATAAACTAGCATGATAATAAGGTGAATGGACATGTAATTAACATCATAACAAGGTGGACATAAAACTCATGAACTGGTGGCAGTCTGTTGATTCTAACATAACTATGATGTGACAATAAGCATAGTAAGATCAAAATTAGCAATTTAGATGTCCAATTGGATTAGATCTAACGTGATAACACAAGGTGATAAATTAGATCACATAATTCAGATATAGAGGTTAAAGTAGATCTAACACCATTAGAATGACATAATAGCATGTTTTAGATCTAAATATGGGTTCACATATTCAATTTACAACTTATCTAAGTTGATCGCAATATGATAGGTGAAAGCTGATTTACATAAAGAATTGGATCTAACCAATGTTGAAACTGTCCAAATTAACATATTTACATTCAACACAATATAGTTACAAGTCAAGATCCACATAGGTAACATAATAGAATAATCACAGTTGCATTAGATCTAAAAGTGTAGATCTATTATGACATAGTATAAGATTTAATAATAGCATAGATCCACAGTTTACAACATATCCAATCCACAGTCTTTTACAATTTAGTTTTATTTATCTAAACCTAAAAGCAACTAGAGACTCACAATGTTAGGTTTAGAGAATTGAGAAAGAACGGATCTTGAATTTCTGGATTTGATTTGCAAAGTACATTATTGTAGAAAACGGTTCCGTCTCAGTTTATATCCCGGCAACATATGGCCTCGATGATTTCCAATGAAGAAAACAGGAGAATAGGACACATATATATAGCTTCCAGACCCCCTAGAACCGAGTGCCACGTTAGCGCTAGGGGTGTCGACACCACTGTGGGTGGGTCGACCCGTAGGTCGACACCCCTTTAGGGGGGCGACCCCCTAGAGCGGGATTTTTGCCGCCTTATCGAATTTTTCAAATTTGAACTGTTCTAGATAAAATTCTGACTCATCTCTGACTCATGCGTATATATATAATCTTTCTCTGCATATACAAAATTAAAACCCTCATAACTTCTTCATACGGTGTCCGTTTTACGCAAACCAAATGTCTATCATGACCAGAATTTCGAGACGGAGGCAATGGTGCAGTACGTTTCTTATAATCCTGAATATTAAATTAATTATTATTTAATTTATCCTCTTTAATGTTGTTAAAAATTGGGGGTGTTACATTCTCCCTTACTCAAAGGATTTCGTCCCGAAATCTCTAAGTAGAGAAGAATGCATATCCTACCATCCATCTACTCATCCACCAATCACTGGCATCCATTGTCCTCAAAGATTCCTAATGCTTACATAAATATATGCAAAGGTATGTGTATATGTCCCAACACTAAATGCGAAAATCAGGCGGTCTACTGATTCAGTTGACCTCCTTAATGCTATGTATGTTAGTGCCATGAATCCAATATGTATGCAAATAATCCTATTATATCATGTGAGTTCTATATGTGTGCACATTCGTTCGTCCAAATGCAACGTCCATATGCTAACTCATCCATTTCCATCCATAAAAGAAAAGGAAATGCACACACATCCATATGTAATATGAGAGTGATTGAACCGATCTAGTGCCTAATGTGTGTGTATATGTGTAACACCCCACACCCGCTAAGGTCAATCACAAAGGGAATGCCTTAGCTTCGGTGGAGTATTTAAGTGAATATAGAACTGAGAAATTACAACAAGACAGATATATGTAATACTTGAAATTTAAAACATCATTTCATTGCAGCAGAAGTTAAACATGTTTGGTTACATCTCAAAAACCAACAAGAGTCAAGTACAAAATATCCATCTCATTAAAATATAAGTACATAATCCCACTACATACTAATAGCCATAATAGAAAAGATAACCGAGCTTTTCTTCAAGAGTCCAAGCTCCAAAAGATACATAAAGCAATCTGATCAAAGCCCACTAGTGCTAGGCCCACTCTGAGAACCTGAGGGTTGGGGAAAAAGATAAAAACAACGGGGTCAGACATAAGTCTGAGTGAGCCCTATAACCTTAACAATACAATTATTAAAGTAATTAGGGTATGATATAAACCTGGTACGGTACGACTGGGGATAAATGACTACACTAAGTAGCCAACTCGACTTAGGATAAACTAAGATAACGGTAAAGACGCGCCTATCCACCCAAGGATAATTACTATATTGCACCACCCCAGATCTACCCACCCAAGGGTAATTCCTACACTGCACCACACCAGTTCTACCCACCAAGGGTAATTCCTACTTAAAGGTTGATCCCACTAAGTGTACTTAGTAATTTTACCCAGTAGTTTCTTGTACCCCTAGCTGACTACATAGGTGCCGTCTGCCCCTATCTCCACTAGGTGTACCCACTACTCCCCAAGCGATCGGCTCCCTAACGTAGATACCCGTGCTGGCCCCACTGTGGGGTGTATCACTCCCCAAAGTGGCAACCCGATAATCAATGGTGCACGGCTTATACCTACACGATGCAACAACGTCTTACCTACCAGCCCGGGTCCACACACGCATATGAAACCCGTTGGACTCGCGTTGCCACCGCTACCCCGTTTTGGCCTCTTACAGTCAAGCCCAGTACGCGTGTCCCGTCCTCGACTTGGGTCGAGCCCAATAAGATACATATGGGTTACTGGTTGAAATGGGCCCCCCACAAGCTACTACTTAAGCTTGTCATTTTATCTAGTGCATCCAACTTAACCCCTTTTTATAATCATGTCCACCTACATGTTAAGGTTTGGTTAAGTCATCTAATCATATTTTAATTGCCACTCAAGGCCCCCACAAGCTACTACTTAAGCTTGTCATTTAATCTTATTTCAATTGCCACTCAAGGCCCCCACAAGCTACTACTTAAGCTTGTCATTTAATCTTATTTCAATTGCCACTCAAGGCCCCCACAAGCTACTACTTAAGCTTGTCATTTAATCTTATTTCAATTGCCACTCAAGGCCCCCACAAGCTACTACTTAAGCTTGTCATTTAATCTAGTGCATCCCACTTAACCCCTTTTTCATAATCATGCCCACCTACATGTTAAGGTTTGGTTAAGTCATCTAATCATATTTTAATTGCCACTCATGGCACCCACTAGATTTCTACATGCCACCCAAGGCACCCACTTAACCCTTTAATCATGTTTAGTTACATGTTCCCCTTTGGTTAAGTATTCTAATCTTATCTTCTATTGCCACCCAAGGCAACCACTAGATTTTCCCATGCCACCCAAGGCACTTACTTAACCCTTTAATCATGTTTAATTACATGTTCCACTTCGGTTAAGTATTCTAATCGTGTTTTCTATTGCCACCCAAGGCAACTACTAGATTTTTCCACATGCCACCCAAGGCACCCACTTAACCCCCCATGTCCTCTACATGCTAATATGGTTAAGTGTTTCTTAATTGATTAAGAACGTAACCGTTGTAGAGACCTCTCACATTAGACTATCTCTCATGGCAGCTGGATTTGCCGGTCGGGTCCGGGCAGCCTTACGCCATAACCGAGTCTAACCTCGTGTCTTTACACTTGTCACGTATATAGTTTGTGCCTAAGACCTCTCACATTGGGCCAATCATTTGTAGCCGCTGGATATGCCGGTCGGTTCCGGGCAGTCTTATGCTACAAAAGGGTCCAACCTCGTGTCTTAGTCGATCAATTACACCTAATTAATCACCCCCATAATTTGTATTTTTTATCCCTAATTAATTACAAATTTAACGATGTACATAATTGACTCAATTATGTCCATCCACTTTATGGTATGCATAATCATACCAACTTCACACCATTTCATTAACATGTTTATTAACCCCATCGTTCCCCACGTAATTCGCCAACATGACATAAAAGGGAAGATTCATCACAAATACAATGGGTTCAACTTGCATAATATTAGCATCAACATGGGTTTAAAGGTGTCAACATGCATATAGCATCAACCCAACTAGCATAAATAATCAACCCAAACTTGCATGAATCACATATGTCATAAAGAGGTTAACTTGCATAAGTGTCTTATATCATTCAAAGGGGTAAACTTGCATATGTATGTATGACATACAAAGGGGTTAACTTGCATATGTATGCATATCATACTAAGGTGTAAACTTGCACATGTTACTTGCATATCTTCAAACACCAAACTTGCATAACATGTCATATGTGAACTTGCATATAATCATACACCAAACTTGCATACATATCATAGATGAACTTGCATATAATCATACACCAAACTTGCATAACATATCATGTATGAACTAGCATATAATCATACACCAAACTTGCATAACATATCATGTATGAACTAGCATATAATCATACACCAAACTTGCATATCATGGTGTCATAATGGATCAATGTTTCTCATATGACTTGCATATCTTGCATAACATCATAAACACCTAGCATATGACTTGCATAACTTGTATAACATCATGAACATGTATCATATGACTTGCATAACTTGCATAACTTCATGAACATATATCATATGACTTGCATAACTTGCATAATACCTCAAACACATAGCATATGACTTGCATAACTTGCATAACATCATGAACATGTATCATATGACTTGCATAACTTGCATAACTTCATGAACATATAGAACATAACTTGCATAACATGCATAACATCATTAACACATAGCATATAACTTGCATAACATGCATTGATCCACATTCATAGCCATAACCTCATCATATCCTATCATAATCACTTCAATAATTAGTCATTAAGGCTATAGAAAACTCACAACTTGTTGATTAGCCTTCTTATGAATATATTAAAAGATTGAGACGAATCCACTAAGCTATCAACTCAAAAACTCCAAATAAGAATGCTCCAAATGAAAACCCTTGAGCCAAATCAATAATAAAGATCCTAGCTTTGATGAAGAAAAGCCTTGAATCAAACTTAGAAACACTTAAGCAAGCTTAGGAACTCTTATACTTCTTTAGAAACTCTCTCATATGATTAGAGATGGAGATTATGACAAGAGGATGAGGGTGGAGGCCATGAGAGAACATTTTGGCATAGTTTAGCTATAGGATTGAATAATGAGCATTTAGGTTTAGGTTAGGGGTCTTTTTATAGAAGACTAGGATAGTTTTAGCCATAGGATAAACCTTAGTTTAGATCCTAGCCATCAAAGCATGTCTTGGGGAAGAAGTCAAGTGTAGGAACCATCTAGGGCCTTTAGATTAAAGCTGAACCATGAGAACCATTCAAATGCAAAATCTGCATTTGAGCGAATCGGCCCACGGGTTGACAGCCAAACACCCTGGATTAACCCCTAGTCGACCCAGCGAGCTCGGGTCGACCTCAAAAATCGGCCGGTTCGGTTATTCCCCTCTCCCAATTCCCTGTTTTGAACATTTTTGCATATTTATTTATTTAATTTTCAATTATATATATATATCAATATATATATATTTCTCTGCGCAACCCATTTCACTTAATTAAGTATACTTTAATTTGTGAATTTTTATGTTCAAATTACGGGGTGTTACAATATGCATCCACAGGCAACCACTAGCAAACACTTGTATCCACTTGCATCCATCGAACATAACATGTTTCAAACACATGTTTACATCCATAGGATTCCTATCTAAAGGCCGAAAAATACTATGGATAAGATATACTTAATTGATAGAAACAAGTACTGATAAAACTTTGAAAAAGGAGTTAAGAACATACCCTCGAAAAGAAAAGGGTACGAAGCACGAATCTTGTCTTCGGTCTCCCAAGTTGCATCCTCTGGGCTATCTCCCCATTGAACCTTTAGCCACTTGATCTCCTTATTGCGCAGCTTCTTAACTTCTGATTCAAGAATACGGGTAGGGACTTTTCTGACTGTCGCCTCCCGTTCCACTTCTACTTCTTCCAACATACTCGGCTCAACAACTTCTGCGGTGTCATGCAGGCACTTCCGTAGATGAGAGACGTGGAAAACGTCATGAACACCAGATAGATTTTCTGGGAGTTAGCTCCAAGTTCTTTCTTTCCACAAGCAGAGGACTCAGGGCCATCCTCTGCCTACTTAGTGTGTCTGCCACCACCTTACCCTTGCCAGGGGTATAAGCAATTTCAAAATCATAAGAAGCTAAGAACTCTATCCACTATTGTTGCCTTAAGTTGAGATCCTTCTATGAGAATAGATACTTGAGAGATTTATGATTGGTGTATAAATCGAACCTTTCTCCAAGTAAATAATGACGCCACGTCTTTAATGCGAATACTATGGGAGCTAGCTCTAGATCATGGGTGGGGTAGTTCTTCTCATGAACTCTCAACTGTCTACCCCCGTAACATACTACTTTCCCTTCTTGCGTCATAACCGCGCAAAGTCCTGTACCGCACGCATCGGTGTTAAACACTTTACTTCCATCAGGCAAGGTCAAGACTGGGGCTGATGTCAGAGCCCTCTTCAGTCGTTGGAAAGCAACGTCACAGTCTATATCCCATGAAAATGCCAAATTCTTCTTTGTTAGACTGGTGGGAGGGGCTGATATCTTCGTGAAGTCCTTAATGAACTTCCTATAATAGCCTGCTAACCCAAGAAATCTTCTCACCTCGGTTGCATTTTTAGGAATCTGCCAATCTTACACTGCAACCACCTTCGTGGGATCTACAACTATCCCTTCTTTGGAGACTACATGCGCCAAGAATCTCACCTCCTTTTTCCAAAAATGGCATTTGGAGAACTATGCCTTTAGCTGATGGTCACAGAGAATTTTCAAAGCTTCTCCCAAATGATGGGCATGCTCTTCTTCACTCTTGGAGAAGATCAAAATATCATCAACAAAGACTACGAAAAATTTGTTTAGGAACCCCTGAAACACCTTTCTCATCAAATCAACAAAATAGGCGGGTGCATTTTTCAACCCAAAAGGCATAACATCCCATTCAAAGAAACCGTCCGGAGTTCCGAAAGCAGTCTTATCTATGCTGTCCTCAGCCACCCTCAACTGATGGAACCCCATAGCCAAGTCCAATTGAGAAAATACCGAGGCACCAACAAGATGATCAAATAGATCATCAATCCTCGGAAGTGGGTGCCTATTCTTCTTGGTGAGCTTATTCAACTCTCTATAGTCAACACACAAACGAAGCGAACCATCCGCCTTAGTTGCGAATAATACTGGAGCACCTCATTCAGATATGCTTCGTCTGATAAACCCTTTCTCAAGTAGCTCCCCTACTTGCTTACTCGGCTCCCTCCTTTCCCTTGGATACATGTGGTGCAATGGTAATGCAACTGGCTTCGCATTGTCCACCAGATATATGCGAATGTCAATCTTGCGCCTTGAAGGTAAACCTCATACCTCGTCAAAAACATCGGAATAATCTCCAACCACTGGAATAGATTGCAAATTATCTATGGATGCATTTAGAGACTCTAGAAAGCTAAGCATAACAGACCCTTGGGGGTCACAAGAAACTTCAAGGGTCTTCCCATGATAAGTCATGAGTCTAACAACCCTCCTCTCACAATTCAGAATGGCCCCATACGTGGTAAGACAATCCATTCCTAGAATCAACCCATAGACCATAAACCCGAGCACATACGCGTCGCACTCAAACTCGACGCCTAACACATATATTTTCAAACCCCGACAAATCATCGATAAACGAGCCGAACCACCAATGGGGTTTGAAACAACTACGGGATCTACTACCATACTAGTAATTAAGTGCAGAGATTCAACCACAGAACTAGATATAAACGAGTATGAAGCACCATAATCAAAAAGTGTTCTAACTGGATGGTTTGAAAGAGAAACTAAACTTTCTACGGAAATTTTTCTACCTCTTTCGGGAGCACTAATCGCGAGAGCATGAACATGCCTTCCAAAAGTTCCTGCCCTTTGACCTTGTCCCTGCGATCCCTGTTTCTTCAGGTAGTCTTTAGCAAAGTGTCCGACCTCTCCACAGTGGTAGCAAGAGTTCTTCCTTCGCTTACAGTATTTAAGCAGATGACCTTCCTTCCCACAATAG
Organism: Allium sativum; assembly: GCA_030737875.1. NCBI lineage: Eukaryota > Viridiplantae > Streptophyta > Magnoliopsida > Asparagales > Amaryllidaceae > Allium > Allium sativum. Next base: position 527,296,766 of record CM060921.1, on the reverse strand, counting down.
TGACATTTTCTCTTATCCCTGCCTTTGTCATCTTTCCCTCCTTTCTTCTGTTGTTGTTGTTGTTGCTGCTGCCCCTTCTTGGGCCACACCTTCCTATTCTGCGAAGTCCCCTCAGCCTTTGCTTCCTTCTTTTCTCCTTTTTCCTCCTCATGCATTAGGGCCATATCAACAAGATTTTCAAAAGTGGCCCCCATTGGAATATGGGACATGGCTAACCCATGCAGAGGCTCATTCAGCCCTTTAGCAAACCGCAAAGCCCTTTTGTGCGGTGTCCACCAACTCTAACCCGAACCTTGCCAGCTGGTTGAACTTGTTCACATACTCCTTCACCGTTAAGTTTCCTTATTTGAGTGCGAAGAACCTCTCCATATGCATGCTTCTCTCAGCTTGGGAAAGAAATTTCATTTTGAACCTCTATCTAAAATCTTCCCAAGTTTCCATGGGACGTCCAGCTTGGGCAACTTCCCACCAAAATGTGGCTTCGTCCTTTAATAGCCAAGCAGCTAACTGAATCTGTCTTTGATCCTCTACTTCAAAGATTACGAACAAGTCCTCAGTCTCCTTAAGCCAGTTCGTAGCTTCCACGAATGTCTCGTTCCCATGGAATGATTTCCTTCATATAGCATGGAAGTCCTTGCAGATCTTGGCGAAGTTATCTGCTCTTGGAGGAGGAGGAGGAGGAGGAATGACTGGTGCAGCTGGGGGAGGAACGTCTCTTTGGACCTCGGCAGGCGTCATGGCCTCCAAATACCTATGGAACCATCCGGGTATTGTGACGCCCTATGGGATATTGGGAATGTTTTGTTCCCCAGACATGCTGAAAAAGGAAGAAATTTAGATAAAGGACCGAAGGATATTACATATGGCTTCTTGGGGAATATTTTCAAAACAGACTTTTCTATTTGGAAATACTTTCTTTTAAAACCTTTTTGAAAAATAAATTTTCAAAAATTTTCATCTAATCTGGTAACCTTTAGCTCTGATACCAAGTGTGACACCCCACGTCCGTTAATGTCACTCACTAAGTGAATGCATTAAGTTTCGTGAAGCGTTATAGGTAAACAGACACAGAATAATTACAAGACAAATATAAATAAGATAGCAGTGGAAACTTAAATTTTTATTTCAATATAAATCGTAATACCGTGGTCCACAATACCATAAGTCACAAAAACCATTACAATAAAATAACTTCTGTCTTGCACCATCAGAGTACATTAGTATATAAAATGCATAATTCCCCAGTTGTAAGAGTTAAGCCATAGTAGGGACAAAAACTTGACCATACTTCTGAAGTAGCTCCTAGCAAGATGATATCTGAGTCCTGACTAAGTATGAGTATTTCCTCTCTGAGAACCCGGGGGGGGGGGGGGGGGGAGGACGGAAGAAAGAAGGAGAAACAAAAGGGTCAGACATAAAGTCTAGTGAGTCTAGTTACTTTTAGCCAGGCCAGTAAATAAATAAAAGCAACATGATAGGCATAGAAAGTGGATAAGAGAGATCACTACATAAATGGCAGGTGTGACAAGGTAGACAGGGTAACGTGTGTACGCTTCTCTAATGATTACTCTGCACTATTACTAGTATAACTAAAATGAGATGATCCCTTCCACTATAAGTTGGTAGACTTAGGGCATACGTCCGAGTGTACCCTAACCACTACCCTAATCGATCAGCTCCCTACTCCGTAGATATCCTGTGTTGGCCCCACAGTAGGAGGTATCACTTCCTAAAGTGGCAACCCTTCACTTCCCAAGATGTGCACAACCATATCTACTGGTGTCACGGTCGTCTTATCCCCCTTTTGCCGGCTCATGCACGCATATAGCCCAGTCGGTTTGCGCCGCCCACACCATCCATTTTGTTTGGATCTATTATAATCAATCAATAAGCGTGCCCCTTCTCCGCCTAGCACGGATTACTTTATTTGGTACCTACTCCGGGTTACTTACTAAAATGGGTCCGACACAATATGATACAAGCTCTCCCCTTTGTCTTGTATCCCCACTAGGTTTTTCACTGACTATGTATACCCCTAGGTGTCTTTAATTACATAGCCCTATGTCAGTTATGCTTACCCTGAAGGGCGTCTTTAATTGCATAACTTTATTATATTTACCACCAGTTATGTATACCACTAGGTGTCTTTAATTACATAACCTTATTGGGTTAAGTTCATAGGCCTATATGTAAATATCTACCACCTCCTCTAATTTACTTAACCCACCTACTACCCATCCAATTTTACTTAACCTTAACTTAAGTTTATAATCATACAAACCTTATGGATTAAATTAGGTTAAGCAGTCCAATTCATTACCATGTCCAATTATGGTTATAATGGGCCAGACCTCCCACATTAGACCTACAACGTGTGGATGCTGGATATGCCAGTCGGGTCCAGGCAATCTTATTCCACAATTGGGTCTAATCTCGTGTCTTAGCCCGATTCATATTTTCACATTTTGACCTCTCACATTAGGTTAGTGGCTGCTGGATATGTCGTTCGGGTCCGGGCAGACTTCCACCACTAATGCAACCTAATCTCGGGTCATAAGTGCAATTATAATTCCTAATTGTAATTACTATTTTTTTTAATCCAAATCTACCTATGTCATTATAGGTGATTATTTCTCTTTTTATCCCCATTTGAATTATATGTTCAATAATGTTCATATTCAAATTATGCCAATATTAACCCTTCTCCCTCGTTCCCTAACTAGCGTACTCATAAACTGGCGGTATGCCTAGTCTAGACAATAGCTTAGTCATAAACGATAATAGGGAAAATAATGGGAATATAACTAAAGTGATCATCTTGGCATAACCATAAACTAGCATGATAATAAGGTGAATGGACATGTAATTACCATCATAACAAGGTGGACATAAAACTGATGAACTGGTGGCAGTCAATTGATTCTAACATAACTATGATGTCACAATAAGCATAGTAAGATCTAAATTAGCAATTTAGATGTCCAATTGGATTAGATCTAACATGATAACACAAGGTGATAAATTAGATCACATATTTCAGATTTAGAGGTTAAAATAGATCTAACACCATTAGAATGACATAATAACATGTTTTAGATCTAAATATGGGTTCACATATCCAATTTACAACTTATCTAAGTTGATCGCAATATGACAGGTGAAAGGTGATTTATATAAAGAATTTAACAATAGCATATATCCATAGTATGACAGAGTATAAGATTTAACAATATCATATATCCATAGTTTACAACATATCCAATCCATAGTCTTTCACAATTTACTTTTTTTAATCTAAACCTAAAAGCAACTAGAGACTCACAGCGTCAGGTTTAGAGAATTGAGAAAGAACGGATCTTGAATTTCTGAATTTGATTTGCAAAGTACGTTGTTAGAGAAAACGGTTCCATCTCAGTTCGTATCCGGGCAGCATATGGCCTCCAGATTTCCAATGAAGAAAATAGGAGAATAAGACACATATATAGCTACCAGACCCCCTGAAACCGGGTGCCACGTCAGCCCTAGGGGTATCGAAACCACTGTGGGTGGGTCGACCCGTAGGTTGACACCCCTTAAGGGGGGTTGACCCTAGGTTGACACCCCTCTAGGGGGGTCGACCCCCTAAAGCGGTATTTTTGCCACCTTACCAAAATTTTCAACTTCGAACTATTCTGGATAAAATTCTGACTCATCTCCGACTCATGCGTATATATATAATCTTTCTATGCATATACAAACTTAAGACCCCAATAACTTCTTCATACGGTATCCGTTTTACGCAAACCAAATGTCTATCCTGACCAGAATTCCGAGACGGGAGAAATGGTACAGTCCTTTTTCTCTAATTATGAATATTAAATTAATTATTATTTAATTTAGTTAAAAATTCGGGGTGTTACATCCACCTTAAGGCTTGGACTACTCTTGTTGTTTTCATTAAGAAGGAAAAATCCAAAGCCATAATAAAGGGTAGAGGCAAGAAGAAGTGGAACGGGAAAAGGAAGCATCCCCAGGGAAAAGGCGGACAGAAGAACGACAAATGAGAGCCTACTTGTTATGGATGTAAGGAGTCGTGTCACTTAATTATAGATTTCAAGGCAAGTGAGAAGGAGAAATGGTACTATTAGTCAGAGCATTTAAACAAGGATTGTCCTAATTCGATGAATGATAAGGAGATGGTTAAAGCATATGATTTAGATGTAGTCCTGGCTTCATTGAGTGCTCCATGATTAAGGGATAGAGAGATAGAAGTTATGGTGCTAGCTATGCTTTCATCTAAAATGTTTTCATTCATATTTTACTTAACGTGAGGCTTTGCTTTCTTTCATTTGTAGGGACCTAGTAGATGCATAGGGATTAACATCAGAGATAGTAGACCGATTGAGATATATGCAGCAACTGCACTTTTTTGACAAATGCTGTAGATTTATCTATAATACCATGAATACCCATTACACGATCACAGTCTTTTAGCATTACACCGCCCGAAGTTTCATCTTAATATTTCAAGAGGTTTACCTAGTCTGATCCTCCTTCAATTTGTTTCCATCTCATACATTTTGGAAAATTCGTAACTTTTCACATTATGCAACCCATACATGCATATATAATCCTTGTTGTCCTTTGTATGTCATTAGGTGGGAAATTATTACTATATATATATATGTATGTATGTATGTGTGTGTGTGTGTGTATATATATATGGATCCGTCTTTTTTTATCATTCCAATGTTATTTTGACTGAATGTTGTTATATTATGTAGTATAATCCATAAGATATGTTGGTGGCTCTTAAATTTTATAACAAATGAGTGTTCTCCACATTTTTGCACAACTATATCATCAAAATTTTAATATGTTAGTAATTAAAAAAAACCTTTGCGTCATGTTGTAAATCCTTGTGTTTAAAGTAATTAATTAATAATGGTTTAATTAATAAAACTAGAAATGGGTAAAATGAAATTTTGCATATGTTGGGATTTGTCCACCAAACCTATACCATTGTATTCGAGACATTTTCTGAAGAATTTTCATATATAGTGTTTTTCGATTGAAGTTCAGTCGGAGAATTATGACCGTTTGAAGTTTTAGCATCAGAAATAAACATGTATGTAAATTTAACAATTTACTTAATTAAGTTTTATTGATTACTAATGAAAAGCATGGATATTTATATTACTTTGTAACCACACAACCAACTAATGGAGGAACTTAAAGTGTAACATATGTAATAATTTAATAAAGGAAATTGAAGCATAACACATGCAATCAATCAATAAAGGAAGCTAATTTGTAACATCTGCAAGTAATTAATGAAGGAATTCAATTAATTATTAACATTCGAAATTCAAATTGAAAATTACACATAAACTAACAAATTAATGAGATTTGATAAAAGGGAAATTAATCTGAAGAATTAATAATCAATTGAATGAGGAGATTGACTTCCAACATATGCAATTAATGGGGAAGATAAAATAGATGAGGAAACGTACTAACTAAACTATATTATGAAAACAAAGAATTCAAAATGTGTAGAACTAGAAAAAGGGGATATGCATAATTTTATGTGTATATGGGAACCATGTTTTAGAAAAATGGACAGGAAACTTTGGTTTAGCATGGCCCAGGTATGCCAGGTTTTAATCTAACGGTCATCACAAATTTGAACCTCTATAAATAAATAGGTAGGGCTTTGCTTTAAACTCATTATTTTTTTGAGAGCACGGAAGCTCTTCCATTAGTCTTTCCCTTAAAACTTCTTAACACAAATTTTTAGATCTTGCATACATATATTCAAATTGGGAGAGAATAAAATGGAAGAAGACATAAGATTACGAATTGGTTCAAATCAAAAAGCTACATCAAAACAGTAATCCTTTAAATATGGTTTTAATTCGTTAATCTGAATCCAAATCTTTTTTATGAATACAATCTAATAGTTCTTTATAAATATCATTTGTGAACCTAGATAGATAAGTATAAAGGGGAGAATAAAGATAATAGGAATAAGTTTGTATTGAATTTGAAGATTTAGAAATCTAACGAGATGAATGAATAAATTATGTGTTTTCACTTAATGGTATAATATTTTGTTGTGAGTTTATTTCACTTTACATAAATAAGAAGTGTAGTTTTATTTTGAGAATTCTATAAAAGAAAAATATAACATCAATTCACATTGCATTAGTGGAAACGTTGCATATGAAATTAAATGTAAAATAATTTACATTATTTATTGCATCTAAATTATTCAACTTTGAATTGAAATAAATGGAGAAAGTATAAAGTAACCTTGAATTGAAATAAATAAGTAAATGTTATTCGTAAAACTACAAAATGAAATAAGTTAAATTTTATCATTTGGGTTTGATTAATAATTTAGTTTACTGGAATGAATATTGAAGCAAATAAGCTTCCATATTTTGTTAAAGCTAAATCCTCATAAGTATGATATGTGGAATTATAAGGAATAAAATATATAATTTCATAAAAAAAATAGAAATATAAAATATGGGTAATTATCATATTTTGTACCATCTATTTCAATAAATAAAAAGGGAAACTTCCTTATACTTGCAAACATAACACAAAGCTTCCCTTTTTAGGTAAAATATGGAAATAGACTATGCAATTGTAGGTAAAATTGTGACGACCGCCCAACACCTTTGATGCCTAAATGGTGCGATGCGGTGGTGCTTGGCCTATATAAAGCGATCATTAAGGTTAATGAGAAGAAACTACCTAAAAACTTTTCGAATATCTCACAGCGCTTGAAATAAAATATCATACTAACGCATAACTGATATTGTAACGACCCGAATTTTTCGAACAGTTTATTTTAAATATTTAATATGGTTTTAAATATTGAATTGATAATGTAAACGGATATTTATATAGAAATTATCGATTTATAATCAAATATAATATAATTCGTGTATATCGAATTATCATAAACCGTAAATAATTGAAACCGAAGTTAAAAACTGAATCGAGACATTTCAGATGATCAATATTAATTGTATTTGAATATAGACGATAATAAAAATATTTTATTACCAGCAAATTGATTGGTTCTGAATTTAAAATGACATATAGGGTAAAATTTAATTTCAAAATATATATTGTTCAGTTCAGAATAGCGTTATAACATTTAAACGACAGTGGGTACGTTAAAATAACGGTTCGTGTGTGAATCCTGAGATATTTTAATGGATAAGATATCCAATCAAATCGAAAATCAAATCGATATCCATTTAAAAGAATAATAAAAAAAATCTTTTTATATCAAATCAAATTTAATCGAAATCAAATCAGAATCAATTTAAAAAGAAACAAAATCTCTTTAACTCAAATCACATTAAATATGATGTACCCTTATCAGAACATTGCCTTAACACTAAAGTATCCACCTCCTATATAATCGCGGCTTCTGTTCTTATTTTCTCTTCGGTTAAAACCAAAATGGCCACTGTCTTTTATAAAATCAAAATCGAATAAAGCTTCAGACTTAAAACAAACGAAATGGTGGTTCCTTTTTAAACCGTGGACTTATCTCCTCAAAATAAAATAAAAAATCAATTTTTGACCGATATTTCAAGTCGCGATCCCATTTAATCATCACGATGGCAGAAGAAACTCACGGTTTTGCTTGACTTAAGGATTTTGGAGTCAACAGAATTAGATGGTGCAAGAATGGGCGATTTCGATTTAAGCAGTGTCGATCTAGGGCTTGAGCTCGCGGGTTACAAAGGCGAGCGAGTTTAGGGGTTTCGATCTTCATGGAGAATGATGAGGTCAGAGGCGAGCGTGAGTTGGTGCAGTGTGGTCACGATGGTCGGACGTTGGCTGTCGCATTATTTTTGGAAGGTGCGATTGATTTCTTGTTCCACGATGATATGAAAATCACAATGGGGTTTACCAGGTTGAAACTGAAACGAGTATCACTGAAGATTTCGGGGAGGCGCAAGGGACTGGTCGACTTGGTTAGGGGCACTCCGGTGGTCGATGGTGGAAATGGGTGGCAGGTTCTTGTTCGTCAAAAGAAAACGAGGTGGAGTGGTAACTGGTGAGAACCGACAGTGAGTTTCAAATAGCAAGAAAGAAGAAAGGCTACGAGTTTGGGAAGGTCGACATTGTGTTGGCTCCATTTTCAGACCGGTTGGGTTTCAAAAAGGGGAAGCACAGATGCTGTTGAGTGATATAGTGGGTATTAGGAAATTGCAGTAAGCCGTAGTAATGGGTTCGAGCTGATTACAGTGGATAAGTTAATTCGGTAATTTAAACATTTAATTTATTAATTAACATAGCTAATTACAATTTTTATTATATGAAATGCGTTCGTACTATAATATTAATGACTTGTTATATGTCATTAGAATCAAACAAAATGAACTGTGTTACGACAAACGGTACGAGATAAAGCGGGAATGGAAAATTTTCAAGCTAGTGAAAATTTCTGTTAAGATTAAACAATGTTTAATTTTAATCGAAACGATCACGTCAAATGGCAACTGCAAATCAATGTGAGTAAATCTCACTCACCTTATTTAGAATTATTTTTATCCGTTAAAAATAATTTTCTGTGCTTGTTTGAATGCTTTTTGGTTGATTTAAATATATTAGTTATTTAGGGTTGACTATTATATATATTGGGTTGATTAGTGGATGATTCCCGCAGTCTCATTAGCGGATGCCCGCAGTTTCATAGCGGATGATTTCCCTATGCGCCCCACAAATATATATTAGTGGATGACCTTCATACCGCGATATCCTGCCTCGAAGCAGGATGGGTATTACTATGTTGACTAACGTCTGTGGATGCAGGAAAACAGGTTGGAGGAATCCGACTGGATTCCTCAAAAATATATTATCTGTTTGTTTAATTGCTTCCATATATACTGTCATATATGATGTGTTAGAAAACCTGAAATAAATAATTTGTTGTTGGTGTTTAAATATCACTGGGCCTAAGTGTTAATTTATAAAAATACCCTGAAAGGGGTATTTGAGATTTAAAAGGGAAATTCTATTTTTCTAAAATAGAATTTGAATGTTTAAGTAGATTTGAAATATAAACTTGTTTTGAAAAATAAAACAAGTAGTTCCTTTATAAACGAAGTTTATAAATAGTTCATTTATAAACAAAGTTTATAAATGAAGTAAAATGAATTAGCATTGGATAATTCAGAGAATAGAAATACTAGTGTGACTTTGGGAAGGAAAATATATTTTTCCAAAGAAGAAATATTTTTATTTGAAAGCGAGACTTGTTTAATAATGGTGTTTGTAAATAGAAAGGTGAAAAATTACCATTTAGATAATTTAAACATTTAAATTCAAAGCTGAATTTAAAATGAGAACCTAGAATCGGTTTAAATAATATACGATTAACTTTATTCCGATATTCGGAATATAAATGAAGTTGAACAAATCCTTAGGATTTATGTTTGAATTCGACTATGTCGGATTTATAAAAAAATAGTTTTTTCCCAATTAGGATATTTAAAATTGAAACAGAGATAAAACATGAAATAGGTTCTACAATTATATAGATAAGTGTTGATAAAGAGAATACTCCAAAATAAGATTTTGGTTTTTAAATAGATTTTGAAATGGAAACTTGTTTTAACTTCATAAAACAAGGAAGTTAAATTATAAACGATGTTTATAATTTAGGGAGATAAATTATCGTTGGATAATTTAGAAGTTTAAATTCAAGGAAGAATTTAAAAAGTGAAATGGGAAAACGTGTTGAAAATAGAATTCAGATAGAATTGAAATGGAAGTTGAATATAGAAAATTCAAATATAATTGAAATGGAATTTGAATATAGAATTCTAATAGAATTGAAATGGAATTTGAATATAGGAAATTCAAATAGAATTGAAATGGAATTTGAATATAGAAGATAGAAGTATAAACAAATTTATTTCCGAGTTAGGGAAAATCGACAATTTTAGAAGATCGTAAATATTATGTTGAATTGGAAAAATGGATTTGATATATATTAAAAATATATTAGAATGGAGTTGAATTTATTTTAAACTAAGTTTAAAAGTTTATATATATAAATATAATTAAAACGAACTCGCTGCGACGTGGTAGTTCGTAATTTGGCGTTTCGAACTTCAATTGAGTATATAGAACTCAATTTAAATTGGAATTCTTTGAAACAAGAAACATTAGGACCGACTGATAATAGTTTTCTAATGGAAGAGAAAAATCTGGATTTTGTCTTATAGATTTTGAGTTATGTCAAAATCAACTTTTCAGAAAAACAGCGCCAGAACCATTATAAAACCATAACGATTTATTGGAATAAATAAAGGGATTTTGAGTAAATAAAATATGGATTTTCATTAGAAAATACAAACTTGAGTTATGAAAATATATCTGAACTCAAGTGGAGTAGTGGATTGATTTTTGAAAACAAAAATCAGATTTTTAATTATTAAATAGAATTAACTAATTTGAATAAAAATTAGTTAATGAAATTTTGAATCAAAATTGGACTTTGAATAAGTGAACCGGATTTGTATATTCATATCTGGAATCGAATTTTGAAATTTGAGTTGAAAATGACATTTGATTTTTATAAACAAATTAATTTATATTTGAACGTGATATGTTCAAATAAGAAGTGAAATAGGCAAAAGAGTTAATTAAAGAATAAATTAGCGAATCAAGTTTAAAATGACTGGATTGAGTTGTAATAAATTGAGAATGGATAGATATGTGTTAGACAGGTATGGAATGAAGTATATGAAGAGATATATATTGAAATGCCCGACAAAAGGGTACATGTTTAAATTCTATATGAGGTTTATGCGCCGAATCGGCTAGCCGCTTGGGGATTTTCCCGATGCTCCCGGTACAAAGGAGGTTATGGCGAAATTTTCCGGAAATTTAAGGAGTTAGAATATTTTTGAGATAATTTGATAATTAGAAATCTATATATCAATATATATAGAATCCGATAAGGAAACGAACTTAAAAGTAGAATATTATAAACAAAAAGGAAATCGAAAATCTGGTAATAGAAAGAGAAATATATATATATATATATATATATACGTTTAAAAAATGAATAAGTGATTTTTATGGTGTTGATGATTTGAGATAAGTGGCCTTGTCTATTTTGAAGTTAAGGATGTTTTCAGTCGAGGCCTGAGAGGTAATAATACCCCAACTCGATTGATTTCACTTTTAACCGATAAATAGCAAAGATCCAGTCTCGAAGATCAATGGTTGAATAAAAGATAGTTGAATGAAATATTTTGGGTTGTTTGTAACGATGTTTTACACAACATTCGTTTTAACCCAAATAAGTGGAATTTTGGAAATATAATAATATATATTTCCTGAGAGTAGAATTAAATGAGTCGAGCAAGAGAGAAATAATTGGAATGTTTTCCAACTATAAATAGAAGATATTTTCTAAATATAGAAAATAAAAGAAGACGATATATGGAAATGTTTTTCCAAATAGCGTAAGAGGCCAAGAAGATGATTATCGAAAATATCGTGTTAACGAATATGGATAAGGAAATGGAGAAGCGTTTTAATTAATGAAATATTAATTAAGGGGCCTAGTGATTTGTTTGATGCTTTGAATGAATGTTCATTTGTTTTTCTTCGATAGTTAAATAACTGACTATCGAAGCGTTTGCCAATATCGTTGTCAATATGGAGAGACTAGTTGGATTATTATCCGAGAACCACTCCGTATTGGCAGTAACGTTGCGAAACAGATTATATGAAGATAATCGAAGACGGAGTAAAGTGCAAGGACATTTTCTATTAATGGAAATTGTGCCTTCGGTTTCGTTCAGTCCCAGAACGAACGTATATGGACGAGTGTCTGACAAAGTATTTCCAATGATCGAATATGTTGGTATGTATAAATATATATGGCGGCAACAGATTTATTCCCTTAGCATAATATCCAGAATATATTTGTGCAAATCAATTAGTGATTAACGGATCTGACAATGTGACATTCAAAGTGATTGTGCTATCAACGAATGATAAGAAATCATAGCCTCAGACCTCAACAACCGGGAAATGACAAAAATCGGGCAGGCAACATGGCTATGTGGGTCGCTCCCATTAGAGTGTATAATCACCTATCTAGAGAAATTCCTTTTACTTCTTTAATCTATCGATGCTGTCCCTTTTCGGGAAACAGTTGCTGATCCCAACCGTTGGTGATATACATTCGATACACTCAAGCGAAATGAGTGGTCAGTCATGTGTGGGCCGGGTTGCAAGATGTTCTTGTTGAACCCAGTGTATTCCCCTCTAGAGATACACTATCGACAGGTGGTTCCATACCTTGTCATAGTCGGAATCCAATCTCCAATAAGCTCCATGCGGTTTTTGATTTTATATTATATATGGAGCTTGAGATGCAAGCGTTCCGCTAGATTCTATTTATTTGATGTAGACATTATTATAATATCACTGGATTTGATATCAAAGGTATTTTGGGTTATCATAAGGTAAAAACCATCCATGTTTATGTGTGGATCGGTCTTACGATTATCATTTCTTTTGAAAGGATTTTTAAAGTTAAACAAATGGTTGGAGTTTACTCACACCAGTCCCATGACTGACCCAGAGTTTATTTTGTTTTGTTTTCCCTGAACTCTTGGGTGCTCAAATTTGTACGGGCAGTCAAGTAGTTGAGATTTTTCAGATTCACTTGGAAGAGATGGAAGCAGGAGGCTTCACCAGTTAGCTATATACTATCATATATTCCGCTGTGTACCATGTTTGTATCTGGAAATAGGTGTTTATAACTGTTCCAGGAATAACTATTGTGCTCTGATAATGGTATGTATATACAGTTACTGATTTGTATTTCAAAAGTTATGTTATTTAATATATTTTATTCGTTCCACTGTTAGATTTATGTTCTTCAATTTTCTTCTATTCTAATATTTCTTTCTTTCTATTCCTCATCCTCTAACTTCTTTCTAATAATGATTCGTATTTCTGTACAATTTGGGTTGGACGTGTGGTGTTATTAGTCTACTCAGGTAGTACGGATTTACGGTCCGTTACAGATATAAAACAAGCGAGACAGTAAATATCCAATAATGAATCAAAAGCATCAGAGTAATAGATCCATAATACAACATAATGGAAATAGAGTCATATAAGTGGAAATAAATCAAATGAAACAATCTAAGGTAAAATGACTACTAAGACCCACAGTATTGAATAGTGGAAGTTAAAGATTACATGTAAATAATATGTGAAATAGCCTCATGCTTGCCTCCCGATCAACTACTCGTTCTCACTCTTAACTTATTTGTAGTATGCTCATTTAAGAGCATCTACAATATTAAAAAGTAATCCATAAATGTCCAAGTCAGGTAAAGTGTGTTATAAGCGATCGTAATCTCATACTAATGCAAAGTAATATAATAGCCATGTAGAACCATAAATGACTTGTCCCTACATCATACAAAGAGTTTGCACGTGTAGTAATGTACTCTACTCTAAGATCCTCGTATCACTGAGTGCAAATAAGTGTGTATATTGTAAGGCGGTAGTAATAGGAAAACATAACATCCATCTTCACATTCACTCGCTTAGTGCCTTGGATATGTGACAATGCTCGGCTTCTATGGTACCCAAATCCATACCACTCAGTAGGCCAGGAACTATGTTGTACCAAATTGTATGCTCCAGGATAAGGACCTAAACTTGGTCCAAATGTATGTCATTAGCTTCCCGGTCTTGGAAGCAATCTCCCATACTTAGAGATAAGGACCAGAACTCGGTCCAAATGGAGATCACACTCACTACCCCTTTTACTTAAGTACCTATATAAGCCTCATGCATCAACGATCCCTTTGCACATGTTTTTTGCAGATGCCCAACTTGGAACCTCTTTGGTTAGGATTAGTCCCAAACAATAAATCTTGTCGACAGACCTAATCATATATCCATATCCCTCTCCAGTAGCTTCCCCTTTAACTAATTGTCATTGCTCTGCATCTCAGAATATAGCTAGTCGTATTTTTGAGTCCTTCTTCATGAAGATAAAGTCTTCGTTGAACCACATGAAGTCATCGATCTAAGCGATCACGCATGGTCCGGTCTGAAGTGCCCTTACTTAAAGTTGCTCATATCCAAAGCAACTCTCTTCTAATGTGTAAAGCTCACCACCAGTAGTTTAATGCAAAAAAATGGCATCTAAATAAAGGGATTTCATTTACAAAAGTTACACCTATTTGAATTTACTCTTATCCGATTATGATAAGCCACTCAGGCTAATTCGAATTCATGCCATATTGATTCATACGATCTGAAACGCTCCGATTTGAGCAACTCCAACCCAGACTACTATGATTCAAAACATACCAATTTGAAGTCACGTTGATCTGATCTACTTCGATTTGAAACACTCTGAGCCAAACTATTTTGAACCCTTACTTAGCGGTTTCTTGAGCACTTGCACTGATTCGATCCTAGACTATAAAGGTGTGCCAATCTGAGTCAAAGAACCTCTATTAAGCCAAACTCCCAACCATTATAACTCAAGCATACAAAATCCGAATGACTTAAAACTTGACGTGCAACATCAGAGGACCATCCTTGTCATCACTGCCAATTTGCACATAAATCTGGGCTATCGCCCAAAATGGTCCAACTCGAAATTAAGGAGCGACCGATCTTCTAACATATTTCTGCCATCCGATTAGCTTTTAAAATCCATTCGCATATTTTTGCAAAAAGCATATGAATGTAAAACATACTCAAACAAGCATTACATCAAAACAAATAAAAGTATAGCATAACTAAGAAGAAGTAGTATCACCTTCATATGAGTACATAGGGGTATCCCAAAATCTGGATTTTTACAAATGAGATCCAATTCAATCCAAATTCGTATATTATGATAATATATTAATCCATGATTTTTCATTATTTTCCCAAGATTTTAGGAGGTGTTTAAAAGATAATTCAATATAATTGGTAACCCATCGCTTAACCCCAAAGCTCCTTTAAATCAAATGAACAACGGTTGGAATGTGATTCTATATTGTTGCAACAACCCTTCTCTTATCTTAGATGTTGATTTGCCTTAATCTTTCCTTGGTGATGTAATTAGTTGACTAAAGTAGGGTGTGTTGGTGACTTTAAGACGAGGAGGTCATAAGAGAATTTAAATATACTTTGGAAGTTGTGAAATGGCAAATACAATGTATCATCAGCTCCTATATCCCCCATTATCCCTAATCCCGAAATGGGCTTTAGACACGCGTCTTTAGTGGTGTTAATCACCCATTTAAGCTGCCTAAACTCTATTAAACCTTAAGACAACCATGTCTCCTAAACGAAAAGTCAATTTTCTTAATGCGACCTAATGGGAGTTGTTTCATTCCAAATTCCTTTCCAGTGAAAAGTTTTGGACAAAACAAGATTCGCCAACAATAAAATTATCGCAATTTTTTGATTAAAATCATGAAAGTAAGAAATGACAATAATAACCATTTCTAAAGTTAATCATATGACTTTATGTGAAAATAAGATAAATATTCTGCCCTCTCTGATACATAGAATTCAGGTCATAACATTCTCCTCCCTTTGGGAATTTCTCCCCTGAAATCCTTAAATAAGCCAGTAAGGTTATCCTGTGTAACAACCCATATTTTGAATAACAAGATATAACATAAATCAAGGCAGAATTAAATTGTAAATTCTGAATCAAGGGAAACGGGCCGTGCCATTGCGTTCGTCTCGGGAAAATACGCGAAATAGAGTCCGAATTTTCAAAAAACGGAGTCCGTATGACCAAGTTATGGCCTAATGAAGTTTTCAGAAAATTCCAAGCCCGAAAACAGTTCAAATTCGAATTCAGATTCGAATTACAACCAAGGCAGAATGGGCGGGAATTCTCCCGCCCCAGGCAGGGTCGACACCAGTGTCGACCCCCCCAATGGGTCGACACCCATGTCGACCCAGGGGTCGACCCCCCCGGTCGGACCAATTTTTCTGGTGCACCAATTTGCCATGTTGGGTCTTGTTCTGGAAGTTTCTGACGGGAGTTGATGGCTCAGATTCGATTTAGGGTTAATCCTATGGTCTAAACTACCCCTAATCTCTATAAAAAGACCCCTAGACCTAGCCTAAACCCTCATTAATCATTCCTACAACTATATGCTGCCCAAATGTTCACTAATCATGGCCTCCACCTTCTTCATGAGAGCATGAGTGTCTCAAATCAATCTATGTCATAAAGGAGCCATCTTTCTTAAGTAAAAGAGCCATCTTTCTTTGTCTTTGGGGTTATTCCTTCTTGTTCTCAAGTCTTGAAGTGGAGTTTATCGTCTTTGGTTGCGGATTTGCTAGTGTGGCTTCGTCTCAATCTTATTTTATATTCATTCTAGTCTTCATAGCATTGTAAGCCCTATACTACTCTTAGATTCTAACTATGAAGTTAAATATGACATGTTGCAAGTTGAGTTTGGGCCTAAGTATGATATGTGCTTTGATCCTATCATGTTATGCATAAATATATTCTATGCATGTTTGTAAAGCTATTACCTTTGCCTTATGCATAGAAAGCTATAAGCTTTATGTTGAAATGTTGCATTATGCAACATGAGAACTCTCATAACCTTTATGATAACTTGCATATAATGTTATATGCGAACTTCTAGTCATCATCCTATGTCATCTAGGAACATGTATCACCTATTCGTTAAGTTTGAATGTTATGCATGTAACATGCAAGTTTAAATGAACATATTTATGTCTCATATGCCACCATGTTTAACTTGTGGCCAACCTTATTACTTCATGCCCTTTTGTCATGCTTTTGCCAAGTTCCCTCTTTTGATCTATGTTATGTTATGCGAAACGTACATGCAATGGGAATGCGTTGGGTTGGGTAATATTAATGACACGAAAACATGGTTTTAAAATATGACATGAACATTGACTTGTGACTATGTTTGTAAACATGAATTTGGACATGACTTCTAGAAAACATGAGAATGACCAACTCGAGGTTGGGTTGAGTTTGTAGCATAAATCTACCCGGAACCGACCGGCTTAACTAGTGGCTACAAACAATAGGACTCAATGTGAGTAGTTGGTCATATCGCACTTAAAACCCGAGGTTAGACTAGGTTGTGGTGTAAAGCTACCCGGACCCGCCCGGCTTAACTAGTAACCACAACAAGGTCTAATGTGAGAGGTTGGGTGCATTAAATTAATGCCACATGATAGGGATTAAGTCATGGACTACTTGAATACTTAACCAATTAAACACGATGGATTGGTAGGGTTAAGTCATGGACTACTTGAATATACTTAACCAATTAAACCCGATGTATTGATAGGGTTAAGTCATGAACTGCTTGAATACACTTGACCAACTCAATACATGGTTAGGATAGGGTTAACCACACTTAACCCGCTTGAAATCCTAGTTACGTGGTCCTTTTCAGCAGTAACCTACTTGGAAGTATCATGGGTACCCTAGACTAGGCTAGGGTGGGGCACGATTACTGAACTGATTGTAAGAGGCCAAAAGAGACGGCTGAAGGGTGCACCGGTTGTTCAGGCGGACCATGGTCGTGCACATTAAGTCCGAAGTTGAACATGGGCACCAGTAGGTTTAGACTGTGCGTGCTTGAATTGTGTCTGTGGTTTACACCTTAGGGCTGGATACACCCTGGGGTGGACCTAGCACAGTTAACTACATTCCACGATTAAGCCGTATGACACCGATACACGACGAGTTAGGCTTATAGGGAGCCGATCGATTAGACCGAGTAGTTGGACCTCGATTTAGGTCATCTCATGATGTGGGCCAGCTTTGGGCCAAGGGATCATTTCTTGTTTATACTTGACATGGATTGGAATACTAGTACACACCTGGTGCAACTTAACCTTGTATATGCGATGCCACACTTGATCTATCTCATTAACTTTTCACCATGCCAGTTATCATCCTTATGTTTCATCTCAGTTTCTCATGTCCAGTTAACTTTATTAGTTTTTATACTAATAGTAGATAGGACTTACCAGTCTTTTTGACTGACCCATTTTCTTTCGCCTCTTTTCTTCCGTTCCCCCCCTAGGTTTGCAGGGTGGGAACACTGGTACCTAGCTGGATCTTTAGCTGCTTTTCTGGATAGCTCATGTATGGTTTGAGCATGCTATGGCTTTATGCTACTTTGGGGATAGTTACTTTATGTTTTTTTTTCCAGTTTTCAGTTTATGTTCTAGACTTTGTTTTATGGGAAAATAATGACCAAGTACTTTGATGTAACTTGACTATGGTTTTGAAATGCTAGTTTTATCCGCTGCTTTACTACTCTGTTTTACTTATATGTTCTGTCTTGTGATATCTGCATGCATGTTTACCTCGTTTAACGCCCCTCCAAAGCTAGTGTCCTTGCAAGAGTGGCATTGGCGGAGGTGGGGTGTTACATCCTGCATGTATATTAACCATATTTAAGTCCAGATAATCATTATAGTCAAAACACGCACATATAGAAACCAAAATAAAAGGAGAAAATCCGAACTTACCCAAGCATGTAGGATACTACACAAAGGTACATAGATGATATCGCTAATGAAAATTAAAATGATAAGCTAAACTTTTGACCAAGTGAAGAGTTCTGGATATGATGTCCTTATACTCTCCTCGGTCTTCCAAGTACAATTGCCCTCATTTTCACTCCATTGGACCTTAGCAAGCTTCAACGCATTTCGTCTAAGTTGCTTTGTACTATGCTTGGCAGTACAAACATGCTTATGAACCCCAGACGCTTCTGGTTCCACACATCATCCACCTGATCCGACGTAATAGTTATATTGGAGTCATGCACAAACTTTCTTAAATGAGAATCATGGAACATGTCGTGCACTCCAGCCATCTTTTAAGGAAAGTTGTCTCTATAAGTTAAGTTCCCAATTTGCTCGAGAATTGGAAAAGGACCAACAAAAATCGGTGATAACTTCCTCTTTCCACCAAAATGAATCACATTCCCACAAGTGAGATCTTGACAAACACCAAGTCATAAACGGAGAATTCTAAATTTCTGCACCTTTTGTCGGCATAAGATTTTTGTCTATCCAAAGCAGCTTTCATCCATTGCTGGACGATTTTAATCTTATTTGAGGTCTCTCTAACCATACCTTGCCCAAGTATCAGATTTTCGCCTGCTTTCCACTAGTATGAAGTGGTGTTGCAAGGCCTACCATATGAAGCCTCATACGATGCCATACCGATGCCAGACAAATAATTGTTGTTGTACACAAATTAAACATGATGCAAATGTTCATCCCATGAACCTCCAGAATCTATAATACAAGCTCATAAGAGATCTTATAACATGCGACTTACTCTCTCAGTTTGGCTACCTGTCTGAGGACGATAAGTTTTGTTGAGGTGTAGCTCCGTCCCAAAGGCTTATTGCAAGCTCTTCCAAATACCACTAGTGAATAGCGGGTTTTGATTGCTCGTGATACTCTTTGGCACTCTATGGAATCATACAATATACTTCACCTACAAGTCAGACAGCTTAGCTACTGTCTTACATGATTTAACGTGTATAAATCTAGCATTTTTAGTCAACCAATCGATGAATACTCAAATGTTGTCATACCTTACTCGAGTCCTTGGCAGACCATCAATAAAATCCATTGACACGTTTTCCCGTTTCCACTCGCGAACTTCTAGTGGTTGAAAATGCCACTAGGCTTTTGTTGCTCAACTTTGACTAACTAACAATTCATGAACTTGCAGATAAATGTCCTAGCATCTTTCTTCATTCCTTCATAATAATAGGTTTTCCTCATATACATTTACATCTTATTACTACAAGGATGTATGTTAATCTAGAATGGTGATACTCTCGAAGAACTTCATCTCACAATCCATCAATGTCAGGAACAAACAATCCCTCATCCTTACGGAGCCAACCATCATAGTTGAGTCCATGCATCTTTATTTCTTTGAACAATACACCTTCCTCGATCTTGGTGATGATCTCAGCTAGCCCGGGCTCATGCCTATGTCTAAAACCAACCCGTTTTTAATCAGTGTCGATCTGATTGTCAAGTGTAACTCCTAAGTTAGCATGTCTCCCACTCAAAGCATCATCGACTATATTACCTTTTTCATGTGTATATTGCATAATAAAATCATAAGAAGAAAGAAATTCTAACCATCGCTATTAGCCAAGGATTATATAGGTACTTTAATGATTTATGGTCGGTGAACAATTCAGACCTCTCTCCAAAACGATAGTTCATCCACATATTCAATGTAAACACAATTTCCACCAATTACAAATCATGGATGGGATACCATTTCTCATGAGGTTTTAGCTGTTGAGTAGCGTAAGCGGCAACCTTACCCTTCTATATCAATACTGCACCCAACCCGGTATCACATGCTTTCGTGTATACCTTCATCTTTTCATTCCCACTTAGAATAACCAATACTCATGCCCACATCAACATCTCTTTTAGAATTATAAACGCATGCTCACATCTTGCATCCTAAACAAAAGCCTAATTGTTCTTGGTCAACTGAATCAATGGTGTTGCTATCTGGGACAAGTTCTGGACGAATCTTCGATTGTATCCTGCCAATCCCAAGAAACTCTTCACATCAGTGGCATTATTGGGTGTAGTCCAATCCTAAACTGCAGCGACCTTTGTTGGATTTAAAACGATAAGTTGCTTAGGCACAACATGGACCCATAACCTCACTTCTCACCTATAGAAGAGACACTTAGTAAACTTAGCATTTGACTAGTGTTCCCTCAACACCATTATACAATCCTCAATTGCATCTTGTGTTCCT
Source organism: Allium sativum (assembly GCA_030737875.1). Lineage (NCBI taxonomy): Eukaryota > Viridiplantae > Streptophyta > Magnoliopsida > Asparagales > Amaryllidaceae > Allium > Allium sativum. The sequence continues at coordinate 527,275,921 of CM060921.1, read as the reverse complement.
CCTCTATCCATGAGTAGACAAAAATATCATTGACTAATATAGGCACAAACTTGTTAAGCTGATCTCTGAAGGCATGATTCATAATATCTACAAAATATGTTGGTAAGTTGATCAATCCAGACGGCGAGACCAACCGCTCATGGAAACCAAATAACATCTAAATGTCGTAATCGGCACACTTCTTTTGCCACTTAGCACTAATGAAGTCCCATCACTAGATCCAATTGAAAAAATATCTTCAAGATATGTAGCTGATCAAATAAGTCATCTATATGCGGAAGTGGATACTTGTTCTTCTTTGTCACTTTATTTAGATCATGGTAATCAACAGAAACCTAAGGGAATCATCCACCTTTGTATCGAATATAATAGATACCCCCCACTTAGATGTACTCCTATGAATGAACCCTTTTATCCAAAGGTAATTCATTTGCACCTCAAGCTCTCTCTGTTCTTTAGGTGTCATCCACCTAAAAGGCATAACTATGAATCTGACATCCTTAATTAAATCGATATGGAACTCAGTCTATCCATGTGGTCGTAGTCCGGTCACTTCCTCAAAGATGTCCAGATACTTCTTTGCAATAGGTACACTCGAAAACTTATCATGTGGAACATCATGTGAATATAGAAAACTATCCATCATCTTATCACCTGGTAGATAACACAACACTATCCTCTACCCATCATCCGCTCCTATATTCATTAAAGACCTCTCACAATCCATTACTGCTCCATATCTCTGAAGCTAATCAACTCCCAGAATAGCATCAAACACAACAAAACCCATAACAAAGCAATCACAATAAATATCATCCATGACTTGATATACCAGATCACGAAAAATCATACAAGAGCTAGTGGAGCCACCAATTGTGTTTGTCACAATCAATGGTCTATCAACTATTTTGGGTTCCTATCCTAACTATCTACCAGGTCACTAGATATGAGAACTGGAAGCCCTTGTATCAGATAAAACTCGAATAGGAACATCATTAATAGAAAGCATACCTTAAATGACAATGTATTTCCTTTTTTCCTTCACTGATGGGGCATTCGACAAGGTTGGAATGACATTAATAGCATATACTTTCACAGTCTACTTTTATGTAGCTGCATTGGGAAAAATCCTTCTTGAAGTGCCCAGACTTCTTGCAGATATAGCGCTTCTTTTCCTCAGTATCGCATTCTTTGATATAATGGCCATTTTCTCCATAGTTAAAGCTGACCACTTCAGGCTTGGTCCTATTCTTCTGTCCACCCTTAGTCTGGAAAGGTTTCCTTTTATTATTCCACCTTTTCTTGCCTCCTCCCCTTGTCTTCGGCTTTGGATCCTCATTTGGAATAGTTACATCAACAATTTTTAACTTAGGATAAAGGCTCTCCTACCTCAAAGCTATTCCTACAATAGATTCAAAATTCCCGTCAACATGATTAATAAGCTTCTATTCCAAGTGTTCATCCAAGCTATTAATGAATTTATCATTCTTCTTTTATGAGATATTGATGAAAGACATCCCATACTTTGACAAAGAGTCGAATTCAGCAACATGCTTAGAGACGACTCTATCTCCCTACTCTAGCACAACAAATATTCAGAACAACTCTGACGTCTAGGTGGTCGGAATAAATTTCTCATTGAAATGAGCTTTGAACTAATCCGTAGTAAACTAATCCTCAGGAGTGTCAACTTTGATGGTGTTCCACCAACTCATAGCCCTTCCTAGAAGCTAGCACATGGATAACCTTCTTTTCATAGCATCATTAAGCTCGAAGTCTCCAAAGACGCACCCTTAAGTTTAGAGACAATCCTGAACTTCCATAAATGACTCTGTTCCTTGGAATAGCTTAAACTCTCAGACTAGTATAACCATTATTAAGCCTAACAAAGTCTGCATTGTGCACCTTCATGGTGCGCCACCTTCCTTAGCAACATTCAAAGAATCTTCTTGAGCATTTATCAACATATCCCTTATAAAAGCGGTGAACATGGTATGAATATCGGGATTATTGGCATTATTAGCTCCCGTGTTCGCTCCTTCATCAACTCCAAAAGTGGAGTTCCTAACAGTCTTCCTTGTTTGAAGACTCAACGTTCAATCATCAATGAAGACGATTTGTCTCATTTTTAAGGAATCCCACTTAGCAGTGCATGTGTGTAATGTGACTTCACTCATAAGTGTATATATATATTTGAAATCAAAATATATTACAAGTACATGCTCTCGCATAAGTACACCCCTTCTCTAGGCATTCTCACTTTGGTTAAACTACGCAACCTAAGCTCTGATACCAAATGTGAAGACCATCCTAAACCTCTAACATCTAAATAGTATGTTGTGATGGTTCTCGGCAAATGTAAAGCAATCTTTAAGGTTAAAGAAAAGAAACAACCTAGACACCCATCGTATATCTCATAGTGCATGGATTAAAATATAATAGTAATGCATAACTGATATAAAACAAGCAAGATAGTAAATAACTGACAACGAACATAAGCATCGGAGTAACAGATCCATAATACAGTATAACATATATATATATATTAATACAAAAAGAAATAACTCAAATGAAATTAGGTAAAAGTACTACTAGGACTCCTAGGAGTGAACAATAGATAATAACATAGTATATAGAAATAATATATGAAATAACCTCATACTCGCCTCTTGATCTACTACTCGTGTTCACTCCTAACCTATCTCTCGCTTACTTATTTAAAGGAACCCAGAGTAGTAAGGAGTAATGCATAAGAATCCAAGCCAGACAAAGTCTGGTGTGAGCGATGGTAATCTCGTATACTAATGCAAAGTAATTTAATAGGTATGGACAACCGTACCTGACCTATCCCTGCATCTAAGAGTTAGCACATGTAATAATATACTCTACTCTAAGGTTCTCATGTCATTAACTGCAAATAAACATGTACATTGTAAGGCAATAGTAATAAGCAAACATAACTTCCATCCGTACATTCACTCAATGAATGTCATGGATATACAAAAGCGCGTTATTTCTACTGTACTTGAATTCAAGCCACTCGGTAGACCAGGAATCAGTTGTATCAACTTGTACGTCCCAAGGTAAGGACCCAGACTTCGTCTAAGTATGTGTCATCGGCTTTTCAAACTTGGAAGCAATCACCCAGACTTGGAGATAAAGACTTAGACTTGATCCATATACACATCACACCTGTTACCCCTTCTCCTTGAGTACCCATCTTTACCTCACGCATTAACGATCTCTTGCACATGTTATCCGCAGTAGAGCCTATCGTAGGAACTGCTCATATGGTCCCTAAAGTGGTACCTGATTAGTAGGCACAAGTCATAGATGTTACTATCGGATTTCGGCACTGAAACTAGATTCAGGTGAAGGGGCATCGGAGCGCAAACAGTATTAAGAGAGTGTTTCAAAAGCATCAAAAAGCTAGTACCAAAAGCAAAAAAGGAGAAATTTAGCCCACATACTATAGATACCAACAAAGGAAGTAGAGCTTGGTACCGATACACAGAGAAGATGATCCGAAAGAACATGACCGACATCAAACTATCAAAGCGGCCGATACAAAAAGTAGAAAGTGAAATAACTCAAAGTACGTGCTATCGGTACCAACATAAGTAAAAAAGCTTGTTACTGATACCAGAAGATAGCGGCAATACAGTTTCAACACCGAAAGTTATCAACTAGAGTTGGCTCTGAAAGCATACAATCCAACATCGGAAGTAAGTAATGGGAAATGGACCGAAGACATGTAGACTGAAACCAGGATGGCAGAAACATGAGAAAGGGAGCACAACACCGAGCTAGGATGAAGCAAAAGGGGATATCAATACTAATTTTTTTAGAATCGATCCTAAGACTAGGAAGCTCCCAGAAGTTATAAAACCCATGATTGGCTATCGGAATAGAGGATTATCACTGAAACCGAAAGCAACCAAAAGAAGCTATCTATACCCATTTGCTTGGTATCATTGCACTTTGAAGAAGCGACACCAACTTCATGAGCAAGAGGAGCCGATTTGTCTATAAATAAGACCCCAGGGGTCTCATTTTAGGAGACTTTTCTCATTCTCCAATCTTGTACTCTTTTCTTATAGAGTAAACCCTAATTTCAAAATTGATTTGGGGATTTTACTTAGAAACTTCTATGTACTAAAAAAGTGATCAATAAAAAGAGAATCAATACTTGAGATTAATGTCATGAATTTTCTTATCACTTATGCTGTTAATTTTCTTAATACTTCTCTACGACAAGGCTTCATGCATAAGACAACTTACCCAAAATACCCTTTTACAAGCCGTTTAGCTCTCTAACTTGCATTGTGCTTAGGGAACTCTTATCCCAAGGTAACTGTTAGTCCTTGAGTCTCGTAAGCGTGATACTCACCTCTTGAAGGAAGAGTAACTAATCTTCGGGCTTAAAACCTTGATATATAGGAAATAGTAAACTAACTCAACCTTGTATGAACTAAATAATCCCCTTTTGTTCCCCCAGGTTCGCACTGTTAGACCTAATTCCGGCGTTGACGAAAAATATCGTAAACTGTTTGGCACTAGAAGGAGGGCTTGAACATCTGATCCTTTGGATAACCTTACCACATCCCTAGCTGGTTGTTCCATCCCGAAGTGGGCCAAGCTTTGAGGAAGCAAGAACATGAGTAAAGGGTTACTACAGGTTGCTTTTTGATATCAAATGACTATGGCAAGCATTAGTGATCCAAGAATCGTGGAAAAGCAAAGGTTTAGACTGGAAACCCTACAAATCAGAAACAATAATAAGTGGAACCATATTGTCCCGACCGGTGGAGCAATAACCCTTTCCATATAGGACCAACCCAGATCTTTGCTCTAAGAAGTTCTACATCAAAGGAATACGACCTATTCGCCTACTTGAAAGTGGTCATTCATGCACAGGCCAAGGGTACTATATTTAAGCAAAGAGTATGGGAAAAGTTCAATCACTTTACGTTAGGAAGGACTAAGAAGGTTACGCCTCAGTCTCGCAACACAACAAAAAGAAAGATTGAAGTTAAAGAGGAATCAACAAAATTATGTAACAAAAGGGCTAAGCTCCGACGTCGAAACGGGAATTCGAATCATGATTACCAGAAGATTGCAAGCTTACAACATCAATTGAGAATGTATACTTTATAACCAAGCATGAACTTAACTTTTGGACATCACTAAAAAAGAAACCCAAGAACGAAGTCAAATTGGGAAGACCCTATTGCTACTATCGTATGATGAGTGGACATGAGACCAATCACTACACGGTCTTAGAAGGGATAATCACCAAGTTTTTCAATCAAGGCCAACTGTATAGATATGCAAAGAAGCCTTAGTCAACTACAACAATGGATTCTTCGAAATATGAATGTCTACATGGTTGGGGGTACGATCTCCCTAAAAATCTGGAACCACCCGAAATGGGTGAAGCTATCTACTATGATAGAAAACCCTTGTCACCGCCAAGATGGCCAGGGCAAGGCACCCCTCGGAGGGGGGAGGGGGTGGTGTGTAAGCTTTTCTCCGCGCCCAAATCAGAAAAGGCCAGGTTAAAGCATCGAAAGTGTAAGCCTCCACCCCCATGACGGAGCAGCTAAAACCCTTACTCCAGCATACGATGGCCTGAGTAAGGCACTCCTTGTAGGGGGTGAGTGTAAGCCTTTATCCACGTCCGAATCGGAGAGGGCCGGGTTAAAGCATCGAAAACCCTTATCCACGTCTACGATGGATAGGTTAAGAGGGGGTGGAGTGTAAGCCTCTATCACTACCTACGATGGCTAGATTAGAGCATCAAAAGAGTAAGAATTTAGCCACGCCTACGATGACCAGGTTAAAGCATCTAATCCCTTATCACCGCCTACGATGCCCAAGGTAAGGCGTCTCCTAAAGGGAGGTCGGGGTAAGTTCTTGGGCCCTGCTTGAGAATAAGCTAGCCAAGTGCACCGGACGCACATGCCTAAAGAGTAGCCAACAAAGCACGTACATCCTCTGCTTTGACAACCACAAGCCCAAGAGTGGCTAACAAAGCATATACATCCTCCGCTTCGCCAATCGAACCCGAAGTAGGTGGCAAAACTATGAATACCATATGTGGATATCTGGCCTTCTATCAAATGCCCGAATCTGGGTCATATTTCGGGACTTCTAACTAATTTACAGATGTGGATATCTGGTCTTCTATTAAATGCCTGAATCTGGGTCACGGTTCAGGATTTCTAACTAATTATCAGATATGAATGTCTGGTCTTCTATGAAATACCTGAATCTAGGTTATGGTTCGGGGCTTCTATTATTACCGGATATGGATATCTAGTCTTCTATTCTATACCTAAATCCAGGTTATGGTTTACGATTTCTGATTGTTGCCAGAAACAGAATTCTTGTCTTCTCTCATTAATAGCCGAGTCTGGGTTTCGAAGCTTCTATATATTATCATCAGATATGGATTTCTAGTCTTCTCTTATGGATTTCCCGAGTATGGGTTCCGACAACTTTATTTATGCTTCCAGAAAAGAGGTTCTGGACTTCTAACTAAGTACCATAATCTGGATCAAGAGATGCTAATTCTTATCCATAGGAAAAGGGTCTGCTATCAATACTCGGGATTATGGCTCGAGTCTACTACCTAGAAGCCTTCAAACGAAGATCATGATCTTCCATCGTGCTCATGGAGATTTTGTTAACCCATATACACAAAGTCATTACTCATTATTCTGATAAAATATGTAGTGCAATGGGACTCCAACTAAGGGGTATTCAAAAAACACAAATTCAAGTTAAAGTGATAAACTTCTATTTCCAGACGGGATCCTGGATCCATTCCCAAATTAGGTGTAGTTCAAACACCTAAGGATAGGTGAAGATTTTCCAATCCTTGTTTCAAGGAAAGAAGGATGTTCAGACTCCCATTATTATAAGTGAGCTCAAAACTATCATCTTGTTACCAAAAAAGAAGATTATTCTTAATATATGCTCAAGTAGGTACCTTGAGTCATCCGGTTAGAACCATATGACAAAGGTTATGTTTTCCACAACACCTCACACGGAGAGGTTCTTTGAGAACTCATGTTAAACATAATAGCTATTTCCAAAACATGAAATATGAATAAGCTTATTATCCTATAATGTATTCATTTATTGTTTGTTTGCAATACAAATATCATCTCATTGAGAGCCAACAAGTTATCATATATCCTACAAGGTTTACACCGAATAGTGTGTGTTAATTTTGTGCAGAATGGTGCAATAAGACTCCTGGAAGAAAGTGTTATCAGCAAAAACAAAGATCACATATCAGGTGATATCCATATAATCTACGAACTTGTTTACAAAATCATTTCACAAGTTACCACGTATAAAATATTATTACATCAAATATTTTACATTTGTATCACTCAAGTACCATGCCATAGTAATCACATAAAGAATTTTCATAATAACTTAGCCTTTTTTAATCCGAGTCAGGATTCTTTAAGGCATATTTCAAGGATTTACAACTTGATTTAGTATACTCCAATTTGACTTCTAATTCATCGATTCGTCAAAGCAATTTACTTATCTCTTCATATAAAATTGGTATAAGGATTAGCCCTTAATTATCTTTTCAACTCAAGAATAGTTTCATCTTTCTCATTCATTCGAGCTTCCAAAGTGCATATTTGTTCATTCTGATTCTTAATTGTCACCTTTTGAAGATAATACATCCTTTCCCATTTTATAAGAGGAGCATCTTTAAAAATACTATTTGTCTTCACAGTTGCTAATGATTCTTCTCGAGGTCAAGAAGAGGAAACTTTAGGTATACTCCCTTATTCACACAAAAGACAAAACACAATCATTTACAAATCTACCTCTAAAGCATAATATTGATAAATTATAACCCTCATTAAATACACACACATTAGGAGTTACAACAATAACCTTATTGGTCAATGCACATTTTATATATGATCCGGCTAGATAAGCTGGGTTTTAAGTTTCTTTTGGAACGACTTCCCGTTCATCACCTAGAAAATCTAGGGGAAGCCCATACTTTGTTCAATTGCGTTGAATATTTTATACTAAAGGGTCTCTTTCAAGTCGAAATGTTGTTTGAGAAGTAGTTTGTGATGAACATTCCTTTATTAGACTAAAATACAAATGTAAAGCATCTCTTGAAAATGCATCTTAAAGTAGAATAAGATTATGTAACAATGCAAAACGAAATAGGGGATTGTTGATATAAGAAACTATTTTCAGAGACATTTTAGTGTTATCATAAACTTCGCATATTCATAACACAGTCGAGTTGTATGTTTTTGATTATTAACTAACCAAGCATTATACTAGAAAACATTGTTTTTCCTACCTATATGTGCTGTAAGAAACCAATTACCTAGGATTGAAGGGGTAAGGAAAATACTGCTAAAGTAAAATCATATCTAAGCAATGGAGAATCCAGGTTGAGCAGGATGCAAATCCCTTTCTGACTTTGGCTTGAGGAATCACCACCTTTGAAAAGAGCTTCAACTGAATCTAGGTCAGAAGAAACTTTCGAAGGACCGAGAATTACTCCTTTGTATGCATGAATACCATCAACGGAAGAAGGAGAGATGGACTTTCCTCCACTTAAATCATCAGGAAGCTCTTTACCTTTTGGGCTATATTCACCACCATCGTTAGCCCAGTCGTCATTAGTATCAGTAGTTTCATCCTCTCCCTCGTATTAGTCAGAATCATCAGAAATATCCTCAATATACAAAAGGTCTCCAGGCTTCATTGAAGCCTCTTTAGGAACATCAATACACTGCTTGAGCTGCTCAATTCTCTGCATAACTCGACCTGAAATAGAATGATAAACTGAAGGAAATGCAATCACCGGATATTTTTGGAAGTTGTCATAATACGCCAACAAAAGAGCATCTTCAAAGGACTTTAGCACCACCTTCGGATAATGAGACTCTAGAAAGGAAAAAATTTCTATTTTTGCTCTCGTAAATTATGCGTTTAGCATTGGAGAGCGCATTATGATCTTTGAAGAGTTGACCATCCATCTCTTTTAACCTTTTGGTATGATTAGATACCATACTAGCTTTCTCATCTTCAACTTCTTGCTTATACAGCTTGAGTGCCAATACCTAGTCGTTTAGAAGAAACTTAGCTTTCCTCTCATCCTCGAGCTCCAATTCAACCTTCTTAAGAGAAAACTTCAAATCTGCACACTCCTTCTTGTGCTCCTCTGTCAAAGACCCAATTTTAGAATCTAATGCTTCCTTTTCCTCTTCAAGTGTTGCAACTCCTAAAGAAGGTGGAGTAACCATCTTCAGAAGAGGAAACCATTTCTTGGTAATCCGAGAAAAATAAAATAAATTTCAAAACTGATGAAAAATCAAAGAAAAGAGGAATAACAGGACTATACCGAGAGTTGTTTGATAAGCGATTGTTGCAAACCTATTAAGTCTGAAAACGAGGAGAACAATGAAATGTTGGCAATCTCACCAATAGAAAGAGCAAGCAGTACTACATCATCAAAATGAAGTCTGGAAGAGCCGGCGTATCTGGTTTGTGAAGAGGTGGCACCAAGGGTCGCACAAATAGAAGGGGTAATAATATCGAGAGCGCGATGCTCACCGGACTCTGCAACGGCACATCCTGATAAGGAAGGAGGAGTTGAAGATCTGTCCTTGTACCTTTTATAAGCCAGCTCATTAATCATGGTGGCCAGGCTTCTTTTGGCTGTAGCACTGGATTGGGCCAAGGTATCTAAGGTAGATTCCCCACCAAGAACTTTGTACGATGGTTGGAACAATCATGGAACTAAAAAGGCTTGAATATGGAACAAGCCTTTACACGCAAGAATGGAAAGAGTGTCCTTACTTGAGGTTTCGGGAAACAGAGGGGTTAAGTACGTAAACACATTTGAGCCTAAAAATATGTGCTTAGTACCAGGAAAATGAATGGGAGGTCTTCCCAGAACACTTTGACCAGGAGAAAGAAAACCATATCTTTGAAGGTTACCCGTAGTTAGTAAAAAGGGATCGCGTTCACAATCTCTTGGAAGCCTCATACAAAGCATCAAAAGTTTAGGCTTCCTCATCATTTAAATATTTCCTTGTGGAGGCAGAGTCCAAAACAGAACAAAGGTCAAAAAAAGCCTAAGAAATGACATAATAGGTGTTGAAGAATAAGACTCCCCCGGAGTAGTAAAAGTGCCTGTAATACCCTGGGGACATCTTATGTAGAAAATTTGTGTCTTCCAGTCTGAGAATCGAGTGAGATTGTTGCCAATCAATTTCTTTAAAGGGCTCGCATGAAGAATAGGCAAATTTGTCTTCTCAACTATTGACAGTCGTAACAAATAATGCAGAAGGCGAGGGCTGAGTGAAAATTGTCCTAACTTAAGAGTTAGGAGTTCAATGCATTAAAGGCAAGTGTACATATTTAGAGTCAGTTGAATGGGAGCCAACTTCGAATATTGCAAGAACCATGAAACGAAGTCTGGAAATGGGAAGAAACCACCATGACAAATGTGAATAGAAGAATATGCAAAAAATCCTTTGGGACGATTCTGAAGGGTGTCTTTTTCAGAAGCGGGAATAGTATCAACATCAGTCATACCATAACTCTCAAGAACAGTTTTCACTTCACCTTGAGTTCGAATAAGAGACTGCCGCAAAATGCTTTCCATCTTTGGCTTGAAGAAAGAGAGGTTGCCTGAGTTTGGTTTTACTAACAATTCGCTTTTCAGACGCAATGCTGTCAGGTGATGTTATTCCATAAAAAGCATATTAGCACCATAATTTCATATAAACAAGTGTAGGGTTATCATGAAAACTCAGTAACATAAGTGATCCAATGATCCTATAAAAACTGGAATACACCATGGGTTATTAGAATGAAGCTTCAAACATAATTCATATATGGCCATGCATTATGCATATGTGTCCAAGAACGGTTATACGTTTGGTATTGTTCATATCCAATGACTTGACACTAAAATTGAAGGCCATAAAGGATTCCAGTATCAGAAAGGTTAAAACCAGGATAAATCAAATCCTTGGTGTCGGCCTAGTTGAGACCAAATGTTTTGTTATCAATATTAAGAGACCTAGTTAACATCAGGAAAGTAAAACCGAAACCAAAAGGAATCGGTAACGCATTAGTACTGAGTCGACCGGTACCACAAGAGAAGTTTTATCCTTGTAATGAAATTAAAATTCACATGGAAAGTTTCACATTTTAAACCTTAGAAAGTACATTAAGGGGATAAATGATAAATCTGTACTATCCACTATTATTGAACATTACAGCTGCCCCGCATGACCGAATTCATATTGATTAGAAATGAAAAACTTATAAATCCTAGTCAATTTCATAGCTAAACTGGAAGGATAATTATTCAAATTATGGTTTAAATCTATCAAAATACTCACAAAAATGAAGTTGAAGTTGTGATCCTGAAAATATGTGAAGAATGGTGATCTTGTATATAACAATTGTTTGTAGGTGAGAAAATAGGAAGAAGCGAGCACTAATCAACGACACAGATCGATTCAATAATACCAAAAGGCGGGAAGTCAAAGTACAAAAGGAAAACTAATTTTGACTTGAAAAGTCTCTGGTGAAGGGGCAAACGTTACATCGGATTTCGGCACCGAAGCCAGATTCATATATAGGGGTATCGGAGCACAACCAACATCAGAGAGTGTTTCAAAAACATCAAAACAGCAAGTACCGAAAGCAAAAAAGGAGAGATATAGCCCACATGTTATCGATACCAATAAAGAAAGTAGAGTTTGGTACCGATACACAGAGAGGATGATCCTAAAGCACATGACCGACATCAAACTACCAAAGCGGCCGATACCGAAAGTAGAAAAGGAAATAACTCCAAGTACATGCTATCGATACCAATATAAGTAAGAAAGCTTATTACCAATACCATTAGATAGCGGCAATACGGTTTCAATACCGAAAGCAATCAATCGGGAGTAGGCTTCGAAAGCATACAATCCAACATCGGAAGTAAGTAACAGGAAATGGACCGAAGACATGTAGACCGAAACCAAGATGGCAGAAATATGAGAAAGGGAGCACGATACCAAGCTAGGATGAAGCAAAAGGGGCTATTGATAATAATTTTATTAGAAGTGATACTTAGACCAGGAATCACTCAGAAGTTATAAAACCCATGGTTGGCTATCGAAATAGAGGATTATCACCGAAACTGAAAGCAACCAAAAGAAGCTTTCTATACCCATTTTCTTTGTATCGATACTCTTTGAAGAAGCGACACCAACTTCATGAGCAATCAGAGCCGAAAAACAACATTTAAAAGAGACTGAAACCCAAAAATTGGCACCAAAAGCCACTGATGTGGCCGAAACCAACTCCGAAAGGGCTTACCGAAGCCGAAAGCACTCCAAGTGGGCTTCTACTGAATCGATATGAAAAGTGGGCCCAACTTGTCTATAAATAAGACCGCGGAGGCCTCATTTTAGGGGACTTTTCTCATTCTCCAATCTTGTAATCTTTTTTTATAGAGTAAACCCTAATTTCTAAATCGATTTGGGGATTTGACTTAGAAACTTCCGTGTACTCAACAAAGTGCTCAATAAAAAGAGAATCAATACTTGAGATTAATGTCATGAATTTCCTTATCACTTATGCTAGCAATTTTCTTAATACTTCTTTGTGAGAAGGCTTCATGCATAAGCCAAAATACCCCCTCTATAAGCAGTTTAGCTCTCTAACTTGCATTGCGCTTAGGGAGCCCTTATCCCAAGGTAATTGTTGGTCCTTGAGTCTCGTTAGTGTGACACTCACCTCTTGAAGAAAGAGTAACTAATCATCGGGTCTAAGACCTTGATATCTTGGAAACAGTGAACTAACTCAAGTTTGTATGAATTAAATAATCCCCTTTGGTTCCCCTAGGTCCACATCCTTAAACCTAATTCTGGTGTTGACGAAAAATATTGTTAACAACAGACAACCGATCTTGTCCTCACACCTAATTGCATGTCCTTACGCCTCTCTATTACTTTCCCTTTAACTAATTTTCATTGCACTACATCTTGAAATATAACTAGTCATATTTTCAGTCATTCTTCATGAACATATATAAAGTCTTTTTTGAACCATAAGAAGAAGTCGTATTGGGATTTGACATAATAATAAACATGTGGAACATGTTAGTTCACAAGTTTTTGATTCATGACAAGAAAAGAGAGAAGGTCAAGAGGAAGTGATATGCGAATTCACAAGTATAAGATTGTTTATTATATTATGTCTTAGATGTGTTATTGTATGTTAAAATCTATCCTCAAATATTACTACACTAACACGAAGATACACGAAGGTCATATATATATATACACACACACTGACACACACACACACAAATGCACATAAGTGCAAACTGTGCTCTAGAGCACAGACCAGTCAACTGGTTATAAATCCACCAGTTGACTGGTAGGTGCTATTTGGTACAGTTTTGTGCACTTGTGCACATTTGTGTACACAATCTTCCTCATAAGTCGACTAATTATTTTTAACTAATCGACCGATGTTTACCAACTTTCGTTTCCAACGAAGAGACACTTCTTTCATGAAAAGGTTTAATCAGAATTCAAGAGAAATAAATGCTTCTTTTGATTGACCTCTTCACAAATGATTGCTACTCTATGTATACTATTTAAACATGACAATAGCACTTTCCAAATCACTAATTCTCATTTTAATTTCTGATTCTATTCTATTTATACAATGTGCATTCAAAAGCTCTCAAAACTACTCTCATTGCTTTGAACCATTGATTCTACTTTCATGCTACTTGATCCAAAAGCAATCTACTTTCTTCAAATCTTCACTTTCGCTCCATAAATATGAGGATAATATTATAGGAAGGTTGTACTCAAAGTGTGACTTATCCGTGTTATTTAGAACACATATATAGTCAAATCTATTGTTTTATTTGTGAAGTCATGTTCCGCTACTCAGGCAAGAAGTCCACTTCGGCTACTGAGGCGAAATCATGTTATGCTGCTCGGGTCCCCGTTCGGTTGCTCGGTTGTGTATCTACCTATTCCTCCAGGTGATGTGAGGGTAACGCTTAGTAAAATTCTAGAAGGAGTCACGGACTGGACGTAGGACGCTGCTCCGAACCAGTATACAAATTCCTGATGTTGTTTATTTTTATTTACTACATTTACATATTGGTTATCTGTGATAACTTAGTTATTATCTTAATAAATATTTATTTGCATAACTATATCAAGTGTAGTATAACACATTATCTAGACTTCCGCATATACACCCAGTTCCATATTACTCAATCCTACTCAAGTTGTCTTTTCATTTGGTATCAGAGCCTGGTGTTCTAGAGATCGTAACAACATCCTAGAACGAATGGAAATAAAGAAATCTAGTCAAGGCATTAGAAAACAGAAAAACAACAAAGTAGAATCAAAAGAGAAAGCAAGAAAATGTCTCATGGCTGATGTCAGATTACAACTGGTATGTGTAGATTCTTTATATAAAGATCTTTTGTTAGACCATAAATTTTTTCAAAAAGATTTTAAAGTTTTGAATAAACTTAATATAGCTATGTTAAGTCAAAAGATTGTGAGCAAGAAAATTCCAAATTAAAAGAGGAAAATAATTTTTTAGTAAAATGAACTAAATGTTTAGAAAATACCTTAGAAGAGCTTGTTTTTCAAAATGATTTCCTTTAAAAAGGAAATGAGCGGCTAAACGATAAAAACAATGATCTTTCATAGGAAATCGATGTTTTACAAAATAAAATTACAACTTTAGAAGATTATTTAAATAATTCTAGTTCTTTAATTTTGTCTCTTGAAAAAGAGGAAGAAATTTAACTGAAAATAATTTAGAACTATGTAAAGAATACAAGTTTATAAAAGTTAGTAATAATATTTTGCAAAAAGCTATTTCTAAATCAATTTTTTTTTGAAAAATTACATTCATCTTTAGATAATATAGAATCTCAAATTTATCGTCTCGAAGATGAGAATAGTACTTTAAAAAGGAAGAATTCTGAAGTAAATAAGGAAATTGATGATATAAAAAATAACAAAATTTCTTTTGAAAATATCAATGCGACTTTGGAATCTAATTTGAAAAATGTAGAAGTAAGTTTGTGAAACTTAATAAAGGTCAAAGTGATTTAAATATAATTTTATCTAGATCTCCACCTTTACACGACAAAAGTAGTTTAGGATATAATGAAACTAATAATAAAAATAGTACTAAATATGTCACTGCTAGTATTAAAGCACTAGTAAATCCAAGATCCAATTTTTATAGAAATTCTAATACTTCCATAACTAGAGATATTTATAATAAATATAGAAGTACGAGAGGAAATACCAATAGAAGTTATTTAAGTATTTAGGTTCCTGTAAATTCTAAAAACAAAGAAAAATATATCGATGATTAATTTAATTCAGAAGTTAATAATGAAAATTTTATTTTTAAAGGTTCCATTAAACTCTCTTGGGGAATGGTTACCTTCCATCTAACCACTGGACCCTAATGGAGAAAGTGGGTAGCAAAATATATATGTATCATATATTTTTTGCAGGTACACCACAAACATAAAAGTGGTTATTCTAGTTTCTCTGGAAACAAATCCAAAAATGAAGAAATAATAGGAAAAACTGTATACCTCCAGAGTCAGTACAAGTTTTAACACAAGTTGAAATGCTGTATTTATAGTGTTTCTGTCTTGATGCCACTCTTTTTTTATTGACGATAAACGGGGAGAGTGTTCGATATACTAACAAGTATTATGTAGGAAAAATCATAGCCACATATTCAGGGGGAGAAATTTATATATTTCACATATTTAGGGGAAGGAATATACATTTTGATACTATATACAAGAGCTTGTCATCAATTAAAAAAAGGGAGAATGTTAGTTCACGAGTTTTTGATTCATGACAAGAAAAGAGAGAAGATCAAGAAGAAGTGATATGCAAATTCACAAGTATATGATTATTTATTAAATTATGTCTTAGATGTGTTATAGTATGTTAAAATCTATCCTCAAATATTACTATACACTAACACGAAGATACACGAAAATCGTATATATACACAAATGCATAGAAGTGCAAATTGTGCTTCAGAGCACAGACCAGTCGACTGGTCATAAATCCACCAGTCGACTAGTTTGTGCTATTTGGCACAGTTTTGTGAACTTTGCACATTTGTGTACATGATCTTCCTCACAAGTTGGTTGATCATTTTTAACCAGTCGATTGATGTTTACCAGCTGTCATTTCTACGAAGAGACACTTCTTTTCATGAAAAGGTTCAATCAAAATTCAAGAGAAATGGATGCTTCTTTTGATTGAAACTCTTCACAAATGGTTGCTACTCTTCGTATACTATTTAAATACTACAATATCACTTTCCAAATCACTGATTCTTATTCTAATTTCTGATTCTGTTCTCTTTATACTCTGTGCATTCAAAAGCTCTCAAACTGTTCTCAATGTTTTGAATCGTTGATTCTTCTTTCAACTACTTGATTCAAAAGAATCTACTTCCTCAAAATCTTCACTTTCACTCCATATACTTGAGTATAAGATTATAGGAAGGGTGTACTCAAAGTGTGACTTGTTTGTGTTATTTAGTTCACATATATAGTCAAAGCTATGTTTGTATTTGCGAAATCTTATTCCACTGCTCAAGCGAGAAGTCCACTTCGGTTGCTGAGGCGAAATCCTGTTCTACTGCTCACGTCCCCGTTCGGTTGCTCGGGTTTATGTAAACTTGTTCCTCCGGGTGAAGTAAGGGCAGTGCTTAGTTAAATTCGAGAAGGAGTCTGGGACTGGACGATGCTTTGAACTAGTATAAAAGTTCATGGTGTCTTAATTTTTATTTATTGCATTTACATATTGCTTATCTGTGATAACTTGGTATTTATCTCTTTAAATATTTATTTGCATAACTACCTTTATTCAAGTAAAAATAGAAATGGTTGATGAAATTAGTTAAAATGTAAAATAAACACATAAGAATGGAAATTAAGATTAAGGGTCTAAATAAAAGATTAAGAGGCAAAATTAAATGTTTTTGAAAAGAAATAAGCATAGATTAAAGAAGAAATTGCATATATTTACTTGAATATGCATTTGTTGGCCAACTTTTTGGCCAAAGCTGTCGCAGTTCAACGGATCGAAGCCCGATGTCAGAAAGTTCATTCTCAATATCGACTGATCGGCCGATAGAACAACTTACACTCCAGGAAGCCCAGGCAAGGTTCATTTCGAGCTAATCTTCTTCAGAAACAGCCCGAGCCTATGCAAGCCCGAGTTGTTCTCCTTCAAATAAATGGCTCATCGGGCCCAGAAGAATCGCTCATCTCAACTGATCGAGTTCATCATTCCCATCAAAGTAGGATCGACCAAATATTTCGGAATTCCTTTAGAAATATCCAGCCGAGTCATACAATACTCGGCCCGACTCTCAAGGCAATAAAGGTAGTCAACCACTCCTAGACAAAGCTCTACTTTTGTTACACCTCACCACGGGTGCCACGTAAGCCACTATTTCCAAGGATGCTATTAATCAGCAGTGGACCGGGTCCCGCCACCGCAACACAACCTATAATCGAGCTCCACGTGTCCAAGCTTTGAAAAAGAGGAAAGCCACGTAGTGGTCTGCTCAGCCCACTACTTTACCTATAAATACCTCCAAGCTCTAAATGGAAAAGGACCTTCTTTCCAGACTTCTTCTCAACTTCTACACTCTGACTTCTTTCGGCTACTTCACTTTTTGGCTAAACTTTTCTTCTACGGCTAAGTCCAAAAATAGCCAGTTCTTCTTCTTTTCTCAAAATAGAAAAAAGCATTGTACCTGTAACCAAACAAAAATCAATATATAAAATGGACGTAGGTACCATCTTTGCCGAACCATTTAAAAGTCTTGTGTGTTCCCTGTCTTCCTTTCATATTTATGCTTTGTGATCAATATTTGTGTGTTCTCCACACGATTGGGGGTTGACTATCACTAGTGACAACTTTTGACGTCAAGAGCATTTAAAAATGAATTTTGGTAAATCTTAACATATGCTAAGGGTGAAATCCATTACAGTAATATTAGAAAATTGAGAATGATCTATCCCAATGATGGTATGATATATATCGTCAATGCATGAAAAAAGTGGATAAGAATGAGTATTGGGAATGGATCATCCTAACGATGATATAATAAATATCGCTGGAATAGGCAACAAGTGGCTATGAACGAGTAGCGGAGAAGTCCAGTCTTGGAAAATTCATGTATAACTTTGGATTAGAAAATAAGAGGCTATGAGGGTTAGTCCGTTCTGGCATTGTTTTGAAGTGAATACCGAAGTAGGAAATAAGATGCTTAGTGCTGATGGTGAGGACAATTATATATGTGTGTGTATATATTTATATATATATATATATATATAACACCCATGGGCCCGTGGGAAATTTAGTTACATAGAGATAGGTGCCCCCACAATATGATCCGCGATGTTGGCAAAGGTGTGTTTCATCAGCAGTTTAGGTATGTTTTTTATTATCAAGGGGCATTGCCATTATTACTCTAGAAAATATATAGGGTCTATGAATGGATAGGTAAATTATGAAACCTATGAGGTGAACCGTGGTGTATTAACCATTATGGATAGCGTTAAGCAGTTATTAGGTCATAATCGGTCCAAATGGTTAAGTGAGAAAGATTAGGGTTACACCTTTCGGAAAAACGATCATTCACTATCGAGATGTCCAGAAAGAACATGCAATGCCACATAGTTTTTATAAGACTGTTTGATTAAGGAAACACTAGCACCATACTAAGAGATACCTTAGAAATAGAAATGGACGATTTAACAAAGACGCTTCATGGAGAAAATATGAGAAGATCAAATACAAAATCCTTAATCAAATTTCACACATCTTCGACAATGGTGCACCCCATTAGTGGAATTTAGAGCATTTGTGATATAGCATATACGTACATACTCATGATATAAGCATTAGGTAATCCACTGCTAGTGTAATTTACTCGTGCTCATATCATACTTGATAATATCATAATATAGCGGGACGATTGATCCCAGTGAGAGTTTATGAAAGATACTAAAGGACAATATCTAGGTCTAAGGTAGACTAAGGGACACACACACACACACACACACACACACACACACACATATATATATATATATATATATATATATATATATATATAAAACTAAACCTATTTAGAGTGGATCAATGCGGTTCGTACGTAGTGGTGAAGTCCGAATAACTAAATAAAACTTTACGTAATATAAATGATTGGTAATCGACATATGATAGTGCCATATATAAGATGTATAATTTCTCAATCACTATAACATTGTTTTGAATGCCTTCTCTAAATAACCCGTAGGAAAAATGGAAGGTAGGTATTGGTATTTTGACCAGAATTGATGCCAATAAAGGCACTTCACATGAAAATGTAAATTATATTACTTGTTTATTACATTACAAATTATTCCTTTTTGAGTTATTTACTTAGGCTGTGATGAACATTATTTACTTAGGCTATGATGAACATCTTTGTTTGTATGTGAAAACCAAACAAACGATTCATGTTTCAGTGGACCTGAATTTTCAGTTTTTATGAAAATTTAGGCCAACTGGGGTGCAGATTATCAGATTTGTATTAAAACTTAGGTCAATAGGTACTAATAGTATAACGACTGAATGTATTTGTGTTTTGACTAAAAAGGTAAATATAATATATACTAATATCCTATTTACCCTAATTATAAAGTAGTAATATATGGAAAATCTCTGGAGATAGATTTGAACATGATTTCTAGTTCGGTTAAGGTAACCCATAGGTGCTAGATCCCCGTGTGACTACCGATTTGTAATGTACAACAAGTCCATTATTGGAAAAGGTTAGTACGCATATGTTATAGGAAGTGAGAAGTATATGGATTTCATATGGGCAGTGGGATAGATGCTTGTATTATGGAAAGAAAAAGGATTTCAACATGAGAAAAGGATTTACAAGATTTAGAAGGAAATGTCCCTATTAAAGAGGTTAAATGTCCACCTTAAGTCTATTCCCATATCTGAGTTTAAAAAGGAAGAATTTAAAATAATATACTTTGAAAGAAAAATTAATATTTTTGGAATCCATAAAAATATTAGATTTTTTTTTACCAAAAAGATTATAATAAGGTGTTTAAAAAGTAAATTGGATTTGAAAATTTGATGTTTGGTAAAAAGAAAAGTATCGCTTTATGGAGTTGATAGTATAAATAGAACAGATTGAAGAATTGTTAAAAAGAATTTTGGTAAATCTATTCTTAAGAAAAATGTTTTATTGGAAGGACAAAAAAAGTTATAGGTGTTGAAGATGCGGATTAAGGATCTCAAAGAAAGTTAAATACTAGAGGGGGGAGTAGTGTTTATTAAAAATTCATTAAATTTCTTGAAATCTTTTTGAACCAAACACACAGTATACAAATCACAAAAATAAGAAAAGCCCGAATCAATCATAAATTGCAAAAAATTAATGTAAAAGCAATAAAAGGAAAGTACACACCAGGATTTTATACTGGTTTCAGACTCCTCTACATACGGTCCCACACAATGCTGGATTGATATGGATTTTTATTCAACAATATACAATTACAATCCTTGATTTCAGGGCTATAAGAGCACAACCCAACCGATTCCCAATACAGTGAGACTTAGTTGATTTCTAGGACACAACCTTATACCCAATCGATTTTCGGGACACAATCGCACCCAGTCACTTTAAACGGGACAAGAACACACCCTTTCTCTATCAGTTTTAGTAGTATTGACTCTATAGGACTTGATCTTGAGATCTTTGATTATAAATAACCTATATCTCTTGAGATGCACTAGAATTCAAAGAGAATTTGATTTAGAATTAAAAGAGAAGAAGAATGATATTATTTCTATTGAAATCGGCAGAGTAAAAGGGTAGAAAATCGAGAATTAAAGTACTATAATGGTAGGATGTTAAAAGAGGAAAAAGAAGATGAAAAGATGTTAAAAATAGAATTCTAAAAGGTATTTATAAGTTTTCAATAGTAACAACATTTCTAAAAGGAATTGAATTCAAAAGACACCTCTTTTCAAATTTTAAAAAACAACCTAAAGGCTAGTATGTCGACATACATAAATGCATATGTCGACATATGCTAATGTAAAATAAAAAAATAATTTTTAAATCAAAGTAAATGATATTTAAATAAACTACGGTCAAACCAGAGTTAAAACAAACTAAATTCCTTTGTATTTAATAATTTTTTTCAAAGTAAAAAATATATATTTTAAAAACTTATATAAAGATATACTAAAAATCATTAAGAAATTAAATATAAAATGATATAAGGGTATAAATACAAAACTATATATATATTAAAAACTTAATATAAACAAGAAGGTTAAACAACATAAGTAATATTAAAATAAGTAAAACCTAAGTTTGAAAATTAAAACATAAATTTGAATATAAACTTAGTTTTTAGGAGTTCATAAAATAAGTATCATGAGATAATGTGTTATTAAAACAAATAAGTATATATATTCTGAATAAGGAATTTTGAAATCATTTGAAAACAATATTCATATTTGAAATTAATTTGAAATCAATTTTAAAAACAGGATTTTAAATTTAAAATCAACATTAGGATTTGAAAATAAAACAAGTGCTAGCCAGAGTTTTAACAAAATTTCTATACATACTGACTCTATAATTCTTAAACTCTTGATTTCTTGATACTCATGAGTCTTGAAACTTGAGCTATTCTTTTTGAAATCTTGATTCTTGTGATTTGTATAGTTTTCGATAATAGATGCCTGCACAGTTCTCCTTTTTATATATATAAATATTCTAGAAAATTGTGTTAGTAAATACTTTATAACAATAATAATTGAAACAAAGTAGGAACAATGTTGTTTTCATCAAAACCGTCATCATCAACCTCCTAGTCCTTAACAATCATCTTTTTGATTATGACAACCTTGGTTATAAAATATTCATACCTGATGTCTTGATTCTTCAGTTACTCCATTAATTCCCGCTGAAACTTCTAACTCCCCTTCAATCTAAGCCTTGTTCTTTTAATTCTCCCCTTTGCAATTAACAAAAACTATATAAACCCTAACTAAATTCTAACATATCGCTTAAATCTAAGATATAAATCTGAATACTAATTTTAAACTAAATAACCATTATAAAATAAACATGACTATAAACTCCATTCTGTTAATCTAACCAAATCACACCATAGTTATAGTATTTTATTTACAAGTTTAAAATAATTCAACCAAACTACACAAATTATAACAAATTCATTCATTTCGAGGAACTTCAACCCAACTATCTCTACAAAAGATTGGATCAGCCATTATAGCATCCCAGCCTTCGTTATCTTTGGTGAGAGGAGCTCCAGTGATGCTATAGTGATAACGATATATGAAATGAATAAATAACTTAAGATAGAAATGTAGAAATTGAAATATAAGCAGATACAATATTAAACTTAGAATCCAACGGAGTAGGATGATGATGAGGGTGACAAGCCAATGTTTCTTCCAATTTTACCAAAGAACTTACTTATTTTAATATAAATCCTATAAAATTTCTTGCTAAATGATCTCTTTAGTAACTTTTGGTTCTTGGCTAAAATCTTTTGATTTTGGAAAATGGTTTTCTTGGAGGGGTTGGTAGGAACTTCAATGCTTTCTAAATAGGTATCTGTTGAAATTGGTGACATGCAAATCACAATTTTGAGCAACAAATAATCTTACATATTTTGTGGAGAGATTTATTGCTAGATTTTATGGAGAGATTTGGTGCTAGATTTGATGAAAAGATTTGGTGCAAGATTTTATTGAGAGATATTAGTTGCTATATTTATGGACATTTATTGCAAGGATATTTGGTGCTTATCCAAATAGTTTTATAATATATATGAAGATAATTTGGATGCCAAGTTTTCTTGGGCATGAAGCAATTCTCTCTATATAAAGGGCCAACTAACATCTTCATTAGGTGTGGGTGAGAGCCACCAAAAGTGATCAGTCTAGCTATTCCAAATTGAGTGTACTCCTTCAAATTATTTAGCCATTGGATATTCTCTACCTAGTTCTCAATAAGGTTATTTGTTCAAGTTGTAATTGTTTATAACGATAGTTGAGATTGATTGTAAACAATTTTTTTTATTGGTGAATCAATAAAGAGGGTGATTGGGTGGAATATCATGTGCTCATATTTCCGATATTATTTATATTGTTTTTGTTTTTCAATCAAATTCATCTTCAAGTGATTGGGTGATAAAGATCCTTTTTTCGGGCGTTTTGTCAAACTTCCACTGCGCACAAAACCCCAACAGTTGGTATCAGAGCAATTTTTGCATAACAGTTTGGTATCGGAGCAATTTTCTCATAACAGTTTGGTATCGGAGTCAATTCATCGCATAGCTTGGAGTGATTTTGGATTGAAGATTGTAGATGTCGGAGATGATGTTGCTTTCATGGATGACTATTGTGGAATAAGAGATCTTGAGAATTTGGAATGAAGAACCTAGTCCGCAGAAAGGTGGGGAGGTTGGTTTTGATCACTGCTAAGGATCCGTTGAGGATCATGTTATCGATTGTTATCTTCACATTGATAATTCTCGAGGTATCCATGTAGATGAAGAGGGATCAAGTGGTAGGCGTATATCGATAAAGAGAAGGTGTGATTGAGCCTGGAAATCAATTGAGCCTGGACTTGAAGAGAAGACAGGATGGTTTTATCTCCTAGCCGTTAAATCGAGATGGTGTTAATTGAGAAAGAAGAGGTTAAAAGTGCGAGCTATATGGCTATTGTTTGAGTGGAGGAGATGTTGTGATTTGGTATCAAGGTGGAGTGTTGAAATTGGTGACACGCAAATCACAATTTTGAGCAACAAATAATCTTACATATTTTGTGGAGATATTTGTTGCTAGATTTGAGAGATTTGGCGCTAGATTTGATGAAGAGATTTGATGCTAGATTTGATGAAGAGATTTGGTGCTAGATTTTATGGAGAGATATTAGTTGCTATATTTGTTGTAATGACCCGCAAAGTACGCAATATCAGAGTTGACTATATACATCATACGTCCAACCCAAATATCACGAAAATACGAAACATTTTTTTTAGAAGAAAAGGGTAGAAGAAGAACAGAAACAACAACACAGAATCTCACATCGCAGCGGAACAAAATATAATATATCTTATCTTTGAAATACAAAATCTTAACTGTATAACATACACTTATCAGAGTACAACACTTACAACACAGCGGAACAAAACTCTATATAACTAACGCTGAAGCCTCCTGCTCCAAGCTCCTTTAGATAGATCTGTAAAATCCTGAACTACTGGACTGCCCGTATAAATTTAGGCACCCAAGAGTTTAGGTAGAACAAAACAAAATAAACTTCGGGTCAGTCATGGGACTGGTATGAGTAAACAGTTTAAAACAGTTTCAGAATTCTAAATGATATCTCATAAGACCACGTCGTATAACACGGAACGGGTCTTCCCCTTATGAGAATCCAAACACTTGATTTAATATTCAAAATCCCTTTTGAAAGGAATAATAATCTTTATATCAAAACTCTTTTGATATTATAGTAATGTCTAAATCAAGTAAATAACAATCTAGTGGAACGTTTGCATCTCACGTTCCACGTAAATAATATACAATCAAAACCGCAAGCACTTATTGGGTAATGGATTTCCAACTATGACAAGGTATGGAACCACCTTCCGCTGGTATATATCTAGAGGATAATACACCGAGTTCAACAAGAACATCTTGCAACTCAGCCACACATGACCGACCACTCATTTCGCTTGAGTGTATCGAATGTATATCACCAACGGTTGGGATCAGCAACTGTTTCCCGAATGGGACAGCATCAACAATAGATTTTTAGAAATAAATGAAACTCTAGATCAGGTGATTATACACCCTAATAGGTGCGACCTACATAGCCATGTTGCCTGCCCGATTTCTGTCATTTACCGGATGTGAGGCTAGAAGCTACGCTTTATCATCACATCAGATTCACTTCGAATGCCACATTGTCAGATCCATAGAAAATCACTAATTGACATCTACAACAGTACATTACGTGTTAGCTAAAGAAGTTTCCTTCTCCGCTTCCATTCTTGGTACGGTTGAAGAAATCAATGTACGTGACCTTTCTGGAAATACTCTGTCATACATTCATCCATACAAGTCATCCAGGAACAGGATGAACCGAAGGCACTATTCAGTATATCCATCTTAGGCACTATTATCTAAGACTTATACAATAGCCCTTGCACTTTACTCCGTCTTCAAATTTTCTTTGGAATATATGATTCGCAACGCTTATGCCAATACAGAGTAGTTCTTTGGATAATAATCCAACCGGTCTCTCCATATTGACAACGATGGTCAAAAACTTCGATAGTCTGTGATTTAACTATCGAATAAAAACAAGTGTTTCGATAGTTGATGATTTAACTATCGAAGAAAACAAGTGTTCATCCAATTATCAAACAATCACTAAGCCCTTAATTAATATTCCATTAATTAATTCACTTCTCTATTTCTTTATCAATATTTGTTAACCAAATATTTTCAATAACCATATTGGCCGTTTACGTTATTTGGAAAACATTTCCGAATATCGCCTTCCTTTATTTTCTAAACTTTAGAAAATATATGCTATTTATAATTGGAAAATATTCCAATTACTTATCTCTTTTCCGATCTCGTTTATTTCTATACTTAGGAAATATTCTTTATTATATTTCCAAGCTTACACTTATTTGGGTTAAACGGATGTTGTGTAAAACATCGTTACGACAACCCAAATACTATATTCAACTAACTCTTATTCAACATTGATCTTCAAGCCTGAAATCTTACTTTTTATTTGTTAATAATGAAATCAATCAAGTTGGGGTATAACTACCTCTCAGACCTTGACTGAATAACATTTATAACGTTAAAACAGATATGACTACTTACTCGAATAATCAATACCATACAACTACTTATTCACTTTTAAACACGTATACGCTTTCTCTTTCTATTCTTATGAGATTTATTCCTAGTCTTCCTTTTTTTTAATACTATTTTATTTTAAGTTCGCTTCCTTATCGACTTCAATATATATATCGATACGTTGATTTCTAACTATCAAATTATCTTAAAAATATTCTAACTCCTTAAATTCCCGGAAAAATTCGCATAACCTCCTTTGTACTGGGAGCATCGGGATATTTCAAATAGCCTCCCATGGCCCTCACCAATTCAAAAGAAAAAGAAAAAGCCGATACGGCGCATAAAATCTCATATATGAATTAAATACATACTTTTTTGTCGAGCAATCTATTTATATACCTTCTAACACTTTATCCATACCTCTAGTATATCTAACCCTGTCCAATTTAATTCAACTATACCTAATCGTTTAACTCAATTCGTTAATTAATTTGTTAATTAACTCTTTAGTCTATTTCACTTTTATATTTGAACATGAAATGTTCAAATAAATTTCAACTTGTTTTCAACAAATTAAAATTCCAATTTCCATTTAAGTTTCATGTTCGAATTCGATTACGAATTCTCAAGTCCAGTTTACTTATCTAAGTTCAAATTCGATTCATAACTCGATTTGCCAGATCACTTGAATAACTTGGTAATCACTGCCAGATCACTTGATTTTACTGCGTCTGATCACTTGTCAAATCTGGCGATTCACCAAATGCCAGATCATTTTAAATAACCTGACAATCATTGCCAGATCACTTTGGTTTGTTATTCAAAATTCCATTTCCTTTTCTATTTGAATTCTATATTCAAATTTCATAGTTTAAATTACATTTGAATTCTATATTCAAAGTCTATAATTTAAATTCCATTTGAATTCTATATTCAAATTCTATATTTAAACCCCATTTGAATTTCTATATTCAAATTCTTTCTCAATTCTCTTATTCAACTTCTATTTCAATTTCCCTTATTCAAACTCTATTTCAAATTCCCTTATTTAAATTCTATTTGAAATCCCCTTATTTAAATCCTATTTTCAAATTCCAATTCGACTCTATTTGAGTCCTATATTCAAACTCCTTTTTAATTCTATTTGAATTTCAAATATTCAAACTCCTTTTTAATTCTATATGAATTCTCTATTTGAATTTCTTTATTCAAATCCATTTGAATTCCTTTAAATTCAAATTTTATTTTAATTCCTTTGAATTCAAAATCTATTTTAATTCCTTTGAATTCAAATCCCATATTTAAATTCCTTTGAATTCAAATATTCAAATTATCTCTTGATAATTTATTCATTATATTTATAAACACTATTTTATAAATTTCCTTGTTTTATTTAAACAAGCCTATTCCGAAATCTATTTAAAACCAAAATCTTATTTTGGAAATTCTCTTTGCATTTTCTATATTCAAATTCCATTGAACTTCTCATATTCAAATTCTATTTGAATTTCTCATATTCAAATTCTATTGAATTCCTCATTTGAAATCTCAAATTCTATTTTAGAAAATAGAATTTCCTTTTTAAATCTGCGAAATTCCTTTTCATGATATTTTAAATATCAACACTTAGGCCCAGTGATATTTAAACACTAACAACCAATTACTTATTTCAGGTTTCTATCACACCATATGTGACAGTGTATATGCAAAAAAATAAACAAACAGATTATATATTTTTGAGGAATCCAGTCGGAATCCTTCAACCTGTTTTCCTGCATCCACAGACGTTAGTAAACATAATAATACTCATCCTTCTTGGAGGCAGGATATCGCGGTATGAAGGTCATCCACTAATATATATTTGTGGGGCGCATAGGGAAATCATCCGCTATGAAACTACGGGCATCTGCTAATGAGACTGCGGGAATCAATCCAACCATCAACCCAATATATATATATATATATATATATATAATAGTCAACCTTAAATAACTAATATATTTAAATCAACCAGATAGCATTCAAAACAAGCAACAGACAATTATTTATTTCACGATATAAAAATAATTCTAACTAAAGGGTGAGTGAGATTTACTCACCGTATTTTTGTTTGCCGACATATCCTGTCTTTAATCCATATCGTTGTATCTACGAATCGACTTGAATCGTCCTAAATGAATTTATCACCTATGATCATTTGATTTTTATTTAAAGATTAAACATTTATTTATTTTAATTAGCTACTAACATACATAAGCAATTTATTCTATGTATTTTTTTTAAAATATCCGTACAACGTACCTTACTGCTTGAACAACTACCAAGCCATTCGATCATCACCGACGGTTGCCTCTTCAACTCAATACCACAACAACACTGTCGTACTAACTTCAACCATTCGAACATCCCTATATACACTTGCTATTATCCCCAAAATTTCACTTCATCCTACTTTGGATTTCCTCAAACATTATACAGTCAAGTTCCCTTCCTTTTCCAATCACCTAAATCACTGATTAGTCTGAATTAATTATCTTCTTCAGGTTTTTAACGTCATGCTTCTATCTTTCTATTAAAATTCACGACATTGTCTTCTTCCCTGAATCAAGTACCACGAGCCATCGTTCTGGCAACTGCCACTGTCGCCATTAACCCCCGCATTCTGACCCTCACTACATCGCACTCTTTCTGACCACATCGCAACATCACCGTGCCACTTTGCTCCCTCCTACAGCAGATCACGACTTCGACTTCCCACTCCCCTTCGTTGTTTGATAGCCAATCCCATTTCCAAATTGAATCGCACCCTTTTTGAACGCCTTCCCGTTCCTTCCATTCTTGACGCCAATCAAATCCTAGGGTTGCGGTAAATCTCGAGCACCCAGAAATCCATCTCGCGCCTGAATTGAAGCATATAGGGTTGAAGTTTTTGCTACCCTAAATCTCACGAAGTTCGATTTTGAATATAAAAGAGTTCGGCCATTTTTAATGGCTTGTGAAGCTTTCGATTTTTCTTTTACTGTGTGGCCATTTTGATTTCGAGCTTGGTGGTTTGGATTTGAGAAAATGGCACAGCTTTGAATTTCTTTTATGGTTGAACGGATGGAAACAAAGAAGGACACGAGTTGTTTTTATTTAGTGGTGAGGAAAAGAGCCACGGTTTGTTTTGATTTTTGCCTTGTAGCTTTTATTCTGACCACACAACAAAAATATTTTATTTTTATTTTAATTCGTATCCTTTTAAATTTAAATAACCCTTGACTCCGAACTCCTTTCTGAACCCAACAACTGTCAATTCTAGGGTAATACCCCTATTCCGGACAAACTGGGATAGGTCATGTAGTCCAATTCGATCATCTGAAGGAGATATTAATTTAAACTGATATAAATTAATTTCAAACCGATAAATTCTTCAATAATAATTTAATATTATTATTCTAATTCAAATAGGATTCTGAACTGTATTTAATTCAGTTTTAAATCTCGAACTAAATTATATTTTCACATTACGATGATTTAATATATTCGATATTAAATCGAAATTGATTATTAAACTGATAACTCAATATAAATATTCATTTAATTTATCAAATTAATATTTAAAACCGTATTAAATATTCAAATTTAACCGACGAAATATCCGGGTCATTACATTTGTGGACATTAATTACCAGGATATTTGGTGCTTATCCAAACGGTTTTATAACATATATGAAGATAATTTGGATGCCAAGTTTTCTTGGGCATGAAGCAATTCTCTCTATAAAAAGGGCCAGCTAACATCTTCATTAAGTGTGTGTGAGAGCCACCAAAAGTGATCTGTCTAGCTATTCCAAATTGAGTGTTCTCCTTCAAATTATTTAGCCATTAGATATTCTCTACCTATTTCTCAATAAATTTATTGGTTCAAGTTGTAATTGTTTACAATGATAGTTGAGATTGATTGTAAACAATTTTTTTTATTGGTGAATCAATAAAGAGGGTGGTTGGGTGGAATATCATATGCTCATATTTCCGATATTATTTGTATTTTTTTGTTTTTCAATCAAATTCATCTTCAAGTGATTGGGTGATAAAGATCATGTTTTTCAGGCGTTTTGTCAAACTTTCGCTGCGCACAAAACCCCAACAGTTGGTATCAGAGCAATTTTTGCATAACATTTGATTTCAGAGCAATTTTTGCACAATAGTTTAATGTTAAATTTAGGTGATACAAAATCACAAATTGATTAGAACAAATGTGCAAAAAATGGAAAGTAAATATTTTTATAATGGGAATGCATTGATTGCATTTGATGAGATAGTAGAGAAATAAATAAAGCGATTAATTTCTTCCATCTATACAAAAGAAATGGATTGATTTACTTTCTACTTTGCACGTTTGTTGCTGTGGTAATTTTCCTCTATTATATTACTACCATATGTTGGTTGGTAACGTAATTGATGACTCATATGGATTTGCACTGGCTATATATTGAGGGGTAGACTTTAGTGCAAACTCATCTCCGCATGGAGCCAGTGATCCCCAATGGTGTCTCTTCTAGTTAAGCCTGTTTGAGGTTTTGACATGTAAAATATTATTTTGTAATCTCTTGTATTCTCTCATGTAGAATAAAATCTCTCTCTTTTGGACTGGATGTACACTATCTTATGGATGATAGTGGAATCAGTATAAATATTGTGTCTCTTTGTTTCTCTGTTATAGTTATTTACTATTTGCTTGATGTAATAGAATAATTGCTACCAGATTAGATTGATGTTCAATTGAAAAATCTAGGTCCTGCTTATTGCGCTTCCGCATTTGTGCAATTTTTGCATAATAGATTGGTATCTGAGCAAGGCGATTTGTTTTAAAATGTGCATCAATAATTTCTACAAAGGTTGGTAGATTCAGTGGTGCTTATGCTATTACTATTTTGGGAGAAAAGGAAGACTTTGGTGGAGGAGATTATGTAGAGAGTGAAGAGCGTTCCAATCTGGGAACTTTGACGTGATATGGAGTTTACTGTGTTGAAGAGATATTGGATTTGGGAAGTTTTTGTCATGATTCTGACAAGGGTCTTCATGTTGATGATGCTCGAGGGATCCAAGATGATCGGGAAAGGAGCTTAGATCAAGTGATAGACGGGTGTCGAGACAGAGATCATTGTGGTTTAGACAGGGGTCTTCATGTTGATGATGCTCGAGCGATCCAGAGTGATCGAGAAAGGAGCTCAGTTCAAGTGTTAGACGGGTGTTGATGTTATTGCAAGCACTTTTAGACCATTGATTTATGTGTGATGCAGCTCATGATGGTAGATGCATTTTTTGCTGGCAGTGGGTGAAGTTTGTAATAACTAAGTGGCAAGGGAGAGATATTTTGTGCGTACAGAGATTTGGATTTTGGCTCTATATTTGAATTGGTGATTGAGAGAATTAATTTTGGCCTTGGTGGTGTTGAGATTACTTTGATGTCTGACTTCTTTTTATTCTGGATATTTGCAACATTTTGTTGCGGGCAGAGACGTAGTCTGAGCTCGTTAACATGGTGTGATGGGGGGTAGCTTTGCTGGAACCCCTTAGGCAAATATTCATTTTTGGTTTCTATCTCATTGTGAGATTTTGATTGAAGGTGGAGTTCTGTTGAAGAGTTTTATGATGTGAAGAGAATTTGATTCGAGATGGGGTGTTGCAGATATGTGATTTTGCATTAAGGTGGAATGTTATATTTAGGTGATACAAAATCACAAATTGATTAAAACAAATTTGCAAAAAATGGAAAGTAAATATTTTTATAATGGGAATGCATTGATTGCATTTGATGAGATGACAGAGAAATAAATGAAGGGATTAATTTCTTCCATTTATGCAAAAGAAACGGATTGATTTACTTTCTATCTTTACACATTTTTTGCTATGGTAATTTTCCTCTATTATATTATTACCATATGTTGGTTGGTAATGTAATTGATGACTCACATAGATTTGCGCTGGCTATATATTGAGGGCTAGACTTTAGTATAAATCCATCCTGGCATGGAGCCAGTGATCCCCAATGGTGTCTCTTCTAGTTAAGCCTGTTTGAGGTTTCTATATGTAAAATATTATTTTGTAATCTCTTGTATTCTCTCACATGGAATAAAATCTCTCACTTTTGGAC
Organism: Allium sativum; assembly: GCA_030737875.1. Taxonomy (NCBI): domain Eukaryota; kingdom Viridiplantae; phylum Streptophyta; class Magnoliopsida; order Asparagales; family Amaryllidaceae; genus Allium; species Allium sativum. The sequence goes on along the minus strand of CM060921.1, from coordinate 527,243,725 downwards.
TGAACATACACTATCTTATGGATGATAGTAGAATCAGTATAAATATTGTGTCTCCTTGTTTCTCTGTTATAGTTATTTACTATTTGCTTGATGTAATAGAATAATTGCTATCAGATTAGATTGATGTTCAATTGAAAAATCTAGATCCTGCTTATTGCGCTTCCGCATTTGTGCAATTTTTGCATAACAGTATCTTCTTTTCTTCTTCAATATCCATTTCTTCTTCTTGTTCAATTCTTACTCGTTTTCCCGCATATGTTTCATATAGATGAAACACAAGTGGAATCTTCATAAGAGAAATGTTTCCCACATTGAAAACTTTTCTAGAAATGAACTCTTCTCCTTTGAAATCGACTCCAAAATATTTGAAAATATGTATAAGGTAGACTCCATAATATAATGTATTTTCCTTTATCGAAATTTCCTTTGGTTGAAACTCACTTAAAATCACTCTAGACTAATTAATTTCATAATTTTCAAAGACAGGAAAAAGAGCCTTGTTAACTTTCATGGTAAGGGTATTGAAATTTCCGGATAAAGGGGTGATGGTATGTTGAAGTAGTAAATTGACGATTCTTCCTTTTGGACAATAAAAACGATTTTTGAATTGCAAATGCTCGTCGTTTTCAAAAAAGTGATGAAAAGTGTCCAAATTACTTTCATTGATATTAAAATCCGAAATATCCATTCCCATATTCTTACAACCCAAAATAGTACTTAAAACATCACAATGCAAAATAATTTAAGCTCTTTTAACACTACTCCAAATTCCATCTTCACTTCCTAGATAAAAATTCCGATTCAAATTTGCATAAAACATTTTTATAAGATTAGGACAACAAACTTCATCGTTATCCCGTAAATAAATAAAACTTAAAATTCCATTTTGATAAAAGAGAGGTTCAAATTCATAAGTAGCAGAATCACTAAAGATAGCAAATTTTCTCGTGTCTACTTTACCAGAATTTACACATCTCATGTAATCTTTGATAGCATCTGGGTTATTGGAGAGAAAACCTTTGATGGTCTTGGTTAATCTCATGGATTTTGGAGTGCTCGAGGAAGCCATTAGAATAGTTATAAAGAGTATAGGAATACCAAGAGTAGTTTTGAATTTTGAAATAAAGGTAGGGAAAAAATGAATGGAATAAGTAGTAAATATAGAGAATCAAAGGACAATTCGCTAGTTTAAAGGACACTTTTTCAATCACACTGAAGTTGGGGAAAATTGGTGGGAATTTCCAAAGTTTGAATTTCAAATTTTGAAATTCAAATTTTACATTTTTGTTATATATCAACATAGTCAAAAGGGCATGCCGACATACCTCTTTACATTTTCAAGGTGACTTTTGAATTTTGACTTTTTGAATTATTTATAATCCTATATTCTTATTTAATTATTTCCTAGAACAATATTTATTAAAAATACTTTTTATTATATTATTATATAATTATTATTTTGAATTTAAATTTTAAATTTTAAATTTTAACTTTAAATAAATATTTAAATTTCAAACCAAACAAATAATAAATTCAAGCAAACAATCATTCAACCAAAATTTAAAATTACTATATAAAGGCGTACCTATTTTGCGATCGATTCTTCAATTTCATCTGATTTGAGAATTGCAGTAAAACACTTATTCTAGTTATTTTTTCCTTGATCTTCATCACTGGATGATGTACATGAGTCGTCTAATGTTGCTACATACCCTCTTTTCCTATTCTTCGATGAACTGTCATTAGTAGGTTGATTTGTTTTCTCGAATACGGACAAGATCTCTTCAGATGGCCTACTACGTCACAGTTATAGCATCTGATATTACTCAGATTCTCATTATTATTTTTCACTTGATTTGTTTGCTCGTTCCTTTTGAAGTTTTTTTTCTTGTATATTAGAAATTTCTAAAATTCCTTGTCATTAGTGCTGCCTCTTCATCATTATCACTTTCTGAGTATGAATCTTCAATTGATGCTTTAAATGCTATCGATTTCTTTTCTAACGACTTATTTTCTTGTCTTCCTCGCATCTGAACTTCAGACGATATTAAATTACCGATTAATTCCTCAATTCTCATTACACTGATGTCATTGCTTCTTCGATGGTAAGTGTCTTTTGATCCTAATTAGATGTTAATGAATTCAGAATTTTTCTGACTTGATCTTCCTCAGAATATGATTTTCCCAAAGCCATTAGTGAGTGCACGATTTCCTGAAACCTGCAGTACATATCAGAGATAGACCCGTTATGATTCATTTTAAATAACTCAAATTGATTTGTTAACATGGATATTTTGGTCTGTTTAACTTTGCTTGTTCTTTATGAGTTACTTGCAAAATTTTCCATATGTTATATGCAGATTTACAAACAGACACCCTATTATATTCATTCCTATCTAGTGAACAAAATAAAATATTCATAACCTTAGAATTATTCTGTGCAATGGCTTTCTGATCATTATTCCATCGTGCAAAATTAACAGTGGGTTCGACATATTCGGTTTATGTGATAGATTGTAAATAAATTTTCATTCTACATGCCCAATATGCATAATTATTGCCATTAAAAAGTGTAGTCTAACAGTGTACTGACCCTCTACGAATGAACTACCACTAGTATCAAATCCAATGTTGGTTTCCATTTAAACTTTCCAAAATTCAGATTTGAAAATTTTAAAAACCAATGCTCTGATATACTACAACAAAAAAAACTTTTCGCAACAGGCAATATTTGTTGCAGTAAACCAATTGCAACAGAACTGCGCCTGTTGGTATAGCCGACGTTGCAAAAAGTTTGCAACATTTTCTGCTTGTTGCAATAAGATGCTGCGGTATACTTTTTTGCAATAGGCTTTTGCTCTTGTAACAGATAATTTTTGCAATGGTTGTTTTTTGTTGCGGTAGACTTTTTTGCAAGAGGCTTTTGCTGTTGCAACAGATGCTTTTGCAACAGCATATGCTTGTTGCAATAGATTTATAAATCTGTAAAAAAAAAAAGTTACAGCTTATAGATACTACATATTATGTATTCGCTTTAGTAATAGTGTATGTCACAGAATAAAATAAACAAATAAAAAAATTATTTTAACGAAGTTTTAATAGTACAAACAATTGCAACAAAAATTTCTACAACTTTCTACACCATTCATGTATAACAATTTCTTCTCTCACACAATACATTTTTTCGAATAGAGTTTTTCTAATCATATTTCTACTCTATCATACATATACTATAACAAGAGAATAAATATCATCAGTTCACTAGAACAAATCTGCAGTTCATGCTCCAAGTTAGCTGTCGATCATGAACATGCACATGCACCTACGCAAATTAATTAAGACTTGACACATACCAAATTTTCACGTGTAATCTAATCAACGCACATAAAAATAAAGTGCATCAAAATTTCATTTCACCCTCTATCAACAATTACAGTAATATTTACTTATGGTAGCGCTTTTAAGCTTTAAATAACAAAGTTCAAGTTTAGGATAGTTGCCTAATATTAGTATATACTATGCACCGTGTATCCCTTTTCATGTCAGTTGAAGTACCTTTAATAGGCCCGACAAGCAAAATCAGGCTCTGCATATCAGCCCACCAAAATCATCAATGAACATTCAAAGGTAAAAAAAAGAAGGCACCAATTATTCAACTCAAACCCATACTAAAATAGGAGTAAGAGATTCACCGAGCTTTAAAATTCATCATCTTTCTAAGACATTTTCCATTGCTCGATTTTAGCTAACAGATGCATATTTAACATCTTTACTCCAACTAAATAGTAAATACGCACAAATAATTATACCTGAACGCCAGAATCAGACGAGCCCGAACTTACCTTGCCATTTTCAACTACGGTTTCCAAATTCAGCTTCCATTTAAGGGGATTAGCATTTGAATTCGCCGGTGCTCGAGGCAGCAACGGGCTCTTGCTTTTGAATCCTAAAAACTTTGATCGAAACGAACTTGAGTTCAGCTTAACAGTCACAGAGTTCGGATCCTTATACAGAAAGTGCATACAGAAAGAAAAAAATAATTTTTAGATACTTTAATCCAAATTCTATGCATCAACTCCAATGCAAATTATGAAAATGTTTTATACAGCTAACCTTGTTTTTTAATATTTCATCAATCCACAACGGTAGAAAAACTCGTATCTGCACCTGTACATAGAAGCATTCTAAGGATGACACACCAGCACTATACATTGGGAATAAACAACAAAATTTTAAAAACAAACCTGCATGTAATATGAATGCATCCTTCAGTTTTTTCTACATAAAACTTACATTTCAGACACTTCCATTTGGTTACTCTTCACAGTCTCGATCGATCTAAAATCCTCAGCTTCTCTATCTTTAGCTACCAATCTTTTGACCTCTTCACAAGTCAGACCAGCATGCCAAACAACCTCGCATTTTTGCATGTGCACAGCAGTTTTTTTGTTGCATATAATATCCGTAATTAATGAAAGAAATTATTTGTAGATACAATTGAATACAGTGTAAAGGTGGACAAAATTAGTAATCATATATGTGATATAAGCAGTATAAGATAATATCTGGCTTGAGTATGAAATTTGGTATTATTAAACTATATGTAAGTATCCAATTCTCAAGAAGAAAAAAAGCATTTTTTTTGGTAAAACTTGAGAGAAAGAGAAAAAATAATATCATAAAAAAGTGGATGGAGATGAAAACAGCTTCCAACAGTCACAAAATAAAGTAGTAGTAACATCAGATCTTTGAAGAAATATGAAATGTAAGTAATAAGTGTTTGTATTCATAGCAGGTCAAATATGGAACAGGGTTAAATATTGTGGCAGTTTTTAAGAAAAGTAAAGTACGCAATTATATTACTTGTTATATGGATACAAAAGTGATATTGACAAATAAATGCAAAAAGCACATTTTATTATCCACGACTGACAGTAGAAGAACCAAAGGAAATATTAGAATAGCAGATAATGAAGCTGATATTGCAAGCACGTTTTATTTATAAGTTAAAGTATTAACTGGTGAACTTTGGTATGATTAATTAATAAATGATCTTCGAATTTAACTGATGACCTTTGGTATGCATATTAAGTCAATGATGACTTTTTTTTCATATTCCACCAAGCTAATCTTAATGTTGGAGTAATTAACGCAAAGGGCAAAAAAAAATGGTAGGAAAATAAAATAATAGGACAAATGCATAAAGGTTTTCATTAATAACATACAACATTTATGTAACACGATGGTAAACAGAATATCACCATTGTAAAATTTAACAATCCATTAATTAATAAACAATCCTAATCTCAGATTCAACAAATATCCTAAGCACATACTATAATAACATGCGTTTGTAAGCGTATACAGTAACCATGATTTCCTGGAAGTAAGACACTTAGTCAGACAGACAGTTTAAACTGATCTGTCTCAAGGTTATAACACATAAGCCTGGTATAATGTAAATGAAATAGCAAGACTACAATAACATATTTTCGATCACATAACACGTCAATCCTATATCTAAAGTTTGTCTTACTCAAGATTCAGATTTGAACTATTAATTATGTATAGTAAGTCGCTATAAATAGATAAAATACTCTTATGATTAATGAGAACCAAAAGCATCAAGTTAAAGATACATACGTCAAGAATTTGGAGATTCCCGTTTTCCTGCTTGACTAGGAGCTTCTCATTGAACTACTCAATGAAATCAATCTTTTTGTTACAACGTAAATGATGACTGAAAGATTTTAGTACTGTTCCAACATCAATTGAGAGTATTTTTAATCGTACATAACTTGGTGCCCTGTGGTAAATTGGCAACATGATTCCAGAACTGTGAAGGGAAGACACCAATTAGCAATCAAATGATTTGGAAAATAGATAAATTTTTGTCAAAAAACATAAACCTGATTTTGATCTCTAACACATTCTTGTCAGATATGGAGTACAGAAATGCATTATTAAGGTCAAAGACCTTATAGATGCTGCAATAAGCAAATTAACCAGATAAAATATGAAAATCTTTTTTAAAGAAATTGAAAGTAAAAGGCAGTTTACCCATCTTGAGCTGAACATGTTAAAAGTTTCCCATTTACATCATCAAATTCGACAAAACCTGGCCATTTGTTCGTTGTTTGGCAAATCTGCAGCAGATCTGGAGCACTTGAAGTATCGTACGTACGATAGTAAGCCTGTATGCTACGTTGTAGCCACTACTAAAAAACATTCATATAAAGACTGAAAAATAAAAACTGAAATTATTCAGTCTTTAAATAAAGACTGAATAAAAACCGAAAACTGTAGTCTTTAAAATTTCACGTTTAAGACTGATATTCAGTCTCAGATCTGTTTGTAATTGTTGAGACTGTTTAAAGACCAAACATCAGTCTTTATTTCTGTCTTTAATTCAGTATTTAAGAAGTCTGAAAATGGTTCAACATTGTTATCATACGAAAACCCAATGATTAATTGATAACTCATGTGAATGTCATTAAACTTATCGTCGTTTAAATAACAAATCTTTTACGCATGATAATACATATTTAAGATCGTGTAATTCAATATTAATTTCAAAATCATGTAATTCAATATTAATTTGAGGAGTGCTGAGTATATGAATTCGATATTAATCATGTCATTCAATAGCGACAACACATCTTATTGGTGGTTTGAATTAAATTCATTGCAAATATTTATGACGATTGTGGACAAGTTTTCTTATTTTTGAAATTTAAATACAACCATAATTAATTTTTATATCACTTAAAGTTAATATTTACCAATTAAACAATTTTTACAAATTCATATTTAATCTCTATATTTTATATTAATAGTTGCATTGAAAATATAAACTTTTGGTCCAACCATACACTTCTAAAATTTCCCTTAGATATTTTCATTTTTATATCTCTTAAAATTAGGATCACGTCATTACACAATTTTTACAAATTCAATCGTAATATCTATTTCTTCATTAATAGTTGCCTTCAAAGCGTAAACTTTTGGCTCGACCATGAACTTCCAAAATTGTCCTTGGATATTTTTATTTTTATATCACTTAAAATTAGAATCTAGCAGTTAAACAATCCTTACAATTTAAGACTAACTTTACATATTTATTGATAGTTGTCTTTGAAGCTTAAACGTCTGATTCGATCGTGAATTTTCGAAATTGCCTTAGATATTTTTATTTGTGGAAAATAGGGAAAATGACAAACTTAACAAAAAAATTGATGAAAAGTAGGGAAAATTTATAATTTAATGAGAAAGTCAAATGATAGTGTAAATGAGAAAATGTTAGTGGATCCCCTGAATTCCACCTTTAATATAAATGTGTCTTTCTCCCTAATTTTGAAACTTCCCATATTTTTCACTAATTTTTTTTCCAATGTTTGCCCTTTAAAAAAAAATCCTCTTTTTATGTTTGTATTACTTACATTTAGAATCCAACAATTAAATATTTTTTACAAATTCAACTTTAAATTTTACAAATATTAAGGAGTCTTAATATAACTCACTGATATAATCTAACAAATATATTTTTTATAATGGGAATTAGTAATTGTCGTCAACTTCTATTTCATGATGACTTATCGAAATGTTGTAAAATACATTTATTTTAAATGAGATATCCTATGTTAAATGATGATGATTAAAATAATAATATAGAAATATTATATTGATGGCAATAGTTAATAGTTAAATTGCTCACTTATCTTTTAAAATTTATTTCTAACAGTTTACAATAATTCTTTTTTTAATCAAAATGTAATAAAACAACAATCTCTGGATTGTTATTGCAATCCGTGGTTTTATGATGCTGACCGCCTGATCAAACGTTACAAATCAGGGTCAAAATTCAATCCACGTAACCTCACCCCACTCCTTTTCCTCTCTCTCCAGTTTATAACCGTAAGTCCCTTAATCCTATTTTTATCGTTTTACCACAAACAAAAATGGAAGAAATTTCATTCCTCTCTCTCCAGATTAACAAGAAACTTGGCGCTTGTTCCCTGCAACATCCATAACCAAATCGGAAGTACCATGATCCTTTTTTTGGTTCTGTTCAAACTCAGATCTCGATTTGAGGGGTCGGACAATGTTTCTGTAGGATTTCAGAGATCAAATAGGCTTTCCAGATTGCTTTCGGGAAGCTAGCTAATTCAGAGAAGGGTCATACCGAGATCGGAGAATGAACTGGTTTAGAAAGACGAGAAAACATGAAGAAGATGGCTTTAAAAGGTAATTTCTATGCACGTTTTAATTTTTTTTATGCTTATTTCAAAAAAATTGAAATTTACTAAAATAGAAGGGGTCTGGGGTGTTATGTACAAAATGAATTGTAGGGTAAGTGAGTCTTGCTAACACATGCTTAAATGATGTTGATACAGATGTAGTTCTCTGTTTCCCAATCTAAATGTCTTTTTTTTTTCTTTTTTTCTTTTTCAATATTGTTCTTGGAAACGCCAAAGGCGCAGTAGCGGTGATTATCTCAATTTTGATATTCTGAAATCCAGCTTTAGTTCAGGGAATGCTCGGTTATGCACTTGCAGTGAATTACTGTACGGCGAAGCCAAGAAGCGCAAGAGAGGTGAATTCTCATTTTTTAATCATTACGTATACACCCTTATTCTTTTTTACATACTTTAGCAGAGTTCCTAATTGTGTATCTATACAAAAAGGAGGGTGGAGGAAAAAGATTTATAAGAAGTCATAGCTTCTGTTCTCGCTAGTACACCGTTTTATACAATGGAGGATGAAATGCATCTCTTTGGAAAAAAAAAAACAATAATCTAAATGTCATCTTAAGACCTTAATCCCGCGCTCGGCTATTTTCGTGTGCCTTAAATGGAGCTTTTGTTATGTTATAAAGTATAGTCTATGTAATTCTTATTATCTCTACATATATTTGGATTTCGTTTAACTCGCATCATTTTCTATTTCTAGGCTGGAGACAAGCTCACTTTGCAGAAGGGAAGAAAAGAAAAGGAAGTTAAGGTTATAAGCATGCATCAGATTGCATGCAGGATAGATATGAGAAGTCTTCCATTGTTTATTTTGAAAGTATTGTACATAGTCTGGGTGTTTCATTTGAAATTTTGTAGAACAAAGTAAAGGCTTTGTAATATTGGCAGGTTATACGTACTTTTTGCAATTAAGACTTAATACATTGCTTTGAATGACAAGTATACATTTGTTTATGTTATATCACTTATATATATCTATAGTTATAATTAATTACAGAATATATATCTATAGTTATAATTAATTACAGCGTCTTGCATGTATGGTGAAACCCTTTGCTTTTTTTTTCAACTGCTGAATAGACAAATGTATTATGTTGTTAAAGGATTTAAACAATATACATTAAACATTGTAAGAATGATTTTTCTTCTGTAGTCTAGGTTAATTTAAGACTGATAAAAGACAGAATTTCTGTCTTTAAAATTCAGTTTTAAATAAATTTAAGACTGCAATATCAGTCTTTACATTTTAAGACCGAAACATCAGCCTAGGTTTAGGGTTTCTCCTCTCATGGAACGTCTTAATCAGTACTGTCGACCACTTCATCTACCTATACCCTTTCACATCCATCGACCACTACAAGAAAAATACCCTATTGCAACTAGCTATTTGCAACAGGCAACACACGACAGTTGCAGTTAATGATATTTAGCAACAGACCTTTCGTAGCTGTTGTGAAAGAATTGAGATTAGAGAGAAGAGAGAGAAGAGCAATGAACAATTGCAGACTACATTTTATTAATTTAGTATATCTATTACAAGAGAGATCCTTCTACTTATATATAAGAGAGGAATAATCTAGTACAGCATATTCTAGGGAATATTTGGCCTAATTGAATAATACCCAATATAAATCACACTTAATACAATACCGAATATAAGGTAAAGTATTTATTTGTCTTTATTTCCAACATTAACTCAATTATTAATATCATTCCTAATTAACTCATTCTGAATATCTCAACACCCCCCCCTCAAGATGGAGCATGCGGATCACAAATGCCCATCTTGGATTGCACCTTGGATTGCATCACGAACAAAATGACAGTCAGCTTCAAATTTCCATACGCCATCAGCAACTCTTCACTTTTAACAAATGGTTTATAAAGTGGACCAACCACTCATTGGTTTTTAAAGTGGTCCAACCACTCAATGGTTTTTAAAGTGGACCACACTCAATAATGGTTTTTAAAGTGGACCACACTCAATATTCATGGTTTTTAAAGTGGACCACACTCAATGGTTTTTGGTTTTTGGTTTTGAATTTTGGTTTTGGTTTTGGTTTTGGTTTTGGTTTTGGTTTGGTTTTGATGGTTTTTAAAGTGGACCACACTCAATGGTTTTTAAAGTGGACCACACTCAATGGTTTTTGGTTTTGGTTTTGGTTTGGTTTTGGTTTGGTTTTGATGGTTTTTAAAGTGGACCACACTCAATGGTTTTTAAAATGGACCAGACTCAATGGTTTTTGGTTTTGGTTTTGGTTTGGTTTTGGTTTGGTTTTGATGGTTTTTAAAGTGGACCACACTCAATGGTTTTTAAAGTGGACCACACTCAATGGTTTTTGGTTTTGGGTTTTGATTTTTTTGGTTTTGGTTTTGGTTTTGGTTTGGTTTTGATGGTTTTAGGTTGGCGCAGTGATTGGCTTCAGATTGGAGCAGTGATTGGCTTCAACGGAGGGACAGCTTGCTTTGAAGATTTCACACGACGGTGCTGCACTGGCTTTAGGGACTGCCGACTCCCCTTTTTTTTTTTTTTAATATATATATATATATACCTCTCCTTCCTTTGACCCGCTCCGATACCATGAAAGAATTGAGATCAGAGAGAAGAGAGAGAAGAGCAATGAACAATTACAGACTACATTTTATTAATTTTGTATATCTATTACAAGAGAGATCCTTCTACTTATATATAAGAGAGGAATAATCTAGTATAGCATATTCTAGGGAATATTTGGCCTAATTGAATAATACCCAATATAAATCACACTTAATACAATACCGAATATAAGGTAAAGTATTTATTTGTCTTTATTTCCAACATTAACTCAATTATTAATATCATTCCTAATTAACTCATTCTGAATATCTCAACATGTTGCAATTGATGAGATTTAACAACAGGCCTTTTTTATCTGTTGCGAAAAGCATATTTTTAGCAACTGCACTCCCCTTCCCGTTGCAAAAACATACTTTTAGCAACTGCACTTTCATAACAGTTGCAAAAAACATATTATTTGCAACTGCACTTCGATTCTTGTTGCCAAAAATATATCTTTAGCAACTGTTTTCGCCACTTGCAACAATTGTATCTTTTTACAACTGATAAAGCCAGTTGCGAAAAACATACTTTTAAAAATTGTTTTTTCTCCCACCATTGGTGAACATAATTAATATTAAATACGAAGTAATAAGTCTAATAATTAATATTTGATTTTTAATATAATTTTTAATTGACCAAAAAATTTAGTTATTATAAAGTGAAATTTATAGTTAATAATTAAATAATTAAAATAATAACTAATAGTTAATAAATAATTAAAAAATAATGGCTACTAATTAATATGTGCTTAGTTAAATATATTAATAATTGCTAAATAATTAATATTAATTATCTAATAATTAGTAATAATTTTTAAATAATTAAAAGTAATAATTAATAACTAAGACTAATATTTAATAATTGTATATGATAATTAATGTTTATATTTTTTTATTACTTTCTATTTAATAATTATAATTGATAATTATATTAAATACTCAAGAATTTAAATAATTTTAAACTTATAACTAAAATAAGATTAAAAACAATTCACAAATTTTAATTCTATATTAAATTCTATATAAGTAATGTAAAATTATAGATAAATAATGTCATTTTTTAGTAAAAAATAGAAAAGATATTATAAAAATATAATAGTTCATTATCAATAACTAGTAAATCATAGTTAACAATTTATATTTGTTTCTAAAAGTTGTAAGTTTCTGTATTAAGTGATATTGCTAATAATATTCAATAACTATTTAAAAAAACTATAATAAATATATTCAATAATAATATTATATTATTAACTTTAGAAACTAATATTTAATCTTTTTCTAAAAAGTGTTCATTTATACGTTCAAAAAATTAAGTGGAGTAGGCTTGTTTGACATCCTTTTCCTTTCATACGCCAAAATTTCGCTCCGTGCGCACAAATTTTGGCTCTCCTTTTTAATTTTTGGCTCCATCCGCCAAAATTTCGCTATTAACCCCTTTGTTATCTTCCTTTTCCCCAAAATATTTTTTGCTAAACCTAGATCTGAATGTAAAGGCGGCTCCCTCCAATCAAATCTAGCCCGTCGCCTACTCCTCCGCTCTTTCACTTCCTCCTCTCTACCTGCCTGTCTGCGAGCTCCCCGATGATTCCTAAACCAAAGCGCTGTTCTTGTTAATTTGGAGACGCACTCTTGTCGACACAAATCTTGTGGTTTCCGAGGTTCGTCTTCATAACTTATGGATTTAATGTCTGACGAATTCCAGATCTGTTATGTTATGCCCTCAAATTTTCGTATTTCATCTCTTGGGCTTGTTTACGATTATGGCATGGAACACGAATTTCAGATCTGTTATGTTAATCCCTTAAATTTTTGAATTTTGGGAATATTAGATTCTTGATCTATGTGATTTGGAAATGCGTTTCTTTCGCATCACATATCAGAAAGGATCCGCCTTTGGATCTAAAATGGGTGTGGCTGCAGATTTCATTGTGTATAATTTGGGCAAGTTTTTGGATGATTTTATTAGCTCTGGGTCTCTAGAATCTAATATGTGATGCGAAATAAATCTGTATAAATTTGGGCAAGTTTTTAGATGAATTTATCAGGGGTTAACTTGGGCAAGTTTTTGTATGAATTTATCTGCTCTAGGCAATGTTATTTTCTATCCATTGCAAGTTTTTAATACACGAAAATAATACCTAAAGAAAACAATATCTGTTGTTTTTTTTTAAAAACACTTTTGGCTATAGATGAGCGCGCGGTTTTCGTAGTATTATTTTCGTGTCCCTAAGAATGATTTTTTCATAAACAAACTTACTTCTATTTATTACGTTGTTTATTTGTGTATTAGATATGGAGCAGATTATGATTGTCTTGATTTATTTTGGATAATCTGCTTTATTTGTGCATTTAATCTATGTAAGTGACAATGGAAGACAAAGTAGCAGTAAATTAGTGGTTCTTACTGTATGAAATGATATAAACACATGAAGCAACAGGTATAGATAACACTAATCTAAATGAAGAGAAACACCAGTGGCAGTAGGGTAAATATCAGTTATATGGTAGAAGAGAACTATTTGAAAGAGAAGGATAAATCATGAAACTGGAAACCGAGAGGGACTTCAAAGAACAATTGGTCATTCACACACTATTGCACAACATGGCCACATTTACATACGTATACAAAGTACAAACTCATATAAAATAAGTTATCTTGAAGTTTCTCGATGATACGCATTTGATTACCTTAATTATCAGTACCCTTATTGACTATTATTTATAAATTTGTCGCTATACGCATTGAGTTTAGTTCATTAAGCTAACAATTTGAGTTTAATATTCTTACCACATCTCTTTTTCTTAGTGCACAACATTGAAAATTTAGTTACATTTACTTTATAACTACAAAGTACTTAATTTTATACCACTATAAGCATCTCTTCAGCTCATAGTGTTGATATCAGGAATGTACTTGAGTTGATGGTGTTGATAATAGAAAATATTTAATTTATTTCACACGCAAGTGTTGATATCAATGAAATGAGGTTATTGCAATATGTTGGATTATTTGACCTGACAATGTTTCGTTATTTTCAGTTAAAGTCAGGAAAGTTCAAGGAACTATAGAGCTACTTGAGTTGAGAGACTTCAAAGAACAATTGGTCATTCATACAATATTGCACAGCATGGCCACATTTACATATGTATACAAAGTACAAGCTCATATAAAATAAGTTATCTTGAAGTTTCTGGAATATAATATATAGTTAAAGTTAGTGGATGACTTTGATGATTATAATGGAATAAATAACGTACTTGCAGTTGCTCTTACATTTTAGTATTTATGTAGCTACATGTAGGAGCAGCTTATATTTATGAAGCTTTTTATTATCATTTTATCATTATCTTGGTTCAGTTGCCATTTTTTCTGGCAAAAAAGCCTATACAAGAAACATACATGTTCTCCTCTAAAGTAAAATAGCAACCGTCGTTGACTTCATTTTTCAACACATGCAAGAGAAAGCAAAAGTCGTACAAGCTGGAAATTGAAATAATGGATGCAAGACCAGCCGATGTCAAAATCCAATGGAATGAATGTCAACTTCTCCGACATTTGAAACTGTGTTCGGGTCATTGATGATTCCAAACCTTTCAAAGGTAAGTTTCTAAGCTTTATTCGCTTCTGAAGTTGTTTTGAGGTTGTCAGCAGGCTTTTGATGTCTTGCAAAATCATATTAGTTTTAATTTCAGTTGGAGTAATAAAATTACTCAAAACACTCATGTTCCTTTATCAAAAACCATTCCAAATTAATCAAGTGATCGAAACAGTGACAATTTGTTTGTAGGTTAAACAGTCAAATTTATCACTTGCCATTTGTTCAAAAATTTTGTTGATTTCATAACTGTTAATGTTAATTGAATTTATGTACAATGCTATCCCTAAGAGTACATGTACTGATAGTTGAAGAATGAAAATATGATTCCAAAATATAGCTTCAGTCTGAATTAAGTATGACTGATTCACCATGGAGAAAATGTATAGGTGGAGGATGCAAGCAAGGATTTCTATGCTTGTTTTAGTTTGAAGTGCTCTTTTTTCCATAGTATGGGGTATGTTAGTTCTGTTTTAGTTTTATTTTGGTTGTATGCGTTATTATTTTAACCCTATTTTACTTTTTTTTTCATGTCAATGACCAGGTAAAAAACCAAGGGTAAAAAGTATTCTCTTTACGAAGATAAGGGAATGTAAACTTGCTGGGAGCTTGAAATGATATCTACTATACTCGGTGTAACGTAACGACTTATTATCAGATAATCTTCTATACTCGGTGTAACGTGACGAATTATTACCAGAAAATATTCGATATGTAAAAAATGTGTTGTATGAGAGAAGAAATTGTTATACATGAATGGTGTATGGAAATTGTAGAAATTTTTGTTGTAATTGCTTGTACTATTAAAACTTTGTTAAAATAAAATTTCTATTTGTTTATTTCATTCTGTGATATACATTATTACTACAACGAATACATTTAATATGTAATATCTATAAGTTATAAATATTTTTTTTTACAGATTTATGGTTGATGTATATAATTGCATCAGAATCTATTGCAACGGGCATATATTGTTGCAAAAAACTCTGTTGCAACAGCAAAGGTCAGTTGCAAAAAAGTATACCGCAACATCTTATTGCAACGGGCAAAAACTGTTGCGAAAAGGGACCGACCTTTTGCAACTTCAGCTATATAGACGGGCGCTGGCCCGTTGCAATAGGTCTATTGCAACAGATATGGCCTGTTGCGAAAAGTGTTTTTTGTTGTAGTGGACCACACCTTTTCCGTCTCTAACATGCTCCCCTACATCTATCTGCTGACCCTCATCGTCTACCTTGGGGCCATAATTAAGTCCCATTTCGACCTCCGAATCAATTCCGGCCTCGTCCTGTTCACTGTCTACCTCATCGTGGTTCTTGTCGTTGATTTGAGCTTCATGAAGGGCCGTCCAGGGATTTATGAGGAGAAGGCGAAATTTGTTTTTGGCAAATTCTATTCCAAACCACATAATTAGTTAGTAGCCCCATTTTACCAAAAAAATAGGATGACCAAACTGGCCTTTTACTGTTATATTTTTTTTCCAGTTTTTTGAACACCTCGTAGTTGCATTACGTGGATTTTTGGTGTACCTCGTAGTATGTCTACGTGGTCCATGAATGAACCACGGAGATCATCTACGTGGTACTTTGATGAACCACGTAGGGCAACTACAAGGTACAGTGAAAAACCACGTAGTCCCCCTATGTGGAAGGGTATTTTTGTTTTTTTTTAAAAAACGGGGGGCTACTAACTAAATTTGTGGGTTTACTGATTATTTCATGATTTGGGGGGCTACTACCTAAAATGGTGGGTTGAAATAGAATTTGCCTTTGTTTTTTTGGGGGTTTTCAAGCGATATAGCTGAGTAATTATTAAGCTAGATTTAGGGAATATGCGATTTTTATTCTGGGTAAAGGTGAATATTTTGGCTCAAATGTTGGACTTGAGCCAAAATTTTGGACGGAGAGCCAAAAGTTAAACAGTTTGGAGCCAACAAACTTCGTGGATATGTTATAAGCGATGAGTTGCAAAAGCCAGCGGTCAATCAAGTAAAGTTGCTATTGAAATCTAATAAATAGATATTACACTTTAGTTACTTCTTTTTGCAAGATGATTAAACTTTAATTATTAAACATTAGCATTGATTACTTATTAGCTATTTCATATTAATTATGAATTATTTAAATAGCTAAACTTAAAATTTAAGGCGAAACCGAAAAACTATCAATTATTAATTTAAACTATATAAAAGCATGATCATCTTTGAGATTTTTTTTATCTATTTAAACATTAATTTAATATAAATTTAAAAATACTTAAAAAAATTAAAAATGACAAC